>JAZGQO010000021.1:5503750-6197500 GCA_036850965.1 Patella caerulea | reverse complement strand
AAAATTTCGTTTTTACTTGTCTTTACTACTCTTGGATCTGGAAGACTTGTTATTTAAGTCGTGTTCTGCCTGAAATGAGGGGTCAGCTAATCAAATGGTCTGTCGAATCGACCGTTTGACCTTTTCATGCGTGGAACTGTAGGTAAATATTACCAGCGGATAGAAATCAAAACAAAACAAAAGTAGATTTTAAAAAGCATGGCGGTCGCTAATTGGTTAATCGAATGACTGACGTTATCGGGTCAAATGTCCCGGGCTTGATACCTGACGCCATAGAACGTGAGCTCCCACTATAACTTGTTAGATCTACATGAGTGTAGGCCATCGAAAGTATAAAAAAAACGAAACGAAATATAGATCTATATTTTAATTAGATTGCACAAAGTGCAAAGGTCAATCAATCTAAATTTTACTTCTTCCAGATGACAGATAATAACAAATTTTACTTCTTCCAGATGAAGGATAATAACAAATTTTACTTCTTCCAGATGACAGATAATAACAAATTTTACTTCTTCCAGATGACAGATAATAACAAATTTTACTTCTTCCAGATGACAGATAATAACAAATTTCTTCTTCCAGATGACAGATAATAACAAATGTGAAACTAATAGCTTTAAATCATTACAACCCAGTACGCTTGACTTTTTTGTTTATTTTCAGATTAAATCAAAGAAGAGTTTTTACAGAGAGAGAGAGAGAGAGAGTGACTACAAACCTCTGAACGAGAGAGAGAGAGAGAGAGCAGCCCAACACACATCAGAACATTTCAGAACTAAAACATAGTAAAAGATTTAAATGCACACATGACATCTTTTGGCCACAGAAACCGGGAGGCTATTTCAATAATTAAGTCATTAGACTTTTTCAGTCTGGGTTAAAGGAGGCCCGAATTAGATCCCTAGAAATCAGTTATCAGCTTCAGGAATTAGGGTCAATAAGCTTCCACTCAATGACCCAACCCCAACTTTATTTAATACTTACAAGTTAACATTGGCACCATAAGCTAAAATAATATCCAAGCCACGAGCTGCTTCTTGATAATTTAATGTTGAGAAATTCCTACCCCAATAGTCAATAACACCTTCCACATAGAACTCAGAACAAACCTGCAAATCAAAAAATGTCCCCTTGATACATACTGCGTTATTTCGGGACTAACATATGGTTCAATTTCATTACAATAAATCACTTGGGCTTAGGAAACTTTAGATGTTGGAGGAAACCGGAGGACCCAGAGAAAACCCTCGAGGTTGGACATGTGACCTTACTTTTTGTCACATACAACTGAGGAATCGAAACAAAGTCACTTGACTCAGTTACAGACCTTAAACCATTTGGCCACTCAACCCTGCATGTCACAAATAATTTTAGGTCTAATTATAAATTTATATGTAGAAGAAGACTTTCACATTGTCACTGTGAACAAATGCATGTTATTAGATCAAGAGAACTTATTCACAATGGTGTCTTTACATGGAATGTGTAACTATTCATCACAATGTTTGCATGCTAGACTATAATAACTGTGGAGAGAGTCTTGTAGTGAGAGGACATGGGGTAAGTCTTGTGGTGAGAGGACATAGGTAAGTCTTGTAGAGTGAGTACATAGGTAAGTCTTGTAGAGTGAGTACATAGGTAAGTCTTGTGGTGAGAGGACATGGGGTAAGTCTTGTGGTGAGAGGACATGGTTAAGTGGTGAGAGGACGTAGACAAGCCTTGTGGTGAGAGGACGTGGGTAAGTCTTGTAGTGAGAGGACATGGGCAAGTCTTGTGGTGAGAGGACATGGACAAGTATTGTGGTGAGAGGACGTGGTTAAGTCTTGTGGATAGAGGACATGGTTAAGTCTTGTGGTGAGAGGACATGGGTAAGTTTTGTGGACAGAGGACATAGGTAAGTCTTGTGGATAGAGGATGTAGGTAAGTCTTGTGGTGAGAGGACATGGATAACTTATAATCCAGCAAAATAAACTATCTCACCAGTGGTCCTTTAGGTTCCACCTTTCTCTGAGGAGCAAAAGCTTTTTCAGGAAAATCTACAAAGAAAGAAAATAGTGATTATAATAATTAAAGTAGCTAAGTCTCTAACTCAATATCATCCAAAATCTTCGACAATGAAAACACAAATTATTTGTCAATTTAAATCAATATTGATGTTATGATCTGACGGGGAAAAGATGGGCTTCCGATATCCAATATTTAAGACAAAATAAAAAAAATTACCATTGGTACACGAATCGTGTACCATAATGCTTCTCAGGTCCATATTTAACGAGGGGCTTAAAGAAGAAGGCTAGGCGGTGACGCTTATTCTTATCTGGAGAGCATATGTAATAATGTAGACTGGAATAACCAGGCGCTAGTGATTGGCATGCGGTGGGGACTTAGGCGTATTTCGCCGAACATAACTGATTTGAAATTAGAGTAGAGACGGAAACGATTGAATGTAAATCAGTTTATATATATTCATATTACATTATTATATGTGTTGAGACCCATTTGTGTCAATTTCTAGGTGCCAAATATTAGTGATTTAGTTCCTTTAAAATGATGATCAACATTGATAGTTAATATAGTTTACTGCCCAGTAAAATATCAACAATTAACTCTCTTCTCTATTTCGTTCCTGGAAACAGGGATGAATTAAATCTCAGGTAATTTACCAGGCCTCAAGTTCACAAAGCATTCTCAGACTTAAGTTAAGAATTTTCTCAAATTTGTTCGCCTTATAGTAGCTAAAATATAGCCCTTTTTAACACGTTTTTTGCTTGAATGTATCAAATACCCTAATAAGAAACTGTATGCAAAGATTTGTGTTTCTGGATCAAAGATATTTCTTATAAGTCTGAGAATTCTTTGTGAACTTGGGCTTAATAGGCATTTTAGACAAAACTAGAATATATTGTAATGAAGACAGGTATACAGCAGCACTACAGCCTATCAGTTTGAGAGAGAGAGAGAGAGAGAGAGAGAGAGAGAGAGAGAGAGAATAGGGTTTAACGTCGACACAACTTGGTCATTTGGGGACTAACATATGGTTTTAATTTTATTTCAATAATTCGTTTGTGCATGGGGGTCTTTAGCAGTGGGAGGAAACCCGAGTGCCCAGAAGAAACCCACGAGGTTGAGAAGATGCCCCGATCTCCATGCCACATACGTTCACACCAGGGATCGAAACCACAGCCGCAAGCCAGAGGTGACCGGTCAGCTAGTGGTCGAAGCGCGGCACTCTAGACCACTAGTCCATCCCACCCCCATCAGTTTTAGGAACGACTGGACTAATGAATACCTGTATATAGTGGCACTACAGCCTACTATCATAGCGAATTCAGGCTGTTATGGGTTCTTTTAGGTGCCGTAGTGAAGCAATGACAAGGGGAAACCGTGCCAGAAATTTTTGAGGAACGTTCTTGGCCAACACAGGATAGTGAGGCAGCAAGTTACTTGTGAAGCCGCCACGGATCCCAAGTGTTGTAGAATAAATTGAATAAAAAGTACATCATGTGTATACCCTGGGTACACACCAGTTAAACCAAAATCTACTGTTGCATAAACTCCTTCTATTTTACCACATTCTACCAAATTATCAGCCGATCCATCCGTGGTAAAGAGAACGACTTTTGGTCCCAGATGAAGACGGAAACGATCTCGAAGATTCTTCAAGTAAACATGGTCACATATTCCAAACGAACCATATTCATTTTCTATCTGAAAAAATTATTATAATATATTACAGATTTGTGTTTCCTCATTGTCCGAATGCCAGATATAAACCTAGTTTTAGTCTTAGTATTCATATCTTATAATAATCTATCATGTTGGGAAGTTGGGTGTCAGAGTTGTTTATCATGTTGGGAAGTTGGGTGTCAGAGTTGTTTATCATGTTGGGAAGTTGGGTGTCAGAGTTGCTTATCATGTTGGGAAGTTGGGTGTCAGAGTTGCTTATCATGTTGGGAAGTTGGGTGTCAGAGATGACTAACATGTTGGTGAGGTTGGGTGTCAGGGTCGTCTGACATGTTGGGTGGCAGAGTAGTCTGACATGTTGGGATGTTGGGTGGCAGAGTTATCTAACATGTTGGTGAGGTTGGCTGTCAGAGTTATCTAACATGTTGGATGGCAAAGATATATCTATATACAGTAAATCATAAATTTGAGAAGGATCTTTGTCTCATGGATTATGTGCTGGGAGGGAGGGAGAGAGAGAGAAATGGGGTTTAACGTCCACTCGACACAATCTAGGTCATTTTGGGACAAACACATGGTTTAATTTTATTTGAATTATTCGCTTGCGCGTAGGGGTCTTTAGCAGTGGGAGGAAACCTGAAGACCCAGAGAAAACCCACAAGATAGGACAGGTGACCCTACTCCTTGTCACGTACAACCGGGGATTTGAAACCACGCCAGTTGACTCAATGACAGCCTTTATGATACAACACACACAAGCTAATCATTCGGCCATCCAACCCTCCCATTATGTGCTGGGATAAATATATGTTTATCTAGACATTACACATTAACAAACCTGGAGCGAAATAACTGGTCCACCATTTTCATATAACACTGGACGTACTTTGGGTAAGATATAATCCAACCAACTGTACACAGCCGTCATATAAACTGAAAAATTAAACGTGAAAAAATATTGATTTAAAGACAGTCATCCAGGAACAGTGTCTTTCTGATGTCTCCTGTGTACACTAAAGTGCCAGTAGAAGAACCTTTGACAGATTGAATTCGAACGAATATGCCATATGACTGCCGTATGATCGCCGCATGACTGCTGTCTGGGAAAACTTTCTGTTATAGGTTATAGTACACTGCATGGAGTAAACCTGACATCATGAGCCTGGTAGGTGCAATAAAAAAAACTTTTTTTTTTCATTTAGACAGAATGTGTCAACCATTGATTTTGTTTTCTACTTTTTGTGCTTTATAATCTGTTCCCCACGCATACTGGCTGTCTAGATCATCCAGGTTATTGGCAGGTAAGGTATAGCATTAAAAGACTGGAAAATACATTACAATATCATTCAATCTTGCAAATAGAATTTTGAAAGTATAAAATATCACATCTTGCCACTCTTGATCGTCGACATCAGTTGAGAATTTAGAAGAAGAAGTCTTTCAGGTTGAATCTATATGTAATGACAGAAAGTGGTTTCTGTACTATGAATTACTTACGAGAATATATATTCTTATTTATTTTATTGGAATAAGGGGGTCACGGTGGCTAAGTGGACAAGGCGCTGGTTCGCTAGCCTGGAGGTCGGGTGTTCGATCCCTGCATTGACCGAGAAAGTATACCTTGATTTTCTGGTGTGATTTCCCCTTGTCAGTGATCCAGAAGAAGGAGGGCCTGACAAGGAAAGCTGCCTAGTCATACAGATGGGATGAAAAACCGAGGTCCCGTGTACACATTGGAGTGCACGTAAAAGATCCCTTGGCAGTTGGAATTCGATATAAGAGTAGGGCGCAGCACCGCTGCCTGGGCAAAATTTCCCTCATAGCATACAGTATGGCGTATGTCTGTCTTCCATTAGCCCAGGTTAGGTGCAAAAGAGTAGGACGTTAACGATACACAAAATAATATATCATGAAAACTGAGAGTTGTTCGAACGTTATGATTCAAGTAAACAAGAATAAAAACACATTTGTTTCCTACCTGGATCATTGGTTCTAACTGTTACATTATCAGCTGACATCAACCATCCAGCTAATCCTCCCTACAATAATAACAATAAACATCAACCATCCAGCTAATCCTCCCTAACAAGGCAGAATTCACAACCACACCAGTATATTGTTTGTTTGTATTTTAAAATTAAAGATTAATTTATACTTACAAAATCCCATCCAGCACAAGTATACGGTCCAACTCGTAAAATAACAGGTAAATCTAATGAATTGGCCAAGTCTAGAAATCGGAAAACATCTAGATTACCAGTAAAATCGTAAACGCCCGGTCTAGGTTCGTGGTAATTCCATGGTAAATATCTGAAACAGACAAACACATAATTTAAGGATGTACGGAGTGTCCGGAGCTTTAGGTCATAAGGTCTGTACATCACACAAACTAGGGCCATCTGTCCAACCTCGTGGGTTTTCTCTAGGAAATGTGTTAGTCCCGAAATGATTTAGTGTGTGTCTAGCAGATGTTAAACCCCATTTCTCTCTCTCTCTGTCTTTTGGGTGGCTGAAAGAGTTAATGCATATGGTTAAGTTTATAAGGTCCTTTATAGTAGGTTTATAGTGGGAAACCCATGATGTTGAGAAGGCACCCCATGCCACATAGGCTCACACCAGGTATCAAAACCACAGTCGCAAGCCAGAGGTGACCGGCCAAATAGATGTCGAAGCGCGCACTCTAGACCACTAGCCCATCCCACCCCCTCAAGGAATAGACATCATTTTATCTCATATTTTTGTTCTCATATGATAGGCCTATCCCTGCCCTGTCATAGGCCTACGTCTGCCCGTGTCATAGGCCTACGTCTTCCCACGATTCAAGTTGGATGTGAAACATGTCATACGTACGTAGTAATTGTATTGAGTCCAGCAGATTTCATCATCAGTAATCTGGTCTTCCAGTGGGATTGTGATAAACGATTGTAGTGAATGCTTCCAGATATGTAGCGAAATGGTTTCCCATCCTTTAAAAATGTGTTGTTATCATAATCTATAGTAAAATTTCTACTGCAGTTCACCTCTACCAGACTCTGTAAATAGAAATACAAGGTAATAAGTATATTCTTGTAAAGGAAGATTGGTTTTCAATGAACGAAATGAGACCAAAAGTTATGAATTTTACAAATGTAGGCTCCCTAAACAGACCTTTTTTTTATGAGATAATTATAAATTGTTTTACAAATCCTATAAATTCACGCTGAAATAAACGATTTGGATTTTCTCCTGAAATGAACAAGATAAAAAAATTCATCTGTCAACCCTCCGTGTTTCCAGATCAAATTTGTTCCCATTTACTTCAACGTTACAAGTGTGATTGTGATCCACAATCGCTAATAATGTGCAAAATTGACAATATTTTTTATCAAAACAACAATTAATTATTGTTATTCATAATATTTCTGCCACCTCCAATTACAATTAAGCATATAATCCTACCTGGAATGGGTATAAATCATCAAATTTAAAATCGAGGCGTTAAGCCGTTACTAAGACCGCAATCTTTTTAGACCAGACGTCTAGGCGCTGTCATCATGAAGGCAGCGTTTAAATATTCGACTTTATAACAGCCAATCAAAAACGCAATTGCATGTGGAAAAACGTAAACAAACTAAATGACATACACCTGGCTTTCAATGGCGATGAATGTAGAACAAAAATATGGCTTCAGTAATTTAAATGCGAATATTTGGAGTTAGGCGATAGTTGTGCCACCACATTGGCCTCTGTAAATTTAAGTAAATTTAATTAGTGATAATAGTTTTAACTTAACTTATTTTAAAGATGTTATATGCATTAATAAAGAAATCAAATTTGCAACTTGGAACTAAAGGCCTCAAATCGTAGCTGAAAACAAACACATCAGCATATCTCAACGATTTTAGCTACGTTCTCTTAGCTGGGGGGGGGGGAAATGTGGTTTAACGTCCACTCAACACAAACTAGGCCATTTCGGGACTATAACGTATGGTTTAATTTTATTTCAAAAATTCGCTTGCGCGTAGGGGTCTTTGTTTAGCAGTGGGAGGAAACCGGAGTGCCCGGAGGAAACCCAGGAGGTTGAGAAGGCGCCCCTATCTCCATGCCACATACCCTCACAGGCTCGAAACTACAGCCGCAAGCCAGAGGTGACCGGCCAGCTAGAGGTCGAAGCGCGGCACTCTAGACCACTATGCCATCTAATCCCATATTTGCTTGATAAAATAGAGACGTCCATCCGATTTTTAATCCACGGCTCAGTAATTTGACGTACCGGTAAAGTGAAAGTTATTGATTGAGCATTAATTCCATCGAATTGTGTAGTTTGTGTTTCAGTCCAAAACATGACAGTTTGATCTACGTCCACAAAAAGCCGCTTAGATTAACATTGAATGGAATAACTTACCACAACTAACAATAAAAATAAAATACATCGCATTTGCATCTTCATATCGATCAACTCTATCATGTGACAAAAAATCAAAACAAACTGTTTCACTTGTTCAAGGGAGTTAACTCTATTTAAGTTTTTTAAAATTCGTGACCTGCAGGTATTTCATGGTCTATTTCTATTTTAGTATCTCGCTTGATATATCATAATAAATGAAATCATGTGGTGGAGACTAACGTCCTACTTTTCTGTCCAATTCCTGCTATGTGGGAAATTTAGAATTCCAACTGTCTGTGACGAGACCTTTGGTTTTTTGTCCCATCCGAATGATTAGGGGTAGGCTACGGTGTTTCTTGCTAGGTCATCCTTCATACACCACTGTCACGCGGAAACATGATTACGTTTAAATTATCATTAATTTTATGCCCCTGGTGCCAAATCAGAAATAAGATCAGCATCATAGTCATTTTTTTTTCTAAAGGTAAGGATATACAAAAATATGGTCTAAATTGTAAGGGTATACAAAAATGGATCAAAAATGGGTTGTAAACTTTGTGATCGTAACATTCTTTTGAGACATAAAAATTAATGCAAAAGATAGTGTAATCTTGTTCATGCTTTGATTGATTTAAAAGAATACAATCCTTTTTAATTTGAAATATTGTTGTTCTCTATGACTATTTCTTTTTATAATAGTAGGCCTATATAGGAATCTTTGGATATTTTTTGAATACTTTGCTTAGGTATCCAATGCATCAGTATCGGTAATTATTAATGTGCTTTCGGCCTAAACAGGGAACAAGATTATTAAATAAATTATCAAGTATTTCATAGATTAATGGTATCTTACATAAGCTATATGGTACAATGGGGTAACTTGGTCATTTTTACATAAATTGTATAATTATATTGGCTGAATAAAAAGACATCCTGGCTTGTAAGCGAGTTGCTCAGATCTTATAGGTCATTCGTCACAAAATTGACGACAAGCTAGGCCCCTCTATAAGCTCTCAAAAAATTCGCAATTATTGACATTGTCTCAGACCTCAGTCTACATTAGGATAGATATCAAGGACGTACAGCAGATCAAGATACGACTTTTAAAGTTTTGAATGACACGTTTCTACTTCGTAGGCAGGTTTATTAACGTAATCGAACTAGAATGATAATTCTTAGTTAAGACTTTATCGGACGTGCACGCCAATGTGTGCATGTGCGCGACAATGTGGGACACACAGATCATGTGTTTATTATTTAAACTGATTTGAGTGTGGGTGTATTGCCACTTCTTAGTCTTTATAAAAAGAGATATGACATTCTTTTTTAACCTCATCTACTATTAGAGCGACGGACCTGCAATTTGTCAATCTGTTTCACATTGGATTACAGGCGCGGATCCAGGATTTTTTGCAGGGGGGGGGGGGTCTAGGTTTGATAAAAGGCATTCAACCAATTAACGGGGGGTTTGGCCCCCCCCCCCCCCCCCCGAAAAATTTGGTAAATTAGATTCAATTTGGTGCATTCTGACGTATTTCCGGAAGGTAAATTCCAAAATTACAGGTCTAAAAGTCGCCAATAAAATCGCATAAAAAAATTTTAAGTCTGAGCGGGGGGGGGGTCCGGACCCCCTGGACCCCCCCTCTGGATCCGCACATGGATTACGAAAGTCTTAAAGTCTTAATATCCCTGTAAAGATGGCCGTCTTCACATCAATATGATCCGAAATTTTCGACATTGAAAACACGGATTATTTGTCAGTTTAAATCAACATTGATGATGTGATCTTACCGGGAAAAGATGGGCTTCTGATATCCAATATTTAATACAAAATAAACATTTTACCACAAGGGAGACCGGGGTTGGTCGGGACACTTTTCATACTTTCTAATATTCTAAAGCCAAGTCTAGCCTAGTAAGGTAGAATTGAAGGTCCAAACTATCGGCTAATATTGCTCTAATAGTTGGTACCTAACCCAGAATCCAGTGAAACAGTTCTGACTTTCTTTTCGTCCATTTAGTACAGTCTTAACCTAACCCAAGTCGGGGCCGGTCGGGACAACACACGGGGAATGTTGGGACAAGGTTTCCCAGCTTACCCCAATTTGAAAGTTTCTTATATAATTTAAGCAAAGTAATCTTTAATAGCATTAGGCTGAATAAATCTGAATGCAAAAGGGAGGGGGGGGGCAGATGCTTGATAACTACATGGGGGAGAAATTAACATATTTCAATTCAATCTAAAAGTAATAAGTTATGAAACATAATTCTGAAACATATATATTATTTGAGATAATATTTGTCTTGTTATTGTCTTTCAGCAATCGGCATTTTTAAGGTGCATTGTGGGCCTATACATCACACGGACAACACAAACGACATGCCAGTTCGTGTCAATGTGGACACTGATGGGCACGACAAAATCGTGGCCAAAAGTCGTGCAAGTGTCAGCCTGGCTTAAGTTACATCCATCGACCTGTGAAATTATCATATGTTCATATTAACTAAAGCCAGGCTGACACTTGCACGATTCCGTGGCACGCATTGGCACGACTCGAGTCGGCACGACACCGTCCGATTTGCGCAAACTCGTCGTGCCAGTGCGGGAAGTGCGCAAACTATGCGTGAAATCGTCGTGCCTCTTCGTGTCAATGTGGACACTGATGGACACGACAAAATCGTGGCCAAAAGTCGTGCAAGTGTCAGCCTGGCTTAACGTATTAGCATTGTATCGTCAAGACCCGGCCCAGAAAATCTATCATACCAGCCCATTCCAGACCCAAATGATGGCATGGCGGCCCGTTAAAGCCACCGGCCACATACAACATGATCATCATCGCTGCATAGTGGCCGGTCCAATACCCCCACCCACCCTATATTTAATGTACAGGAGAAAAGTTGGGGGTTTTTTTTTGGACGAATTATTTTTTTCATTTTTTGTCCGACCGCCCAATGGCCCAATCCATGCAAGAAACAGACAGTTTAGTCGTTCGGGACCCCGGTGGCTGGCTCAGTGTGTGGAATGCCCGGCTGCTAACCAGACTCGCTTCTTGTGTCGGCCTAGAAATGGTTCCACTACTGCTGTCTTCCGTCTTACTCCAGCCGCAGTAGCATAGTGGTTTTTCCTACAGAGTTCCTTTGCGCAAGTTTTTTAGTCAAATGACTACAAAAAGTTTACTGGCCTATAGCTAGCTTAATTTACAAATAAACTGGCCCAAAACAGTACTGCACGTAGCCTAACATATAATAAATCAATTCTTATTGAAATAAAGGTGGGGCCTTACCGCATAATTATATGATTTGATGAAACTCATCTGCTACGCGAAATTTCAACTGGCCGGTGTCAAGTTGCGTAATACATCATTAGTATTAGGCCTACAGCATAAACAACGCTATGCAAAGAAAAACTGTTCGGTAACTATTTTAATGTTCCAGTCTTCACTATTTGTGATAGAATTACTTATTTCAATACAAACTGTAATGATGTGTGTTGACAATTGTGCGTTTGAACCTATTTGAACTTGCGTAAGGGGTCTTAGACTGTATCAGTTACCTTAAGGCACCCGCATACGAGCGCATTTGGCGCAGAAATACACGAGCCGAAAACGACGCTGCGCGAAAGCTACTGCGGTAAGTGTGTCGTTCACGTGACCAACACTCATCCTAAAATGGCAGCCGTGAGTGAATCGTCGTCATCGTCATCGGAAGATGAAGAAACAGCCCTTGCAGTATTACTTCTGTGCCGTCGAAACAAACTTTGCTGTATAAGGTTAAATAGGCCTATATATCCACTTCGTTTAAAAAAAGATTTCCGTATGTTTTTTACCATCCTTATCCACGGCAATTTCCTCGAATGCCTTTTCTTTCTTGACGCTGCGCCAATTGCGTGCGCAGTTTTCGGCTCGTGTGCGGGGGCTTTTAAACACATTACAAGTATAGTTACTAGTGTCGGCCGGGTACGTTCTTCGGAAAACGGCAAAGTGGCACTTGGCCATACTGTCGCTTAAATTCCCCCATACTGCTTTACGTATGCAAATCTTCAATAGCTCGACTGTAGCAGAAATGGAGGACGCTAAACCTCATTTTATTTCTTTTCCTATCTTATAACTTAGTTATACCGATAATTTGGGTTTTTCATTCAGATGTGATAACACATAGAAGGAAAACAATGAAAATATTTCCCAAAATCAAAGGTTGAGAAGAAATAATAATTAGTTGAAGACAACGGAACACGCCTGGTATATAAAAACAAATTATTGTGAGTCAAACCGACAATTACTTATACTGTATCTTATGGATTCACGAACAAATAAATTTTATACAGCACTCGACAAACCTCGGTAGATTCCGTTAACCTACATGTAGTTTCGGTTGTATGGCGGTGAGTGATGTGTACCTACGCCTATACAATTGCGATGCGGCACCGGTTTACTAAATGAAAAACTTGCCGTTTTTAAAACAATTTCTCACAATTGCGTCGTTCGAAGAGTGTGTAGAATTTTCAGTGGAAATTTGTCCTTGTGTAAAGAAACTCGGATAATCTTGAAAAAAAACAGCTTCAGGCTTTGAATTTCTTGTATGATAAAACTTTCTTCAAAGGCGCGTCGTCACAGGTAACACCGTTTGTAATCCTAGAACTTGAAAGTAATTCCAATGGCAGACTTCGTCATACAGCCAAGGCAAGAATCTGCTGAGATTTGCCGAGTGTTTAAACAGGTCATAATTCTACATGGATTACACAATTACCGAGCGACGTTTCGACTAGGCGTCTCTAGTCATTATCAAGCAATTACTAGATGAAACCGAAAAAACATATTGTTTTATTTTTCAAGTGAATTATAAATATGCTGCTAAAGTCATTGATTTTGATGTCTGCTGTTGCGATCTACTGTCCCCAGATTCCTCGAGGATAGTTTTACTTGTGGGTCGATTATATTTACGTTTCACTGTTTTATCTACTGCGATATTAACATCCAAGGTGTCCATCCGTTGAATATAATCTATGTAACTCTTTCTACGGATAATTATCGGTTCATGAAACCGGAGGGAATTGGCCGGATACTTCGCTTCTTGCGATGTGGTCAAATCCGTTAATGTAGGTGATTGACGATGATCCAAATCAGCTTCGTATTGACTCCGATCCCTTTCTGCTTTTATGGAGTCCGTCTGATTTTTCTTTAGCGTTGCCAAAAGTTTTTCCTTTCGGATCTCTTCTGTTTTCTGGCCAAATGATTTGAGGAGATGGCCCTGTGGAAATTTCTGCTGTTTGTGAAGGTGTGGTTTAAGTATACCGGATATGACGTTTGACTTATAGTCATCCCACGTGGCCTTGTCTCGATATGATTCCAGTAGTACCGAGTTAGAAGGGTACCTGAAAATATATTTTATATTGCAGTGGCCACAAGAAATATTAACGCCAGACGCAGACATTAAAATATCTTAAACAAATTGTCACAGATCCGTGGCAACAAAAGCGTTTTATAGCTGAGGCACTGAAGGCGTCAGTCTCCTCGCGAAAAAATATCAAAGAAATTGGAATAATGAAACGGGAGAAAATGTTTTTTGGACATTTTACCGCGTTGGGTTCACGCATGTCGGCGACCTTTTGCATTTTCTGGTCGCCGCACGTCTCTGCAGTGCAGTAAGGACACCGCTCCGGTCTGACGGGGGTTAGTGAATCAAAGCGTTAGATCTGTGCCTATACTTTTATAGAGGATACATCATGCTGTGACCGTGCGGCCACCTGAAGATGCATAAGGTCGCCGGCAAACGTGAACTCAGTACGAGAAAATGTCCCTAAAAATTAAAAATTGGAAAAGGTCGCGTTCTCACAGCTTTGTAGGTCAGATCGCAGAACCTTGGCGTTTGTTTTAAACATGCTCAAAACAAACGCTGTGACCCGGCGATCATTGACGACCATGGAGACCGCAGCACGATGTCTGGCATTTCCACCCTGCCACGGCGACTAAGCGAGTAGGACATTGGCTCGCTAACCTGGATATCTGCGTTGGTCGGGTGGTTCATAAGGGTCGAACGAGGTCTCGTGCGGCTTGCACACATTGGCGCGCACAGAAAAGATCCCTTTGCATTTGACTAAGTCTTAGCGCCGCTGTCCAGGCAAAAATATTACTCATAGCGCACTGTATGGTGTATACTAGTTATTTCAATAACAAAATAGGAGAGCGATATTTCTAGTTCTAGAGGTATCACTCTCCTACTCAACTCGGCGACAAATAGTAGCCTTAGTGGGCCGTTATACCCCATTTCAATTTAATGTGTTAAACTTACTTATTTTTTGTGGTGATGTTTTTAATATGTTCAACGGCTTCGGTGGTGGCAAAATGAAACAAATCCGACTTTTTAATCTTGAGAATTCTGGCACCATAGCTAACGAGAAGGTGATAACTGTTGGCTTCATGCTCATCGTTTATTATGGAATGGATGTCCTGTAATATAAATATAGGCCTATAATACAAACATAAGCCTATAATACAAACATAGGCCTATAATATAAACATGGGCTTATAATATAAACATAGGCCTATAATACAAACAAAAGTCTGTAATATAAACATACAGCCCTGTTTGCCTAAATTCATAGATCAAGAATACTATTTTCCCGTATGCCCCTTCAGATGCCAGAAAACAGACAATCCATAACCTTCAACATAATCATAAAACAATCAGTTGTCTGTTGTATGGGGGTGGCCGAATGGTTAGCACGTGCGCGCTGCATCATGAAGCCTGTCATGGAGTAAACTGGTTGTACGTGACAAGGAGTATGTTCGCCTGTCCAACCTCGTGGGTTTTCTCCGGGACCTTCCCCCACTGCTAAAGACCCCTACCCGCAAGCGAATTATTACTGAAATAATATTAAACCATATTGTTAGTCCCGAATTGACTTAGTTTGTGTCGATTAGACGTTAAACCCACCTTTCTCTCTCCCTCTCTCTCTCTCTCTCTCTCTCTCTCTCTCTCTCTCTCTCTCTCCCTTACTCTCTCTCAGAAGGTAGAATACTTACAAAGATATCATCAGGATGTAAGGTTCCAATATTCAAATAAATAACATCAGTTTTTCCCTTTTCCATCTCGGCAGCCATTAGTGAAGAGAGTGTTTTTGGCCCCAGAATATATTCCATGTCCTTCTTCCGTTCATTTTCATCCAGTTCCTCAATAAACGTTTCTTTTCTCTACAAATTTACCAACATGTTAATCCGAATATGAATATGAAAGCCGCTTTAATTAGAATGTAAAGTGTAAAATTTCGACTTAAAATGCCTTTTTTTACGTGCAAAGCTTTGATTAGTGGGAACTCTTTGAACATATTCGACAGAAAATCTTGAATAATAGAATCAGTTCGAAGGGGGTGGGGGGTAAATTATCTGATGATAGCTAAGAACTAACCTTGCCAGTTTCAACGTATTCTAACGCCATAGATTCCAGTAGCTTTTCTTTTTCATCTTTATCTTCTATATTAACATCATCAGCATGAACACCACCTACAGTAAACATATCTTAATATCATCAGCAACAATAAAAAACACCGTCAGCATGAAGACCACCTACAGCAAACATATCATGAACACCACCTACAGTAAACATATCATTAACACCATCTACAGTAAACATATCATTAACACCACCTACAGTAAACATATAAGTAACACCACCTACAGTGAACATATCATTAACACTACCTATAATAAAGATATCATCAGCATTAGCACCAGCAGTAACAATAATAAACATCATCAGCATGACCACCACCCACAGTAAACATGTCTTAATATCATCAGCAGTACCGAAATGAATTGCTTTCAATCGGAATTAAAAAAGAGGCACATCAAAGGAAATGGGAGGAAATAAAATGGGGTTTAACGTCCTACTGTTCTGCTCCTAACCCTGGGCTAATGAAGACCGGACATACGCCATAAAGTGTGCGATGGGGGAAATTTTGCCCGGGCAGCGAAGCTACGACCTACTCTTATATCGATTTCCAACTGCCAAGGGATCTTTTACATGCACCTCAATGTGTACATGGGACCTCGGTGTTTCACCCCAGCTGTTCTGCATCACTGACACGAGGAAACCACGCCGGATCAGCAGTAACACTGAGATGCATGGAATAGTACGGACGATAAGAAACAACGATGGGATTGTTTCACAATTATACTAAGGAGAGACGGGGTCGTAACTAACTCAGAGCAACGAGGGGGGGGGGGCAGGAAGTGGTCTCGGGGTGCTGACGGACAATGTATATCTACGGTCGACATTTTTTTCACGGGGGTGGGGGGTGGAGGGGCGTTAAACTTTTTGCAGTTTCTCCTCCTGCGCCCCTTAGATACGAGCCTTGGGAGAGAGATATCTTCTTGTTGACCAAATAGGACGATATATGTCAGGGGCCTTATTCACGAAATTTTAACTAAGATAAAACCCAAATTTTAGTTATTTGATTGGATAATATTAGATTGATTTTAGTGCTTAGCCAATCAAAACTGAGGTATCTACTAAAATTTGGATTTTATCTTAAGTTAAGATTTCGTGAATCTGGGCCCAGGTTTATTTAGAAAATGAAACCTGAATAAAGATGCGATCGCTCCTTACTTTTACTTTTAACTTTTGGTTTTAGATCTCGATATATCTTTAATAGTTCTTCAGAGAGGAAGACGGCGGATTGACGTTTCTTCGCCAAACTTCTTTTGTCTTCTACATCTTCATCTTTTAGAGATAAACATCGTATAATTTGAGCTTTACCCTAAAATACCAACATGTAGTCTGAAATAAGCTTCACTCTAATTTGAACCCTAAAATAATTCGCAAAGAATCAATGACACCAACGAACTATTTTAAATGTACTCATTTTATATAGCTCTTGGGTCTGCTATCATAAGGTAATTCAATAGCTAACTGGTCTATACAGTGGAATGGGCTGATCTGTAGAACGGACTAATCTGTACGGTGGAATGTACTATATAGTTTGTGCGGTGGAATGGACTGGCTTGTACAGTTGCATAGAGTTGAATATCTCAACATGTGGTGGTTTTAATTTGATTGGTTTCGTTGGGTGAATTTGACCGAGCAGTGGGGTTTCCGCATGATTTTCTTCAAATTTCCACTACCGAGGATCTTTGTACATAAAGATTAATGTATACGCGGAATTTTTGTACTTTACTAACGACAGGGCACGCATGCGCCACCCCTGACAGCTTACGCGATCCCGAAGATTCAAGGGCCCGGGAATCCAGGACAACCCAGCAAGCACGGGACTTACTGCTCGCTCGACTACAGCACACATAGATTTACGTAAAAAGATTATGATGACGTGTGATGATAATATTAAAATGGCGCTAACCTCCATGCAGACATAAACCCAATTATCTCGTCGACTGTCCTTCACAATCAGTTTGTTTATAGAATACTGTAAAACAAATACATATGGAAATGTTATGGACCAAATTATTCCACTAAAATGACATTTTCAAATTCAATTTAATTTAAACTGAGTAGTTCCCATGGCAACCACGGATTATAACGCTCGAATGAAATTTCACGGGTGTGTTGGCCTAATTTAGGGTAGGTCCTCTCCAACCCTTTATGGATCCGTTTGGGACAGGCCACTGTGAAGCACTGTAGATCAGTTAAAGGCATGTCTTCTATGATCCACTGCCGGTCAGTGCCGGTCAGCATGGTAAACGTCCTATGCAGGGACGGTCAAGGATCAAGGAATTTTTGCAGGAGGGCGTTTGCCAGATTTCAGTTAAGGAAATCTGCCATCATCGTCTCTAAATTACATAGGCAAACATACAAATTGAGCTTTTTAAACAGAGAAATCGTTTTTATACTGATGTAGGATCACTTTGTGATGTAATTTCATTGTTACAAGGCATTATTTTTTTTTATGTTGCTGAGCAGGTGGGGTTTGGACCCCCCCCCCCCCCCCTCTGTATCCGCCCCTGCTATGTGGGAGACACAGTGGTTGGAGACGGTCCATTACAAATCAGTTTGGAATATATCCTTCCTACTCCCTACAGATCAGTTTGCAACGCCCCCCCCCCCCTACGGATCAGTTCAGGGTAGACCTTCGAGAGATCGGCTCAGGGCAGGACTCCTAAAGATCAGATCGACGCAGGTCCCCTATAGATTCACTGGAGATTGTAGGCCAGTTATGGAAGATCATTTGTGATTTCTGTTGAACTTCATTGCGAGAAGGGAGGTGTGTAAGGGGGTATGGGGTGTAGATGAAGGAAGAGAAGAGGGTGTTGATTCAAGGGGTGAGGTGGAGGTGGGGGATGCGAAGGTGGGTGTTGAATAGAGTAGGTGGGGTGGAGGTGTAGGTGGTGGATGAGAAGATGTAGGTATTGGCCTCGTACCTCCTGTATCTGAGATTGAAGACATAATTTCTCCAACGCGTCTTTCTTCCACCATTTTTCAGAAAAGATCGGAAGTCGTCTGAAACAAATATCCATATAATAAATACTGAGTGACCGAAGAATTGTTTTTGTGTAAAATCGAGACAGATATGGTGTATGAAAGACCAAGCAGGTGTTCATTCGCTAAATATGGTGTATGGGAGACAAGCAGTTCTTTATTCGCTGTTCTTTATTCATAGGGGGGTTGGGATGGCTTAGTGGTCTAGAGTGCCGCGCTTTGAACTCTAGCTGCCCGGTCACCTCTGGCTTGCGGCTGTGGTTTCGAGCCTCGGTGTGAGCATATGTGGCATGGAGATAGGGGGCGCCTTCTCAACCTCGTGGGTTTCCTCCAGGCACTCCGGTTTCCTCCCACTGCTAAAGACCCCTACACGCAAGCGAATTATTGAAATAAAATGAAACCATCTGTTAGTCCCGAAATGACCTAGTTTATGTTGAGTGGACGTTAAACCCCAGTTCTCTCTCTCTCTCTTTATTCATAACGATTAATTCTGTTTTCTTCATTTGTTGGCGTATTTTGAGATTTATGTGCTAAAATTTGCATTTTGGCGATTTTAATCTAGTCTACCATTAGCTTAAATGCACTAGCATGCAGTCGGGTAGCTGCAATTTTCCGCCGAGATAATTCTTATCTACGACTGCAATTGATACACTATTCGACTCTTTGCGCAAGTAAAATTAGGTTCAGTTGCAAAATCTCAACACATATCATCATAATTGCATGGAAATAAGTGATCATGTTACAAATAGTGAGGAGTGGAACACAGAAATATTAATCTTATCATACCGAATAGTTTTTCTGTATTTTCGAGAGATATAATATCACGTGATTTTGGTAAGGCGGCCATTTTAACCGAACAAAAATTTCGCATCGTAGTTGGGTTAAATCAAATCATATAATTATGCGGTAAGGTTTCACCTTTATTTCAACGAGAATTGGTTTATTATATCTTAAGCTATGTACAGTACAACTCGGGGTCAGTGTAATGGGAAATTAAGTGAGTCATAGACCAGTAACTATTTTGTAGTCTAAATTTGAATAAGAATTTCGCATAAGCTATTTGACTTAAAACATCGTTAAAGTCATTAAGAAAAGAATTTGAAGTTGAAATATGTAAATTCAAATTTGATATAAGAATATCTTGAGCAAAATATATCGAATTCCAACTCACGTCAATGTGCGACCCGAACTTCCAGACTAGAAAGTCATTGTCTTACTCAACGAGATACCGTGGGCACTAATTGTATATGGCGGTATATTAGTGCCAAAATTCAAACATGCTATCGTCTAATTTCTTACTTCTATTCATGTAATTTCTAACCTCCATTCATGTAACTTCTAACTTCCATTCATGTAATTTCTAATTTAAGACAATGTATAATCCAACTTCTTTATTTGTTCAGTGTAAATTTCAATTCTGTTCCAACTTGTTTCTAACATTTAAACGAAAAATGTCTTCTTAATAGATGCTTTACATGTTTAGCATCAACATCAACGAATTTAGAATTTATACATTTCTGCCTAGCAACCATCATTATGAAGACGTTTGGTGTCGCCACTGCGTGCTCAATTGGGTGATTGCGCACCTGATGGGTACCATTATTTGGTATAAACGACCCATTCTTCGTTTGGTTGAAGGTTGGAAGGCGTGCTGAGAGAGAGAAGAGGGACTCAGAGAGAGAGAGATAGAGAGACGGGGGGGCGGGCACTTAGTATTAAACCCAGTATCTGTGTATGTCTATCCATAACATTACAATATGTCAATATAGACCAACTGCATATAAATATTAATTATTGGCTCAACCGTAATGAAAATAAAATAAAATTCTCCAAATCCCGTTTAGCTATTTGAAATAGAAAATGAAATGAAATGAAAGAGGGTTTAACGCCCTACTGTTCTGTTCCGAACCGGGCTAATGGAGACGGACATACGCCATACAGTGTGCTTTAGTGAAATATTGCCCGGAGAGCGGATCTACGACCTGGACTTATATCGAAGTCTAACGGTCACGGGATCTTTTACGTGCACGCCAACATGTACATGAAACCTCGGGTTTTCATCCCATCGGAACGACAAGACACTAATAAGGGGGAACCACGCCAGAAAATCTGGATGAACTTTTTTCGACCCATGCCGGGATCGAACTCCCTACCCACAGCCTAGCGAGCCTGCGTCTTACCCACTTAGCCACGGTATTCGAAATAGTATTTGCAAACCATACATTTATATCACGTTCAATGTTGTTTAGAGGGTAGGATGGGCGAATGGTTAGCACGTGCACGCTGTAACATAAGGTCTGTCATTGAATAAACTGGCGTGGTTTCGATTTCCCGTTTTTACTTGACATGGAGCAGGGCCGCCTTTCCAACCTCGTGGGTTTTCTCCGGGTCCTCCGGTTTCCTCCCACTGCTAAACACTCCTACGCGCAAGCGAATTATTGAAATACGATTGAACGGTGTTAATACCGAAATGACCTGGTTGGTGTCGAGTGGATGTTAAACCCCATGTCCCCATATCTCTCTCTCCCGATGTTGTTTTCAATTTTAACACTCAGGCAAGCCACTCAATCTGACGAAGAGAGAGTCGTTTGTATCAATAGAATGGTCCCGATCAGGTGCTCAATCACCAAACTGAGCACATGGTGGCGACACCAAACGACATCATAATGATGGTTGCCAGGTAGAAGTATCATAATTATAAATTTGTTTGCCGTTCATGCTTAACATGTAATACCACAATGAAGTAGACATTCTTCGCCCCAATAATAGAAATAAGATGAAATAAAATTGATATTTACACTGAACAAATAAAGAAGTTTGATTATACATTGTCTTAATTTAGAAATTACATGAATGGAAGTTAGAAGTTACATGAATGGAGGTTAGAAATTACATGAATAGAAGTAAGAAGTTAGACGATAGCATGTTAGAATTTTGGCACTAATATACCGCCATACTTGTAACCTATAACTAATCTAGTTTAAAATAGAAGTGTTTTACCGTAGAAAACTCTCTTTTTCTGACAGCTCCTTTTCAAATATTTGAGGACAGACTTGAGCAAATGTATCTTTATGTACGACTAATAATTCTATTGTTTCACGTGCAGCAACTGTTGCTGTTCGCTTCACTTCCTGCAGCAAAGCCAATTCCTATAACACATACAGATAGCAAGAATGAGAGAGCTAGGTTTGGCCATACTCCCCGCAGTGTTGCGTTTGATTAGAGGTGGATTTCTCGGGCCATTGCTTCAGGAATATGGGTTGGGCAGCAGCGGATCCAGGAATTTTTTGCAGGAGTTCGTCTGCCAGGCTCCTGTTAAGAAAATATGACAGTTGGCAATGCACGATGCCATCTTCGTCTCAAAGTTACAAAGTTACATACGCATACATAAAAACTGAGCTTTTAAAAGTGAGAAATCCAACATACCGTTTGTATAATGATGTAGGATCATATTGCGATTAATTTTATTGACCACCCCACCCCCACCTCAAACTCCCCTCTGGATCCACCCCTGCCTTAAGCCTTCTCCAGCACATCACTTGACGTAATGACAGACAAGTAAAAACTCTGGAAACTGTGACAGATTGGGTACTCGTACCAACTAGTTTCCGTGAGCCTCCGAACCCATAGCGATGAAGAATCCCTTAACACTAACGAAAATAGCCTGATTCACCTTTTCCACAAGCCCACGCAGAGACAATTTGTTCCTCGGATTTAGACCAAAATACTTAAAGTGGAATGGAGATGGATTTGATTATTTTGAAAAAAAAAAATGCAATCGGGGTCTCCGCCAGGTTCTTGATACATCTGTAGCCGTAGATCAATCTTGAACTATTTTGCGAAAATGCTCAAATCGACCACCTTAACCACAATACAAACTATTCCCTAAACGTTGGACCGAAATCGATGCAGAATAAAGACCGATGAAAACCGAATCTACTCACCCCAAAAGAGTCACCCTTTTTCACCACAGCTTCAGTCTTGACGAAAGTTTCCCCGGCGCTGTCTACTTCCTCTACGTTGACGAACGCGGAACCGGAGAAGACAAAATAAAAATTATAACCGATATGTCCTTTCCTCAAGATAACTCGGCCTTCTGTTACACTGAAAACAAAACAATAACAAATTCATCAAGATAACGCGACCTTCTCTTACACTCGACATTCAGTTACACTGAAAAAAATAACACAAATCCTAAATTGTTTCAATGGCATTTAGTAACTGAACGGGAGTATACAGGTCACAGTTTTATGGAATACAATTACTGCTTTTGAATGAGATTTATCGTGTTACAGCCGCGTGTGTTCTGTCCGGCTTGTCGGCTATAGTTCAAAACGCTATTTTGCTATTTCCTTTTATGAGAATAATGAAGTCGACGTACCATTGATATGTTGCTGCTCTACATAAATTAATTTGGATATCTTCAGTAAATTTATCGAAACCTCTCATATCTTTCATCATGGTGTGAATCTGACGACTCTCTCGTTCAGTTCTCAGCTCCGGCAGTGTCTCCAGGATTCGTATGGCCCATTTTGGCATGGTCGTCGTGGCCTTCAACACAAAAACAAATTATACTGTTTATACTTTACTCAAGTTGTAGGTAAAAATGACATGAAATGGGGTTTAACGTCCTACTCCTCTTACTGGTCTAATGCAGACGGCTCACCTTCCTGAATACTAAAGGTTTCATATTTGAGTGGTGTGGGGAATACAATCACCTGACCTCTGTATAAATGAAATGGAATAGGGTTGAACGTCCTACTGTTCTGCTCTTATACTGGGCTAATGAAGACGGATATACACCATACAGTGTGCTATGAGGGAAATTGTGCCCGGGCAGCGGCGCTACTCCCTACTCTCATATCGAATTTCAATTGTCACGTACACGGAACCTAAGCCTTCGTCCCACCTGAACGACTAGACACTTTTCTCGATCAACATAGGGATCGAACCTCGAACCCCCTGGATAGTAACCGTAACCCACACCCAGCCCCTTACTCATGGAGCCATCACAGCCCCCTCGCCTCATACGCAAACAATGGCCCCACTTCTTCTTAATCTCGAAAGGATCAATATTTTATTCTGAACAAGGTAAAGTAGTCAGGTATTTTTTTTATATCGCAGTGGCTATTGCTACGACGAGTCGTTAGAATAGTCCTCAGGCTATTGTTACGACGATGCTTTCAGAGCCCCCCATCGACAAAGTTTAGAACGACTTCCAAAATGGCTGCCAATCTCCCCACCAACTTTGAAAAAGGAGCAGTATTTTCAATGTTTTCAGAACTGAAAGCATCAATTAAGAGATGAGAAGAAAATGCCAATGTAAATTTATATAGAACGGATTTCTCAATCTATACCTAACCCTAAACCAACCCTAACCCCAACCCTAACCTAATCCAATCCTGGCCGATGGAGGGCTCTGAAAGAACCGTCGTAACAACAGTCTGAGGTTTGAGGACTATTTTTTACCAATCGTCGTAACAATAGCCACTATGTTTTTATATTCTGTGGTTTAATCTACATGTTCAAACCGACCCCTTAAACACGAGATTGCATCGTTGACATTTTGTATATCTAAATAGAATCTAACCCTTTCTCTGGTGTAGAGTGATTTATCAAACGATAATTTACGACTTGATCTTCTTGTTGAATATAATGTCTGCCACTGTAATTCGGTGGCTGTTTTCACCGACTTTGTCTCGCTGATACCAATTATTACCCACAACAACTTCACCATAGTCGTAGCTAATATAGCGATCAGACGAAACTTTCTGAATAGCTGAAATATATGAAATGAAATGAAATGAAACTAGGCTAATGAAGACGGCCAACTCTTATATCACATTCCAACTGCCAAGGGATCTTTTACGTGCACTCCACGTCCCATCCGAACGAATAGACAGTTGTGCTTGTCAGGCCCTCCGTCCTGCAGAACTGGCAGGGGGATATCACGCCGGAAAGTCTGGATGAACTTTTTCGTCCAATGCATGGATCGACCCCCCGATTGACCCCCGAATAGCCGAAAGAGGCATAACTATAGCTGTTAAGCTAAACTTTTTATATCAGGCCACGCGTTCGCAAAGCATTCTCACACTTAAGTCAAGAATTGTTTGCCTTATTGTAGCTAAAATATGATCCTTTACAAAACTTTTGTTGTTTTGATGTATCAAGTACCCTAACAAGAAACTATATGCAAAGTTATGTTTTTCTGGATCAAAGATATTTCTCATAAACAGTCATTGAAAGTTGGGTAAATTCTCAACTAAGTCTGAGACAGGTCGTGAACATGACTTTAACTCATTTTTACATTTTAAGCGATAATTATATTTGGAATATGTTTAACCAAGTCGTATGTAATACTGGCTGACATCAACCAAAATGGGTTATACAACTCTAACCTTTGATGGTTTCTCGACATCAACTGGTACAACGGGTTCTTCCTCCTTTCTTGTAAATCGACGTCGTCTTCTGGCTCGAATATCTTCAGTAGTTAAGGATGACCGTGCCCGTCGCTCAGCACACATTCTTTTTAATCTCTGTGATACGATATCCACGTCAGTCATCGATCGTTCCAGATTACCCTGAATACGATCTTCAACGATTGGTGGGGATTCAAAATTAACCAGCCTGCTTCGGGCACTGAGAACATCACGACGGGATTTACATTCTTTAGGACGAGCAGCCAGTTCACCTGCAATAGATGCTGGTCGATGTCTAGATTTACCACAAGATATTGCTGAATGATTTCGAGTTGATCTTTTGTTGGAAATATCTGTGTTGGATCTGAACCAAGCCTTGTGTACAGCCGACAGCAGATCAGAATGGGTCTGTTGGCTATAGGGAGTGGACACCATGTCTCGTCTACACCTGTGGTCAGTTTTAGAACTAGGTTTAGCGTTGGTGCGTTGGGGAGAGACGGCGCCTTGTCTGGTCATGTACAGAACTCTCTCTGGGTAGATCTCGGGAGAGGTAATCTCTCGTATATAACCCGTGGTCGTCCTGCATGACGTCGATCCATGAAGCTCCTGACTCCGGTATCTTCTGGCACTAGCAGACCACCTGCGTCTCGTCGGAGGAGGTAAATGATGAACTGGGGGTTTGAATCCGGATCTACTAGGGTTTGGTCCTCGACAGCGGATACTGACAGACCCCTCACTACTACAATCATCACTATCACTGTGAAAATCCGAATCGGTAGATTGATTATCGAATGTTTTTGGCAGGCTAAAATTATACGTTGAAACCAGGAGGGGCTTTTTGGCAACCTGAAACATGTTGGCCTGGTTAACTTTCTGTAAGTAAAAGCAGGAGAACGATTATTTAGAAGAAACCGATCCACAACCCATTTAATGGTGGTGGTAGTGATGTACATATAACATGATCTTTATTTTGAGTTCAAATGAAAAGTAGTTTAGCGTCCTACTTTTCTGCACCGAGCGGGATGTTGAAAACCCGCATTAATCATATAGCGTGCTACCGTAGACAATATTCTGTCCTTGGGTTCAGTTTCCGCCTACTCCTCATCGCATTCGGACTGACACGGGGTTCTTTAACGTGCACATCATCATTTTTTCATTCCGCCTTAGGGGAAATGGACACTGGAAAATCCCGAGAATCTTTCTCGGTCAGTACCGGGATCGAATCCGGAATTCCTGCTCAGTGGGTCAGTGGGTCAGTATGCCTCACTTATATTGCACCGTATTTTATATCAATGTTAGTTTTATTAAGTTCTATTGTATGCCAACTGTAAAGCCCATCACCAGCAGAACCACCATCTCACAGTTTTAAATAATAATAATTAAAAACAAAATCGGTATTCGTGAAGGCTATATGGATGATAAAGAAAGCGTACCTAGCCGTTCAGGAGGTACCATAAAAAAATGTACGTTGAAATCGAATAGGAGTGGGCAGAAGCACCAGTGTCTGTAACCATAGCAGCCTAATTCCCCTTAAGCTTTGGTAAAAAGAACCAAAGTATAGCGCTAAGGAGACTTTAAACCCCATTTCATTGAATATCTAAATATAAACAGGCCAGATTAACGTGTGCTCAAAATATAACAAAAGTTTTCCAGCGGATTAATTGATACAATTTAGAATGACAAATATCACCATATAGTCCGATTCGGTTTGTTACGTAACTCCCATCCGTCGACTTTTCGTGTAGAAATCATGGAATAAGCTTTATTTAGATAGTTTTGAGGTTTGATTACAAAAAAACGATGTTGATTTTTTTTCTGAGTAGCTCTTTATAGTATGGGAAGCCATTTTTGAGGGCAGCCATTTGTAAAATATTGAAATCCTTGCCTATGTTGTAAAATATTGAAATTCTTACCTATTTTGTAAAATTAAGTTTTCTGTAAATCATAACCTTGTTCATCTTAATTAATTCATCATGACTAAATATTTTCCGCCATTGTGTGTAATACTGTCTTCGTCTCAAGTTATATATTTTATATATTTGATATTATTGGTGTCTGTGTGTCGTTATTTGTTGATTGTCAACAATAAACGTTGACTATTACCACAGCTAAACAACCACGAGCTAACATTAAAGCGGATGTCCCAACACAAACAACAGCACACTCGCATTAAAGGGCCTGTCCCTCAACACCAACCCGCGGTGCTCGCATAAAGAGGTTATCTCTAAACAACGGCACTCTCGGTATAAAGGGATCTTCTAAGGATGCGTTTATTGAAATACCTTACCCCACCCCCGCCAATCGCCCAGCCAGATAGAATGTTTCATTGAAATATCCCACCCCACAATCGGGATCGATGCACTGAAATACTCCCCTTTTGTCCCACACTGCCATGTTTAATAGCATCCCCAACACACCCACACGCCCACACACACCCATCTGACACTTTGATTGTCGTACACCAAAATACCCCCACCCACACAACACACACAATCTGTCGAATCGATCGAAATATCCTCAATCTGGCACTTGGATCTTGTTAAGAATGGGTGTGGGGTGGCCAATAAAATGAAATAATGGCCAGTGATAGATGACATCAGATGTTATAGACACAGGGGTTGCTGATTCAACTGAACTTCCGGCGAGATATCTCTCCCACCACACCCTTCCTTGCCACACGACAGCAGTATCCTAATTTCAGTTGATTTTATTTGCTATTAGGCGGCGCTGGCAATAAAAAAAACAACATATATCATTGTTCGTCTATAGTCATCCAGTGCTTGGATGTAACTGATTTTAACATTTTTTACGGAAAAATCGAAAGTACAATTTGTAATCCAACCGACATATTTGACTCATATCTAATTGTTTCTTGGGTTTTTTTTAATGTTGTGTTGACGATGCGTTAAACTGGGCAAGCACCTTTAACATTTAATATATACCAACAAATAACAGATATAGACACGTGTATAGAAAGTGTTTTTATACAATAATAACTGTATAAAAACTAGGTGTATTTATTATGAATAATACTTGCTATATAATAACAATATAACAATAACCTGTCAGTAAACTGTACAGCAAGTAGAAACTCTAATATACAAATTATCCCATTGTACGAACAGTTACTATACAAAATAATATTATTGTACTTTACGGTCCACTGTCGCTTTTATTGGTCTCTGACAGTTCTTTACAAATCGTATTTACCGCGTATTGACGGATTCAATGTGTATAGAAACAGTGGTCTGATTCCTTACAAGACACTTTGAAACGCTGTTATTAAAACACAATTTTTATAGGAAACAATCACTGGTTTTATTCTAAAAGCATGAGACTTCAACAAGTATCCTCTTATCGTTATCCGTTAGCCCGTTAGATAAATTGTCATGTTATGTTAATGTAACAGCAGCGTTAATTCAAAATATCACAAACCGAACTTTTATATCATCTTTGATTCGGCAAGTAAAGCACCGACTTGCTAGCTTAGGGTTTCTGTGTTCGACACCCGTGTTGGCCGAAAAAGTTTCTTGAGTTTTACGGCTTATTTCCACGTGACAGTGGTGTAGGGAGGACGCCCCGGCAAGAAATGAAATGAAATGAAATGGGGTTTAAGGTCCTACTCTTTTGCACCTAACCTGGGCTAATGGAAGACGGGCGTACGCCATACAATGTGCTATGAGGGAAATTTTCCCCTGGCAGCGGCGCTACGGCCTACTCTTATATCAAATTCCAACTGCCAATGTGTACACGGGACCTCGGTTTTTCGTCCCATCCGAACGACTAGGCAGCTGTCCTTGTCAGGCCCTCCTGCATCACTGACAAGAGGAAATCACACCGGAAAATCGAGATGAACTTTCTCAGCCAATGCAGGGATCGAACACCCGACCTCCAGGCTAGCGAACCAGCGCCTTATCCACTTAGCCACCGTGATTCACCACCTAGCAAGAATCGCCGTACCCCTAGGCATTCGGATGGGACAAAAAATCCGAGGTCTGGTCAAAAAACGTTCGACAAAATTCGAAATTTCCCACATAGCAAGAATTGGGCAGAAAAGTAGGGCGTTAAACTTCACGTGATTTTATTTATTATGATATATCATCGAGATACAAAATGGATACTGATCATAAAATACCTGCAATTCACGATTTTGTTTTTATAAAATAAAACAACTGGAGTGGCGTTACCCCCCTTGAACTAGCTACGCGAACGTAACTAAAAACGTCGAGATAAAAACTAGTGGAGGATTGAGAGATGAGGTTTTTTTTATCTACCCTTGTATAAAGATAACCCGTTGTCTTGATTTTTTGTCACATGATGGAGCTGATCGATTTTATGTGATGATGATGAAGACTGGATGTATTTTGTTTTTATTGTTACTTGTAGTAAGTTGATTATCCCATTCATTGTTAATCTAAGCGGCTTTTTGTGGTCGTAGATCAAACTGTCATGTTTTGCACTGAATCACAAACGACACAATTCGATGCAATACATTGGTGATCGTTCACTCAATTTAATGAACCACGGACTTGTCCGTCTTTATCATTGAAATCGTACGATGATAACGAGTAATTGGACATTATGAATGCAAGTAGGCCTAATCAATATATGAAATGAAATGAAATGGGGTTTAACATCTTACTGTTAGTGGCCCTGTTTCACGAAATTTTTAACTTAAAGGAGCTAAATCGCTAATATTTGAGACCTAGAAATTGCCACAAATGGGTCGCAACGCATATGATAATGTAATATGAATGTATACAAACTGAATTACATTCAATCGTTTTCGTTTGTAGTGTACTCTGATTTCAAATCAGTTATGTTCGGCGAAATACGCTAGAAGTTTCAATCGAGTGACTATTTCGAGTGTCTGGTTATTCCAGTCTACATATGCTGTTTGATTTGGTGCAATGTCTCTAGCCTCGTCCCTCGGGTCTCTTGCTAGAACTTGGGCTGAAACGCATTATGGTACACGATTCGTGTACCAATGGTAGAATGTTTATTTTGTTTTAAATATTGGTTATCAAAAGCCCATCTTTTCCCAGTAAAATGACAACATCAGTGTTGACTGAAATTGACCAATAATTCGTGTTTTGAATGCCGAAGACTTTGGACGATATTGAGTAAGGGACTTAGCTACTTTAAGATAAAATCCAATTTTAGTAGATACTTCAATTTTGATTGGCTAAGCACTAAAATCAATCTAATATTATCCAATCAAATTACTAAAATTGGGATCTTATCTTAGTTAAAATTTCGTGAAATAGGCCCCTGCTCCTAACTTGGGCTGTGAGAGAAATTTTGCCTGGGTAGTAGCACTACGGCCTACTCTTTTATCAAATTCCAACTGCCGAGGGATCTTTTACATGCATGCCAATATGTACCCTGGAGCTCAGTTTTCTGTCTCACCCGCATGACTAGACAGTTGTTTTTGTCAGACCCTCCGTTCTGCATCATTGACAAGGGGGAACCACGCCGGAAAATCTTGATGAACTTTCTCACCCAATGCAGGCATCGAACACCCGACCTCCCCGCGAGTGAGCTAACGTCTTACCCACTTAGCCAACGTGATCTCCAAGGGACATTAGGAGGTTGGTCATTAAATATGTTCTTGTTCGTGGTTTATATGCATATAATATTGGTGTATACATGCATGCATTCACATCGGGACATTATAAATGCAAGTGATATATGCATTTATACACCATTAATGTATGCATATAAACCACGAACAAGAACCTGGCCCGGATCCAGGATTTCGTTGAGGGGGTAGGGGGCACACATTGGAGCAAAGGGTAATATGTTGCAACCTTGGATTGTTTGGGCGGAGACAATGCGTAAATCATATTTATATCATCTATTAAAGAGCAGATGTGTGAACTACAACATTAACAAATCAAACGAAAATGACAATCAACTATGTCACTGGGGCTGATGGGGTGGGGGGTGGGCTGGATTCGCCTCTGAGAACACATTTAATGACCAACCGTCGAGTCTTGAAACCTTGGAGATAATCCAAATCGCTTTGTTTCACTGTGAATTTAAATGATCTGTAAAACAATTTATAATTTGTTTATTAAAAAAAACCCATGTCTATTACCTTGTATTTTTGTATTTACAGAGTCTGGTAGAGGTAAACTGCAGTAGAAATTTTACTATAGATTACGATAACAACACATTTTTAAAAGATGGGAAACCATTTCGCTATATATCTGGAAGCATTCACTACAATCGTTTATCACAATCCCACTGGAAGACCAGATTACTGATGATGAAATCTGCTGGACTCAATACAATTACTACGTACGTATGACATGTTTCACATCCAACTCGAATCGTGGGAAGACGTAGGCCTATGACACGGGCAGACGTAGGCCTATCACTAGGCAGGGGTAGGCCTAACATGAGAACAAAATATGAGATAAAATGATGTCCATTCCTTGAGGGGGGTTGGGATGGCCTAGTGGTCTAGAGTGCCGCGCTTCGACCTCTAGCTGTCCGGTCACTTCTGGCTTGCGGCTGTGGTTTCGATGCCTGATGTGAGCGTATGTGGCATGGAGATAGGGTTGCCTTCTCAACCTCATGGGTTTCCTCTGGGCACTCAGGTTTCCTCCACTAATAAAGTCCCCCCCGCACAAGCGAATTATTGAAATAAAATTAAACCATATGTTAGTCCCGAAATGACCTAGCTTGTGTCGAGTGGACATTAAACCCTATTAATCTCTCTCTCTCTCCATTCCTTGAAATACCAGTTATCAAAATGATTGTCATTCCTGAAAGGGGATAAATTGAAGTTAATTCTCAAAAGGAGATTTAAGGACCTACTATTGGGTTCCCGGAGTCCCCCCTTGTCAGTGATGCAGGGGCAGAGGGCATGACAAAAGCATCTGTGTAGCTGTTAGGATGAGACAAAAAATGGAGGTCCTTTGTAAAAGAACCCTTGGTTAATACACAATTAGCATATTACGCAGTTTGACCCCCTTTTCACCAAAAATATTTGGGAACATTTTTGGTATGTTTTTTAGGGAACTATGCTGAAATGTATCAGAGTGAAATTAATTTTGTTGCATTTGTTTTGGGTCTAACCCCAGATTGACTGGTCTATATGTCAGAGATCACCAATAAAGATTCATTATGCAAATGCTAAATTCTAAATCTTACATTATGCATCTTTAAAACCGAGAGAGAAAAAAAGGGTTGACAAACACTAGATCATTTCAGGACTTACATATGGTCAAATTCTATTTCACTAATTCACTTACGCTTTGGTATCTTAAGCATTGGGAGGGAACCAGAGGACCCGGGTGATAACCACAAGGTTGGTCTAAGACTCTACTTCTCGTCATGTACAAACAGGGAATCGAAACCATGTCACTGGACAGACCTTATGAACTAAAGCTCCCGACACCCCGCACATCCTGAAATTATGTGTTTGTCTGTTTCAGATATTTACCATGGAATTACCACGAACCTAAACCGGGTGTTTACGATTTTACTGGTAATCTAGACGTTTTCCGATTTCTAGACTTGGCCAATTCATTAGATTTACCTGTTATTTTACGAGTTGGACCGTATACTTGTGCTGGATGGGATTTTGTAAGTATAAATTAATCTTTAATTTTAAAATACAAACAAACAATATACTGGTGTGGTTGTGAGTTCTGCCTTGTTAGGGAGGATTAGCTGGATGATTGATGTTTATTGTTATTATTGTAGGGAGGATTACCTGGATGGTTGATGTCAGCTGATAATATAACTGTTAGAACCAATGATCCAGGTAGGAAACAAGTCTGTTTTTATTCTTGTTTACTTGAATCATAAAGTTTGAACAACTCTCAGTTTTCAAGACAAGTTATTTTGTGTATCGTTAATTAAGTACAATTTAATCTGATTACCGGTAATTTATTCCAATAAAAGATATAAGAATATATATTCTTGTAAGTAATTCATAGAACTGAAACCACTTTCAGTCATACGAATTCCATCTGTTGAGGGTTCTTCTGCGGGTACTTCAGTGTGCACAGAGGGCGTCAAAAAGACATGACGCCGTTTCTTGATGACTTTATTTAAATCAGTATTTTTTCACGTTTCTTTGTTTCAGTTTATATGACGGCTGTGTACAGTTGGTTGGATTATATCTTACCCAAAATTCACTCAGTTTTATATGAAAATGGTGGACCAGTTATTTCGCTCCAGGTTTGTTAATGTGTAATGACAGTCAAGATAAACATAGTTTTATCTCAGCACATAATGTAGACTGGTGGCCAGTCTTCTCCACACACCAAAAATTGGCCAGTCCTCTCAAAAAAAAAAAAACCAAAAAAAAACGTAATCTCTAGAGACTGGGCAAATAGAGCTTCATTCTCATCTAGTAGGTCAATCTGCATTATGTAGGTCGTGTGACGTCGTGCACGTGATTACTGCATTTGCACTGGCAAACTGGTGTAGGTGCGAGATGTTTGTTGTGGATAACAGTTATTGTTATTTAGTGATACTTTAACGATCTAAGAATTTTGTTGATGGACAATATCTGTCGAATGAACGGATACAACGTATGGGATGAGGTGAATGAACATAAATAATTACACACGACATCATTATAACAACTTAACGAAGCCAGTTCATGCGTATCGGGACGAAGCCGAATGGCGAATGGAAACAAAAACGTGACATCAGCCCGCAGACGGTTTCAGCATGACTGCTTTGCACTCCATTCGAGACGCATGATACAGGAAGGTAAATATCGAACTTAATTTATCTTAGACATTACATTTATAAATTCGTGTCACGTGACTCGGGGCTTGATTGACAACTGTCAATCATTCCTAATAAGGAACAACGTAAAACAGGACAAGGAACGCCCATTTTATTGTGAAGCTCGCAAATTGTCCAGTCTCTGGTGCTGGTTACAGGTTTACTCAATTTTTTTTTTATACAAATGGAAACGTGGAAACGAAAGTGTTGGTTTACTAAAAATTAATACTTTTATATAAATCGAAATGTAAAATAAATAGAAGAGACTGGGCCAGTCTACACATAATGTGGCGTTTTCATTCCATAGCCTGAAGTGCTCTAGAATTGGGAGATCAATGAAGTCCCAGAGAAAATCCATGAGACAAAGATCATTCTCCTTGTTCAAATTATTCAAATTCATGATTTGTATAGATTTAACCGTGCCACCCAACCTCTCAACTTGTTAAACAACTCTGACACCCAACATATCAACATGTCAGATAACGCTGACACCCAGCCTCTCAACTTCATGTAGTTGTTAGACAACTCTTGCACCCAAGCTGCTAACACAGCCACTCATTCTCCCAACATGTAAGACAACTCTGTCTCCCGACCTTCCGTAGGGGGTTGGGGTCTAGCTGGCCTGTCACCTTTGGCTTGCAGCTGTGATTTCGATCCCTAGTGAGAGCGTATGTGGCATGGAGATAGGGGCGCCTTCTCAACCTCGTGGGTTTCCTGCGGGCACTCCGGTTTCCTCCCACTGCTAAAGACCCCTAGTTTTTGTCGAGTGACACCCATTTTCCCAACTTATTGTTAGACAACTCTGCCAACGAACATGTCAGACAACTCTGCTACCCATCATGTTAGACAACACTACCACCATCTTAACAATATGACAGACAATTCCGTCACCCAACCTCCCAACATGTTAGATTATTATAAGATGTGAATACTAAGATCAAAACTAGGTTTATTTCTGGTGTATGGGCAGTGGGGAAACACTGGTCCATACTCCATATTATATTAGAATACGTTTTTCAGGTAGAAAATGAATATGGTTGGTTTGGAAAATGTGACCATGTGTACATGAGGAATCTTCGAGATCGTCTCCGTCTTCATCTGGGACCAACAGTCGTTCTCTTTACCACTGATGGATCGAATGATAATGCGATAGAATGTGGTAAAATAGAAGGAGTTTATGCAACAGTAGATTTTGCTTTAACTGGTATGTAGCCCCGGAGATGATGTAGGCCCTAATTTATTCTAGAACACTTTAGAGCCGAGGCTGCTTCGTGAGTATCGCGCTAGCTCGCTATCTGTAAGGTCTCGGATCTTTCCCCGGAGTTGATGATCAATGTTAATATAATACACTATTGTCTCTCTCTCTCATTGTAGATTTTCCTGAAAAAGCTTTTGCTCCTCAGAGAAAGGTGGAACCTAAAGGACCACTGGTAAGATAGTTTATTTTACTGGATTAGAACTTACCCATATATTTTCTCCAAAAGACTTACCCACATCATCTATCCACAAAACTTACCAATGTCCTCTGTCCACAAAACTTACCCGTGTCCTCTCTCAACAAGACTTAACCCACGTCCTCTCACCAAAAGACTTGCGAATGTCCTCTCTACACAAGACTTACTCACGTCCCCTCACCACAAGGCTTATCTATGCCCCCCCCTACCACAAGACCAACCCACGTCCTCTCATCACAAGACTCATACATGTCCTCTCTCCACAAAACTTAGCCATGCCCCCTCTCCACAACGCTTAACCGATGTCCTCTCATGTTAAACATTATTTTTATTTGATTTGCAGGTTTGTTCTGAGTTCTATGTGGAAGGTCTTATTGACTGTTGGGGTAGGAATTTCTCTACGTTAAATTATCAACAGGTAGCTCAATCGTTGGATATTATTTTAGCGTATGGTGCCAATATCAACTTGTAAGTATTAAATAAAGATGGGGTGGGGCATGGAAAGGAAACCTGTTGACCCTGATTCCTGAAGCTGATAACCGACTTCCGGTGACCTAATTCTAGCCTGCTTTAACGCTTCCTGAGCAGATCGTCAGGGTAATATTTTAGTCTGTAAGAGCGGCACCCAACAATAGTCGTGAAGTTTAGTTAACCTGTTTTACTCGAGAGATAATATTCTTACAAAACAGATATTTATCAAGCCAATAATCCATATAGCTTTATTCCTGCATATCTTGAATTGTTTAATGCGAAGAAAACATCCAATATTTAATTTATAAAAATAAAAAAGCAGCCACTTTGCATGATATTTCACTACAAGGTCATAAGCTTGATTTTATTGATTTTTACTCAATATTTGCATAGCCCTCTATGGGTATGAAGTGGTTAGCCCATGAAGGGTTAACCCAAGCTGAAAAAGCCGAGCGAGCAAAATTTGGAAAGTCACCACTTGTGTGGCCAAATGATCTAATGTATGCAATTATTTTTTATTACCATGCTCACTCTCTCTCTCTCTCTCTCTCAGGGGTTCTCTTGTTCAGAGGTTTGTCTTCTCTCTCTCTCTCTCCCTCCCCCCTCTCTCTCTCCCACTTCCTCTCTTTATTACGGGGATATGATGTTTATTTATACCCGGGGATATGTTGTTTATTTATTACAGGTATATGATGGTGGGTGGAACAAACTTTGGTTTTTACAATGGTAAGTAAACTCGATACTTTACAACTGCGGTAAGTCCAACATAAATATTTACAAGTTTACCAAGTTTTAACATCAGAACTGTTTAAACTGTTTATTTAAAATCCCAATTTTATTAACTAGGATAAAACATACCAGACGATAGATAACTGAAACCATGTGGTTGTTTTAACAGAGGTTATTAAATTGCAGGTGGTTATTATAACAGAGTGCCGCGCTTCGACCTCTAGCTGGCCGGTCACCTCTGGCTTGCGGCTGTGGTTTCAAGCCCTGGTGTGAGCATATGTGGCATGGAAATAGGGGCGCCTTCTCAACCTCGTGGGTTTCCTCCGCGCACTCAGGTTTCCTCCCACTGCTAAAGACCCCTACGCGCAAGCGAATTATTGAATAAAATGGAACCATATGTTGGTCCCAAAATGGCCTAGTTTGTGTCGAGTGGACGTTAAACCCCATTTCTCTCTCTCTATTATAACAGAGGTTGTTATTTTACAGGTGATTGTTACAACAGAGGTTATTATGTTACAGGTGGTTATTATAACATAGGTTATTATCTTACGGGTGGTCATTATAACAGAGGTTATTATGCAGAGTTTATTATTTTGCAAGTGGTTTTTATAACAGAGGTTTTTATTTTACAGGTGGTTGTTACAACAGAGGTTATTATCTTACTGGTGGTTGTTACAACAGAGGTTGTTATAACAGGTGGTTGTTATAACAGAGGTTATTATCTTACAGGTGGTTGTTTTAATGGCGGTTATTATCTTACAGGTTGTAATTAAAAAAGGTTATTATCTTACAGGTGGTCTTGATATTGAAAGTTATTACAATCCGGTTATAACCAGCTATGATCACGATTCACCAATAACAGAAGGTGGGAAGATTACTCCAAAATATTTGGCAATACGCAAAGTTATACAAAAAGTGAGCAAGATTTATATGCTATTTATCATCACTCATGGCAAAAATAAATACACCCTGGTCTAAAAATTATAAAAAAAGAAAAAAAATCAACAGTTTGAGAATTAAACTAGATGTATCAGACAGTCATGTTTCTGTTGTTTTTTTCAGTACACGTCAGGGATACTTCCCCCAGTTCCACCATCAGTACCTGTATATGCTTATGGTGGAGTCACATTAACACAGGTAACTAAGGTTATATAATTGTTGATAATTCTAGTAGAATTAAGTTGTAACAGGTAACTAAGGTTATAATTGTTGATAATTCTAGTAGAATTAAGTTGTAACAGGTAACTAAGGTTATAATTGTTGATAATTCTAGTAGAATTGAGTTATCACTGGTAACTAAGGTTATAATTGTTGATAATTCTGTAGAATTGGGTTGTCATTGGTAACTAGGGTTATAATTGTTGATATTACTGGTAGAGTTGAGTAGTCAATGATAAATTGGGTTATAATTGTTGATATAAATATTAACAAAACTTTAACAATTTAACTCCTTGCTATAAGTATTTTAAATGGGTGGAAGAAACTCTGGTACAGCACAGACTACTAAAACAAGCAGATCTTGATGACATGGTAAAGGGGAGGAGGGGAAGAAAGGAATGAAGGGGCAGCCATCTGAAATACATCCAGGATTAAAAACTTGTATGTTTCCTTGCATCCTTATCTTGCTAGTGGATGATTTTATTTCGTTTTTATAGATCAAAATTTCGTTTTACTTGTCTTTACTACACTAGGATCTGGAAGAGTTGTTATTTAACTTGTGTGCTACTTGAAGATTAGCCAATGAAACGATCTGTTACGTCGGGCTTTAGGTAAACCACTAGAATCATCAACACAGATTGATTAATCAGTGTCTGCCGTCATGGCTGCTCAGTTGAACCCTGACGAGAACTCCCACTATAACTTGTCAGATCTAGATGTAGTTTAGGCCATCAAAAGTTTAATAAAACGAAACGAAATATTGATGTGCATATTAATCAAATTGCAATATTTGGAAACTGTATTGGTCATGAAAATTAGGATCAACACCTCTGTCTTGTCCAGAAGTCTTTTGTTAGTATCTAAGCAGTTCCTAAAATATACGAGAATATATTTCAGCCATTCTTTATTTAGCTTTTTAAATAGAAAAACTATTTTTTTTTTTATTTATTTAAACAGGGTCCAAATATCTTTGAGAGTTTGAAGACCTTATCACCGAATCCAGTCAAGTCACAATATCCAGTTAATATGGAGAAAGTTGGCCAAGTAAGTTCAATATTTTCATATTGTTTTAACAATTTATGTCGTGGTTATGTTGTTCAGTCGGTATTTTGTTATCCAGTCTTCCTGTCTTCTTGGGTGGCCAAATGGTCTAAAATGTATGTGTGCTTTATATCATAAGGTCCGCATTGAATCAAGTTTTGATTTTGATTCCCGGCATCAGGAAAAAGTTTGCCTGTCCAACCTGGTGGGTTTTCTCCGGTGGGTGGTCTTGTTTCCTCCCACTGCTAAAGACCTCTACGAATAATTATTGAAATAAGATTGAGCTATATGTTAGTCCCGAAATTATCTAGTTTGTGGTGAGTGGACGTTAAACCCCACTTCTCGCTCTCTATCGCTCCAACTGTCTCTCCTCCCATTGTTTTCTCCTCTTGCGTCTTGCTAATAATATTGTGTCTGTATTTTTTAGTATTATGGTTTTATTTTGTATCGACATACAACTACTTCCAGTATATATAATGCCACTCTTCAAGTTCCTTTTATAAGAGACAGGGCTCACATATTCATTAACAAGGTAACTATAATATACATGTGTATAAATAACTAGTGTGTAACTTATATTATACATGTGTATAAATATCTTGTGCATAACCTATATTATACATGTGTATAAATGACTAGTGAATTCAACTTATAGTATGCCTGTGCCTGTGTAAAGATAACTGGTGTATATAACTTGTATCATACATGTATATAAGTAAATAACTAATGTATATAATTAGTGTATAACTAACATTAACATTGTGTATAAATAACTAGTGTATATAACTTATACAGTTGTATAAATAACTGGTGTGTTTAACTTATATCATGTGTAGAAGAAGTGTTTTAATTATATCATACATGTGTATAAATACCTGGTGTATAACTTGTATCATTACACAAAGAGGGGAGTGAATAGTTTCTTGCACAACAACATCAATATTTCTGTCCTTGTTGGTGTAGATCCTCAGTACGACCCGGAATGAATATGTAGATAAATAAATAAATATGTCCCATTAAAAAATTCACCATTCTGACATACATTATATCATATAAGCTAGCTGTCTTTCGTCTCTAGGCGGCTTTAGATATTAATACAGATACTGATAATGTATATGTGAGCCAGTTCCACAAAAGCAGACGGATGGTCATTTTTATAAAAATAGAGCTGGCACCATATTTGATAAATCCACAGCTAATCGTTCCAAAAATGCAATTCTTTTTTAATTTTCCCTATCTGGAGTTGAGTACGGCTCATTAATAGTAACAAGAAGGCATACAGTTTATGCCTTTGTGTCGATAGTACAAAATGAGGTGGTGCAACAAGCGTCTGGTTTTGTGGGAGATGGTCACATAGTTTATACATTGACAGGAGCTGATCTGTATAATTGATGGTGGTGAAACAAATTGTCATGTGACTGTTTTTAAAGTGGGTCAGGATATGGACATTCTGGTGGAAAATCAGGGCAGACTCAACGCAGGCATCCAAATGATATTCAATAAAAAGGTAGATATAAGTCTCTATCATACTATGTGTATGAGTAATTATAATCAATAGATATAAGTCTCTATCATACTGTGTGTATGAGTAATTATAATCAATAGATATAGGTCTCTATAATAATAATAATAATAATAACTTTATTAGAGACCCAGTTGCACAAGGCAATCTTCCCTGGGATCTGTCTACATAAAACTACAATAACATATTTACAAAATGATAATGTGAGAAAATGAAAATAAGAATATTATGATGTAAATCAATATATGAAAAGGTAACATGGATATAGAATAATGTGATTGACACATTAAAATAAAATGAACTAAAGCTAATATTTACATATATATATTAAAGATGAAAAGGGAGTATAAAACTAGGAAAATAATTGCATATTAAGATTTTAGTTCCCTTTTCAGTCCCGTCTTAAAACTCAATATATCGTTAGATTGTTTGAGTACCTGAGGTAATGAATTCCAGAGTAAGCTAGCCTTGTATTTAAAAGTTCTTTTCATGGCCTCAATACGACATTTTGGAAGATGTAATGAGTTTTTTGTTTCCGAACGTAGACAGAGAATTGTAGTGGACATAGAAGATTGTAAGCAAAAATAATTTTGAAAGTAATGTGGACATTTTCCATTCATAATTTTATAAGTCAGTATCCCAGTGTTATATTTAATTCGTTGTTCAAGAGTTAGCCAATTTAATTGAGAGAACAAGTCTGCCGATCTTGCATCATATTTCGCGTCGAGGATACTCCGCGCTGCACGTTTTTGAAGCTTAGATAGGATGTCAATTTTATTCTGAAAAGCATTACCCCAAACAATATTACAAAAGTCTAAATGAGACAATATATAGGCATTATAAAACAAAATTCGGGTTTCTATAGGTAGATTTATTTTAATTCTATTTAGAAGATATATTTTTGACCCAACAAGAGAGTGAAGCTTCATTATATGTTTTCCCCAGTCTAAGTGATCATCTATTGTAATTCCGAGTAGGACAGCTTCCGTTACATTCTCCAATTTCTGGTTTCCAATGGATAGGGAAATACATTTTCCACTGTCTCTTACGTTTTTTATTAACATCATACTTTGACCAGACATAAAAGTTATAGGACCCAAAACAAGAAAAGTCATATCACTGCGAAGCGAACTCCAAGCGCCCTCAAATTAATTATAGCAATGCATACCAGACGCGGATCCAGAGGGGCGCACCAAGTGGGTGCAGCAGTCCCCACCCCTTTCTGAAATTCCTTGATCCGCCCCTGCAAAGTATAGTATAAGGGAGGAAACTTGTCGAAGTCTTAGTTTATTACAGTATATAACACATTTATTTTTCAGGGATTGATTAGAAATGTAACATTGGATGGAAAAATAGTGAGACACTGGACAATATTTCCACTGAATTTAGACCTTTGCAATCCAGCCACACCGTAAGTTTTAGGAGTTGGGTGGCCGATTGGTCAGTGAGTGCGTGTTGCATTAGAAGGTCGGTTGTTGAGTCAGTCGGCATGTTTTCGATTGCCTGCTTGTCTGTCCACCTTGTGGGTTTTCTACGGGTCCTCCGGTTACCTTCCATTGCTAAAGACTCATACGCTCAAGTGAATAATTGAAATAAATTGAACCATATGTTAGTCCCAAAATGACCAAGTTTGTATCGAGTGGAGGTTAAACACCATCTCCCTCTCTCTCTTTTGAAAGGAAGGGTCTTGGATTTTGATGAAATGAATGAAATAAGCGGTTAATTTTGATCACTTTTTAAAGATAAATCCAACTGATTGTTAATGAATAACAATTTATTTTAGAACAGTGGTCGGGAAATTATAGACTTGTAAATTGGACACTCATTATGAATGAGAAATTAATGTTAGATACCCAAGATTCAATGATATCTGGATTATAGTGCAAGCTGTTGCTAATCATAATAAAAGATTGCATCAAAGAGCTTTAGATCTAGGATAATAGATATCTTATAGTTATAATGTAGATACCATACACAACTAGTTCAGGCCCGGATCCGGGGGGGGGGACTGCCCCCCCCCTCCTCCCGTCAGCCGCAGTGATATAGTTGATTTTAATTTTCCTTTGCTTGGTTACTGTTGTAGTTCACATATCTTCTCTTTAATAGATGATATAAACATGATTTACGCATTGTCTCCTGCACAAACCCACCGCTGCTCACTCAAAGTTCCAAACAAACAAACATGCAAAGCTTAATTCCACTCTAATCCTTTGTTTTGGCCTTACTCCACGTTAATCCTATTTTTTTCCTTGCTCCACGCTAATCCTATTTTTTTCCTTGCTCCACTCTAATCCTATCTTTTAGCCTTACTCCACGCTAATCCTATCTTTTAGCCTTATTCCATTCTAATCCTATGTTTGGGTCTTTCTGTACTCTGTCTCTAATCCTATGCCTAAATGCAGCTAAATGAGAAGAAATATTGTCTTTGAGCTTATAATCTTATCAAATCCCTCAGATTCCACAGCAGACCTTCATCCCAGACTCCCCCTGCTCAAATTTCTGAACATGCCCATAGGTTGATCCCTTTATAATTAGACATCTGGTCTCTTCTACTTTCAGATACAAAGTCAGGTATAAAATAAAACACAATATATATCCTGTTACCTGTAAACAAAACATGAAAGTATCATGGGTGACATCGTCACTTCTAAGTGTCCTGGATACATTTATAAATTGTATGTTACTGGTATTTCAGGTTCTCTAAAACCAAAGATTCTGGTCATATTCCTGGATTTTATTTTGGAAATTTTCAACTTCCATCCACGCTGGAGGAACCTCAGGACACGTATATAGATGTTCAACATTTTAGAAAGGTGAGTATACATTTTATACCTGATCCCAGATCCAGGGAGTGCACCTGATCGCATGTCTATCAACAATATTTTGACCGGAACAGCATAGCTTTCTTTCAGAATCTATCCACCAAATAAATTTATTCTCTGTTGTCAGCTGTAATTAATAGTATAATATAGAAAATATAAAAATATTTGTTTGTATTTTTTAGGGTCAGCTGTTTATAAATGGAGTAAATATAGGGAGATATTGGCCGTGGAAGGGACCACAAGTTACCCTTTATGTACCTAAATCCGTCCTGAAACCGTATCCAGAGAATAATATAGTTGTATTATTTGAATTGGACCATTCACCATGTGACTTTAACGGTTGTTCTATTAAATTTGTAGATGAACCTAAACTAAATAAAACTGTTCTATTAACTCCTCGGATCAGGGATGTGCTGATCACTAAACAATAAGACAATATTTATAATCTTATAGTGCAGGCCCGTAGGTAGCGGGGTGGTGGGGGGCAAGAGAGGCAATTGCCTTCCCTGGAACAAATCAGACACCCAGTGGGTGCCTTTACCCAATGAGGAAAGCATCGGTTACCCCAAATGGGCGCCTTTGGTGCCCTTCGCAATGTTCGCAATACGAAACCAGCGACCGACGTGACCCTCATGACCCCACCCCCCACCCGCTACCTTCGGCCATAAATCTATTAATTATTGTTATCATTATGGATTACTTGTCTGTGTCAATTTATAACTGTATCATAGTTTCAGTGCCAATTAATATTTTTACCTTTAACAATTGTGATTTTTTTTACATAACACATTCAGATTCAGGTATGTTTTTAATGTATGTTAAAGGGACAATAACATTCTTGCTGGCTTGGTAGCTCCAGAAAATAAATAATACCCTTATTCTAAGTACTAGATGTTTAAATGTCCTACCTGTTGTGTAAATTAACCATTACAACCTATTTTATTTGTCCAGAGGGTTCGAAAATATTTTAAAATCCAAGTCACATTTGAAAAGGTTTACGTTAGGCTTTTCAAATCAATTGGTTGAATTGTTCCAGTTTTTTAAATTAGGTGTGTTAAGATGAAATTTATATCATCATTTAATTGGAATATTCTAAAATAATACGATTTGTTGACCAGAATGAAGATTGGGACATATTTTTCAGTTACAACAAGAGTGTTATTGGGGCTTTAAGTTCCTTTGAGCTATCTCTTTCTGGAGATGCCGCTATATAAATACTCAAAATAATGAATGTAATTTATATTGCTATTGTGACCAGTATGTTCAAGGAGATATTAATATTGGATACATTTTTTATGGGCCCTGATTTAACTGAAAAGCAATTTGAGAGACATTGAACTACAGACATTCAAATTGTCAATATTCATCATGAAACTGAAACTAGGGTTTTTGACAAATGAAAAATATTTGCCATTAAATGATACAAATGAGTATATATTAATTAACAGGTGTGTAACTAGTTGTTCTAGTGTAAAACAAGAACTAATTATGTAACATACACCACAACCTGGACAATAGGAGACCTTATGACATCATATACATTAATTAATCAATCACCAGTGACGTTTCTAGTTCTGTATATGTCACAGCTAGAAGTCAACGTAACAGAACGTTTCATTGGCTAATCCCTCACTTTAAACTAAAAAACGAAACGAAATAGGATCTTTGTTTTAATCAGGTTGTATTTATGGCATACACTTTCATTTGTAAAAGTAATTTATTCGAACACAACGGATATCAACTTCAAAGTTATTGAAGTTCCACATTCCATTTATTACTATAGCTGTTATATAACGTGCATTTAAACATGGAGATGTTTAACTTACATTTCCTTTCAATAAGCTCCACATTCCTTTTATTTTTGTTATCAAAAGGTTTTATTTATTTTTAGACATTCTTTTTAATACGTTCCACAATGAAATGTATATTGGTTGTTATCGAAAAGGTTTGTTTTATTTTTAGATGTTCCTTTGATACACTCCACAATGAAATGTATATTGTCGTTATCCACATGCCTTTTATTACCAATATCGAAAAGTTCTTATTTATTTTATTAGATGTTCCTTTTAATACGTTCCACAATGAAATGTATATTGGTTGTTATCGAAAAGGTTTTATTTACTGTTTAGTTTCATATAGATGAGCTACCCTGGAGGTCGGGTGTTCGATCCCTGCACTGGCCGAGAAAGTTCATCTCGATTTTCCGGCGTGATTTCCCCTTATCAGTGATGCAGAAGGAGGGCTTGACAAGGACAGATGCCTTGTCATTCGGGTGGGACAAACAACCGAGGTCCCATGTACACATTGGAGTGCACGTAAAAGATCCCTTGGCAGTTGGAATTCGATATAAGAGTAGGCCGTAGCGCCGCTGCCCGGGCAAAATTTCCTTCATAGCACACTGCATGGCGTATGCCCGTCTTCCATTAGCCCAGGTTAGGTGCAAAAGAGTAGGACGTTAAACTCCATTTCATTTCATTTCATATAGATCATCTCATTACCCCACAAACAAAACAAATGGACTTCTCAGACCACTTGCTCCCTGTGGGCGTATGTTTCTTTGTCTGGCAACCTATCTTTGACTTTGCGAACATGTTGTTGGTTTAATTTAGATGCTTTTATTAGATGATTAAAGATTGATTTGGTATACTTGTGTTGAATTTGATATTACCCAAACATCTGGTGAGGAAACTGCATTTTAATATTAACCAAATATCCTCTGGTCGTGATACAAACTCCAATTATATCCATCAGACTTGATACTGCGCTCCATTATGCCCATTAGATTTGATACAGTACTCCATTATGCCCATTAGTGAGCGTCATCATCAATAGCCCAACATTCAGTAATCAATTTTCCCACTGTCTTGATAGTATTAAGGGGGGAGGGGTGGTTAAGTAGGTAAGATGCTGGTTCGCTAGTCTGGAGGTTGGGTGTTTGATCCCTGCATTGGCCGAGAAAGTTCATCCAGATTAGCAAGTCAAAACCTTACTTGCCAAGACTCTGTGAAGCTGACATGTCTTAAAGGTGACCTAGCACTGGCCTCCGTTAAACCCAACTAACATTTATAAAATCGCATCCCTGTTTTCATGACACAGACACTAAATGATAGTGCTTATGTTAGTTGTGATCTAACATTTAGGGTGAATATGAGAAGTCTAGCCAGGAGATTGTAAGGGAGTGAATACTAGAAGTCTAGCCAAAAGATTGTCAGGTTGTAATTACCAGAAGTCTAGCCAGGAGACTGTAAGGGTGTAAATACTAGAAGTCTGGCCGACAGATTGCCAGGGTATGAATACCAGTTTGTCTGAAACAATAATGTCGAGTGGACGTTAAACCCCATGTCTCTCTGTCTCTCCTACCAGTTTACTTACTACAAGATCAATTGTTATTATTTAATTACTGGTACAAGGTAGGTCTCTTACTTTGTAACAAATTAAAGTCAAACTGTTACTTTCAACTGATTCTCGAATCTCGACTGTCCTGACCTATATTAATGGGAATGATATGTCATGGAACCAAAATGTCATGTGGGCTGGAGTCAAGATATCAAGCAGTGTCCAGGCTAATAAATTACGATTACCATCAAATATGATTTTTTTTTTTATAATATAATACATGTATTTATATACATAAAGTCCAGTTATTACAAACAACTAGGCTATAGAAACAAGCTATTTCTTATTCCCAGACAATTAATCTGATGCATGAGGGAGGTATTTGTTTTGTGTTTAAATTTCATCAAAGAATCACTACCGGTCTAAATGACTTATTAAACGTCACATTTCAAGGCACTACATTTGTTTGATGTTGTTGAATATTGGATCATCCAGTATAACTTATGATATACATGTATGATTGACAAACACATTTCACAACAGTGTTGTGTTCTTAATAATTGAGCCTACAGTATGGTATATTTTTCGGATTTTTCTATAAAGTTATTTTCTGTAACCAGCAGAAGACATTTACATGTGGTAATTAATGACACAGTTCTTATTTTTTATTATTCAAAATAAAAACGTGTGAGTATCCAAGACCCAGAATATTTTTTCATAAACCAACACATGTACAAGGCGTCTGTTTTTTTATTATTCTCAAGAAAAACTTTATTTTTTCTTTTTCTTAACAACTTCAGTTTTACTATCTGTGTGTTCTCTCGTAGTTCGTTTTGCCGCATTTCTTGTCGTCTTTCTCAAATCTCTTTCGTTATGATCCTCACTACCATCTGATATTTGTTTTTTTCTTTTATTTTTGGATGTTGACATCACTTCAAGTTTATCCCACACATCTTCTTCAACTTCCTCATTTTCCTCTGATTTTTCTTCTTGATCCGCAAATTTATTTTCTTCGTCATCTTCGTGCATGTCGATTCCTTCGTCTAAACTTTCAAGTTTCCAATTTTTACTCAGTAGTAAGCAATTTAATCGTGATTTCAAGTAAAACTTGTGTAAAAGTTCTCTTGATTCTATGTGATGGATACGCAGAAATCTGTCCAACCCACAAGTAGCCATGATTGGAAGTGAAGGATGACACTGAATAGATCTCACTGACCCAGCAAATCCTTTAAAACAATGAACTGTTTTCCCTGTTCTAAAGTCAATTAACGCCGTTTTACCTTGGGTGTTTCCAACCACTACTTGATTAGGTTGTGTGTAACACATTCCAATTGACATGAGTGGATACTCATCGAATGACATGTCTACTACTGGTCGACGTTGTGAAGTTCGAGGGTCATACAATCGCACTTGATGATAACCCGTACATGTGACAATTTCTTCGCTGTTTGGTACAAATGCAGCTCCGAGAACCTTGATTGGAACACGAAGATTGAGCCAATCATTGCGGACATTTTTAGCCATAAATACTGGTTGATCTGATTTCTCAATGTCCCAAATTTTCAAATCATTTTCATCACCCCCAGTAGCAACAATGTTTTTCATTTCAGGATTTTGTGTCATGAAACACAACTTTTCACCCGCTTCAAATTCACTGATGACGGATTCTTCATTCCAAACTTTGACAAGGCCAGATTCCACGGCAGTGATGTAATTGTCATCAATTTTAGCTAACCCTTTGAAGGTCCCTTTACCACCATCAAATTTAATTGGTTTGCAGTGTGATTGGGTTTCGGTGTCGAATGTAACTATTTCTCTATTTCTCAATCCATAGCTTACGCGATTTTGCTCTTGGTTGTCCCAACATATAACACATATTTCTTTATTTCTGTCCGCTGACTGGACACTATTTAGATTTGACCAATTTGATTTATTTACGTCAATAGCTTTCAATAAACCGGTTTCGGAACCAACAAACACGTTAAACATGGGGGCAGCCATTTTGTTTATTGACGGAAGTCATTTCAAGAAGGCCCGCACCAAATGGAAAAAAACAACCAATGAAATCGCTGAAATGTGGCGGCTGATAATCAATGGTGGAAAAGCGGGAACTCTGAGAAGTGTGAAGGAAAACAACTATAATATACATAATTGTTTTGCATAATTGACTGTTATTTGCACATTTTTTTAGGAGATAACTTATCAGTGTTCAAGTTGAAGCCTTTATAGCGCATTATACCGGTATTTGTTGGATTTTAATTGAAGTAAACAGAAGCCAATCGTGCAGAATGGAAATGACCTGTCAACTCTGTTGACCTGATAAGGCAACGTCCCCATTCGACCCACAAGGACCGGTCCAAATTGGATAATATCACTGGTGGAAAATTTAAAATTGTACCCTGTCATTGATTTTATAAATCAAATCAAAATGTGTTATTGCTGTTATAAGATTGTTTAAGGTTGAAAAATTATTCAAAAATTGACCTAGAAAGTTAAAATTTAGACTACACATTTCATTTAAAATTTTTTGTTGATACTTATTTATAGTGTAGCAATTACCTTCTTAGCCCATAGTTCTAGATCAAATTCAAAATAGAAATTAGATGAAAAACTGAACTGCACCCTTTATCAACTTCTGCAGCAGAGAACAAGGGCCGTAGGCCTATTCTATATTGAATATAAGTTACAATAATCAAAGAATGCAAGAATGACTAAAGACAATGGCAGCAATAAAAACAGTGAGTAGATTATTATACTTCAACTTCGACCTTAACTCAGATGTAAATTTTGAAAAGTAAGGATTAAGTGGCTTCCAGTAGAACTAGAAGTTTTATTTGTGAATTGGATATTTGAATTTTAAATTTAACATATTTTGTCTGTCTAAATGTTTCTAATATCAATATGTATGTTTTGTTTATCTTATTTCAGGAGCTAGCCCACAGAAAGTTGCCAAAAAGAAACTTGAATTCAAACCTCTTCCACTCAATGGTAAAACAATTTATCTAGATATAAAAGACGTCCGACAGAGACGTAAATTGGAAGAGACACTGAAACATCTTGGGGCTGTAAGTATATCCCACCAACTTTTTTTCAACATTAGAAACATTTGTTCAAATTCAGATTAGAATTATGAAGTAGAAAACCAATTAGAAAAACAGTTTACCGGGTAGGGCTGTTTTGTGTCCAAATCTCGGGGCTGTAAGTTGTTGGTTGTCTAATTGTTATGCGTCATATTGTTGTCACCCAAGTCTATCACCCACACTTTAAATGTTGGCGGGGGTGGGAGGATGGATGAGGGAATAGTTAGCATGCGTGCACTGTTTCATAAGGTCTGTCGTTAAGTCAACTGTCATGGTTTAAATCCACAAGGTTTCGCCAGTCAAACCTTGTGGATTTTCTCCGGTTTCCTCCCAATGCTAAACACCCCTACCCTACGTGCAAGCCAATTGTTCAAAAAGATTAAACCATGTGTTAGTCCCGAAATGACTTAGTGTTTGTGTCAAGTTGATGTTATCCCCCATCTACTTTGAATTTATACACATTTTTAATCAATTCTTTTTATAAATTTTCAGCAAGTAGAGAAATTTCTAAGTAAAGAAATAAATTATGTGATCTCCAGTAATACAACTACAACCTTACCCAATAAAAAAGATGGAAATAATGACCGACCAGACAGTCCATCGTTCCTGTCTACTCCGAGTCCCTTTAACTCGGGGCAGGGGGGATCCCCTAATTGTCTGGAAAGCACTAAACAAAAAACTGTAAGTTTTTTTAACATTTTTAATCAATCCTATCATTAAGTAAATTATCAGAAATATTGTCAACCATTTTTTTTTTTTTTTTTTTTAATTTATGGTTAATTGTCATGAAGTAAAATTTTCGATGTGGTTGCCAGCCGTTAGGCCTAAAGGCCCTGAAAAAGACTTGCAACTTAAAGGCTGCATTAAACTATAATTTTAACAACTTTCGTCGAAGAGCCGAGAAAAGTTGGACATTAGATTTCATTTCAATATTAAAGTGATATCTAATACATGTAAATAGAATTGCTTACGAGAATATTGTACATACTAGCAGCTTTCCAGTTGGATTTAATAATTTTAATTCTATATTTGAAATATTTTATAGCAAACACGAGCCCAGGCGATGGTTAAACTTGCCCAGTCGCAAACACAGGTAAACATCGAATTATTTACATTATTCTCGCTCAATTACCCTCACCTGAAATCAAATTAGAGTTTTGACAGTGTTTTGTCAAATAGGTCTCTCAACGGATCAGTTGTCATATGGAATGTAAATCAGTGAGGGACATTTTTTGAAGGCATGTTTTCCCGTTTCTTTGCAAATTTTCTGCCTCTGATCTGTTTCATGCACTGATTGATATTGTTTGTTGGAGATCATTTGTGGGATTTAGTTTTCCCCATTTAATACCTTGCATGTTTTGTTTTTTTTACAGACAACACCTGTTCTTCAAAATGCAGAGAAGTTTGGAATTAAAGTTATTCCTGTAGATGGTAATTATTATTTATATTTATCAAGCTTCAAAACACTCTTCGTTCCCTGCATTGGCTGAGAAAGTTCATCTCGATTTTCCGGCGTGATTTGCCCTTGTCAGTGATGCAGAAGGAGGGCCTGACAAGGACAGCTGCCTAGTCGTTCGGATGGTACGAAAAACCGATGTCCCGTGTACACATTGCCGTGTACGTAAAAGATCCCTTGGCAGTTGGAATTCAATATATATTAGCCCAGGTTAGGTGCAGAAGAGTAGGACGTTAAACCCCATTTCATTTCAGAACACTCACCCCAAATTTTCACCATACAGTTTTATGGCGGTCAAATTTTCTCTGCGCAGAGAGAAATTTAGAATGGATCTGGATTCTTCCGTGTCTTCTGTGTATACACAGAAAAAATGGGTTTTAAGGTCCACTCAACACAAACTACATCGTTTGGGGACTAGCATATGCTTCAATTTATTTTAATAATTTGCTTGCGCACATGTGTCTTAAGCAGTGGCAAGATACAGAAAAAAAAACACCAGCTGTGAATCGTAATGATGTTACTTGATTCGTAACAGAAATGGTGATCTAATGCACACACACACACACACACACACACACACACACCCCTGTAGGTAAAGATGTACATGTTGAATGGACTCTTTGCACTAAATAAATGATCATTATATGTATATCAATCTGCCAAGCAAATGTTCATTCAAAGCTTGTATGTGATGCGACGTCCAGTCCTGTGTGTTTTTGTCTCTGTTTCCTACCACAGCAAAAGACTCATATTTATTGAGATAAAATTAAACCCAGGCCTGGAAATAACAGTTTGGGATGTACATGACATTTTCAACTTAGTGCCAGACATGTATAAATAATGATATTAAAAAAGACAAAATGACAGGCACCAGAGGTTTTGTACCTGAAAAAGGTTAAATCTGTGTCTGGCATTGTTGATGACAGGTGCATTATTTCCAGGCTTTGTTGAACCATACATGTATGTTAGTCTATTTTTATGTTCTATTTCAGCTGCACTGAAATGGGTGACAAGAGAATCAAGTAAATTACAGTCAAACACAGATACAAGTAAACAACAGGTAAATATACTCTCATTGTACCTTCAACGGATAGATATATCATCTTCAACAGGCGCCTTCTCAACCTCGTGGGTTTCCTCCGGGCACTCCGGTTTCCTCCCCCTGCTAAAGAAGACCCCTACGCGCAAGTGAATTATTGAAATAAATTAAACTGTATGTTAGTCCCGAAATGACCTAGTTTGTGTTGAGTGGACGTTAAACCCCATTTTTCTTTCTCTCTCTCATCTTCAACAGCTGTTACACCCTCTTTAACACGTAAAAAAAAAAACTCCCATTATACCTTCTTTGACAAGCAGATATACACACTTTAACTGCTGTCAGGGGGTTGGGATGGCCTAGTGGTCTAGAGTGCCGCGCTTCGACCTCTAGCTGGTTGGTCACCTCTGGCTTGCGGCTGTGGTTTCGATCCCAGGTGTGAACATATGTGGCATGGAGATAGGGGCGCCTTCTCAACCTCGTGGGTTTCCTCCGGGCACCCAGGTTTCCTCCCACTGCTAAAGACCCCTACGTGCAAAATAAATTAATCCGTATGTTAGTCCCGAAATGACCTAGTTTGTGTCGAGTGGAAGTTAAACCCCATTTCTCTCTCTCTCTCTCTCCCTCTACCTGCTGTCATTCATGTGAAATGATGTTTAATGTTCTACTTTTCTACACCAACCGGGCTAATGAAGAAGAGCATGGGCCTTATTCGCGAAATTTTAACTAACATAAAATCCAAATTTTAGTTATATGATTGGATGATATTAGATTGATTTTAGTGCTTAGCCAATCAAAACTGAAGTATTAACTAAAATTTGGATTTTATCTTAAGTTAAGATTTCGTGAATCAGGGCCCATATGCCATACAGTGTGCTGAGAGGTAATTTGGCGCCTCAGTCAACTCAAAATTCCAACTGTTACGGGTTCTTTTACATGCACACCAATATGTACACAAACTTGATTTTTTTTGTCCCATATGAATGACTAATCCATGTTTTTGCCTGGTCCAGTATGATTGACAAGGAAAATCATCGCCCGGTAAATTTGGTGACTCTTTCTTGGCCAACACAAGGATCAAACATGGATGAGCGAACCACCACAGTGCCCCAAGAATGCCATTGATAGGCTAAAACATTTTCTTGGTTGTGATTGGTGAACCCCAGATCAACCAGCCAATGAAAACCTGTGATATAGACAACTAGTAATGAAATAATAATGAAGCTTGTGATAAATGTTCAGTTTTAATGCCCTAATGAAATAATTGATTTATTTATATTTGCAGGTTGTAAAGAAAACAACAACTGGCATAAAAGGTAGATTTGTTAACTATTTTAAGATGGCACCAGATCCCCTTCCCTCCCCCAATACACACCATCCAGTTGTGACTAACCCAACCCATCCTGTTGAGACTACCACACACCCCATCCTGTTGAGACTACCACACACCTCATTCTGTTGATACTACCACACACCCCATCCTGTTGAGACTACCACACACCTCATTCTTTTGATACTACCACACACCCCATCCTGTTGAGACTACCACACACCTCATTCTGTTGATACTACCACACACCCCATCCTGGTGAGACTAACCCAACCCATCCTGGTCAGACTGCCACACACCCCATCCAGTTGAGACTACCACACACCCCATCCTGTTGAGACTACCACACACCCCATCCTGTTGAGACTACCATACACCCCACCCTGTTGAGACTACTACCCCATTCTATCCTGGTGAGACTACCACACACCCCATCCTGTTGAGACTACTATACACCCCATCCTGTTGAGACTACCATACACCCCATTCTATCCTGGTGAGACTACCACACACCCCATCCTGTTGAGACTACTATACACCCCATCCTGTTGAGACTACCATACACCCCATTCTATCCTGGTGAGACTATGCCCCCACTACACACCCCATTTTGCTACAGAACACTGTTTTCTAACAAACCTCCAACCTTAAAAACCCAGAGAAAAACCATGACGTTGGACAGGTGAACTTACACCTTTTCACGTTCAAGCAGGTAATTTTGACCATTTCGTGTGACTGAATAACAGATCTAAAGTGCACATGTTAGAATAACTCCAAACACACAAACACCATTCACAGACCATTGTGCTCTATCAAGGTGGCATTCCAACACACTAACCACCAATTGCAGACCATTGTGTTCTATCAAGGTGGCATTCCAGCACACAAACACCATTCACAGACCATTGTGTTCTATCAAGGTGGCATTCCAACACACATTCACCATTCACAGACCATTGTGTTCTATCAAGGTGGCATTCCAGCACACAAACACCATTCACAGACCATTGTGTTCTATCAAGGTGGCATTCCAACACACATTCACAATTCACAGACCATTGTGTTCTATCAAGGTGGCATTCCAACACACAAACACCATTCACAGACCATTGTGTTCTATCAAGGTGGCATTCCAACACACATTCACTATTCACAGACCATTGTGTTCTATCAAGGTGGCATTCCAACACACATTCACCATTCACAGACCATTGTGTTCTATCAAGGTGGCATTCCAACACACAAACACCATTCACAGACCATTGTGTTCTATCAAGGTGGCATTCCAACACACAAACACCATTCACCGACCATTGTGTTCTATCAAGGTGGCATTCCAACACACATTCACCATTCGCAGACCATTGTGTTCTATCAAGGTGGCATTCCAACACACATTCACCATTCGCAGACCATTGTGTTCTGCTGTCAAAGCTGCATCTCACTACAAAGTATTCAGCGTCCAGAACTGTTGACTGTTGAATTTTGAAGACAATATTCTTTATATTTCAGTAAATAGACTTCGACAACCACTTGTAGAATTTTAAGACAATATTTGTTATTTGTATTTCAGTAAAAAGACTGCGGCAACCACTTGTAAAGTTTGAAGCCGTCAATCTTCATTATCGCCCAGTTCAACTAGAGTTTGATAGTTGGCCCCATTGTAACGTTGACACGCCTGCTGGTACGTGCCCATTTGATGGAAGTACAGTTGGTCGAGCCCAGAAAACGGAACCAGAATACAGAGATCGTGTAGTGGCATCTCCACAAGGTGGACAAATTGATAAAGATTCAGTTGAAACCCCCAAAGACAAAACACAAAGGTATTTTGGTTGTTTTTTTCAGACATTTTTAGATTTTTAAATATCTTCAACCAAAGTTGCCATTACCAGCACAAGTTCTGTTTGGTCACGTAGAAACCCTTTTCACTCTCTTGTCATGACTTGATCCCTATTAATTATTCTGTACAGCCCCTGATTTTAGCTCATTTCTCGAAAATGAACAGCTATAAATCTTCTTCTGAAATTCCTCATAGTACAAAGCCAATTAAGACTTGCACTAGGAAGATTAGAGGCGTTTATATCGACCACTGATTAGCCAAAGTGATTTGCATTCAATCACATTTTCATCTTTAACGTCCATCTAATTCAAATTGGTTACCCTAATCAACGAATTTATCGACATCAATTTCCGAAGCGATTACATCAAATGGCCAAATCACTTCAGGGTGCGATTTGATCGGGTGGTCACATGTTTTTTCAACTTTGTCCAACCACAATAATTGGTTACAGCTAATCGGAGCATTTAACGAACTCGCCAAAGTACTTTGAAATCGACTAAATTGTCACATGACATCTCTACTAAATTCAAATCAATTTGGCAAGTCAGTAAAAAAGCCTTAAATATTTGGAAAATATTCCTCCTTTTGTGCATGGATTATCTCCCTTTATAGTAATTTTCATTTTGAGTGAAGCTTGCATCACTACAGGATCCATTTGCTTGGTTTGATATGTAGTTTATGTCTTGTCCATGGGTTTGCCTTGGATTTTGTGGTCCTTACAGAGTATGATGAAACAATAATATTTGAATGTTTTAGTAAAGGGTGTCAGAATGAAGGGAGCACTAGTAAAATGGTGGGTATGCAGATTTTAACGGCTGGTGATTTACGACGTCGTCAGGAGAGGAAGAAACAAGTGGAGAAAAAACGTGGTTATTGTGAATGTTGTTTGATCAAATACAACGACATCGATAAGGTAAATACAACGATATCGATAAGGTAAATACAACGATATCGATAAGGTAAATACAATATTTAGCCTGACCACTTGATGACGTTGACCGGTTAAGGGTTAAAGGACTATAGAAATTCATATTGTTATTATATGTAAATTCATGTGTAAAATAGTAATAGTATTAGGTAAGATAAGATAATAGTTAAAGCAAAGATAATAAAAATAGAATATGCTGAAATAGCTTTTAGATGCATTTAGTAACTGGACAGAGCAATAAACTTTAACATATATTTATGGATTTAGCACTTGCATAATGCATGTTGAATAAAACATTATAATTCAGCACTTCATTGGTTCTAAATTTTATACATAGTTCCTATTGTCAGTGATGCAGGATGGAGGACTGACAAAGACAGCTGTCTAGTCGTTTGGATTGGACGAAAAACCAGTCGGAATTCGTTATAAGAGTAGTAGGTCGTAGCAACGGTTGTCCGGGCAAAAATTTCCCTCATAGCACATTGTATGGCGTATGCCGATCTTCATAAGCTCAGTTCAGAGCATAACAGTAGGACGTTAACCTTAATTCCAAAGAACAGGGGGGGGGGGATGGCCTAGTGGTCTAGAGTGCCGCGCTTGGATCTCTAGCTAACCCGTCACCTCTGGCTTGCGGCTGTGGTTTCGAGCCCTGGTGTGAGCGTATGTGGCTTGGAGATAGAGGCGCCTTCTCAACCTCGTGGGTTTCCTCCGGGCACTCCGGTTTCCTCCCACTGCTAAAGACCCCTACGCGCAAGCGAATTATTGAAATAAAATTAAACCATATGTTAGTCCCGAAATGACCTAGTTTGTGTTGAGTGGACGTTAACCCCCATTTCTCTCTCTCTCTCTCTCTCTCCAAAGAACAGAGATACTCATCCCTGGAAGATCTGGGCACCTAACGTGGAAAGTTTGGATTAATTGTTTGAATGAGCTGGATATATAAAAACCAACTAGATATATTATTTGTTAACTCTGGTATTATTTGGTTATTTCAGCACCTTCACGACGAAGATCATCGTAAATTTGCTCGAGATAAAATTAATTTTATTAAACTTGATCAGATTATTAAAACCGTCAACAGTCCAGCCAGATTCCTGAAAAAAGTTCTACATGAACATTGTATGAAAAAATCTGTTAATAATAGAAAAAGGTGAGGTCAATTTTTTTAGTTCTGTATGCCTTAGATTTTAGGCTACAATATAGGATAGGCCTAGATATCGGGTATCATTAGCAGATCAGGCTTTCTGGAAGTGTTGGTACCATTATCGGGGGGTAAATGACCGAATGGTTAGCATGTGTGCACTATATCATAAGTTCTGTCATTGAGTCAACTGGCCTGCTTTCGATTCCCCAGGAGTAGGGTTGTCTATCCAACCTCATAGGTTTTCTCCAGGTCATTTGGTTTCCTCCCACTGATAAGGACTCCTATGCTCAATCAAATTATTGATGTAAAATTCAACCATGTTGGTTCAGAAATGACCTATTTTGTGTCGAGTGGATTTTAAATCTCATTTCTCTCTTTCTTTCCCCCCCCCCCCCATATATCTTAGATCCAGAAGCATAGACACTTATACATAATTTCTTATTGATGTATTTGAAACATCAAAAGTTTTATAAAGGCCATATTGTAATTAATATGTTTTGTGGGTTTTTTTTATAAATTTCTAGTGAATCTGTTGTAAGTGGTGATGATGTAAACAACGTGAATATAACCACGCCACAGAAACACAATCAGCAGATCAAAGAATCGGAACCCAAACAATCACAACCGATTCCTTGTGAAGACGAGACTGATACTAAAGAGAACACTTTACGTCGACGTATCGTGACATCACGCCGTCTGTCTAGTAGTTTTAGCAGCGTGCGGGCTGGTGTAGAAAAAGATGCAGACAACAAAAAAAATATGGTAGTTGCTGGTGTTTCGTCGCCACGTCCTAATCAGAAAACTAAACCGGTTGTCTCCCCTTGTTCCGTCATCGTAAAGAGTTTAAAAAATTGGCCAAATAAAACAAAGACAGATATACAACCGGCCGCAAAAGTTAAACAAAAATTAATTATTAAAAATATGGCAATAGGAAGTTTACAAGTTGCATCGACGAGTCCTGATAAGATATTACGAGGAGGAGACCGTGCGGCAAAAAAACAACCAAAAGACAACGACAGTGAAAGTGGAATTTCTAAAAGTGTTTACTTTTCGTCAGATTATTCGGACTCCAGTGATACATTATCGGATTCAAATACGAGTTCCAACGAAATAATTTTTAATAAGCGAGTGTGTGAATCTAAAGTAATGAACAACGACACAGAAATCACTAAGTGTGATGTTAACCCTGTTCGTCAACTGCGTGCACGTAAAAAAGACAATTCAAATAATTTTTATATCAATAAAGTGAAATTAGCTAAAAGACAACTGACACAGAAAACTAAAAGAGCCAGCGATAAAATGAATTGCCTCAACAAATTATGTAAAATAAAAACAAATAATAAGGATAATTCACGAAAAAGTCTTTCACAGCGAAAAGTTCGATCCAAAACTGTACAAAGTTCTTCGCAGCCAACAGTTAAGTCAAAAATCAAATCTCACTTGTTACCCACCAAAACAAGTCTTTCATCGCCCGTCTTGAAACAACTGACGACAGACGCTCCGATCACAAGTCTGCCCATCAACATGGGTGAAAAATGTCTATCTTTTGCAAAACATAGCGGACGAAAATCGCGGAATTCTATGGAAGTTCAGTTGCATGATATGATGATATTTAATTCTTTGACGGAAATTTGGGGGAAGAAGAAGAAGAAGCTTGCAGTAAACGAGAAGAAGGAATCTAGCATCTCTCCAGGATCCACAACCCAAAAAACAGAGTCGGAATCCAACACATCCATTTTAAATGATAGATCTAATTTCGCAGTATCGGGGTCAGGAAAAATTCACAAAAGTATTAAAAGAAAGAAAAATCGGAAATCAGAGAATAATAGTAATGGTGATAATGTTAAAGATAATCGTCTGTCTTCACGGAAACCCAGATCTAAACAGCAGACAGGAACAAGCCAATCGTTACAAACGGACACGTGTACATCCCCTGAAAAAGATATCGATTCTTCCAGTCAAACAACATCTGACATTTCTAGTTCTGGTTTATCTAGAAACAACAAGAAACGAAAGCATAAAGATCTTCTGATTGCGGGGAGTAACGAAAATAAACAATCAAACATCGGTTCTACCTCTCAAGAGAGTCAAGTTTACAGTGGGGTTGTGAAAAATGCCAGAAACTCAAATGATTTTATACTTAAAAAATTAAAAGTTACAATTGAACCACTTCCGTCATGCTCATCGTTGAACATTTCAAGACAATCTGGCACTCGGCAACTGACCAGATCTAGTTCACCATATAAATCGGGATCCCAGCTGCCGTCTGCTACGTGTTCATCAAATAGATCTGGATTCTTGCAGCCACCTGCTTCATGTTCACCAAATAAATCTAGATCCCAACTGCCGTCTGCTAGCTGTTCACCTAATAAATCAAAGAAAATAATTGATGACGGTGACAGTCAGTCCCCTGTTTTTAAAAAATCACCCGTTTTTCGACCAGATCCCAAAAAATCACAGCCTTCAAGAACCTGTAGAAATATTACTCCAGCAAAACCTGTTATTTTTAATGAAGAGGAAATTGTCAGTCCCAAAAGTGGTATATCAAGCACACCAAGGCGTCGGGTCAAACGACAACGCAAATCACAAATACAAAATTTCAATTATCAGACTCCCTCGAAATCTGAGAAGTCAAGTGTTTCTGTCGTGCCTACGTCTACGACAATACATAACACAACACAAAATACTCGCAGATCGTTAGAAACTCAGCTTCATGAAATTGAGAAAAGTTCTGTGGTGAGTTCTGCGGATGAAGATCTAGCACAAACATTATCGCACAATAGTAAAATCGCGGTCAACAATTACAACAACGGCAATGCTGTTATAAATCATCCATCAAAATCAACTGACTCAAACATAAAAGATATCCTGAATATTACAGATGAAAGTTGCAAAACCACCTCGACGAAAAAACGTGTGAAATTGAATCACAGTTGGCGTGTATTGAGTGACAGAAGTGTTTCTAAATTACTCGAGAGTGAACGGGACCCGGCCCCTTTTCTAGGATTTGAAAAAAAGGACACCGAATCATGTCCAATGTCCGGGTTGTCCTATGAAGAACAATCAGAAGTGGATTTAGATGACTCATTATCAAGTGAATGGATCATTAGAAGTACCGCGAGTAATGTTAGCGATTTCGATGATTTAATGCCAGACGCGTATTCATCGCCAAATAAACGTTCTAACTCCTCGTGGTTCGATGCTTGTGAAGAATTTTTAGTTGTAAAATTATCAAGCACTCCATCAGCATCCACAGGTAAACGTGTCCACAAGAAAAAACTCAAACGAATTGGCGTGGAAAATAAAAAATCCAAATCTCACAAAAATCAAAATGCATCTTGTGTATCAGAAACATTAACATTACGGAGCAAAGCTGACAATGTGTTGCAGTCGATCGATGAAGATAATGATGCATTTCAATTCAATAGCCCAAAAAGAAAAAAACGATGGCAGAATGAAATGGAACAAATGGTGGACGATGATATCGTATTTAATTTTAACAGTCCGCAAAAAAAAAATCAGAAACATAGTTCCACTTGTGATAATAGTTTGTCTTCCCCACCAAGTGATCAACCCAAAACTAAACACTTTCGTCAAACTCCTGTGAAATCACGCCCCTCTAAAAACTCTTGTCGAAGTCCTGTGAAATCTCCGCCTTTTAAAAACTTGCGACGAAGTCCTCTGAAGTCTCCTCCGACTAAAAAATATAAATTACTAAAGAATGTTGCAGACGTGAAAGCAAAATTTAACATGAACTACTTTAAAAAAGACAGTCGTGCTGTGAAGTCACCTGATCACCACTCCAAGAAACAGTCACACCTGCGGAAATTAATGAGTTTAAAAGACAAGGCTCAAGTAGTTGTTGTCCCAGCCCCAAAAAGTCCTGTTCTTAAAAAGAAATTGTGTTAAATTCTCTTCTTACAAAATGAAACCAACTAATAGTCCGATTTTCCAATTATATATTTTTGTCCGCGAAAAGGTTTGTCTAGTGCTAATAGACCCTAGGCCATGAGTGCAGGGAGGTGTCCATAAAATAGGCACAAAACCAGACCCAACTTTTCTATAGTTGAAATTTAGGGTATAATACATTTCCGAGAAGTAATAAGTCCGCCATTTGAACGTTTTCAAGATATCCAGGGTCAAAGGTTTGGTCTTGTGCCATTTGAAGGCCTCTCCCCCCCCCCACCTCACTTCGGTTTCAGACAATAATGCAAAATGGTTTAAGGATATAGTATGTACAATTTAGATAGCTATTCTTACTGTAATACATGTACATGTACATTGTAGTTTGAAAATAGATAATGTAAAATTAATAATTTGAAAGTCTCATTCAAAATACTCTATTGTGAACAAACATTGTATTAGCCTTTGAAGGTTTGACAAGACGTGTGCAATAATTTCAACCATCATGCTGGTTGTTCGAAACTAAGTCTCGCTCCTCCATTTCTAGCTTAAATCAAAATATGGCTGAACTGTTTTAATATATATAATATCGAGAGTTGAGTAAGGCCTTGATAAGTTAGTGAATGGCTGATTAATAATTTAGATAACATTTCAGGCCTAAAGAAAGACCTGCAATAGGCAGATTAGCTCTAATGCATGTTTAGATATATATTGATCACTACCTGGAATCATAATAGTTGGAACATCAACTTCTATTTGATTCATTTGGAAATGATGAAAATTTGGAAGTTTTTTTTTTTTTTTCTAGGAGTGTAATTTCAGACATAACAAGAAACTGAATTTATCAATCTTTAAATGTATGTTTATCTGAACTTTTATCTGTTTGTTTATGTTAGAATTTATTAGTAAATGTTTCAAACGCTGATCAAATTCCATTAACCTGTGGAATAAAGGTCCCAATTCTATGGAATACAATTACGGTTTATTAGCGAGCGACATTTTGACTAGGCATCTCTAGTCATTATCAAACAATGATAATAATTGTATCCATAGAATTGTGACCTGTATACTCTAGTTCAATTACTAAATGCCATTGAAACAAATTACGGATATCAAGTACTAGAACTGATTTAAGATTTAGTTCAGCAAATAAATCAGTTCGTGATAAACTGTGGTCTTTACAATCGTTTATCTTGATTATACTTTTTTTTTGCTCAATATGTCATAATTTTCAATTGATGATATTTTTGTAAATACTGAACAAAATTGAATCATTCTGGACTGATGTTTGGTTTACTGACAGTTTAGTCACCAAGTCCCTCAAATGACACTCAATGGCTTTAATAAATGTTTAAATTTATTTGAATAGAATAGAATTATCAATGAACAAATAATTTATTTATATAGTTAGATAGAATTCTGTAATTAATATAGTTTTATAATAATTTATGATAATACTTTTATATTCTCCGATTACAGAACATTTTGTTTTCAAATTAAAGAAATTGAATATTACTTGAAAAATTGAAATGGTAATCTATTTAAAACACAGATTCTATTTCGTTTTTTATACATCAAAATTTTGTTTTACATACCTGCTCTACACTAGGATCTGAAAGAGTTGTTATATACATGTAAGCCATGTTCTGGTTAATGTGAGAAATCAGCCAATAAAATGGTCTGTTATAGCGTTTGATGGACGACAAAACTGTGGATACTGGGATGGGAGTACCACTAGAAACCTCCACGCAGGTTGATAAATCAATGTCTGTCATCATAGGGTCAAAAGTCGCTTGTACAACCCCTGACGCAACCTTACTGTACAACCAGTCAGATCTTCATGTAGTGGAGGCAATCGAAAGTAAAAACACTAAACGATATATAAATCTGTTTTTTAATTGGGTTCAATCTCAATGTTGACGGTGAATTTAAATAGTGTAAAGGTTATCACCACAATATCAAATTCATACCCTCATTTTGTGAATATAAAAAATATTGTTTTATTCTTTATGGTCAAAGGTAATGAATTCCATAAATTTGGTTACCTTGTTAAGTGGAAATGAAAGAGACTATATCCTTTTTAATGTGTTATATGAATTTGTTATTGTATTTAAAGTATTAAGTTAAGCCTGGTTATAAGGCACCGTCCGGTCACAAGCAACAAGTTATCACACAATAAAATATAACTTAAGTATGATCAGTCCAAACCATCAAAGTCCTAAAAAAGCGATATAGGCAGAAATTGTAAACAGCAAATGGACTGTTCACTGTGTACAAAATACACAACAAACAAGTGTCAGGAAGAGTAAGCTTACCCTGTGTGCATCCAAACTATTAGACAAAATTCAAAGTCCTAAAAAAAGAGGTATTGTAATCAGCAAATGGACTGAACATAGTTGCGTCAATATCTCAGAGTAAAATAGCGTAATTGGTGTAGATTGTGTAATAATTTGTCCTTGATAAAGTCAGCGACAGGTGCCCTATGACCAGGCTTGTATATACATGTAAGTTACTGTATACATGTAGTATTAAGGTATATCAACCAGTGTATTATAACGATATATCATGGTTGTTGTGACGGTGCCCTATTACCAGGCTTGTATATGTGGACCAATGTAAGTTACCACATGAATTATTGAGGTATATCAACCTGTGTATTATAACGATATATCATGGTTGTTGTGACAGGTGCCCTATGACCAGGCTTGTATATATGTGGACCCATGTAAATTACTGTATACATGAAGTATGAAGGTATATCAACCTGTGATATATCATGTTTGTTGTCAACTGTATATTATAATTTAATATATATACCAGTGATTCTCTATAAAATAAAACACATATTAACAACATGTTATTCTTTATTTTTAGGGCAGTGATCGTCTGGTGGGTGGCTTGCTATGCTGGAGGTCAGGTGTTTGATCCATGCATTGGCCACGAAAGTTCATCCAGATTTTCCATCGTCTAGTCAATTGGATGTTCGGGGAAAATGTCACCCCCCACCACCACCACCACCCTCCCCTTAGCATAAAAACCTATTCCATTGCATTTCCGTTTGGTGGGTTGAGACACTGGGCACATGACTAGAAATGTCCAGGTTCAAATCTAGCCATATTGCACATAGACCCTTGTCTAATTTTCAAAGGTAGTGTCTGTACCTGAATAAGTCAAGTAGCACAGGATTCCCTGCCTAACCTTGTTGGTTTTCTGCAATTTGACAGGTTTTCTCTCAATGCTAAATTTAAAGAGCGTACATGCAAGCGATTTATTGAAATAGAATTGAGCCAATCCTATATTAAATCTCTAGAGTGGGGTGGGGGTGGATGGCCGAATGGTTAGCGTGCGTACGCTGTATCATACAGCCTGCCATTGAGTCGACTGGCGTAGTTTTTGTGGCAACCTTGTATGTTTTCCTCCGAGTCGCCTGGTTTCCCCTCGCTGCTAAACCCCTATATTTAAGTGAATTGTGCCCCTTTTACTTAGCCCCTGCATGTGACCATAAGAAATTTAACATACTAGGCCAGGTTTGGGCTAAGGCAAATGAATGCTTGTGTGGCAAACTTAGCACTGTAACAACTGACTAGGTCAACACTGTAACAACTGACTGTCCATTTGTCTGACTAGGTCAACATTTATTTCTCTATGCCTGTAGTCGAGACTGCATACTCCGCGCAGCGTTTCGTTTGATTATAGGTAATCTCACTACACACTGCTATTATGAGTGGATATTGTTGTGTTAAATTTTGATTGGTCAGTAGTCCGACTACCAACCAATCACTACCTACCATACAAACGCTTTACATTCAAAACGAGTGCCAGTATTGGACCAAATATGTTTACATAACGTTACGTCATGGCTCACGCTTTTATTATGCCTAATTAACCCGTGCATAGGAGAATACTGCAGTAAAACTAATTGTGTGACAAACGAGGCTATCAAGTCGAATGAAATGTCAACAATACTGTTTGGAAACGAACATACTTTCCCCGTTTAATACCTTAAATCACTGTCCAAAGTTTTAGGGAAGACTCAGATTAAACGAAGGACTGTCATATTGCTGTACTTAAGTGATAGCTTTCATTGAACGGGGAGAATAGACACACTCCCGCAAAAGTTCAAGAATCAGAAGTCAATCCAGCAATGGCCAGAGAGAGATTTCTCGGGCCATTGCTTCAGGAATATGTCGAGACTGGAGCCCAGCAAAGAAACAGAATTAACATGGAAGTCAATGGGAAAATTAAAGGTGGTCTGCACTCTACCGCAGTCCACGAATTACCTCCCTTGAGTGTTCTGTTTCTTGCATGTAATCCAAACTGCACTTTAAATCACTCAACATTTCGCGACAGAACTTCTGCAATCAAACAAATAATCCGGATGAACTTTATAGTGAGTGTTAATTTTTGTGATACACTCCCTTTCTCTTTCTCTCCCGTCTTCAATTAGCCCAGGTTAGGTGCCAAATAGTAGGACGTTAAATGCCATTTCATTTCTCTCTCTCTCTCTCTCTCTCTCTCCCCTTGTGAACATAGATGACAGCTGAAAATCTCTTTCTCTCCTCATCAATTAAAACGCAAAAGGAAAGGTCACTTGTCAAAATGTAATATCAAAATTCAGCAGCGTTCTTTCCTGATGCTCAATGTTTGAAGTTATTTGCTCAGTATCACTTTCATCAGGAAAAGGTCACCCCTACCTCCCGGTTGTTTCAGTGTCAGCGGTAGGAACACCAAACAGTTTGGGTCTGGTCCAAGATTGGAAGTGCGTTGGAATGATAGCGATTTAAAATACGTTTGGTAACTACACTGTATATTTTAGTGAAGCTTGTATCATAACAGGCCCGGGACTGTACAGCGCAGTGGACGCTTACGGCTGGCTCCGGATCCATTCTCTTGATTTGATATTTTCGTCAGGTTAATCTTATAGGTTTTTGTTTTGCGTGTAGTGCGGTCCTCCTGCACTATAATCGGTAGAAGCATGCTTTAGGGGTCTGGAGAGCGAAATAAAATAAAAAGACGTTAAGCGTCCCACGCCAACGTGGCAAATAAAGACGGACGTATGCTGCACAGTATCCCGGGCCCGTAGCCAGCTTATAAAAAAATTTTTTTTGGGGGGGGGGGGGCTACGGAATGTTTTGGTGGGGGCTAAAGAATGTTTTGGAGGGGGTGAGGATGTGGCCAGCTAAGAACAGTCCTTAGAAATCATCATTTTTGGCGAAATATTTGAAAGATGGGGGGGGGGGGCTAATTCGATAGGGCCCGTGGCTACGGGCCCGCAGTGTGCTACCAATTACAATGGCTTTGCGGAATAGATCTACAGTACTGTTATCAGATAGGAATACAAATTGAAGTGAGTAGCACCCGGGCGCTAGTTTATAGGCTCTTAGACTATGCACTTTACTTCAATTTAATTGATAATTCTCTTCTCTTTTTTTTTTAGATTTAATATTTTTGCTCAAACACAAGTGCCATGGGTTGTTAAAGCATGTATCCGGTAAAACTATTGGTGGGGACGGTTCGCAGCAACAAATGTAAGGGCCGGGTTGCAGTGGTATGGTATAGGGAGTAGGGGCGGTTGTAGTAACTTAAAGAACGGCGGAGTTGCATCAACTAACAACTCAATGTGTAGTGGAGACGGTTGCAGCAAGTCAGCAACTAATAGATGAGCGGGGGATGCAGTAACTAATAAAGGGACAGGACAAGATTTTGTAATAACGCCCTGGGGCCGGTTGCTCAAAGCTCTGTTCGCTTTTAACGAACCATTAACGCCATGTTAACTGTTGTTGTTGGAAGCTCTGTTAACTTTAACGTGTCGTTAACTTGTCGTTAGTGTTAACGGAGGTGTTGGGCTCCGTCATCTGTTTAACGGTGGCATTAGTGGGCTGTATCATAAGTCATACATGTGGTGTAATTTTTCTATAGGACATTGTAGAGGGTTGGGGCTATTCTATTTTCTATAGGATGAAATTCTATAGTATTCTCCCGAATTTTGGGGTCTGTAGAAAATAATGGCCCCAAATATTCTGTTGTAAAAAATCCCACAATTTTTCGTAGGGATTTATGCTAATTTCTAAAAGAAAAAATTCAGTATTCTATAGTTTTTTTCTGTAGTAAATTATCTTTTTGTCTTTAATCAAGTTTTGTGAACAGACTGCCCAGTTAGTTGTCCAACTGTCTTCAGTTTCTTGTTACCAATGAACAAACATTCTTCTCTTGGATTTACTTGAATGAACCCGTTAAGTAACGGATGATGAAATTGACTTTCCAGCAACAGAAATTTAATGGACCGTTAACAGACGACAGGTTAGCAAGATAACGATCCGTTAAAGTTTAACAGATCGTTAAAATAACTTTGAGCAACCGACCCCAGGTGTGATTTAGTAGATGCAGGAGGAAAGTATATTCAATTACTAAATCCCAATCAAAGAAAACATTGTCTAACTTTTATTATTATTTATAGTTTTATATTATTTATTTTATGTGTGCATTTGTTATTGTATTTGCGCTATCGAGCAGCTTAAACGTGGATTTTGTGAGCCTTAAAATTATAAAAGAATAATTTTTTATTATTATTTAGGTCTCGAATGAAGCAAATAAATCAAATTTTGCGATTTAGAAGCCGTTTTGTTGTTACTTTACTATCTCTAACTAGAATACAGAAGCATCCCTCTATGGCTCTATTGGAGCGAAATAAAAAAGGAGTTAAACGACCAACTGCGTGCTCTGCACCAACTTAGGTGAGGATAGGCATATGCCATGGGTGAAATTTACCCCGGACGACCAAGGACCATGGGTTCGTTATCGTGTCCGCCACCGTGTATACGGGACCTCCGTGTTACCTACCACCCCGATGACGAGACACCGTTGCTTGCCGTGTTGGTTCCCGTGTTCTGCACCACTATAGAAATGGTTCCACTACTGATGTTTTCCGTCTTACTCCAGGCACAGTAGTGGTTTTTCATACAGAGTTCCTTTGCGCAAGTTATAGTCAAATGGCACAAAAAGTTTACTGGTCTATAGCTCCCTTAATTTACCCAAAACTGTACTGCACATAGGTTAACATTTAATAGATCAATTCCCACTGAAATAAAGGTGAAGCCATGCCGCATAATTATATGATAGGATGAAACCCAACTGCTACGCGAAATTTCAACTGGCCGGTGTCATGGCGGCTTGCGTAATACGTGATTACAAGTGTAATACAAGAAACATCGCTACCTATTTTAGTGGCCCAGTCTTCACTATTTGTGATAGAATGATATGTGTTGACAATTGTGCATTTGAACCTATTTGATCTTGCGTAAGTACATGTAGTCTTAGACTGTACCAATTGTAACGTTAAACACACAGTATAGTAACTAGCTAACATGGGGACTGAACACCGGGCATTACGCAACTCCCGGCGTGTTTTCCCTTGTCAAGGGTGCAAGAAGGAGGGTCTGACAAGGACATCTTTCTAGTCGTTCGGATGGGACGAAAACCGAGGTCCCGTGTACACATTGGCGTGCACGTGGCCCGGCCGTGTTCATTAGTCCAGCTAGAGCAGAACAAAAGCGCGTTGAATCTCATTTCATTTCATCTCACCCAACTCAAACGCCGTGGCTAGGGGCCCGCTCTGCGATGCCCCGTGAACAAGCCCGTAAACTGTTAAAAATATTTTGGTTATTTTCCCTTAAAATAACAGGCAGCCCCTAAATCATACGTAATATTACACCATTAGTTACTGTAGAAAGACATGTATGTTAATTTACACTTTTCTTCTATTTAAAAATACATCACAAAGTTAATTTACACTTTTGTTTAAAAAAAAATACTAGATATTGGTAATTCTATATGCATGCTGGATTCGAGCAACTTTTGCTGAGAGTTAGCAACCAGAAGCTATAATATTTCGCATTAACATTTCTTAAATATATATTGAATATCAATAATCCTGTTTGATAGACGAGAGCATGGGTCCATGCTTTCAGGTGCACAATCGCCGTATACTATGTATTTGCAGGCATTATGCAAAATTGACAGTATTTTTCATCAAAACAACGATTGATTATTGTTATTCATAATATTTCTGCCACACCCATTTAAAATTAAGCATATAATCCTACCTGGAACGGATATAAATCATCGAGGCGTTAAGCCGTTACTAAGACCACCATCTTTTTTTAGACCAGCATTAGTGCTGTCAACATGAAGGCGGGGGCTAAATATAAGGCTTTATAACAGCCAATCAAAAACGCAATTGCCTGTGGAAAAATGTAAACAAACTTAAATGACATCCACGTGGATTTCAATGGCGGTGAATGTTGAACAAAAATACCGCTTCAGTAATTTAAATGCGAATATATGGAGTTGGGCGATAATTGTGAATCCACTTTGGCCTCTGTAAGTTTAATTAGTGATAATAGTATTAACTTATCTTATTTTAAAGATGATATATGCATTAATAAAGAAATTGAATTTGCAACTTGGAACTAAAGGCCTCAAATCGTAGCTAAAAACAACACATCGGTATATCTCAACGTTTTTAGCTACGTTCTCGTAGCTAATTATACCCCTGCTTTACACAAAGTCCTGTCTAACTAACACTGGCCAATCGGTTTAATTAACCGTCTTCGAGCGAACTTGAAAACGACATAATACAACCTACGACCAGAAAGTCAAACCATTTTTCTTATACATATAAGAAAATACTGACAAACTGATGATAAACGTACGGTGTGTGTGAGTTAATTGTATTTTACGTCCGCTTCTACCGAGGTGTTATCGCAGACGAACGATAAACATCAATATACTTTATATAGATCTCATAAATAGTGGAAACTAGACCCCCCCCCCCGCTCAGAAATTGCTAACAATCATTAAAATATACCACAGATCCTTATATTAACCTAAAAAAGCTAATTTTTTTTTCTTTGAATACTTATTTTAAAATGATTATTAGACGCCCATAGTAACTACATAGCATGATGATTACAACAGTCTTTTAGAATGACCTTTCCGAAAATTTCTCCAAAATGTTCGCCCCCTACCGAAAGGTAATGCCCCCCCCCCCCCCGCTTAGTGGTGTCTAGATACGGGCCCGATACATGACATGCAATATACCAAAATTTACAAAATGTGATTGTCTATATTATAGTTAACAAATTGAAATGAATACCATAACAGATAATTATTAAGAATGTTTCGTTGCTATATATAGTAAAGTTACCGAAGTGATAGTAAAGGTACCGAAACAATAACTATATATATACCAATAAGTAAAATTACAAAATAACGTGAATAAACGTAAATCTGTAAAATGACATGGCTATGTTATTTCCCGTTCAATATTGAAATATTACATAACAAGCATATGTTTTTACCAAATTTTGAATGTACCTTTTGAATATTGGCAATTATTCCTAACACTTTAAGGTAAAAACAAACATTTCTCTACATGCATGCTTGCTTGCCTCGTTACTTTCATTTCAGTTTTATTATAATAGGTAAGAATGTATTTTTACCGGATTTTAAATACATGTATATGTCTTTGATTTCACCGCCGCTTATATTCAAAAAGACACGAAACTCGATAAACATACACGAAATTCGGCATAAAATACTGAAAATGACGGAAATTTCAATTTTGGGACTGAATTTGCGATATTGGCGTATTAGAATATTTTGATAGGAACATTATATAAATTTGAATGAAGGAATACGACTTTAACGTACCTATAGAATAATTAATATAAAAGTTTGGAATCGGGTTAGAATGCGACTTGTTTGAAGTTTGAAGATTGTCACGCCGTTTTGGGAGCCCAATTCATGCGTGGGCGCCCATCCAATCTCACTTGGCATTGATCAAGTCGTGGGCACCCAATCAACCTTATGTCGGCATTATGCATTATGTGCGACCCCATAATCATTTGGGGGAGGGTGGCCTAGTGGTCTAGAGTGCCGCGCTTCGACCTCTAGATGGCCAGTCACCTCTGGCTTGCGGCTGTGGTTTCGAGCCCTGGTGTGAGCGTATGTAGCATGGAGATAGGGGCGCCTTCTCAACCTCGTGGGTTTCCTCCGGGCACTCCGGTTTCCTCCCGCTGCTAAAGACCCCTACGCGCAAGCGACTTATTGAAATAAAATTTAAACATTATGTTAGTCCCGAAATGACCTAGTTTGTGTTGAAAGGACGTTAAACCCCATTTCTCTCTCTCTCTCTCACATCAAGCCGTTTTGGACGACCCATCAGCAGGGGCGGATTGGGCCGGGAACCGGCCCGGGCTTCCCTGTTGTTGTTGTTCTTGGTGTTTAACGTCCGCTTCCACCGAAGGTGATATCGCGGAGTCCGGAGGGGGGGGGCACTCCCTCGAAATTTTTGAAAAATAAACCCCAAATATGACGATTTGGTGGTGTATCTGATTATAATCTCTGTCAAATAATATATTTCATAAATCGATTAATTTAGGCCAAAACCCCGACCTGCAAGTAATTACAACCATCAACCTGTTAAATTATCATATCGTCATATTATTAATTAACGTATTATCATTGTATCGTCAAGAATTTGACTTAAAATATGGGACTAGTTGAGAAAATTTTGACCATTTGATTAACCAGTTAGGAATATTGAATAAGGAATATTTTCATTGAAAAATGTCCCATTTGTGTTGCCTGGAGCGCTTGTTGATTCCTCCCGTGATGGAAGGCCACAAGACACATTGGTACAGAGTGACGAAAGTGAAATTCATAAAAGCTGCTTTTTGAATTTTGGATTCTGGCGAGTTCCCATAAACTGGGTGCAAGTGACTTAATAATTAGTAAATTTACGGGCGACAGTGTCGGGTGAATCCGATGAAATTTTAGGATGAAATTCGAAATCCCCATTGCAGGATTCCGAATTCTGGCCCACACCCAGTACACCCAGCCCAGAAAGGCGATTATACCAGTCCATTCCATACTCCAGTGATGGCGTGGCGGATCGTTAATGCCACCGGCCACATACAACATGATCATCATCGCTCCAATACTCCCCCCTCCCCCCATAATGTTCAGCAGAAAACGGGTTTTTTTTTAGACGAATTGGACAAAGCTATTTTTCATTTATTGTCCGACCGGGCCTTCGGTCATTCGTCCGACCGGCCCTTCTGGCTATCGCCCGATGGCCCAATCCGCCCCTGCCCATCAGCCGTGGTGTTAATCGTGTGAGTCATTATGAGGCCCTTCACCATTTGGGAGATACCTCACGACATGATTGGCGAGGTGCACATAAAAAGAATTGGTGACATTAGTTGGATGCCAAATTCTTTCGTGGGCGCCAAACCAATGTAGCTCGCCTTTATGTAGGCCTATGTGGCGCCCATTGCATCCAGTGGAAAGAGAGCCTTTGGGGCGCCGAAATTATCTAGGGGAGGGGCGCAGCTGCCCCCCCCCCCCGTTGTACCACCACCCTCGCTGCTAGTACGGGGGTGTTCATTATAGGATTATCGCCAAAAAGCCCCCGAAAAGTTTGTTGTTAAATTTATGTTTTCGTAGTTAGAAGGGACAAAATTTAATTGGGTTTTTTATCTGCCGGTGCGCAGAAAGTGACTATATTTCATTGACCACAGAATTACAAACATTGTTATCCTTGAGGGTCTTAAAGGGTCACAGAAGGTGCGAAATAGAGTGACCAATAGGAAAATATAATACGGCAATCTTTTGCGTAAAATGCCCTTAATAACATGACTCGGGGTAATCCATATTTAATTGTTTTTCCGTCTTGTATTACGTAATTCTGGTATAATCCGTAGTAGTCTAAAATAGACCATAATTATTAAACCCATCCGTGTCGGGGCATCAAAGGAGCAGTCTTTGTTACCGGGCGCTGACAGTGAGAACCGTACCTTATAATTGTTATGCAACTGCACATGGCAGGCGGACAAGTTTCTCAGCTATCCTGCATAATCTAACAAAACAGAATTATTTCAACATTTATTTCATTGATAAAAAGCTTAAGAAATATTTTTTTTTTTTTTAAAAAAAGTTTATTTAGTGAAAATAAAACATTGTTCATCGGTCCTTCATTAATCTAATGTGTAATGACCAGTTAGTCTAGATTCTAGGCAGACGTTATTTAATAAAGTGATGTTAGGCGCACCTGTTTCGAAGCGCGTGCAGCCGAATCACATAAACAGTGGCATCAAAGACTATCTACATCCTCATCTGCAAGTAGTTCATAAATAAACAGTACTTGTGGAGTATCTCAAATAACATTCGCATTCCATGTCGACTGGCCATTCAAGAAGGGTTCATAAAGATTCTAGTTTCTGAGAATATTGTACGCTCAAGTTCACGCATTAATATCACAACACTGAACAGAAATGAAATTCTAAGGAACTACTTTTTATGCTGAAGATGGCTGACTTTTTAAAGAAGTTCGGAGAAAGTTTACAAAGTTCTTAATGTTTTATAAGTGAATTAGACGCGTTAAGAATGAACGCAGAGTTTACAAAGCGATATGATTCTTTTGAATTTATTTCTAGTTCTGTCAACGATATATTTAGCTGGTAAGTTACGTACGGTAGACCTGGTCGAGGGTGATAGGCATTTATATAAAACGGTAAAAAAACCAAAAACACAAAACAAAAAACCCAACAAAACAAAACAAACCAAACACAATTAGAGTTTATTACGATTGGGACAAAAGAAAAAAAGATGGACAAAAGCTAGTTCCTGTCAGTGGATGTCGTCCGCTCATACACAATGATGTAGTGTGACGGTTGACAAATTAATGAACCTATTATATAGGTCTACTTCCGGACTTTTGCACCTGGACAATTAACACTCTGAAAAGACCTGCAAAGATGATTGTGGAAAAATCACGACCAATCCTTGTTGTAGTCTACACTTCCAAAATGATCTCATCAATAATTTTCCCTTCCCTTTCTCACAAATAAAACCCAGCAGTAGTACTAGTAGTAGAGACGTACAGAGTACAGTAATTTGAGTAATTATGTCTGTAATTTAGTGTCAGTCATCAATAGATTTTAGTTTCCCCACCTTTCCTAATCAGAATATGTGTGGGATATGTTATGCAGAGCCTGATTAACCTTGTGGGGGGCCCAACGCCGGATTAACCATGGGGCACAGGTCCCAGGGCCCACCACATTAGGGGGCCTCCCACAAAAATCTCAGTTGCGCGCCTCGAGCATGGTCGAACCGAGGACTCCAACGGCCGGTGACCTAGTGACGGGGGCCCCTCCGATGCTTCGAGGGCCCTCCATTGGCAGTTCTTGGGGCCTCCTCAATCCATGGTGTGTTGCGATCGACATCCGAGAATTCGGTGTAATCCGGTGATGGGTGTAACACATGTTTTTTTTTATTGTCGTGAGATCTTCTATCGGACCGACCATCGTCTAACTCGAATTATCGTATAACTCGAACAAATTACACGTCCCCATCATTTCGAGTAGCGCCAATTTTGCCTTAGATTGACGTACGATTGTATATAAGCTGTATTTGTTGTTGTTGATATTTGTTGTGGGTATAAGCTGAATTTGATGAGATGCACATCATGATCACTCGAAATATTCAGATTTCTTGATTAAATCTCGTATTACCATTTTGTTTGTCAAACATCGAGTCCGGCTTGGTTGTAACGTTACGGCCTCCATTCATCAAATCATCGTGGGGGTATAATACGATTCCGAATCAAGTAAACCCCGTTATTTATCACTGAGCTACTTCAAAATTAGGTTTGATGTCGCTCTGCCCACTTACAGTCCCCTCCTCTAGAAATGTTATCATTTCATAGCACTAGCATGGATTGGTCCACTTAAATAACGCCAGAATGCGCTAATTTAGTGGCAGAATTTTATTTTTTTCTGGGGAAGGTACTTCTAAATGGCTTCAACACAAGTGCCTAAAATGCCAGGAAATCACGTTTCTGGCCTCCAATTTCTGAAAATTTCTTGGGGGGGGGGGAAGAAAACCCCCAGACTCCCCTATGCGGGGCTTCGCGCCTTCGGCGCTCGCGGTCAGTGGTCAGGGGCCCCCCACATGTTCCAGGCCCCTGGGCCCCCACCATGGTTTATACGGCGTTGGGGGGGCCCAAACTATGCATGGGCCCCATTGTTCAAATTGTTTGTATTCATCGCAGATCGTACTAATATGTACTTCGCCCTCTTGAGTGACTTCGGTGTTTTCCTCCAGGAATTTCTTTTAAAAATTAGGATTAATTTCAGTGTATCTGACACAATTTAGGCAGCGATTTCATTGACGTTTAGAATTCGTTGTACCTACCAGTCCCGGGGCCCCAGCCCCCAATCCTCGCCCCCTCGCAGCACAGGGACTGGTTGGCTCTGCCTGGGATAAAATATTAGTATGACCCAGAATTGTGGGGGGGGGCCCTTAAATGTGGGGGACCCCGGACATTTGTCCCACTTTGCCTCCCCTAGATCCGGTGCTGACTCTGGGCCCTGGGACAAGCAGCCCTTCAAAAAATATTTTAGAAATATACATGGTCTTTCGAGTTGGGGGAGGGGGGTATGAATGGTTTGCACGCTGTATCATATAAGGTCAACCATTGGTTTAACTGGTGCAGTTTCAGGTCCTCGGTTGTACACGTACGTGACAAGGAGTAGGGTCACCTGCCAAACCATATGGGTTTTTTCCGATCTTCCGGAATTCTCCCACGACTAAAATTGAACCATACATTAGTCCCAAAATGACCTAATTTGTGTTGCTAGGTTTAGAGATTCCCCTAGGCTAGAGGTTTTCTAGATTTAGATGTTTCACTGGGCTAGAGATTCCCTTAGGCTAGATGTTTTCTAGGTTTAGATGTTCCACTGGGCTAGAGGTTTGACTAGGCTAGAGGTTTGCTAGGTTTAAATGTTCCACTGGGCTAGAGATTCCACTAGGCTAGAGGTTTACTAGGTTTAAATGTTTCACTGGGCTAGAGGTTTCACTAGGCTAAAATTGAACCATATGTTAGTCCCAAAAATGACCTAGTTTGTGCTGCTAGGTTTAGAGGTTCCACTAGACTAGAGGTTTGCTAGGTTAAGACGGTCAACTGGGCTAGAGATTCCACTAGGCTAGAGGTTTGCCAGGTTTAGATGTTCCACTGGGCTAGAGGTTTGCTAGGAGAATATGGGCGATACAATCTGGAATCACTTCATAGCCTGATGATCTTCATTTCAATAATTCCCTTTCTTTACAGATTCTCAGGACCCGTGGTATAGAGGTTGTTACCATGGTAAAGTGGAAAATGTAACCATAGCTACTATAAATGGTGGCGCTGTGGTTGAATGTGCCCAATATTGTCATCAACATAAGTAAGTACCTGTACCTCACGGCCCCCCAGCTCTGCGATATCATCCTAAGAGGAAGTGGATGTAAACCCCAGGAAAGAATGAACGAATTGGCTCCATAAGTCAGGGGTGAATATAAAACAACTTGCCAAGGGGTGCAAGATGCCAAGGGGTGCAAGCGAAGTCTTCCCTGGTGTATGTTAGAAAATATTATCTGGGGACATTTTCTGAGAAAAAAACCCCACAGCAAAGTAGACTAAAAAGGTCAATTTTTAAATTAAAACAGTTTCTTGAGTTTTTGTTTCGTGTTCATATATACTATTCAAAAAAGTAAGGGATATTTGATTTTTAAGTGTTATTAAAGTCACCTAATGAAACTGATGAAGAAACAAATGACAAAATGAAATGAAGTTCACATTCATCGATTTATTCCAAATGATCGTTAGACTAAGTAAGGTACAGACTGACCATTATAAGGGTAAAATGATACCCGGGGTCAAACAGCAAAGTTACCACAGCATCACAACAAAGTCAGTAACGGTTAAATCCTCCTCTGTTTGCCAAACAAGCATTGATCCGACGTGGCATACTCCTAATGAGACGTCTAAGGTCATTTTGGTCCAGATTGTCCCATTCCTGTTGCAACGCAGAAGCAAGTTCTTGGACATTGGCAGGACGTTGTTGACGTTGACGTAACCTCTGTCCAAGCATGTCCCAGACATGCTCGATGGGGGAGAGGTCGGGACTCAGTGCTGGCCAAGATAATGTGGTGATGTTCTGTTGTTGGAGGTAACCTGTAACGATCCTGGCCCTGTGACATCTTGCGTTGTCATCCTGGAAGATGAAACGGCGGCCATGACATCGTGCGAACGGCACAACATGGACTGCCAAGATGTTGTCCCGGTCGCACTGGCCTGTAACACTCCCTGCAACAACATGTAAAGCCGTTCTTTCAGCAACAGTGATGCCTCCCCACACCATAACAGAACCACCCCCAAATGGATCATGTCTGATGACGTTAACGTCTTGGAAGCACTCGTTTCGACGACGCCACACCCTCATACGTCTGTCCAAAAAATCAACAGTGAACCTTGACTCATCTGAAAACATCATATTGCGTCGATTATCCCAGTGTTGACGATCCCTACACCACCGACGTCTTGCCTGAATGTGATGATCTCTCAAACAAGGGGTCACGCGAGGACGTCGGGCGCGAAGGAGACCCCTATGCAGTCGATTCTGAATCTTCTGGCCACTCACTCTCACACCAGTGTCTGTTTAAGGAGGAGCGCTGATCTAATTTGCTGTGATGACACGATTTCTCAAGGCCAAGGTACGGATAAATCGATCCTGGGCTTGAGTTGTCGCCCTCGGTCGACCTGAGCGTGGTCTGTACAGATTGTGTATCACGGTATCTGGACCATAGCCTGCTTATGACAGACTGAGAAACATTCATCGTCCGCGCCACAACCGCCTGTGTTGTGCCGATCTGTAGCATGCCAAGGGCACGTAACCTTTAATTTTGGGTAAGCCGACGCATATCAAAATTTGTTTTCTGGTCACTAAAACAATTAAACTGATGTTTCCACCCTGGAATTCAATGCCACAATGACTGTAACATTCAAAGTCAGAGTCGTGCAAATCTTGGGTTGGACCCCCATGATGATCCCAAGCATCACCTGCATTCCATGCGGTGGCTATTGGTGCGTTTGGGCGTCACATGTAACTGGAAATGTTTCTTCTGTTAGGTTCTATAGTGACTCTTTGCGTAGTCATTTGCATATTTTAGTATTATGCCCCCAAAATCAAATATCCCCTACTTTTTTTGAATAGTATAGTTATGTAATATTTCCAACAAAGAGTTGGTGCAATATAGCCCGTTTGGAGCTGACATGCCATAAAACCACAGTTCATTCATTCATTCCAACAAAGAGAAGTAAATAATCAAAGACAATTTATTATAGTTTAAAGCCCCAATAACATTCTTATTGTAACTGAATAATATGTTCCAATCTTCATTCTGGTCAACAAATTGTATTATTTTACAATAAATATTCCAATTAATTGATGATATAAATTTCATTTTAAAACACCTAATTTAAAGAATTGGAAAAATTCAACTTATTGATTTGAAAAGTCTAACGTAAACCTTTTCAAATGTGACTTGGATTTTAATATATTTTCGAACCCTCTGGAAAAGTAAAATACATGTAAGATATAATGGTTAATTCACACAACAGGTAAGACACTAAAACATCTAGTACTTAGAATAAGGCTATTATTTATTTTCTGGAGCTACCAAGCCAGCAAGAGTGTTATCGTCACTTTAAGGAAGCTTTATACATGAGCATACAGTTATAGTTCTCAAGTTTCTTATGAGATATGAGGATTTGCTGACTGTACCTTATTTAAAGATACATTATGTAAGGTTTAGATTGAGAGCTGGCCCCTAGTTCACAAAGCATTCTCAGACTTAAAATAGCATTATGCAAGAGCAAAATCTGCTTATTACAGGTCTTTCTTTAGGCCTGAGATGTTATCTTACTAAATAATCAATTAGACATTAATTAACATATTCAGACCATAATAAACTCTTGATGTCAAGGCTAGCCTTCGATGTTGGGGGATTAAATTCTTATATGCCGCTTAAAGGACAATATTGGTGCCAGTCATTATCACATATGTGATAGAACTGATTAAACACTTCCCAAATATAATATTAACACAGAGATCATCGCTACCATAGAGGAGTAATAAAGGATTCATGAATCGGAAGTGACGAACGCCAAAGGAAAACACGAGTTATCTCTCTATGTGAATGACTGGAGTGATGAGTGATGACAGATAAACGGCCGAATTTCTGCTCACTAATAATTCCTTCGAAGACAAAAAGTTGTTATATGGGACCGCAAGAGGTTATCTGACGATACAATAAACTAATTAAATGTCATAAGATAAGAGAACACGGGAAAAATAGAAATACTCCGTACAGCCCCTTGTTTTTATTCATTCTATAGGGGAGACCGGGGCACATTGAACCACTTTGTTCACATACATGTTTTTCCTCATTTCATATCAAATGTTTTTATTAGAAGATCTCTTTATTTCATGATCAAAATTTAAAAAAATCAATATATGCCCTCTTATATGGATCAAACCCCGGTTTATCTGGATTGTATAGATTAGACATAATATATGAACTTAAGTACAATAATTTCCTAGGCTAAGAAGTTAACATGTATGGAAAATTTTTCTCTTTTAAGCGCTTTTTATACGCCCACATTGAAATGTGGTCGTATATTGTCGTCGCCCCCGTCCGTCCGTCCGTCGGTCCGTCCGTCCGTCCGTCGGTCCGGCGTCCACAATTGCTTGTGGACGCTCTAGAGGCTAAAGTTAATATCCGATTGACTTTAAATTTATACACAATGTTTAAGGTCATGAGACGAAGAAGCCTATTGTTTTTCAGCGATTTCCGATAATAACTACCAGAGTTATGGCCCTTGACGACTTCAAAAAATCTTGTGTACGCTCTAGAGGCCAAAGTTAATATCCGATTGGCTTTAAATTTATACACAGTGTTTAAGGTCATAAGACGAAGAAGCCTATTGATTTTCAGCGATTTCCGATAATTAGTGCCAGAGTTATGGCCCTTGATCACTTCAAAAAATCTTGTGGACGCTCTAAAAGCCAAAGTTAATATCCGATTGACTTTAAATTTATACACAGTGTTTAAGGTCATAAGACGAAGAAGCCTATTGATTTTCAGCGATTTCCAATAATTAGTGCCAGAGTTATGGCCCTTGATCACTTCAAAAAATCTTGTGAACGCCCTAAAAGCCAAAGTTAATATCCGATTGACTTTAAAGTTATACACAGTGTTTAAGGTCATTAAACGAAGAAGCTTATTGATTTTCAGCAATTTCCGATAATTAGTGCCAGAGTTATGGCCCTTGATCACTTCAAAAAATCTTGTGGACGCTCTAAAAGCCAAAGTTAATGTCCGATTGACTTTAAATTTATACACAGTGTTTAAGGTCATAAGATGAAGAAGCCTATTGATTTGCATCAATTTCCGATAATTAGTGCCAGAGTTATGGCCCTTGATCACATCAAAAAATCCTGTGGACACTCTAGAGGCCAAAGTTAATATCCGATTGACTTTAAATTTACACACACTGTTTAAGGTCCCGAGAGGAAGAAGCCTACTGATTTTCATCAATTTCAAATAATTACTTCCAGAGTTATCTCCCTTGATCACTTCATAAAACCTTGTTGCGCTGTAGATGCCAAACTTATCATCCGATTGACTTCAGATTGATACACAGAGTTTAAGGTGTTGAAACGAACAAGTATTTTGATTTTCAATGAATTTTGATAACTGAACAGCTAAATCCATGATATTAAATGTTTCCTATACTAATTGTTAGCGTGGGGCAAAACTTTATAAAAAGCAAACAAATTCTCATGATTTTCTGATAATTACATAATGAGTTGTTACTCAGATTTTAGTGTATTACAAATGTTTCATTACCAAAAAAAAGTAAAAATATGCGACAACCCTTGTTGACTGCCCGGACGATTTAGCTGCTGTGGGCGTATGTTTCGTTGCCTGGCAACCTATCTTTTGAAAAATTCAATGCCTAAGAAAATAATTGACAGCATGTGGCTTATTGATAGAGAAATGGGTCTAAGAAGTTATCTCACTTCTGTATAGTGTTGGGTTGTATAGTATTATTTATAAAGGATATATCCATGGTGGTTCAATGTGCCCCGGTCTCCCCTACCTTATAAAAACATGGTAATGCACGGACTTTTAATCTGTTTTTCTTTCTTGTTCTCTTATCTAATGGCAGTCAATTCTTTTTATGAATTGTAAGATATTCTCTCACAGTGTCACACAGCAACTTTAGGTCTTCGGGGGAATTATTAGTGAGCAGATATTCTCCCATGTATCTGTTATCACTAGTCATTTCAGTTAGTTATATAGAGGAATAACTCGTGTTTTCCTTTGGCGTTCGTCACTTCCGATTCATGAATCCTTTATTACTCCTCTATGGTAGCGATGATCTCTGTGTTAATATTATATTTGGACAGTGTTTAATCAGTTCTATCATATATGTGATAATGACTGGCACCAATATTGTCCTTTAATGGCCGTTGATAATTAAATCAATCAAGTGGATAATCAAGACTATGCTGTTTATTTTAATGATTTGAGTAATGATGACCGAGGCTATGTGGACATTTCACCCGCTTCGATCTCGGCTTATAATGGATCAATTTGACTGAAATTTTCAGTGAATTATCTTTACACTATCTGGTTTTCATACGGCCACATTGAAATGTGGTCGTATATTGTCGCCGCCCCTGTCCGTCCGTCCGTCCGGCGTCCACAATTACTTGTGGACGCTCTAGAGGCTAAAGTTAATATCCTATACTAATTGTTAGCGTGGGGCAAAACTTTTATAAAAAGCAAACAAATTCTTATGATTTTCAGATAATTACATAATGAGTTGTTACTCTTATAAATCAGATTTTAGTGTATTACAAATGTTTCATTACCCAAAAAAGTAAAAATATGCGACAACCCTTGTTGACTGCTCGGACGATTTAGCTGCTGTGGGCGTATGTTTCATTTCCTGGCAACCTATCTTTAACTATTATAGTGAGAACTGCCATCTCTTTATCTTATCTCCCATAATGTAACTTTAAGTTGAGAATTTACTCAAATCTGTTCACCTTATTTTAACTAAAACGTAGCCCTTTATAATAATTTAGATGTTTTAATGTATCAAATACACCAATAAGAAACTATGTGCCAAGTTTTGTATTTCTGGAACAAATATATTTCTCATAAACTGTGATTTAAAGTTGAGCAAATTCTCAACTTAAGTCTGAGAATGCTTTGTGAACTCGGGGCCAGGTCTGTTCTAATATAGATAATACAAAATGAAATAATTAAAAATTTCATTCAAATTACTTTAAAGGGACCCTCCCGATAAGAACACAGTCTCAAAAATTAAAGTCCGAGTATTTATGAAATTTATGGAGGCGTGGTGTATATTTACCTTGTCACAAAATTTCAGCTCAAAATATTGAGTCGTTTGGACGTGAACGTCAACACTGCTTATCCGGACACGTAACCCTTTTAAGATTTCGGGACAATTTTTTCATTGGGTGACCTGACAATCGATTCTCGTTTCTTGAGAGGTCTATACAGTGAATGACCCATGTACTGTACTTGATAACAAAAGGGTAAATTTCACCTACATATTATTTTTATAGAAAAAAGTCTGGTTTTATCCACATACTGTATAATACAACGGTCTCCATTTCCAGATGAAGACTGTCAGGTTTAAGTTATTTACAAGCGTATCACAAATATCATGTTAGTTGGTCGACCTTAGGTAATGGGTTTTAAGGGATTTTAACACAAAATTAATTAGTTTTATTCCCCCAAAAGTTATCGAGATTGGCCCTTTAATTCAACCAAGTTATCAATGGTTGTAGTTTTGACAAGATATGCGCATGGATCGTAACCATCGTACTGGTATTTCGAGTCTTAGCCTTGAGAGTGACGAAACTTTGCGTATACATGTAGTTTCATTACATTGGTTAAGAACATAACAACTTTGCTTTTAATTGAGATAGAATGTTAAAAAGATGAATGTCCTAACTGACGAACATTTTCCGCTAAAGCTAAGCTATTTTACTGGTTGATAATTTGGGACAAGATAACTTTGATTTTAACTAATGGAGGGTGATGAAACTTAGTGTATAGTTTCAGTACCAGGTAGGCGACTTCAAAACCTTGACTGTTTGAACATTTTTTCTTAGACTAAGTATACATAATCAGGTTGATTGCTCAAAATAGTGTTGTCATCTATTTGTTTGGGATTGAGGTCAGGGACATCAGTTTCACAGTTGGCTTGTCTATACCATATTATTATATATTTAGAACACATGTTTCTAATCAAACCATATACATACGTACATAACTCATAGTGTTACTAATCAAACAATATTTATAACACATACATGCTAGTGTTTTTAATCAAACCGTAATATAACCCATGTTTATAACACATACATGTAAGTGTTTTTAATGTATGCAATTGAATCTGGTTTTTTCCATCTTTTCCAGTCCGATCAGAACAGTAGGACGTTAAACCCCATTTCACTTCAATTCATATTCTTTGATTTAGTAATTGGAACATAATCAAATAAAAACACTTTTATGGAATAACATTTACTAATGGTTATTTCACTGTGACGTTTCAACAAGATTCCATAAGTCGTTATCAAGCATACACAAATAATAAATAAAAATGAGAAAAATGTGAATATATATATATATACAAATATCAGTGCAAACTATTTAATGGTGGTATGCAAGGCTAGTACACTTAATAAATTGTCCGATGGGTTTTGATTGGAATATAGATACATTCAAGTCATATAGTTGGCATAAAGAGCTTAGTTGGCATGGAAATTAGCCGGCCATTGCCTCCTTATAATGAAACCCCTGCATCATTAATCTCCAAGATTTCAACCATGTAAAAACCTATACATGTATGTACCGGTATCTACAAAAATCTCAGTTTCTAACAGAAACAGGTCCACTACGACTAAAACTCTTTGGTCTTCAATATCGTTTTATGTCAGTTATATTTACATGTACAGTAAATGTCTTGTCAGTAAATTTGTTCTCCACATCCTGCACATTAAATGTCTTGTTGATGTTAATATAACCATTCCTGACATCTTGTAGTATATCCAAGTATATATCCATACAATACATATAATTCCCAAATCTAAATGTACCTGTACCTTGTTTTTCTAGTGATTTGCTCTCATCATTGATATTTAACAGTTTTACTGTATAACTAGCTGTAACAGCTTTAATGGTTTTATCTTCTACTTTCTTCAATACCAGGTATATAAATAATCTTGATGCTATGCGACTAACACATACACACCATGGTAATCCTTGTATTATTACAAAATCACCATAGTGATTCCTACCACGCTTCACTATCTGGTTCAAACTAAAACTACTAGTAAATGTTGACGGTGTTTGTACTTCACCCAGTAGTCGTTTTAAACAGTCGACATCAACCTCCACCATAGAATAACATGGATGTCTGACAACAGGTTTCTGTAACTTTGTTGAAACGTTGTAATTTGCTTTTGTCTGGATGTCTGTTAATACATGTTTATCTACAGCGGTAATTATAGATCTACGTTGTAATATATGATCAGCATATTCACACCATTCGTTCACTGTTAATGTCATCTTGTCAACATCTTCTACTAGTTTGGTCAGTTTACTGTTTTCAACTTCACTAATTTTATTGATGTCATCTTTAATTGTTCCTCCAATCTGTTTGACTTTTTCACAAATATTGTCTACTTGTTTCTGAACTTTATCACAAGCTGTCTTACACAAGTTGTTGGATTCAGATATTTTCGTTTTCAATAAGTGAGAATGTTCCTGTAACTGCTGTATCTTCTTTTCTGATTCTGTTTTCAGTTTCAGGACAATTTCTCTCATTTCCTGGTCTACGTCATCTAAATCTGCCAATGTGTGGTCTTTATGATCCACCATGTCCATAATACAAACAGCACAACATGGTTTACGACAATCTCGACAATAAACTTGTATTTCTTTCTTTTTGTGTTTTGTACAATATTCTTTATCGTCATCTATATAAAAGTTGCTGACATACTGACTGGCACCACCTGATGGTACTATGGTTTGCTGCCGACAAGTTGGACAGTTGAATTTGTTGGAGCAATCCTGGGCCTTGATGTAGTCATCTATACATTGTTGACAGAAAGTGTGATGACATGGCAGTAACTTAGGTTTAGTAAAGTTATTTAAGCAAATAGAACAGACAAATTTAGATGCCATCTTAAAATCCCAGAAAATCAGAATAATAAATAATTGTAGGAAACATCCGTTGATTAGTTATTTTGTAATCCTTCCTGTTAAATCAGAAAAATAACCACGTCACATCATAAATTCACGGTGGAACCAATCAATTAAACGAGTCTTACTCCTCTCCTGGAAATAGTTCTCTTGGTTCGGATTAGATAACAAATTTGAAGTTCAATGTTCATGAGATCACGAGATTGATGTAATTTAATCTGTAGGTTAAAAACTGTGTTTTTTACCAGAGGTTTACATGTGATCTGTGATAACACAATGAGTTGAAAGTCACAATTAATCTTCTACGATATGAACAAAAATATTAAGATAGGCTAAAAATATATTTTTGTTGATTTAACGCAGGTAAAAGTATATATTTGGCAGATAAAACAAACTAATTTGTATATACCCACATTTCAATGAGGGTGTAAATATTTCTTGTTACCCTGTCCATTGGTCCCTCCATCAAAAATTGGCTGTGTTTCGATATTGAGGCTAAAGTTTTTTATATGCCCACATTTTCATGTGGACGTATTGATGTCGTACACTTAATAAATTGTCCGGTGTCAATCTCGTTCCCAGAGGCAGCCGCTGAGCCAAAGGCCTCTGGCACATTAGACCGTCCATTTTTTCCAATTTTTTTCAAACCTAAGCCCCGCCCATTCTGACCTCTGATTGGTCAATCTTTTTGGGTCGATTTCTCGAAAACTAGAGGTCGGATCGTCGTTTCGTTTGTTGTAAAATAATCCTTGAGTCAAAGTCAACTCGCTGACATAAAAAATTGGATCCTAAACGAACAAATTCAAGTTTTTGTAAAGAAATATTTTTCTACGCGTGGGTATATTTTTAAGTGATTCGGTCATCCAGGCACGTAAAATCAGGGGCGTGCGACGCAAATAAATGAGAACTTTCGCGCGTAGGAATTACATATCATTTTCCGGGAAAATGGCTACCCCGATTCACCAGAGAAATTTCTTCAAAAATTTTTCTGGTTTCGAGATTGGTCCGGTGTAGGATCAGCTACCTGGCAGTTAGCTATAGTACACTTAATAAATTGTCCGGTGTAGGATCAGCTACCTGGCAGTTAGCTATAGTACACTTAATAAATTGTCCGGTGTAGGATCAGCTACCTGGCAGTTAGCTATAGTACACTTAATAAATTGTCCGTTGTAGGATCAGCTACCTGGCAGTTAGCTATAGTACACTTAATAAATTGTCCGGTGTAGGATCAGCTACCTGGCAGTTAGCTATAGTACACTTAATAAATTGTCGGGTGTAGGATCAGCTACCTGGCAGTTAGCTATAGTACACTTAATAAATTGTCCGGTGTAGGATCAGCTACCTGGCAGTTAGCTATATATAACATAATGACATATGTCATAGAGGCGTCCTGCCATATTAAAATACGTGTTAGTGATTGTAACATAAACCTGTCGCTATCAATACCCGGCTGGAGATCTTGGTAGTATTCCTTATGTCATTGCGTAACTATAATTTGTTGTTGGCATGTCTTATCTAGCTTTCTTTATCTGATAAACTATATTGAATGTTAAACCTTCATATGATGCTTGATACATTAGACAGATGTCTAATGAGCTCCTTTGTCTGGAATACGTTTATAAACTCAGAACAGAAACGAATCTTCAGGCAGGTCCAGGAGGCCATGCTAGGCGGGCGCCTAGTTAAGGTACCTCAGGAGTACTATAGTCAGGTCCAGGAGGCCATGCTAGGCGGGCGCCTAGATGAAGGTACCTAGGAGTAAGGTCCGGCCAGGACTGAGCAAAGGCCATGGGTGCCTTGGCACGAGACGAGACGAGACGAGACGAGAGCTTCTGGAGTTAGCACACTCGTGCTAAGCCAAGCTAATTAAGTCATGACTCCTTCCATATAGTTAGTTCTACGGTATTTTACATCACGATGTTTGTACCTATTGTAAGAAGCAGAATAAAAGTATTATTAGAAGTATATACCAGTGTTGTCATCCAAGAACCCGATTAAAGAATGTAATACTGTCACATATTAATTGATGCCGTAGACCAGACCAACGCTTGAAGTCCTATACCACTAGACGACCACAGGCTACAGATTTTAGTATTCACAGGTAAGTCTTTTCTAAATCCTACCATGGCGACGGTTCATAAATGACATAAGTGCTATGGATTAAAATTTAACTGGGAAACCAGCAGTTTATTATCACGCGTCATTCAGCATCATGGTGTCGTTACTAAATTTAATATATTATATCGTCTTTCAAGCTAGTAGTGGAACACTCTTTAACTATATGTAGGAAAATTACTGAAACAAAATTGTATATATATTATTTGTTTTAAAATGCGTCATGTTGTTTTTAAAAGATTATGAATTATAATTGTTTGTTTTGAACACATATTTTGGCTTTTAAAGTTAGTAGTAGCTAACTATTATCAGACTAATAACTGCGAAGTGAAATGTTTTATGATTGTTTAATTATCTGGAATAGAGTTAAGCGTATCCTAATTGAGAGATATAACTCTTTAAACATTCACACGGTATTAACGGTTTTGTCTCTTATAAGTTTTTTTTTGTTGTTGTTTGTGTATATATTTATGCCCCGAGGTTTACGGGATTATTATTTGTGATGTAACGTAGTGCCCCAAATATTAATGGGAAGACCCGATATTTACGGTAGAGAGTTCTATTTGTAATACCCCAAAGTTTTAATGGGAAATGCCCCGATATGTAACGGGAGATACTTTATGTGAAGTGGTTTAACCCCAGGAGGGTTGTGCTCGGATTTAGAGCGAACGTATTGTCTTGTTTTGTGTTGTGTTTAAAAATTATAGAGATAAACCGTTAGTTCTTTCAAAAATATCTTATTTAAGATTGGTTAAATGTGTTCAGATCATTCATTATTCTTGAGATAAAACAATATGACTCCCTAATTTCAATTGTAAATATCGTTAGATCGTTATCTAAAGTCAAGTCTGTTCCACTTGCTAATTTGATTAACTATTAATTAAGTTCACTCCATGATATGATAAGCAGATGATAAAACTTCGGCACGGGTGGCAGTTAATACTCTTCATAGCACATGTCATAACACGCCGTTTTGCCAGACGGTATGGAAAATGAAAAGACTACCGATCAACAACAATAGTTGAACTAAACGGAGCAGGGAAAATTCTGACCCCTCAACATTACTGGAACGAGGAAGGGCATCATATGTACCCCACCCCTACAGTTGGCTACGACAGTGCAGTAGCGGTCTAAGAAGATAATTACAGTAGTTTGTGTTCGCGATTCCACCAAATAATCGGTCTAAGAAGATAATTATAGTACTAGTAGTTTGTGTTCGCGATTCCACCATTTATATGAATAAGAGTAGTCTGTGTTTGTGATTCCAGGATCTCGTTTGTTTTTTTTATTGACTCGCGTGTGTGACCGATTGTGTGTATATAACTTTTAAGTTCGTGTGTTTTTCATTGACCTTTTCATTTTGTTTAAAGACATTTTTGGATATTATGACATTTTACAAGTATATATAACTTTTAAATTCGTGTGTGTTTCATTTACCTTTTCTTTTTGTTTATAGACATTTTTTGTATACGACATTTTACAAGTGTTGTTTGTATTTATATGTCTTTTCATTCTTATTGTTATTTTTATCTTTTAAGATTAGGGTAGATATTATCGATCCCAGTTATATTCAAATTTGTAAAGGCTTTAAAAAAATATTTCATATTTTTTTCTAAAAAGAGGGATAGGTATATAACATAATGACATATGTCATAGAGGCGTCCTGCCATATTAAAATACGTGTTAGTGATTGTAACATAAACCTGTCGCTATCAATACCCGGCTGGAGATCTTGGTAGTATTCCTTATGTCATTGCGTAACTATAATTTGTTGTTGGCATGTCTTATCTAGCTTTCTTTATCTGATAAACTATATTGAATGTTAAACCTTCATATGATGCTTGATACATTAGACAGATGTCTAATGAGCTCCTTTGTCTGGAATACGTTTATAAACTCAGAACAGAAACGAATCTTCAGGCAGGTCCAGGAGGCCATGCTAGGCGGGCGCCTAGTTAAGGTACCTCAGGAGTACTATAGTCAGGTCCAGGAGGCCATGCTAGGCGGGCGCCTAGATGAAGGTACCTAGGAGTAAGGTCCGGCCAGGACTGAGCAAAGGCCATGGGTGCCTTGGCACGAGACGAGACGAGACGAGACGAGAGCTTCTGGAGTTAGCACACTCGTGCTAAGCCAAGCTAATTAAGTCATGACTCCTTCCATATAGTTAGTTCTACGGTATTTTACATCACGATGTTTGTACCTATTGTAAGAAGCAGAATAAAAGTATTATTAGAAGTATATACCAGTGTTGTCATCCAAGAACCCGATTAAAGAATGTAATACTGTCACATATAGTACACTTAATAAATTGTCCGGTGTAGGATCAGCTACCTGGCAGTTAGCTATAGTACACTTAATAAATTGTCCGGTGTAGGATCAGCTACCTGGCAGTTAGCTATAGTACACTTAATAAATTGTGAGCAGCTCCCACAAAACCAGACGGATGGTCATTTTTATAAAAATAGAGCTGGCACCATATGTGAATAATCCACAGCTAAGCTTTCCAAAAATGCAATTCTTTTTAAATTTGTCGTATCATCTGAGTACGGCTCATTAATAGTAACAAGCTAGGAAGGCATACAGTTTATGCTTTGTGCCCATAATTTAATAAAATATGGCAAATAAAGCAAACAAAATAAAGTTGTGCAACAAGCCTCTGGCTTCGTGGGAACGGGTCACAATTGTTGTTGATTAGAACTTTTAACTCTTTGGTCTCGAATGAGGTTTTATATCAGTTGTATTTGCCGTAGCCTGTACAGTGTTTATGATCCCTGTCGTTTTATATCAGTTATATGTACAGTAGCCTGTACCGTAAATATCTTGGTAATGTCAATATAACCATTGTTCACATCTTGTAGTTTATCCCATACTATATTTAAAGGGCCAATCCCGATAACTTTTTAGGGAATAAAACTGCTTAATTTTGTGTTAAAATCCCTTAAAACCCATTACCTAAGGCTGACCAACTAACCCGATATTTGCGATATGCTTGTAAATAACTTAAACCTGACAGTCTTCATCTGGAAATGGAGACCGTTGTATTATACAGTATAGGGATAAAACTAGACTTTTTTCTATAAAAATAATATGTAGGTGAAATTCACCTTTTGTTATCAAGTACAGTACATGGGTCATTCACTGTATAGACCTCTCAAGAAACTGGAATCGATTATCAGGTCACCCAATGAAAAAATTGACCCGAAATCTTAAAAGGGTTACGTGTCCGGATAAGCAGTGTTGACGTTAACATCAAAACGACTCAATATTTTGAGCTAAAATTTTGAGACATGGTAAATACACCATGCCTCTATATTTTGGTCCATAAATTTCATAAATGCTCGGACTTTAATTTTTGCGACTCTGTTGTTATCGGGATTGTCCCTTTAAACCAGGTGAACATGTATAAATTTATACCTTGTTTAACTAGTGATTTATTCTTTTTGATACTTAATAGTTTTATTGTAAAACTGGTTTTAAAAGCTTTAATCGTTTTATCTTCTACTTTATTCAATACCAGGTCAATATTTAATGTTGATGTATCCCGATCAATACGTACACACCATGATAATCCTTGTATTATTTCAACATCACTATATAAGTACACATTATCTTTCTTAAATAAGTACTGCTTACGTTGTTCTACATATGGCTCCTCTATTTGTTTCAAGCTAAAATAATTAGTAAATGTTATTTCTGTTGGAACTTCAGGCAATAATTGTTTTAAAGATTTGCCATCAAATGTTGTTGTTTGTACTTCACCCAGTAGTCGTTTTAAACAGTCGACATCAACCTCCACCATAGAATAACGTGGATGTCTGACAACAGGTTCGTTTAAATTTCTTGATATATTGCAATATGTCTTTGCCCGGAAGTCTGCTAATCCATCTTTATCTACAGCGGTAATTATATATCTACGTTGTAATAAACGATCAGTATATTCACACCATTCGTTCACTGTTAATGTCATCTTGTCAACATCTTCTACTAGTTTGGTCAGTTTACTGTTTTCAACTTCACCAATTTTAATGATGTCATCTTTAATTCTTCCTCCAATCTGTTTGACTTTTTCACAAATATTGTCTACTTGTTTCTGAACTTGATCACAAGCTGTCTTACACGAGTTGTTGGATTCAGATATTTTGGTTTTCAGTAAGTGGGAATGTTTCTGTAGCTGTTTTATCTTCTTTTCTGATTCTGTTTTCAGTTTCAGGACAATTTCTCTCATTTCCTGGTCTACGTCATCTAAATCTGCCACTGTGTGGTCTTTATGATCCACCATAATACAAACAGCACAACATAGTTTGCGACAATCTCGACAATAAACTTCTATTTCTTTCCTTTTGTGTTTTGTACAATACTGTTTATCATCGTCTAGATAAAAGTTGGTGACAAACTGACTGGCACCACCTGATGGTACTATGGTTTGCTGCCGACAAGTTGGACATTTAAATTTGTTGAAGCGAGTCTGGGCCTTGATGTAGTCATCTATACATTGTTGACAGAAAGTGTGATGACATGGCAGGAGCTTGGGTTTGGTAAAGTTTCCTAAACAAATAGAACAGATGGATTTAGATGCCATCTTAAAATCCTAGGAAATCCGAATAATAAATAATTGATGTCATATATCCATTGTAGGAAACATCCATTGATTAGTTATTTTGTATTCCTTCCTGTTAAATCAGAATAATAACCACGTCACATCATAAATTCACATTAGAACAGATCACTTAAACAAGTCATACTCCGCTTCTAGAAATAGTTCTCTTGGTTCAGATTAGATAACAAATTTAAAGTTTAAAGGGGACGACCAACGATTTTCAACGAGGTTAACATAAATCTTAAATAATGATAAATATTGATAAATAATGCTTTTATAGAGACCAGTGAGCATGTTGATCTAACTCTGTCACTTCTGCGGTTTTGATAAAAATTAATTTCTCGCTTACAAAAACATTTTTATACGCCCACATTTTCATGTGGACGTATTATGTCGTCGCCCCTGTCAGTCCGGACATCCGTCCGTCCGGACATCCGTCCGTCCACAATTTGTTTGTGGACTCTCTACAGGTCACAATTCCTATCCGATTTTGACGAAACTTGAAATATAGGTTTATCCCCATAAGATCTCGGTTCGATATTGGCATGTATCGGATCGGAACTTCATGGATTATGGCCCCTGATTGTGCGAAATATCATGTTTTTAGCTTGTGGACCCTATAGAGGTCACAATTTTGAACCGATTGTGATGAAACTTGACATGCATGTCTATAACCCCAAAATCTTGGTTCCTTTCGATATTTGCGCCCATCGGATCGTAACATCCTGAATTATGGCCCCTGATTGTCCAAAAAATCGCCCTTTTTATACGCCCACATTTTCATGTGGACGTATTATGTCGTCGCCCCTGTCCGTCCGTCCGTCCGTCCGTCCACAATTTGTTTGTGGACTCTCTACAGGTCACAATTCTTATCCGATTTTGACGAAACTTGAAATATAGGTTTATCCCCAAAAGATCTCGGTTCCTTTCGATATTGGCATGTATCGGATCAAAACTTCATGGATTATGGCCCCTGATTGTACGAAAAATCACGTTTTTAGCTTGTGGACCCTATAGAGGTCACAATTTTGAACCGATTTTGATGAAACTTGACATGCATGTTTGTAATCCAAAGATCTTGGTTCCTTTCGATATTTGCGGCTATCGGAATGTAATTTCCTGAATTATGGCCCCTGATTGTCCGAAAAATCACCCTTTTTAGCTTGTGGTCCCTCTGGAGGTCACAATTATTATTCGATTTAAAAAACCGTTTAATTATATCACCGTTACACCCTAAGGAAGGTTGAGTTCGAATTTCGGGAAAATCGCACGAAAATTGCCATACAAAATGGCCGCCGTTTGTACGCGAATACTGTTAAAAAATGGTATATAAAGGTTGTGGACCCTGTGGAGGTCACAATTTTGATTCAATTTTGATGAAACTTGAAATTCATGGTTATAACCCAAAGATCTTGCTTCCTTTCGATATTTGCGCATATCGGATCGTAACTTCCTGAATTATGGCCCCTGATTATACGTAAAATCGCCTTTTTTTTTAGCTTGGAGGTCACAATTATTATTCGATTTAAAAAAACGTTTGATTATATCACCGTTACACCCTAAGGAAGGTTGAGTTCGAATTTCGTGAAAATCGGACCAAAATTGCCATACAAAATGGCCGCCGTTTGTACGCGAAAAAATGGTATATCAAGGTTGTGGAACCTGTGGAGGTAACAATTTTGATTCGATTTTGATGAAACTTGAAATTCATGGTTATAACCCAAAGATCTTGCTTCCTTTCGATATTTGCGCATATCTGATCGTAACTTCCTGAATTATGGCCCCTGATTATACGCAAAATCGCCTTTTTTTTAGCTTGGAGGTCACAATTATTATCCGATTTAAAAAAACGTTTGATTATATTACCGTTACACTGTAAGGAAGGTTGAGTTCGAATTTCGGGAAAATCAGACCAAAATTGCCATACAAAATGGCCGCCGTTTGTACGTGAATACTGTTAAAAAATGGTATATCAAGGTTGTGGACCCTGTAAAGGTCACAATTTTAATTTGATTATGATGAAACTTGAAATTCATGGTTATAACCCAAAGATCTTGGTTCTTTTCGATATTTGCGAATATCGGAGCGTAACTTCCTGAATTATGGCCCCTGGTTATACGCAGAATCACCCTTTCTTTAGCTTGTGGTCCCTCTGGAGGTCACAATTATTATCCAATTTAAAAAACGTTTGATTATATCATCGTTGCACTGTAAGGAAGGTTGAGTTTGAATTTCGGGAAAATCGGACCAAAATTGACAGACAAAATGGCCGCCGTTTGTACGCGAATACTGTTAAAAAAATGATATATCATGGTTGTGGACCCTGTATAGGTCACAATTTTAATTCGATTTTGATGAGGAAGGTTGAGTTCTAATTTCGTGAAAATTGCCGGACGAAATGGTCGCCGTTTGTACGCGAATAGTGTAAAAATATGGTATATCATGGTTGTGGACTCTCTACAGGTCACAATTCTTATCCGATTTTGATGAAAAGTCACATTTCTAGGTTGTGTACCGTCACACCATAATCATTGTCGGTTTCGAATTTCATTAATATCAGACTGGAACTGACCAACTAAATGGCTGCTCCCAATACAGTATGAAATACAGGACTTAAAGATGTAGGAAAAATCACTTTCGGTATTGCTTGTTCTCTGTCCATCTCTCGAAAATGTGGGCGTATCCTGCCTGGCAGTGCCAGCCTATCTTTAGCTTGTGGTCCCTCTGGAGGTCAAAATTATTATTCGATTTAAAAAAACGTTTGATTATATCACCGTTACATGGTAATGAAGGTTGAGTTCAAATGTCGTGAAAATTGGACCAAAATTGACAAACAAAATGGCCGCCGTTTGTACGCGAATAGTGTGAAAATATGTTATATCAAGGTTGTGGACCCTATAGAGGTCACAATTTTGAACCGATTTTGATGAAACTTGACATGTATGTTTTAACCCAAAGATCTTGGTTCCTTTTGATATTTGCACCCATCGGATCGTAACTTTCTGAATTATGGCCCCTGATTGTCCGAAAAATTGCCCTTTTTAGCTTGTGGTCCCTCTGGAGGTCAAAATTATTATCCGATTTTAAAAAACGTTTGAATATATCACCGTTACATGGTACTGAAGGCTGAGTTCGAATTTCGTGAAAATCGATCCAAAATTGACGGACGAAAAGGCCGCCGTTTGTACGCGAATAGTGTGAAAATATGTTATATCTAAGGCTGTGCAAAAATATCGATATAATCGATAATCGGTAGAAGTTATTTAGCGATACGATAATCGATATTGAAATTCAAATATCGATTATCGGTATATTTACCTTCTGACGGCAAGTTACGGTCACTTTCACATGACTGAACTTGCCGTAATCTGGCATGCAGCGAATGAACGAATACACAACGTCAACACAACAACTATTTCCCCCCTCTGCCTACAAACTGGCACATTTTAAATATATATTATTGTAAAAAAAAAACTAAACTTTAAGATTAAATACATTATTTTAATATTTTCGTTGTTTTTGTTGTTATTACTAGTTGAAACTAAAATAGGTAACACACTTTGTGAACAATGACGATCACACGTGATATAGTAAAATTAGAATTATCTTCCTTCTTTGCTTTTGATTGATTTGTAGAGAAATTGTCTGCTTTCATGATAAAAACTAATTGTATTATTAATGATCAACTCAGCTTTTATTACTAAATCATGTCAGATACAGCCCATACAAAACAAGTTTTTGACTTCCCAGGAAAATATCTATATCTCTCGTAATTTCTTGGAAGAATTCTACTTTGGTTTTCGTCAAAATTAACCAATCATAAAAATTCTACTTTGATAGCCGGTAATTATTTTTTTATTGTCCAATCAATAGATGCCTTCTATTATATTTTATTCTATTATTAGTAACACTGTGTGGTCGCCAGCAACTTGCAAAGAGAAACCATGTATTGTCTTTGTATTTATCGGAGATATTGGAATAAAAAAAAAGGTTCAAATGAATCAAGAACAAAACTTAGAATAATACTCAAGTTAATCCTACATTTAGCAACTAATTATTTTACATTAATTGATTTTTTTACGCACATCGGCACAGTATTAGACTAGGATAATAACACTACTGTAACTCGATCAACACAAATAACAGGTCGGTAAAGTTCGTTTTTTCCGGAAGAAAGATAATCGATTACTATCGATAATCGCTGACAAATTCTTGCCGATAATCGATATTGAAATTTCATATCGATTCCCAGCCTTAGTTATATCAAGGTTGTGGACCCTATAGAGGTCACAATTTTGATCCGATTTTGATGAAACTTGACATGCATGTTTATAGCCCGAAGATCTTGGTTCCTTTCGATATTTGCGCCCATTGATTCGTAACTTCCTGAATTATGGCCCCTGTTTGTACGAAAAATCTCCCTTTTTAGCTTGTGGTCCCACTGGAGGTCAAAATTATTATCCGATTTAAAAAACCGTTTGATTATATCACCGTTACATGGTAATGAAGGTTGAGTTCAAATGTCTTGAAAATCGGACCAAAATTGACAAACAAAATGGCCGCCGTTTGTACGCGAATAGTGTGAAAATATGTTATATCAAGGTTGTGGAACCTATAGAGGTCACAATTTTGAACCGATTTTGATGAAACTTGACATGTATGTTTATAATCCAAAGATCTTGGTTCCTTTCGATATTTGCCCCCATCGGATCGTAACTTCCTGAATTATGGCCCCTGATTGTCCGAAAAATTGCCCTTTTTAGCTTGTGGTCCCTCTGGAGGTCAAAATTATTATCCGATTTTAAAAAACGTTTGATTATATCACTGTTACATGGTACTGAAGGCTGAGTTCGAATTTCGTGAAAATCGATCCAAAATTGACGGACAAAATGGCCGCCGTTTGTACTCGAATAGTGTGAAAATATGTTATATCAAGGTTGTGGACACTATAGATGTCACAATTTTGAACCGATTTTGATGAAACTTGATATGCATGTTTATAGCCCGAGGATCTTGGTTTCTTTCGATATTTGCGCCCATTGATTCGTAACTTCCTGAATTATGGCCCCTGTTTGTACGAAAAATCGCCCTTTTTAGCTTGTGGTCCCACAGGAGGTCAAAATTATTATCCGATGTAAAAAACCGTTTGATTATATCACCGTTATATGGTAAGGAAGGTTGAGATCTTATGTCGTGAAAATTGGACCAAAATTGACAAACAAAATGGCCGCCGTTTGTACGCGAATAGTGTGAAAATATGTTATATCAAGGTTGTGGACCCTATCGAGGTCACAATTTTGAACCGATTTTGATGAAACTTGACATGTATGTTTATAAACTAAAGATCTTGGTTCCTTTTGATATTTGCACCCATCGGATCTTAACTTCCTGAATTATGGCCCCTGATTGTCCGAAAAATTGCCCTTTTTAGCTTGTGGTCCCTCTGGAGGTCAAAATTATTATCCAATTTAAAAAAATGTTTGATTATATCACCGTTACATGGTACTGAAGGCTGAGTTCGAATTTTGTGAAAATCGATCCAAAATTGACGGACAAAATGGCCGCCGTTTGTACGCGAATGGTGTGAAAATTTGTTATATCAAGGTTGTGGACCCTATAGAGGTCACAATTTTGAACCAATTTTGATGATACTTGACATGCATGTTTGTAGCCCGAAGATCTTGGTTCCTTTCGATATTTGCGCTCATTGATTTGTAACTTCCTGAATTATGGCCCCTGTTTGTACGAAAAATCACCCTTTTTAGCTTGTGGTCCCATTGGAGTTCAAAATTATTATCCGATTTAAAAAAACGTTTGATTATATCACCGTTACATGGTACTGAAGATTGAGGTAAAATTACGTGAAAATCGGACCAAAATTGACAGACAAAATGGCCGCCGTTTGTACGCGATTAGTGTGAAAATATGTTATATCAAGGTTGTGGACCCTATAGAGGTCACAATTTTGAACCGATTTTGATGAAACTTGACATGCATGTTTATAACCCAAAGATCTTGGTTCTTTTTGATATTTGCGCCCATTGGATCGTAACTTCCTGAATTATGGCCCCTGATTGTACGAAAAATGACCTTTTTTTATACGCCCACATTTTTATGTGGACGTATATTGTCGTCGCCCCTGTCCGTCCGTCCGTCCACAATTTGTTTGTGGACTCTCTACAGGTCACAATTCTTATCCGATTTTGACGAAACTTGAAATATAGGTTTATCCCCAAAAGATCTCGGCTGCTTTCGATATTGGCATGTATCGGATAAAATCTTCATGGATTATGGCCCCTGATTGTACGAAAAATCACGTTTTTAGCTTGTGGACCCTATAGAGGTCACAATTTTAAACTGATTTTGATGAAACTTGACATGCATGTTTATAACCCAAAGATCTTGGTTCCTTTCGATATTTGCGCCTATCGGAATGTAATTTCCTGAATTATGGCCCCTGATTGTCCGAAAAATCACCCTTTTTAGCTTGTGGTCCCTCTGGAGGTCACAAATATTATCCGATTTAAAAAAACGTTTGATTATATCACCGTTACACACTAAGGAAGGCTGAGTTCGAATTTCGGGAAAATCGGACGAAAATTGCCATACAAAATGGCCGCCGTTTGTACGCAAATACTGTTAAAAAAATGGTATATCAAGGTTGTGGACCCTGTAGAAGTCACATTTTTTATTTGATTTTGATGAAACTTGAAATTCATGGTTATAACCCAAAGATCTTGGTTCCTTTCGATATTTGCGCATATCGGAACGTAACTTCCTGAATTATGGCCCCTGATTATACGCAAAATCGCCTTATTTTAGCTTGTGGTCCCTCTGGTGGTCACAATTATTATCCATTTTAATAAAGCGGTTGATTATATTACCGTTACACCGTAAGGAAGGTTGAGTTCAAATTTCGGGAAAATCGGACCAAAATTGCCATACAAAATGGCCGACGTTTGTACGCGAATACTGTTAAAAAATTGTATATCATGGTTGTGGACCCAATCTGTTTCACAGAGAATTACTTACAAAATATCTCTGTAACAGACGACAGTTCACAACAGGTGCGTTTACTGCACGCGCCGTTAGTCATTGGCTCAACGGCTTGTGCAATGTTTACTTAACACCCAACTGCTTCGGGCAAAATGATGCATTTACACTAAATAGGAAATATTTTTTAACTCCAAATACTTCAAACGTCTTTATTTATTTTTCTTTTACGTCAAAAAAATGTTTGAGAATTTAATTTGTCGGAGTTAAAAAGTTAATATGCCGTACTCATTAAGCCTCGTCGATGTCATGCTTTTATCAGTGATTGTAGCGGCCAAGCGAATATTCACTGCGGGATCAGTTTGTTGTGGACCCTGTAGAGGTCACAATTTGAATTTGATTTTGATGAAACTTGAAATGCATGGTTATAACCTAAAGATCTTGGTTCCTTTCGTTATTTGCGCATATCGGATCGTAACTTCCTGAATTATGGCCCCTGATTGTCCGAAAAATCGCGTATGGTCCCTCTGGAGGTCACAATTATTATCCGATTTGAAAAAACTTTTGACTCTATCACCGTTACACCCTACAAAAGGTTGAGTTCGAATTTCGAGATAATTGGACCATAATTGCCAGAAAGAATGGCCGCCGTTTGTACGCGAACTGTGTAAAAATATGGTATGTTAAAGTTGTGGACCCTGTAGAGGTGACAATTTTAATTCGATTTTGATGAAACCTGAAATGCTTGTTTATAACCTAAAGATCTTTATTCTTTTCGATATTTGCGCATATCAAATTGTAACTTAATAAATTATAAAAGGAAAAATCATTTTCGGTATTGCTTGTTCTCTGTCTATCTCTCGAACAATTATTATCTGATTTAAAAAAAAAAATGATTATGTTACTGTTGCACCGTAAGGAAGGTTGAGTTCGAATTTCGTGAAAATCATACCAAAATTGCCGGACGAAATGGTCACCGTTTGTACGCGAATATGGTATATCATGGTTGTGGACTCTCTACAGGTCACAATTCTTATCCGATTTTGACGAAAAGTAACATTTCTAGGTTGTGTATCGTCACACCATAATCATTGTCGGCTTCGAATTTCATGAATATCAGACTGGAACTGACCAACAAAATGGCTGCTCCCAATACAGTATGAAATACAGGACTTAATGATGTAGGAAAAATCACTTTCGGTATTGCTTGTTCTCTATCCATCTCTCAAAAATGTGGGCGTATCCTGCCTGGCAGTGCCAGCCTATCTTTTTAGCTTGTGGTCCCTCTGGGGTCAGAATTATTATCCCATTTAAAAAAACGTTTGATTATATCACGGTTACATCGTAATGAAGGTTGAGGTCGAATTTCGTGAAAATCGGACTAAAATTGACAGCTATTCTTGTCAGGCCATCCATCCTTCATCACGAACAAGGGGAAACCACGCTAGAAAATCTAGATGAACTTTGTCACCCAATGCAGGGATCAAACACCCAACCTCAAGGCTTCTGAGCCAGCCACTTAGCAACATGATCCCAGTCGAATTTGAAGCCTAGTGAAATGAACCTTTATAACCCAAAGATCTTAATTCATTTCAATATTTCCACATATCAAATTCTAACTTAATGATGTAGGAAAAATCACTTTCGGTATTGCTTCTTCTCTATCCGTCTCTCGAAAATGTGGGCGTATCCTGCCTGGCAGTGCCAGCCTATCTTTATTTGTTTTATAGAGAGGATTATATATGAATATATAGTTCAGTTTCATGGAAATCTTGTTGAAAATCGCTGATCTTCCCCTTTAATGTCCACGAGATCACGAGATTGAAAAGTTCAATGTTCATGAGATCGTATGATTAAAATTTATCTCCAGATTAAAAACATGTGACTGATAACAAAATAGTTGAAATTCACAAGTCTTTTGCGATATATTAAATTAAAGATACATTATGTAAGATTTAAATACAGAACTAACCATTCTTGCTATGTTCGATCTCCCTACATTGGCTGAGAATGTTCATCCAGATTTTCTAGCATTGTTCCTCCTTGTCAGTGATGCAGGATGGAGAAGCTGACAAGGACAATTGTCAACTCGTTCAGATGGTGCAAAAAAATGAGTTCCTGTGTACACATAGGCGTGCATGTAAAAGATCCCTTGCAGTTGGAATTCGATATAAGAGTAGGCTGTATCGCTGCTGCCCGGGGTAAATTTCCCTCAGCACACTGTATGGCATATGCCCGTCTTCATTAGCCCAGTTTAGGAGCAGAACAGTAGGACGTTAAACCCCATTTCATTTCATTTCATTCTTGCTTTCATAGTTCAAAATAGATAATGCAAAATTTCCAGCAACTGAGACAAGAAATATGGTACTGAAATGTTCTGATTTTGTAGTGATAACTTGTGATTTACTCCGAAATGTATAAATGAAATGAAATGGCGTTTAACGTCCTACTTCCTGCACCTAACCTGGGCTAATGGAAGACGGGTGTACACCATACAGTGTGTTATGAGGGAAATTTTGCCAGGGCAGTGATGCTACGACCTACTCTTATATTGAATTCCAACTGCCAAGGGATTTTTTATGTGCACGCCAATGTGTACATGTATGCGACCTAAGTTTTTTTCGTCCCATCCAAATGACTAGACAGCTGTCCTTGTCAGGCCCTCCATCCTGCATCACTGCAGGGAGAAATCACGTCGGAAAATCTCAATGCTGGGATCGAACACCCGACCTCCAGGCTAGCGAGCCAGCGTCTTACCCACTTAGCCACGTCATCCCCCTCCTGAATGATAACAACTGAAGATAGTTTAATGAGTTTATGAGGCTACATTTTTGTTAGACTTCATGCAAAAAAATGCATTTGCGACTGTTAAATTTTCTCAGAGAGGGCAAGGCCCCCATATGCCATGCCGATTGATTGATTGTTTGGGATTCAAGTCCTCCACCTAAGGTAGGCTATATTGGACCACACTGAAGTTGCTGTTTTCATTTGCTGAAAATGCATTTCTGGCAGTTCCTGATTGTCTCATCTCTATTGACTGTAAATGGTATGAAAGTTGGACCGTGGATGGGGTATGGTTGAATGGTTAGCACGTCATTGAGTCAACTGGCGTGGTTTCGAATTCCCTGTTGTACGTGACAAGGAATAGGGTCGCCTGTCCAACCTCGTGGGTTTTCTCTGGGTCTTTCAGTTTCCTCCCACTGCTAAAGACCCCTACGTGCAAGCAAATTATTGAAATAAAATTAAACCATATATTAGTCCTGAAATGACCTTGTTTATGTCGAGTGGATGTTAAACCCAAAGTTGGGCCCTGAAGTTAGGCTATATTAGACCACTTTAAAGTTGCTGTATTCCCAAAATTAATGGTAAGAGGAAAATGTGTTTGCAGCCATCATAGTTTCCCTTTAACTCAAATTTTTGGGAACACTTCAGGTTCTGCCCCATAACATTCATAATACCGTACCCATAAGACTATAGTTCCATATTATGCCCCCTTTTCCAAAAATATATGAGAACGCTATAAAGGCTATACTTTTTTTTATCTTTTTCATATACGGCTTGAAGTATGGGATCCTCGATCACCATCAATATTCATAATCCACAGTCATCCAGTCCTGAGTCATCTCCCCTTTGTCAGAAACATGTAAATAAGTTAAAGGCTATAGGTTTTTATCCGATTTTTTCTTTGAAATCAGGGAGGAATTGGGTCAAGAGGACTTGACCAACTAAATGTTGGGTTAGGTGTGACGGGGGATGGGCCTAGTGGTCTAGATGGCCGTACTTCAACCTCTAGTTGGCCGGTCACCTCTGGCTTGCGGCTGTGGTTTTGATCCCTTGTGTGAGCGTATGTGGCATGGAGATGGGGGCGCCTTCTCAACCTCATTTCCACTGGCCACTTTGGTTTCCTCCCACTGCTAAAGATCCCTACGCGCAAGCGAATTATTGAAATAAGATTAAACCATATGTTAGTCCCAAAATGACCTAGTTTTTGTCGAGTGGACGTTAAACCCCATTTCTCTCTCTCTCTCGGTTAGGTGTCACAGAGTGATGTTTTTAATATGAATAATCACTTAGTTATTTTAATCTGCACATAATATAAACCAATACCTGGTCATTTCACTGCAATCTTAACCTTTGTAACTTTTCTAGGAACTGAGGTGGTTTTGATTCCCCCAGTTGTACGTGACAAGTATTAGGGTCACCTGTATAACCTTGTGAGTTTTCTCCGGGTCCTGTTTCCTCCCACTGCTAAAGACCCCTACACCTGTTACCTGTCCATCTCGTTGGTTTTCTTTGTGTCCTGATTCCTTCATATTCCTGAAGCAATGGCCCGAGAAATCCCTCTCTGACCATTGCTGGAATGGCGTCTGTTTCTTGAACTTATGCGGGAGTGTGTCTATTCTTTCCGTTCAATGAAAGCTATCACTTATGTACAGCAACATGATAGTCCTTCGTTTAATCTGGGTCTTCCCGCAAACTTTGGACAGTGATTTAAGGTATTAAAAACCGTGAAAGTATGTTCGTTTCCTAACAGTATTGTTTACATTTCGTTCGACTTGATAGCCTCGTTTGTCACACAATTAGTTTTACTGCAGTATTCTGCTATGCACGGGTTAATTAGGCATAATAAAATCGTGAGTTATGACGTAACGTTATGTCAACATATTTGGTCCAATATTGGCAGCTAGTGATTGGTTGGTAGAGCTACTGACAAATCAAAATTCAAAACAACAATATCCACTCATAATAGCAGTGTGTAGTTGGATTACCTCTAATCAAACGCAACACTGCGCAGAGTATGTGATTCCTCCCACTGCTAAAGACCCCTTCACGCAAGCAAGTTGTTGAAATAAAATGGACCTAGTTTGTGTTGAGAAACTATCTCTCTCTCCTCTCTCTCTCTCTCTCTTTCTTTAAGTTTTGTATAATAAGGTAGATTCCATTCTTCTCCTTGTTTATACAAAGTTTATGGTACATGTATATATCTCTGCTACTAGTTCAAGTTCACATAGTGGCCCCTTTCCCCCTCATTGTTTAAAGGGTTTTTATCCCCTTCAATAGGTGTTTGCTGTTATTGGATTGTTAACTTCTTGTAACTTGTTTATTTTGGAGCCATGGACCTTATAATATTTGAGGTGGGATGGGGCTGGATGGCCGAATGGTTAGCATGTACGCGCTATATCGTAAAGCCTGTCATTGAGTCAACTGGCGTGGGTTTCTAATCCCCGGTTGTATGTACAGTACACTTCAGGGCTAAGTGTGAAAATCCTCCCTGTGGGTGTTTTTTCCACTCAAAAATCGCGGTGTTTTTCTCATGTCCACTCCGCGGAATTTGCGACGTTCTGGGCGGAAAAAAAGTCCGCAAAAAGATAAAATTCGCGGAGGATTATTGTCCGCGAAAATTTGAAATTCGCGGCGGATAATTGTCGGTGGAAACATAAAATTCGCGGGGGATTATATTCCATAGTGATTCAAAATAGTCTGAGTAATTTAGTCAATATTGTCACAGCGTTATTTAATAGTTAATGGAATAATATCACGAGTATATTAGTCGTTTTAGTTAACCTATAATTTATATATTCATAATACTATTTTCAAATTGTTTTTTGAAAATTAACTAAATTGTACCAAAGTATTATTTTATTCATATCCTAAAATATCTGTTATGCTCGATTCATTTATAATGTACATGTACATCGGTATTCAATTCGTAAATCGCACCACAAAGTGCATACACATATCAATTTTCTATGTCATTAGTTCATCCGACAAGCAGACAATGAAACCATGTTTCGTGAATTCTGATAACATTGTCTGAAAATGGATGACAATAAACATAATATCTAGCGATTTGCACGTGGGCGTCTTAAAATATGCTGTCGATTTTTTATGTACTGATTTATTATCGATTTTAAATATGAAGAAGAATTTAATGACAATCGTAGAAATAAACAAATTAGCATTAATTCTTGGAAGGTATATTTTCTCCCCGATATTTAATTTAACGGTAATTCGATTAAAATGACGATTGGGCTCCCAACGTTCAAATAATACTTTATGTCCCGAGAATCAAATATCATGTAATGTATAGAAGCTGAAAGATTCTTTACTTATTTCAGTTTCGTATTTGACTAAGATACAGAGTCCCCATTCCCCACATTTCAATACGGATCAACATGTCAAATCGTTTCAGACAGCGCTATATGTATATGGCTTAAAATTGTCATGTCTCAAATGGTCGCTTCATAGATATATTATTTTATGCTTTAACTTATAAATGCAACACACAAACTGCTTACCGTATTTATACAGTTGACGATAAATATCCTAGATAATAATCCGGTTCGGTTTCTTTCCAATAATTATCACAGAAACAAATATTAAATTTAATTTTTCCAGTGAACATATCGATGAAGCTTTCAATAAATAAAACACCTAACAACCAGACCATATGAATCGAATCTTGTGCGGACTGAACTTAGATTTATAGGATTTAATTGTCGCACCAAAGAGTACAAAGGAAAATGCTTAACAACAAGCATGCATTAGTTAAAGCGGCTTGGCGTGATATAAGAGATGATTTTTGTGCCAAATTAAAAATACACTGAAAGGGCCTCACTAGTCCGCAGGTGCTCTACTCTCTAGTCTGTCAATGTAAGAAATACGTGTACTATAAATGTGGGTATCAATAAAGCCTAACCCTAATAACAGATATCGGTTGACCAACGAACCCTAGTCCCTAACCCTAACACAACCCTAACCCTAACCCTAACTAATGAACCCTAGTAATATATTATAGAACCCGCGGGCTAGTGAGCATTCCCCTTATTACCACCGGTTAAAGGAATAATTCTATTGACAGAATATGTCAACTGCGAATTAAGTATTGATTTCATAATTTGCATGCGCCAACCTTCAAGTCTGTACCGATTCAAAAATTAAATTATCTCTTATTTTAATATCCATAATTTTTAAAGCCTGAGTTTTATGTTATCGTTAATAAAATTAATAGAATCTTATGCAAATTACTGGTAATACGTGATGTAAATTGTAGGAGGTGGGGAGGTGCTATTCATCGTAGCCCGTTCGTAATTTAGCCATGTGTGTGTTAAAGGGGTTTGTATTTTAGTCATTTATCAATTCCTTTTGATGGCACGTGTGAATTCGCCTAATAAAGATAGTTGATTGACAGTATGCATTGACTCAGACTCCTTGGTGCCTAAATGGCCACAGAACACTAATTATTGCCCCATTGACTTTAATGTTAATTCTCGTCTCTTAGACCGGCTGTAACTTTTTCCCAAATATTCGTTGGGAAAAACGCTTTCTGCCACAGATGGAGCAACATGTGGCAGACTCTTGCCCAAAAGCATGTATGAGGTTCTTCATGAAAAACTTGAGATAGACAAGCTGGAAGTAGAGACAGCTAACCTTGCAATTTTCGGCCCTCCCTTTCAACGTAACCAACCTCACAACTCTTGTGTCCTTCCGCCTCAAAATCATGAATATTCACCAAAACCTGGCAGAAAATGTATTTTCAAACCCTTTTCTTCGATTCTACACCAAAAATTCAACAAAAATCGCCATGCAAAAGGGGGAAAAAGGGAAAGGGAGAGAAGGACTAAAAATAACTTTCGCCCTTGTTTCGTGGGTGACTGCCCAGGAATATTTGGTGATCTGTGTCCTATATAGGGGTGAAACTTCTGATATCACCAAAAGGCCTTTTGTATTTGCTTCCCATATGTTCTGGCAACATGCTGGAGAAAGGAAATCAAAATCAAAGAATAACTGCAAAAATGATGGCCCTTTAAGTATACATGCTGCTTTATGTACAGTGGTGTATCTCAGGTCCCTGGGCCTTTTGTGCTAAAATTTAAAAAATCTTTTTTAATAGAGGCAGTATTTGAGCTCTGTGAAAAAATTAGACAAGTTGCAAACAAACTACATAGAAAACACTCATAATTTGTAATTTTTATCAAAAATATATTTTTTTACTGCCATGTCATGAAAAATGTACAAAATTTACATGTAGCATCTTTCAAAAAACCAATAATTTTCCACTTTTTTAGATAGCCAGACTGGCAAGTAATATATTTTTGGAAACCCTGGACAATATGCAAACAGAAAAATCACAAAACTGTTGCATTGATTGAAATCATAAAGGTCTGTACTGAAACATGTAACCCCACCCCCTAAAAATGTCAATGACTGAATCAATCTTATCTTTGGTTGCAGAGCCAACTTTACCAAAGGAATCTGTCTAACAGATATGATTTACCATCCCTGGCTAATATATGAACATAAAAACTAAAATAGGTGCAATAAATGTGATATATGGTTAAAATAGGCTTTGCTGAAAGAAAAAAATGCCATAATTGGCCTATGTCCACCCCTCTCTAACAAAAGAGTCACAGAATACACAATTTTCACAAATTTGGAAATAGTTTAATGTTTTCAACATCTCAAACCTCAGAGGCATCATACAAATCTTTATTGCAATTATTGTACTGAAGCAAGATGTCTGGACCTTTACATCAATTGCCTTAAAAAATGAAGTCAAAAAGGCAGTTATGACATAGTTGACAACATAAAAGAGGCCTGAAAAGGAGCAAAATTAACATTTTACTGGTTCTATAAGTGACATAAATGCAACAAACACCACAAATCCTAGATTTTGATAAGAAAATATTGACCATTAAGCTGACATTTACACATCTACACCAGTTCTGTATCAGGCTGTGGTCTTACTGGCCTGACATGTCTCAAGGTTCTAAGTTTGAGTATGAACAAAAAAGGTCAGAAATCCTTGAAATGTACAAAATGACCATTTATTGGCAAAAAATAACATTCCCATCTGTAATTCAACAACAAATTCCAATTATTATCATTTAATTGTCAACACTGGTGCAATCAAATCTCTCAAAACACATTAATAAAAACGGGTGGGGCTGGGCATTTATAGCCCCTCTAAACAGAAAGATAGGGTGAAAAATGTCTATGAAGACTGGGATATTGCTTCCTACATGAAGAAAATGCAAGAATCTAATGCTTCAAAGAAGAAAAAAATGCTTGTTCTGGGTAAAATAGTGGCCAGATTGAGCCTACCCCTGTTTTGAACATTTTGTACAAACCCATCTGCTGTATATTATTAACTCAGTGTTGCCAATTTTCCATTTTCTGTAGGAAAGCTGGAGCTATTTCTAAACTTGACAAACTTATAGATCCCATCTAAGTTACATTAGCAATGAAAATAAGGGAATTTTAAGAAATTTTGAGTCATTTGAGTAGGTATGAAAGCATTAATTTTTACATCGAAATGGGAGAATCTGGAGATTTTCTGTGAATATTTCTGATTTTTAGACAAAATTAGGTGAAATTACAATGTTGTTCACTTTATCTGTGCTTTCTGAGGCTGAATACACCAAAATTGGACATTGAAGTATTTTTCTTACTGTTAGAAATTAAATAAAAACTGAAAATTGGAAAATTTGCAGTAAAATCACAATTTTTCCCAAAACTTTGATAAATTTTTTTCTAAATTTAATTTTTTTTAGTTTTTCTGTAGTCAAGTCATTTTATACATATTTTCTGACAAATTAGTCATCATATTTTCAAAACTAAGGCATATCAGTCACAGCCTTGTCATACACAGACAGGCCACAGAACACTAATTATTGCCCCATTGACTTTAATGTTAATTCTCGTCTCTTAGACCGGCTGTAACTTTTTCCCAAATATTCGTTGGGAAAAACGCTTTCTGCCACAGATGGAGCAACATGTGGCAGACTCTTGCCCAAAAGCATGTATGAGGTTCTTCATGAAAAACTTGAGATAGACAAGCTGGAAGTAGAGACAGCTAACCTTGCAATTTTCGGCCCTCCCTTTCAACGTAACCAACCTCACAACTCTTGTGTCCTTCCGCCTCAAAATCATGAATATTCACCAAAACCTGGCAGAAAATGTATTTTCAAACCCTTTTCTTCGATTCTACACCAAAAATTCAACAAAAATCGCCATGCAAAAGGGGGAAAAAGGGAAAGGGAGAGAAGGACTAAAAATAACTTTCGCCCTTGTTTCGTGGGTGACTGCCCAGGAATATTTGGTGATCTGTGTCCAAATGAAATGTCATCACGGTATTTTCCGACTGATAGTTTTAATGTACATGTGTTCGGTAAGGTTGACGGTGAATTTTGGCGATGTGTGCTTAAAAACAGGAGATGAAGGCATTTCATTCATTTGGGAATTAAATCAGAATATATTACTTAAGGTGTGAATTTTGTAACTTATTTGTCAGAATGGAAATGGCTATTTTAATGTACAACACTTTCGCCCAAGGTAAGGCCAGCATTTATGTGTGTAAATTTTGAAAATTTCCTAATTTCAATGAGTTTGAAATAGTCGAACGATTCAAGTTTTAAAAATATCGAACATATTAATGAAGTAATGTATTGTGGGATGAACTGACCCATATTAGCCTGTTTTTAATATTCCATTTTTGTGATTTATAGTTAAGTCTAATAAAACAATACTTTAATAGTATAAACACTTACAATTACCATGCCAACGTGTTGCGGATTGAAACCACGGCTTTAAAACTATGAGTGAGCTCACTTTTTTTAATTATTTGAATAGAGGCTCTAGAACCACTTGTAATAACATGCTCAACACATTTCGGATTGAAACCACCGCTTTGTAACAATGAGATTACTCACTTTTCTTTATTATTTGCCGACATACTTAAACGGTAAACGGCTTCGTAGCACATTGTTGTTTTAAAAATCCAAAACAAAAACATAGTAACAGAATACAGAATACATGTGTAAATGTATAAGTCATTAATGGGCAGACAAGCGGACGTTAAATAAAGCTGAAAAATACATTTTTACGAATGTTCGTCCATATGATTATTTGTAAGGTTTGTTATATATGCCGCACATGTAACAAACGAGTATGCGATGTTGTAAATTATACATCGATAATATATGCATATGGATACGAATACAATGTAAAGCATACGTGTAACAATAATTTCATCAAATTAAATTTCGCGCTGGGGTCGGTGGTTTATGCATATATTTTATTTCAAAGTTTTAAAAGCATGCCGATAATGCTGTTTTTCGGGATTGGACTACTGAATTATGGATACGAATACAATGTAAAGCATACGTGTAACAATAATTTCATCAAATTAAATTTCGCGCTGGGGTCGGTGGTTTAATAATTCCGCGGCAGTCGGTGGTTTAACAAATCCGCGGTGGTCGGCGGTTTACTCAAATTCGCGGCGGAAATTTAGAGCGGATTTTACAGCGGGACCTGAGCGGATTAATAGCCTGTACTCCGCGATTTTTCAATTCCGCCCAGGTCGGACCACGGAGGAATTTCATACTTAGCCCTGAAGTGTACTGTAACAAGGAGTAAAGTCGCCTGTCCAACCTCGTGGGTTTTCGCCTGGTCCTCCTGTTTCCTCCCACTGCGAAAGACGCCTACGTGCAAGCAAATTATTGAAAAAAAATTAAACGATATGTTAGTCTCGAAATGAGTGGACATTAATCCCCATCTCTCTCTCTCTCTCTCTCTCTCTCTCTCTCTCTCTATATTACTGTTGAGATTTTGCCCTGCATATGTGTCTGTCAAGATAATCAAGACTACTTGCACCTTTCCACGAATCTTGACTACCAGCAGGATTTAAATTATATTGCTGTTTTGCCATGGCTACGACTCAGATTATTCTTTAGACTTCAAATAGAATACGCTACTTAGACAAATACTCTGGTTCACAACATGTTTGGGGCCAAATGTTTTTGTCTGTTTATTTGTAAACTATTTATGTGTGTGTTATAAAATTTCTCCAATTAAATAGATTTTAAAATTTATTCTAATTAAACCAGAGTTGATAATTGATTTAAAATTTATTCTAATTAAACCAGAGTTGATAATTGATTTAATATTTCAATGATTTGTCATTACATAGATAACAAGGAGTGAAGTAGACGGGGGAAATCGAAATAAAATGAAATGAAATATGGTTTAACGTCCTACTGTTCTGCTCCGAACTGGGCTAATGAAGACAGGCATACGCAATTATACAGTGTGCTATGAGGGAAATTTTGCCCGGACATTGGCACTACGGCCTACTGTTAAGGGATCTTTAATGTGCACACCAATGTGTTCACGGACCTCGGTTTTCGGTCCCATCCGCACGACTAGGCAGCTGTTTTTGTCCGACCCTCCATCCAGTTTCACTGACAAGGGGGAAACACGCGGGAAAATCGGGATGAAGTTTCTCGTCCAATGCAGGGATCGAACACCCGACCTCCAGGATAGTGAGCCAGCATCTTACCCACTAAACCACTGTGATTCCCGGGGCAATAGAAACAAATGATCTTTTTTTTGGGTTTAGTACAAGGGAGGTAACTGTGTCTGTTTTTGTTTTATTCAGGTTCAGTTGGATTGCTATTAACAAGGGAAGTAACTGTGTCTGTATTAATGCTTCAGCAGACCTGACATCATTAACACGAGATGAGAGCGGCTGTACAAACAGGTAATTATTATATCTCCTCACTTTCGTGTGTGGTTTAATGGTCGAGAGTGAGATTGGGGTGTTAGTCTCGATCTGTTGTTTCAATATATAGCACAATGTCTTGAGCTCCAGACCATTAAAAAACTTAAATTACAGACACCTGGAAATACATGTACATCACACTGGTTCAGAATTTAAAATAATGGTAGGCCCATATCAAAGGATGATGTCACATATGTATTTTAAATGTTATTATTATACCGCTAGTATTCAGTCATTGGAGGTTAACATTAGCTTCCAAGTAGGATTATATCACAGACAAGCCTTTCCTTGGAAACGTGCAAGAAGAGTCAACTCCAACTCTGATAATGACAGACATACACACTAACATGTGCTATGAGGGAATTTTTTCCTGGATGGCGGCGCTACAACAAACAAAAACTCCAGCTGGGCCTACCAATGTGTATGTTGGACCTCAAATTTTCGTCCCCTTCAAATAGCTATAAGTTGTTTATTGCCAAGTCTTCAATCCTGCACCACAGACAAGGGGAAGCACACCAGAAAACAGTCATTGTTTTTTAAGGCGAGTGATCGCTCTCGAGCAGCTACAGCTCACCTGAATGTCGACCGAGGGGAGTTTTTTTTCCCTCCCCTTAAAATTGAAAATCACTCTCCTTTACAAAGTCATTGGGGGTTTATTTACATTTATCTACCAATCACTCTCCTTAATTTCGGATCACTCTCTTTAATTTCTAAATCACTCTCCTTAATTTCTAAAGCATTCCTCTTATCGAAACATGGAGAACCTTTTAGGAGAGCCATTTTTTTCAATTTGTTGATTGAGGGGAGCTTTTTTTGGCTCTCTTCTGAAATACAAAAAACAACCACTGCAGAAAATCCAGATGGACCACAGATGTTTTATTCACTGAGATACTGAAGTTTCCTTCCAAGGAAAGAATGGACCAATGTCTTTCTGAGCTACCAAGAACAGAAGGGACCATCGTCGCGTCATCTTACTGAACTACTGTACGTGGTTTCCTACCAAGGAACGAAGGAGACAAACTACTTCCACAGGTGGTTAAAAATTCAAGAATTTTTCCAGAATTTTGCATGCGTCAGACGTGTCAACAAAAATTATAGTGGAGAACATTTTTTTTGTTGGCTTCCTTCAGTAAATTAATCCAAATCCATTAATTGTGTGCTCCCATGACATTTTGGGGAAACCCTACATGTATATTTAATTATTGCACTGTGTGATACGAGGGGAATTTTGCCATGACAGTGGCGCTACAGCCGACTCTTGTCAAGAATTCGCTTACATATACACGTCAATGTGTACACCAGACCTTATAGGACTATACATTGTACCTTTCCAAGCCTTCTGTCTACACGACTGACACTGAGGAATCTTTCTGGTCAACTTTTCGGTCAATGCAAGGATGCAGGTTAGCAACAAAACGTCTTAATGACTCATCAACCATGCTCTCCTCCCCCCCCCCCCAAATAAAGGCCTGCACTAGGCAGATTTAGCGCTTACTTAAAATACAGATGTGACGTCACCCTTTGATGTTGGCGTATCGTTATTTCAAATAATCGTACGGGCAACTTGCCAATCGGACCTTGTGAAATATTAGACTCGCTTGACATATTTCACTGTAAACGCACGTGCTGTGTGTCTGTATTTTAAGTTGTTTAATGGTCTCGAGCTTAAGACATTGCGTGATATATTGTAAAAACACTCGGACCTCACGGTCCTCTTGTTGTTACAATATATTACGCAATGTCTCGCTTTCGACCATTAAACAATACATAATGCATCCTCAAGTATAATGTGAACCATAGACTGGAAATAAAAAAGCTACATAGAATAATACCTGCGCCATTTGTGTCTGAAACAGAATGTTGAAATCTGTGATATATTCAGCTCATTTTATAACTAATGGAAAACGGCCAAATATAATATAATATAATACATGTAGTTTATATAAACGAGTTTTGGGTTTTGCGGCCATGTTGAAATGATATCGACGTTATTTGGTGTTTGTATAAATTATAAAACTGGCTCTCTTTTTTGCGATCATGCGAGCCGTAAACCACCGCCCAAGTGAGATTATGTAACACATTGTTGTTTCACGTGGCTTAAACTACCTCCATAGATTCTATTGTGTTTAGTTTATTTGGATCAAGTTTTCATTATGGGGTCAACAACGTGTTAAATTTGGTTTCTATGGTGATATCACCTGGACAACCAAGAATAATAGCATGCTGCAGACAGGCAGTTGGTTGGCTTTTTTAATAGCAGGTTGTTGCATCATCTGCTGACGAGTACAAACAAAAATATTAAAATCATTTAACGGCACATGTACATAGAGGGTGTGGTCATCACACGCCATGGGACTTGTGTAAGAAGACTGGTGAGTGTGCTCAGGGAACTTGTGCATCAGGACAGGTGGGTGTGGTTATCAAACCACAGTGACCACGGGAGACTTGTGCAACAGGATGGATGCTATCATCTAACCACGGGGGGGGGGGGGGGGGACTTGTTACACGACAGGTGGGTGTGGTCATAAACCACAGGGTTAATGGCGTGATCATGATGGATAAACCATTAAATCAACAGAAAATCAATGTGACAAACTTAGAATTTCTTTTTAATTTACAAATCAAGGGCTATCTTATAGAAATATGACAAACAAATAATTTCTGTTTTATTCACAAACTAATAATTTCTATTTAATTCACAAAACAAGGCCTATCTTATAGAAATATGACAAACTAATAATTTCTATTTACTTCACAAAACAAGGCCAATATTACAGAAATATGACAAACTAATAATTTCTATTTTAATTTACAAAGCAAGGCCAATATTACAGAAATATGACAAACTAATAATTTCTATTTTAATTTACAAAGCAAGGTCTATAGAAATATGAAAACCTAATATTCTATTAGATTTACTAAACAAGGCCTATCTTATAGAAAAATTTTTAAGTTTTATTGCCTAAAATCTGGTAGTTCTATTCTTTGATGCACAACAAAAATTTTATAGGAAATGATTAATATTCTGTAAATCATTGATTCACATTTTCCCTACTTTCCGAAATTCACCTTCTCTGGGGATCAAAGTCACGATAAACATGTGAAATCTGGGCCTTGTTTCTTGAAATCGTAACTAAAGATAAAATCCAAATTTTAAGCAGATACTTGGATTTTATCGTAGTTAAAATTTCGTGAAACATGCCCCAGATTATTTGACATCAATTTTTGTCTTTGCACCAGATTTCTTTTTTTGTGAGGGATTTAGGGAATGAGTGCAAGGTTTTATAAAACCCAAATCTGGGATGAATCAAAGACAGTAATATCTGGATGTATTTTTGTGAGGTGGTCATGTTATTTCATATGGATTTTATTTTGTACTGAATTTCTTTCCTACGAGTTTTTCTGTGTTTGCCCTACTTATGACATGATACAACATCTGGACTTTCATCATGTCCATAAAAACTTTAAGGGCTGAATGCTCTATTTCTACTTTAACAAAAAACAGACTGAAAAAGGGTAATGATTTTAAACATAACATTATGCAAAAACTAAATCAGTCTGTTGCAAGTCTTTCTTCATACTCCGCGCAGTGTTTCCTTTGATTAGAGGTAATCCCACTACTCACTGCTGTAATGAGTGGATATTGTTGTTTTAAATTTTGATTGGTCAGTTGTTGACTATTATAGTGAGAACTGCCAGCTTTTTATCTAATCTTTCATAAAGTACATGTATCTTTATTATAAAGTTCAGGATCAGGGCCCTGTTTCACGAAATTTTAACTTAAGATAAAATCTAAATTTTAGTAGATACTTCAATTTTGATTGGCTGGGAACTAAAATCCATCTATTATTGTCCAATCAAATTACTAAAATTTGGATCTTATCTTAGTTAAAATTTCGTGAAATATGCCCCTGATTATAAAACAAGAGTCAGGAAATAAATTATTCCACTGGTACTGTTCATGAACAAGAATTTAAAAATAATATCAGCATCGACTTCATATTGTATAAAATACATATATAACATTTAACCTCCTGTCATTGAAATAACCTTTGACTTTCCTCTTAGATCTTAGAGAAAGAGAGAGAGAGAGAGTTCATAACAATTTTAATTTTATTTCAATAATTCGCTTGTGTGTTGCTGTCTTTAGCAGTGGGAGGGACTAACACATGGTTTTTGATTTTATTTCAATAATTCTCTTGCACGTAGGGGTCTTTATTATAGCAGTGGGAGGAAACCGGGGGACACAGAGAAAACCCACAAGGCTTGACACGTACAACTCAGGATTCAAAACCACGCCAGTTGACTCAATGACAGGCTTTATGATACAACACAGTGCTAACCATTCGGCCATTCAACCACCCTCCATCATTCAAAGTTTTTAAAAAAAATACTATGACATACAAATTAATTTTTTAGCCTGTCTTTCATACTGTCCTGCCACAAACTTCCAGTACAAAATTATTCTCGTACACCTTGTCATGTTCTTAATAAACAAATCAAATCTAACTAGACCTGCATGCAGGAATGACGGGTTTCACTGGTGCCACGTTACCCTTGAAAAGTCACTTTCGGTGCCAAGTTACCCTTGAACATATGTCACTTTCGGTACCAACGAAACCACTAAACAGGTTTCCAAATAAACCTTGCACACATCAAATAAAATGGACGCAGAATCAACCAAATCAAGCAATATCAATTCATTTTATACATTTGTTACTTGTAAATGATCTTGACAAAATTTCAATACTTCCGGTGTTAATGAAAATGTTGAATTAGTTTTATGAAATCCGAAATGGCATAGATATCATATAGTGAAAATTTTATGTAAATCGAATAATAATTGCCACTTTTAAAGACCAATAAACTTGAAAAGTGACTTATAGAAAACCGGCTATTTCTCGGCAACCGTATAAGTTAGAAACCATTTTGTGGTATCTGTATGATCGCATGGGTTCATTCTATTTGTTGATTGGCATCAAATATCATAATTTGAAAAAGATTTCAAAACAGACTCATTTGAATAAAATATCTGTTTTGAAGGCTAAAAATACAGTTTTTGCCAAAATGACATTACTTCCGGTGATACTAAAAACTTTAAATTAGTTTTATAGCATCGTGCATGACATTAGGCATCAAAGGGTGAAAATTTTATGAAAATCAAATAATAATTGACACTTTTATGGGCCAAAAACCTCCAAAAGTGACATTTAGAAAACCGCCTATATCTCGGCAACCGAACAAGTTAGAAACAATTTTATGATATCTAAATGACCGTATGAGTTTTGTTAATATGTGAATTTAAACCAAAAGTTAATTTTAATATTACATATTAAATAATTCTTGGTTGAAAAAAATATTGATTTTAAAAGTTAAAAATGCAGTTTTTGACCAAATGGCGTCACTTCCGGTGTCAATTTTAAATTATAATCAATTTGATATGACGCATACTTGCTTTTTGAACCAAATGATGTCACTATTGTGAATATCCATTAATAATTAACTATTTTACAGGCAAAATTAAGAAAACAGTGACTTAGGCAAAACTGCCCATTTCTCGGCAACTGCTTATATTACAAACTAATTTTCACATACATTCTCTTCGTATGGATTATAGCTACAAGTTTATAAAAGTTACGTAGAAATATTTTAAAATCTGAAAAGCCTGAATAGGTTGTAAATAGGTCAATTTTTCACCATTTTTAGCCTCTTAATCGAATTTGCTCGAAAATGAAATCGAAATTAAAAAAACTGCTTCCTACATTTTTTTCGCCTTGAAAGGGCACACTCTTTGAGTCATATAATTTTTCAAAAAAATAATATTTGTTTTCGAAATAAGAAAATAACTGTCAAAATTGTAGTTTTTGGTAAAATTATGCCACTTCCGGTGCCGACAGATAACATTATCGGTAATAAAAAAAATGACAATTGATACAACGAAGCATATGAACTTTGTTTTATACAAATCGAACAATAAAAAATTCATCTAGGATTGAAAAACTGAATAAGCCAATGGCGGCCAAGGAAAATTACTGAGACAAAATTTTTTAACATTTTTGCACTAGTCAGATGACTCTTTAATTCTGTGCACAATACGACTAAAAAATATTTATAAATAAAAAAGTTTTTTGTAAAATTTTAAATTTTTGAAATTTGGCGCCTAATATCTTCGAAGATTTGCCGAAAATCAAAAATCGAAAGTAGCGTAGCTATGTGCCCTGTCTCAGGCTATGCCAAAATGTATCGAAAGTTAAAATCCAATGATTATTGTTAAAATTACTGCAATATTTTAAAAAACGATAACTTCGGTGATTTCGGACATTTCGCATTGTCGCAGAACGTTCAAAATAGCTTTATCCTCTAAGTCACACCCACTTTCCCAGTAAAACCGAAGAAATCGCAACGATGCGACACGTAGTTGCTGAGATCTATTCAAATTGGAATCTGAATAATAATAATAATAATAAGAATAATAATTTTAACAAAAACAATAGTGTTTCACACAAGCTACGCAGTGTGAAACCCTAATAACTAGACCTGCATGCAGGAATGACGGGTTTCACTGGTGCCATGTTACCTTTGAACTTGAACTTGTGTCAATTTCGGTGCCACGTTACTCTTGAACATATGTCACTTCCGGTACCAATGAAACCAATATACAGGTTTCCACATAAGAATTGCACACATCAAATAAAATGGAAACAGAATCAAACAAATCCAGCAATATCATTTCATTTTATACATTTGTTACATGTAATTGATCCTGACAAAATTACAGTACTTCCGGTGATAATGTAAATGTTCCATTAGTTTTATGAAATCAGAAATGGCATAAGGCATCACATGGTGAAAATTTTATGTAAATCGAATAAAATTGCCACTTTTATAGACCAAAAACCTTGAAAAGTGACGTGTAGAAAATCGTCTATTTCTCGGCAACCGTACAAGTTAGAAACCATTTTTTGGTATTTATATGACCGTATGGGTTAAATCTATTTGTTGATTGGAATCAAATATCATAATTGTATAAACATTACAAATCAGACTCATTTGAATAAAATATCGGCTTTGAAGGCTTAAAATACAGTTTTTGCCAAAATGACGTTACTTCCGGTGATAATGAAAACTTTAAATTAGTTTTTTAACATCGTCTATGACATTAGGCTTCAAAGGGTGAAAATTTTATGAAAATCGAATAATAATTGACACTTTTATGGGCCAAAAACCTTCAAAAGTGACTTTTAGAAAATCGCCTATATCTCGGCAACCGAACAAGTTAGAAACAATTTTAGGATATCTTTTTGACCGTATGAGTTTTGTTAATATGTGAATTTAAACCAAAAATTAATTTTATTATTATATGTGACATAATTCTTGGTTGAAAAAAATATCGATTTTAAAAGTTAAAAATTGAGTTTTTGACTAAATGACGTCACTTCCGGTGTCAATTTTAAATAGTAATCAACATGATATGACGCAGACTTGCTTTTTGAATCAAATGATGTCACTTTTGTGAATATCCATTATTAATTGACTATTTTAAAAGCAAAATTACGAAAACAGTGACTTATGCAAAACTGCCCATTTCTCGGCAACTGCTTATTTTAGAAACTAATTTTAACATACATTCTCTTCGTATGGATTATAGTTACAGGTTTATAAAAGTTAAGTAAAAATATTTTAAAATCTGAAAAGCCTGAATGGGTTGTAAATAGGTCAATTTTACGCCTTTTTTCACCTCTTAATCCAATTTGCTAGAAAATGAAATAGAAATTAAAAAAACTGCTTCCGCCATTTTTTGCGCCTTGAAAGGACACACTCTTTGAGTCATATAATTTTTCCAAAAAATAATATTTGTTTAAGAAGAAGGAAACTAACCGTCAAAATTGTAATTTTTGGTAAAATTATGCCACTTCCGGTGCCGACAGATAACACTTTTGGTAATAAAAAAAATGACAATTGAGACAACGAAGCATATGAACTTTGTTTTATACAAATCGAACAATAAAAATTTAATCTAGGACTGAAAAAGTGAATTAGCAAATGGCGGCCAAGGAAAATTACTGCGACAAATTTTTTTAACATTTTTACGCTAGTCAGACGACTCTTTAATTCTGTGCACAACACGACTAAAAAATATTTATAAATAAAAAAGTTTTTTGTAAAATTTTAAATTTTCGAAATTTGGCGCCTAATATCTTCGAAGATTTGCCGAAAATCAAAAATCGAAAGTAGCGTAGCTATGTGCCCTGTCTCCGGCTATGCCAAAATGTATCGAAAGTTAAAATCCAATGATTATTGTTAAAATTACTGCAATATTTTCAAAAACGATAACTTCGTGATTTCGGACATTTCGCATTGTCGCAGAACGTTCAAAATAGCTTTATCCTCTAAGTCACACCCACTTTCCCAGTAAAACCGAAGAAATCGTAACGATGCGACACGTAGTTGCTGAGATCTATTCAAATTGGAATCTGAATAATAATAATAAGAATAAGAATAATAATTTTAACAAAAACAATAGTGTTTCACACAAGCTACGCAGTGTGAAACCCTAATAATATGAAAACAAAATAAAGTTTGATTTTATTACAGTCCTCATTTCACTAGGGTTTCATGTTCATAATAGTTCCATAATTAGGGCTTCTTGTTAATAAGGGCTCCACGTGAATGCTGTTGTTACTACCACTGACTACATGTATATACAAATTATCATGTTTATAAGGGTTCTATAAAGGGCTTCATGTTTATAATGAATACAGTTATTTTGACCGCTGACTATATAAATTATGATGCCAAATGAACAAATATTCTGATGAATCCTTTCAGTCTGAAATTGTATTTCTATTAAAGTTATTTTTACTTTATACATTATAGTGGCAGAGATTGATTTAATTATGTCAGGGTGTCAAGTGGCGTGGGCTTCAACCCCCACCTTGAACTTCACATTGGAGTTGGCTCGCATGTCCAACATTGATGGATTTCTTTATGTGTTGTCCTGTTTCCTACCATTGTTAAATTATTGAAATATATTTGAAGCATATGTTAGTTCCAAAATGACCTAGTTGTCCCCCGCCTTTCGAAGAAAGTTGGGGGACTATTAAAATGGGTTCGTCCGTCCGTCTGTCTGTCTGTCTGTCTGTCTGTCTGTCCGTCTGTCCGTCACACTTTTTGGGACACAATAACTCTCTTCCTAATTGAGCTAGAATGTTACTCTCTTCCTAATTGAGCTAGAATGTTCAAACTTGGTGTATGTGTTTATTAGGTCAATGCCTTGATGGAGTTCGAAGATGAGCATTTTCCGCCTAGGGTAAGCAGAGATAAGCGATTTGATTGGTTGATGCTTTGGGACACGATAACTTTAGTTCTAATTAAGTGAGAGTGATGAAACTTGGTGTATAGTTTCATTACAGTAATACCTTGACTAAGTTCGATAATGAGCATTTTCCGCTCAGGGTAAGCAGAGCAATTTGATTGGTCGAGACTTTGGAACACAATAACTTTCCTTCTAATTGAGTTAAAATGTTCAAACTTGGTGTATATGCTTATTAGGTCAATGCCTTGATGGAGTTCGGAGATGAGCATTTTCCGCTTAGGGTAAGCAGAGCGATACACAATTTGATTGGTCGAGACTTTGGAACACAATAACTCTTCTTCTAATTGAGTAAAAATGTTCAAACTTGGTGTATATGCTTATAAGGTCAATGCCTTGATGGAGTTTGAAGATGAGCATTTTCCACTTAGGGTAAGCAGAGATAAGCAATTTGATTGGTTGATGCTTTGGGACACGATAACTTTAGTTCTAATTAAGTGAGAGTGATGAAACTTGGTGTATAGTTTCATTACAGTAATACCTTGACTAAGTTCGATAATGAGCATTTTCTGCTCAAGGTAAGCAGAGCGATACGCAATTTGATTGGTCGAGAGTAGTCGAGACTTTGGAACACAATAACTCTCCTTCTAATTGAGTTAAAATGTTCAAACTTGGTGTATATGCTTATTAGGTCAATGCCTTGATGTAGTTCGAAGATGAGCATTTTCCGCTTAGGGTAAGCAGAGATAAGCAATTTGATTGGTTGATACTTTGGGACAAGATAACTTAGGTTAATCTTGATTGATGATTTTTATGCCAATACAATGACTGCATTCTCATTTAGTAATCGATTCGACAGTAACAGTGTATAGAAACGATTGACTTGTACACGAGGGCCCTTTCCCTTGGCCAGAGGGGCCCTTTTGTCTGCCTTTAGGGTCCCCCTAACTAGGGTACATTTTCATTTTTCTCGTCGGTTTTAGCATTTTTCTTTATAAAACACTTTTGGATGACACTTCGTGTACAGTTTGATTGCTCGATACATTGAAAAAAATAAATGTGCGATTAATTAATATGTGTCTTCTATTTATTTTCGGATTTCGGCGGGGGACATCAGCCTCACTGTTGGCTTGTTTGTATTGAGTTATTTTAACGTCAAGGACAGCTGTCTAGTTGTTCGGATAATACAAAAAACAGAGATCCCATGTACACATTGGCATGCATGTTAAAGATCCCTTGGCAATTTGATTTCGATTTAAGAGTAGGCCATAGCGCCGCTGTCTGGGCAGAATTTTCCTCATACCACACTGAAGCAAGGAATTTCCATTTAAACTAGAGAATATTAGATATATTTGATTTGATTTAAACTGGAGAATATCACTCAGATATTTAATTTAATTGAAATGGTTATTTACAGCAATGAATTTCTGTTTAAACTAGAAAATATCAGATAATTGATTTAATTGAAATGGTTATTTACAGCAATGAATTTCTGTTTAAACTAGAGAATGTCAGATTATTGATTTTTTAATTTTTTTTTTGATGTATCAGACTAGGTACTTCTGGTAATATTTTAGAATTTTCAAATGGCAACTTGTTTATTGAATTTAATTTAAATGTTTATTTAATTTTTTTTAGATGTATTGGTGATATTGGTGATATAGGTCTTCCATGTGGTGGACCAGGTGGAGCATTGAGTATATACGAGGCAGATGGGCCATATATCCAGAATGTCGAAGCCTTAGTTGAGTCTAATTGGATTGTGATTGGTCAACCTGTCGTACTGGATGCGTATATTGACCTGGCTAGTTCCGCTAACATTTCTATAGGTAAGTCTTTTATACATTACTATGGTGGCCCATGGTCGCAATAGCGTTTTTTTTGTATTTCTTTTTAAAAAATGAAAAATATTAGAAAAAAATAAGAAACTTTTTTTTTGTTTTACAAAATAAATAAAAAACTTTTTAAAATTTAAAATAAATTTTTTTTTTTAAATTACAAAATAATAAAAAAAAAATTTTGAAAATTTAAAATAAAAATTTTTTTTTGGAAATTTAAAATAATTTATTTTTTTTTTCTAATATTTTTGATTGTTTTTAATGAAATACAAAAAAACGCTATTGCGACTATGGGCCACCATACATTACTTCTACTGTAACTGGGTTAATGAAGACGTGAATTTTTTCCTATATTTTAGATCATTTTTATACGCCCACATTTTCATTTGGACGTATATTGTCGTCGCCCCTGTTCGTCCGTCCGTCCGGACGTCCGTCCGGACGTCCGTCCACAATTGTTTGTGAACAGTCTACAGGTCACAATTTTTATCTGATTTCAATGAAACTTAAAACATAGGTTTATCACCCTAAGATCTCGGTTCCTTTCAATATTGGCATGTATCGGACTGTAACTTCATGGGTTATGGCCCCTGATTGTACGAAAAATCACGTTTTTATACGTCCACAATTTGTTTGTGGACTCTCTACAGGTCACAATTCTTATCCGATTTTGACGAAACTTGAAATATAGGTTTATCCCCAAAAGATCTCGGCTGCTTTCGATATTGGCATGTATCGGATGAAATCTTCATGGATTATGGCCCCTGATTGTACGAAAAATCACATTTTTAGCTTGTGGACCCTATAGAGGTCACAATTTTAAACCGATTTTGATGAAACTTGACATGCTTGTTTATAACCCAAAGATCTTGGTTCCTTTCGATATTTGCGCCTATCGGAATGTAATTTCCTGAATTATGGCCCCTGATTGTCCGAAAAATCACCCTTTTTAGCTTGTGGTCCCTCTGGAGGTCACAATTATTATCCGATTTAAAAAACCGTTTGATTATATCACCGTTACACACTAAGGAAGGTTGAGTTCGAATTTCGGGAAAATCGGACAAAAATTGCCATACAAAATGGCCGCCGTTTGTACGCGAATACTGTTAAAAAATGTTATATCAAGGTTGTGGACCCTGTAGAAGTCACATTTTTTATTTGATTTTGATGAAACTTGAAATTCATGGTTATAACCCAAAGATCTTGGTTCCTTTCGATATTTGCGCCTATCGGAATGTAATTTCCTGAATTATGGCCCCTGATTGTCCGAAAAATCACCCTTTTTAGCTTGTGGTCCCTCTGGAGGTCACAATTATTATCCGATTTAAAAAATCGTTTGATTATATCACCGTTACACACTAAGGAAGGTTGAGTTCAAATTCCGGGAAAATCGGACCAAAATTGCCATACAAAATGGCCGCCGTTTGTACGCGAATACTGTTAAAAAATTGTATATCATGGTTGTGGACCCTGTAGAGGTCACAATTTTAATTCGATTTTGATGAAACTTGAAATGCATGGTTATAACCCAAAGATCTTGGTTCCTTTCGTTATTTGCGCATATCGGATCGTAACTTCCTGAATTATGGCCCCTGATTGTCCGAAAAATCGCCTATGGTCCCTCTGGAGGTCACAATTATTATCCGATTTGAAAAAACGTTTGAATCTATCACCGTTACACCCTACGAAAGGTTGAGTTCGAATTTCGAGATAATTGGACCATAATTGCCAGAAAAAATGGCCGCCGTTTGTACGCGAACAGTGTAAAAATATGGTATGTCAAAGTTGTGGACCCTGTAGAGGTGACAATTTTAATTCGATTTTGATGAAACCTGAAATGCTTGTTTATAACCTAAAGATCTTTATTCTTTTCGATATTTGCGTATATCAAATTGTAACTTAATGAATTATGGCCTTTGATTCTAGGAAAAATCACTTTTGGTATTGCTTGTTCTCTGTCTATCTCTCGAACAATTATTATCTGATTTAAAAAAAAACTCTGATTATATTACTGTTGCACCGTAAGGAAGGTTGAGTTCGAATTTCGTGAAAATCGTACCAAAATTGCCGGACGAAATGGTCACCGTTTGTACGCGAATATTGTAAAAATATGGTATATCATGGTCACAATTCTTATCCGATTTTGACGAAAAGTAACATTTCTAGGTTGTGTACCGTCACACCATAATCATTGTCGGCTTCGAATTTCATGAATATCAGACTGGAACTGACCAACAAAATGGCTGCTACCAATACAGTATGAAATACAGGACTTAATGATGTAGGAAAAATCACTTTCGGTATTGCTTGTTCTCTATCCATCTCTCAAAAATGTGGGCGTATCCTGCCTGGCAGTGCCAGCCTATCTTTTAGCTTGTGAACAGTGTAGAGGTCACAATTTTGAACCGATTTGGATGAAACTTGAAATGCATGTTTATAACCCAAAGATCTTGGTTCCTTTCGATATTTGCGCCAATCGGATTGTAACTTCCTGAATTATGGCCCCTGATTGTCCGAAAAATCACCCTTTTTAGCTTGTGTTCCCTGTGGAGGTCAAAATTGTAATCCGATTCAAAAAACCGTTTGATTATATCACCATTACATAGTTATGGGGGTTGAGTTCGAATTTCGTGAAAATCGGACCAAAATTGACAGACAAAATGGCCGCCGTTTGTACGCGAATAGTGTGAAAATATGTTATATCAAGGTTGTGGACCCTATAGAGGTCACAATTTTGAACCGATTTTCATGAAACTTGAAATGCATGTTTATAACCGAAAGATCTTGGTTCCTTTCGATATTTGCGCATATCGGATCGTAACTTCCTGAATTATGGCCCCTGATTGTCCGAAAAATCACACTTTTTAGCTTGTGTTCCCTGTGGAGGTCAAAATTGCTATCCGATTCAAAAAAACGTTTGCTTATATCACCGTTACATAGTTATGGGGGTTGAGTTCGAATTTCGTGAAAATCAGACCAAAATTGACAGACAAAATGGCCGCCGTTTGTACGCGAATAGTGTGAAAAAATGTTATATCAAGGTTGTGGACCCTATAGAGGTCACAATTTTGAACTGATTTTGATAAAACTTGAAACATATGTTTATAACATAAAGATCTTGGTTCCTTTCGATATTTGGACATATCTGATCGTAACTTCCTGAATTATGGCCCCTGATTGTACGAAAAGTCACACTTTTTAGCTTATGTTCCCTGTGAAGGTCAAAATTGTTATCCGATTCAAAAAACCGTTTGATTATATCACCGTTACATAGTTTTGGACGTTGAGTTCGAATTTCGTGAAAATCAGACCAAAATTGACAGACAAAATGGCCGCCGTTTGTACGCGAATAGTGTGAAAATATGTTATATCAAGGTTGTGGACCCTATAGAGGTCACAATTTTGAACTGATTTTGATGAAACTTGAAATACATGTTTATAACATAAAGATCTTGGTTCCTTTCGATATTTGGACATATCTGATCGTAACTTCCTGAATTATGGCCCCTGATTGTACGAAAAGTCGCTATAATATTAAATGTTTCGTATCCAGTGGAGGTGACAGCTTATTCCATAATATTAAATGATTCGTATACTTTACATTAGCATGGAACAGAACTTTATAAAAACCAAACAAATTCTAATGAATTTCTGATAATTACTTAATATGCGATAACTCTTGTTGACTGCCCGGACGATTTAGCTGCTGTGTGGGCGTATGTTTCGTTGCCTGGCAACCTATTTTTATACCGTCACAGGGTCCTGTGTTTCGTACCTTGGCTTATGAAAATGTATTGAATAAAGCTTATAAGATATACCCGACCCCACCCCTTGACTTGTCACACTTGTCACCCTTGACTGTTAACACGATTATTACTGTAAGCTGAACCGTGTGATTATTACAGAGAAAACAGATCCCTTAACACTTTAACCAGGGAGCTGTCAATCACTTTGATTCACTAGGCGTGACATTGATACAACCCTCTGATATCTATTACCTCTTGTCTCGGAGAGTCAGAGGTTAACAGCGAATCTTGTTCCTATTATAAGGGAATTAGAAAGGGATTATTAAGGTTTAAAAACCGTGACTGATTAAGTAGGAGATAAGATGATAATAATACCCATGTAGATGATTAGCTCAACTTTTAAATTGTTATTATCCCACAATACCTTTCACTATTATACACCATAGTAATTGATTTCAAGATGTGTATCCTGATATGTTCTTACAGGTTTTCATATTATTGTCCCCCGCCTTTCGATGAAAGTTGGGGGACTATTAAAATGGGTTCGTCCGTCTGTCTGTCTGTCTGTCCGTCTGTCCGTCACACTTTTTGGGACACAATAACTCTCTTCCTAAATGAGCTAGAATGTTCAAACTTGGTGTATGTGTTTATTCGGTCAATGCCTTGATGGAGTTCGAAGATGAGCATTTTCGGCTTAGGGTAAGCAGAGATAAGCAATTTGATTGGTTGATGCTTTGGGACACGATAACTTTAGTTCTAATTAAGTGAGAGTGATGAAACTTGGTGTATAATTTCATTACAGTAATACCTTGACTAAGTTCGATAATGAGCATTTTCTGCTCAGGGTAAGCAGAGCGATACGCAATTTGATTGGTCGAGACTTTGGAACACAATAACTCTCTTTCTAATAGAGTTAAAATGTTCAAACTTGGTGTATATGCTTATTAGGTGAATGCCTTGATGGAGTTCGAGGATGAGCATTTTCCGCTTAGGGTAAGCAGAGATAAGCAATTTGTTTGGTTGATGCTTTGGGACACGATGACTTTAGTTCTAATTAAGTAAGAGTGATGAAACTTAGTGTATAGTTTCATTACAGTAATACCTTGACTAAGTTCGATAATGAGCATTTTCTGCTCAGGGTAAGCAGAGTGATATGCAATTTGATTGGTCGAGACTTTGGAACACAATAACTCTTCTTATAATTGAGTTAAAATGTTCAAACTTGGTGTATATGCTTATTAGGTCAATGCCTTGATGGAGTTCGAAGATGAGCCTTTTCCGCTTAGGCTAAACAGATATAAGCAATTTGATTGGTTGATGCTTTGGGACACGATAACTTTAGTTCTAATTAAGTGAGAGTGATGATACTTGGTGTATAGTTTCATTACAGAAATACCTTGACTAAGTTCGATAATGAGCATTTTCTGCTCAGGGTAAGCAGAGCAATACGCAATTTGATAGGTCGAAACTTTGGAACACAATAACTCTTCTTCTAATTGAGTTAAAATGTTCAAACTTGGTGTATATGCTTATAAGGTCAATGCCTTGATGGAGTTCGAAGATGAGCATTTTCCACTTAGGGTAAGCAGAGATAAGCAATTTGATTGGTTGATGCTTTGGGACACTATAACTTTAGTTCTAATTAAGTGAGAGTGATGAAACTTGGTTGAGAGTAGTCAAGACTTTGGAACACAATAACTCTCCTTCTAATTGAGTTAAAATGTTCAAACTTTGTGTATATGATTATTAGGTCAATGCCTTGATGGAGTTCGAAGATGAGCATTTTCGCTTAGGGTAAGCAGAGATAAGCAATTTGATTGGTTGATACTTTGGAACAAGATAACATAGGTTCATCTTGATTGATGATTTTTATGCAAATACAATGACTGCATTCTCATTTAGTAATGGATTCGACAGTAACAGTGTATAGAAAAGATTGACTTTGACACGAGGGCCCTTTCCCTTGGCCAGAGGGGCCCTTTTGTCTGCCTTTAGGGTCCCCCTAACTAGGGTACATTTTCATTTTTCTCGTCGGTTTTAGCATTTTTCTTTATAAAACACTTTTGGATGACACTTCGTGTACAGTTTGATTGCTCGATACGTTTGAAAAAAATAAATGTGCGATTAATTAATATGTGTCTTCTATTTATTTTGGGATTTAGGCGGGGGACATCAGCCTCACTGTTGGCTTGTTGTTCTTGTGTGTTTTAGAGGGTGGAGGTGGGAACCCTTCCCACGTGTGCTAGACAGTGGTGGTGGTGGCTCTGTCCATGTGTTTTAGAGGATGGTGTTGGGGACTGTTCCCATGTGTTTTACTATTGGGTGGTGGTAGCCCTGTCCATGTGTTTTAGAAGATGGCGTTAGCGGCAATTCCAACGTGTCTTAGAGTTTTGTAGTGGTGACCCTTCCCATGTTTTTTAGAGGGTGGTGGGGCCCCTGCCCATGTGTTTTAGAGAGTGGTGTTAGGGACCCTTCCCATGTGTTTTAAAGGGTGGTGTTTGGGACCCTCCCCATGTGTTATAGAGGGTGGTGGTGGGAACCCTTCCCAACTGTCATTTTGTTTTGCTGTCTTTATCAATTTAGAAGAAATTAATTGCATTATAATTCCCTTATTATAAACTTCAACATGTACAATCACATGTGTTGTTCCCAGTCAGTTCAGATCTTAACATCTCCAAGTCAATGTTATTCATTAGGGGCTAGTAACACCTCCAAGTCAATGTTATTCATTAGGGGCTGGTAACACTTTGAGTCATTGTTAGTCATTGGGGGCTAGTAACACTTCGAGTCAATTTTAGTCATTAGTTTGTGTTCAAATAGTAGCCTTCCTAGATTCTGCAGCCAGACAACAAGCTGTTTGCTGATAGTTTCATAAAAAATGAGTGTTAAAGTTAGTTTTCAAATTATTGATGTCTGGTGTAATGAGTTTATATATACTTTTTTAAGATAAGGAGTTTGTTTTAAAATAGGGAGTTGTTTATACCGTTACCGACCTGTTGACAAGTGCAATAGATCATATAATATTACAGTTTTCACAAGAATTCTCTAGTTTTCATCATATGAAGATACTTGATAAAGATGAAATAATGCTATCATTAAATTTGAGAATTTATCATAAGATTTGAGAATTTATCATTAAATTTGAGAATTTATCATTAAATTTGAGAATTTATCATAAGATTTGAGAATTTATCATTAAATTTGAGAATTTATCATTAAATTTGAGAATTTATCATTAAATTTGAGAAAAATTTGAGAATTTATCATTAAATTTGAGAATTTATCATTAAATATGAGTTGATGTATTGGATTGTCAGTGAAGTATTTTAGAGTACATAGAGGTTGTAATGGATATGTTTGTAGTTGGTTAGAACTGTGGTGGGCGTGGCACATCTTCAAATAGTCATCAATACTCTACATCCTGCCCTTCAGCCATTCTCGTATCTCTAGCACTCTCATGAACCCAGGTTGCCTTGTTTTAAGGACAAACAGTTGAAATATGTTTCTTAAAGTGCCACACTACTCCCTCAGATCAAATGGTAGAAGACAACTGATCTTTTAGTTAATTTAATTCTTTTTATCTGATCAAATTAGGTATCTAGCTAGGTTCATTTCATTAGTCTTGTTTGTTTTGTCTTGTTTTATATAGTACGGTTCTCATGCTTTGAATGGTAAAGGTTATTATCTTTCATGATATTCAAAAAACAATTAATTTTATAGAAGTTGATCATGACATAGGTAAAGGGTGACTAAGTGTTTGAATTTTATACTAAATTATTTGAAACGCAAATTATTTGATATGAAAGACGTATTATTTTGAGTTTATATGAAATTGTTAATCACTTGTCAAAAATATACATGAAATGTGAAAGTAAAATTGAATATTGGTCCATTTCTGATCTTTAATTTCACATATATGTTAGATTGAAAATTTGTCAAACAAACAACATTTAGTCAATACACGCCAGCTCCACCTAGGAGTTAAATTAAATAGGTATTTCCCATTGGCTCATGATGAGTATCTGTGTTTACCCAATGAAACTAAACATTATAATATTATGTTATTAACTAGTATTTGTGGACATTTGTCCATTGCAAAATAATTACATTCAAAAAATGTATATGTATCTACAATCTATCTATTGGATAGCACAACCTACTAACATTTCTGTTGTCTCAGGGACTCACTGATGTGTTTGTCCCAGGGAACCACTGATGAGTTTATCGTAGGGTCCACAAATTGACAAATTCAACCCTGCTTGAATCCAAGCTGAGAGATTATCAAACATTGATATTAAATTACCGGTAAGGAAAATTTGAAAATTTCTGAAAAAATGCAATGGAATTATTATGAATCGATATATTTCTGTCTTTTAATTGTTTTGAAATTTTTAGTTAAAGTAGCTAAGTCTCCAACTCGACATCATCCAAAATCTTCAACATTGAAAACATGAATTATAAACATTTTACCATTGGTACACGAATAGTGTACCATTATGCTTTTCAGCCCCAGTTGTATCAAGAGACTCGAGGAACGAGGCTAGACACATTGCATCAAATCAAATGTCGTTGCCATATTCTTATCTGGAGACCATGCATAGTTAATAATATGTAGTCAGGAATAACCTGACCTAGAAATTTGCATTCAATTGAGACTGCTGGCTTATTTCACAGAACATAACTGATTTGGAATAAGAATAAAAACGGAAACCATTGAATGTAAATCAGTTTATATACATTCATATTACAGAATTATATGCGTTGCAACCCAATTGTGTCAATTTCTAGGTCCCAAATATTGGCGAGTTAGCTTCTTTAAACTTTATAATGAAATGTTGAATTGTTGTTATGAAATATTTTGATGGTTTTGTTTTGTAGAATTATCAGGATATAAGTGGTTAAGAACCATCAACGTAACCTGGGTTATTGGAGATCGGATATTATATAAAAATGAGACAACAGATGAAGTCGGTCTTCGTCTTCGATCCAGGTTAATTCATCCCTTTACAGATGTTGGATTTTACTCGTTTGGTAAGTGCAAAAAAAAACCATTGATTAATAATAATATGATTGTTCCGAAATGACCTAGTTTGTGTCAAGTGGATGTTAAACCCCATCCATTTCTTACTCTCTCGTTTATCAATTTGAATTTTGGTGGGAAACTTTGTGAATAGAACTCTGTATTGTTATAATGTCTGAAACAGCCACCATCTTTACTCAGTCTTGTTGTTTAAACTAAGTTTATCCTTTGATGTGCTGCTATATATATATATAGAGAGAGACAGTTTAGGCCTTTTCCACAATTCTAGGACCCCCGCAGGAATTCCTCTAGTAATGGGCCGATTAACCACCTAGTCCATTGTTCGGCGTATATATGAGTCATTTTTTGCCAGTTATGTTATTCAACATGTGGCCACGATTAACCCTTTCTCATTGTTCTAGCGGAGTTCACACCGAGACAACGAGTCCGAAAGGGAAACTCCACCTTGCTTTACTCCCATTCATTCATTAGTGATATTTTTTTCACATGTTCCTAGTGAGGTACGAGCGGGGAATTCGCTTTTCCTTTTATAGAAAAACATCAGGGTGACCATGATGGATTTAGTTGTAGCAGATTGACAACACATGTTAGACGATTCGTGTTCTCAACTCACCCCCATCTACCAATCACTGCTTTACATTTTGACATTTCTATTAAATACGCTCAAAATAGATCTGCATCCTGAAAAATGCATGTGGTTTATATACACCATGTTTAAAATGGCGGCTTGTTTCGTCTGTCATTATCAAGTGTTTCCGTGGTTATCGTAGAATTTTGTTTCGTGAAATCTGTATCCAATTTCTGATTCATTCCGTCCCATTTTAGACAGGGTTTTTTTTATTTGATGTTTGGAAAACATCCGCTGATTATGTTTAATGTGGACTATTTAGTGCAAATTAATTTCATGGTTTTAAAGTTAACAGAAATAGTAAATTTTTAAAAATAAAATGGAATTTTAACATTTATTAATTTCTATTAAAAGAAAGGTCATCGTTTGAAAAATGAACTATGCATGCATGATATTCAACAGGAGAGTATATATGAACTTTAAAACTTGGATAATTCAAAAGTACATTTTAGGGTTATTATATTAATTGGTTCTTTCGGCATTTTGTGTTGGATATTGTAAAAATTGAATAATTCTTTATAGAACGAAAGTGACTGGAAAGAATAAGAAATAGGGTTTAGTGTCTTGTTCTGCTGTTCCAATTGGTGTGAAGAAGACAGATACATGCCAAAATGAGAAATGAAATGAAATGGGGTTAAAGTCCTACAGTTATACACCAACTGGGCTAATAAAAATTGGCATATCGTCGGTATGGAGTGTCCAAAGGGTGTATCTCGGAAAATTAGTCAAATACACATTTTTTTGCATTTTTAAAATCTCCCAATTAATATGCACATTTCTGTCTAAGCTGTGTATCTCTACGCCGATTAGAACTGTTCTGGGTATCATGTGTCCAATCTTTGAAATGAAAAAGGTTCTATTTCTTAATCTTAGAAATTCTGAGATACACCCTTTTGACACCTCACCGACGATATGTGGAAATTTTTTCCACTCAGCGATACTACAGTCTAGTATTCAACTGTTAAAGGTTCTTTTGGGTACACGCCAATATGTAGCCTAGGCCTATATAGGATTCGGTTTTTTGTCTCATCCGATTGACTACACATCCTACACGCCTGACAAGGAGGAAACACGCCAGAAAATCCTGCAGAACTTTCTCTGTTAACATAGGGATCGAAGTTCGAACTCTGTACCTCGGGTTAGAAACAATATGCAATATGAACTTCTTGGACGACTTGGTTGCTTTGGGTGTTTATTTTGTTGCCTAGCAACATATTTATAATTTCATAAGAAAGATGTGGGTATATTTATAATGGAGTAATTAGGCTGGTTCTCCAAGTTTCTGTCTGTTTTTGATGGACACATTTTACCTAGAACTCTAATTTGGTGGGATTAATTTCCGCCTACCACCCACAGTTGTTTCTATAGTAACTTGAGATACTCCAACAACTGTGTTAAATACAGTATACCCAAGCAAATCTGTCATCTCAGTATGGTGGAATTCTATCATTCTGAATCCACAGGTTTCTAACATTACATGGTAACATCAGTAAATACAGTCATCTCTGAGATGTTATCATGCAATATGCAGAGTATGCCCACTCCTTCGAGAGCACCTGATACCACTTAGTCTAGATTGATAATGTTGTATGCTTACTATCTGTAGAACTTCTGATACCAACTTATCTATATATATAGTATTGATAGATATTGTACATGAGGCAGGGTATGTTTACTCTATCTAGAACTCCTGATAGTTTAGTTAATATTATATTAATAGATGTTGTACATGAGACAGGGGGGTGACTGAATGGTTAGCATGTGCCAGCTGTATCTAAAAACCTGTCATTGAGTCAACTGGTGTTGTTTCGAATGCCCTGTTGTACATGACATGGAGTAGTGTCCCCTGTCCATCCTCGTGGGTTTTTTCCGGGTCCTCCGGTTTCCTGCCACTGCTAAAGATCCCTACGTGCAAGCCAATTATTGAAATAAAATAAACCATATATAGTAAGTGCAGGGGGACTGCACCACACACAATTCTACACAAAAACAAATATACAGACAAGACATCATACTAAGAGTCCCGAAATGACCTAGTTTTTGTCAAGTGTAATTTAAACCACATTTCTCTCTCTCTCTCTATGTCTCACATGATGCTTACTCTTCCAAAACCCCCTGATTATGGGAAGCTGTCAAATTTTGTTACCCAGGCACATTGAAATGGAATTGCCATGGTATTAATAGAGAAACAAACACCAACTGGTTAGAGTCCGAGATCGTGATATCAGATGACCAATAACCGTTCAGATAATTATGGTCCTTCTTTCTCTCTCTTAGTAGAATCTTGTGGACACTCTGGCCACAAAAGCTGTGAATAAAAACCAGTTTCAAGTCTGTGAAGTATATAATGCATATACCAACTTTATTTTATAATCAGTGGTGGAATACCGCGTTTTATCAGTCCACTGGTGGACAAATAGTCCATTGTGTTTTACCTAAAATGATTGTAAAATCATAAAAAAAATAGAACATTTGTCGTTTTGTCGTGAATAAAATATTTTATTCCATCTCTAAGCAAGAAAACGTTTGTATTTTCACTCATGCTACGCATTTGTGAAAATATAAGTTTTCTTGCATCTCGATGAAATAAAATATGTTATACACGACAAAACGACAAATATCTTCTATATACAATACTCTGATCTTAAATATTTGTGACTCGCTCCTACGAAACCAGGCGCTTGTCGCACAACTTTATTTTGTACTACGGGGCACTAAAGCATAAACTATATACCTACTTGTTGCTGCGACTAAACTGAAATCAACTCCAGAAGATATAACAAAAGAATTGCATTTTTGGGAAGCTTAGGCTGTGGACTATTCAAATATGCTGCCAGCTCTTATTGTGGCAGCAACTCACATTTGTTCAATATTCATCAGGTTGTCAATTTCGACAAATACGAAAAACTGAGGGTGGTAACAATTTTACTTTCTTAATGCGATGCAGAGATGTTAGTCTCGTACTGAAGGACCTGTTTATCGAATCTTCAGTTATGTTAATGTAATTAGAAGGTTGTCTATGGTTGGTCAACATTAACCAAGTAATGTGTTTTTATATGTTGTATGCTGTCTCGTTATGTTTGATATTTTAACATTGCTTGATAAAGAAGCCTAGTTGAAACTTTGTGTGGTATTACACAGTAATTTTATCCTATATATAAGGTATCTTTTTAATGGTAAGTTTGATCCCTGCATCGGCCAAGAAAGTTCATCCAGATTTTACTGTGTGGTTCCCCCTTGTCAGTGGTATATAGTCATTCAGATGGGATGAAAAATCAGAGTCCCATGTACACATTATCTTGATGTAAAAGATCCTTTGACAGTTGGAATTCGATATAAGAGTAGACAGTAGCGCCGCTGCCCAGGCAAAATTTCACTCAGCACACTGTATGGTGTATGCCCGTCTTCATTAGCTCAAGTTTGGAGCAGAACAGTAGGACGTTAAACCCCATTTTATTTTACTTTCAATGAGAGACACATTTCTTAGCTCTTCACCTTTGAACTTTTTGGGTTGATTCTTAAGATGAAGGAATTATGAGAAGGTCATTTGACCTTTTCATCAATTTTCTTCGCACTTCTTTGACCACCATCAAAGATATGATTGTAATAAATACCATGAGTACATCATCGTGAAAAATGATGGTCGGACTGGTTCTACATTCCACCGAGAATATAGTTCTTGGGATAAAAAAATTCCAAAAATGATCTCCTTACTACCACTGTACACATGCTCCAACACAAAGCTCTTATTTAAGGAATATTCCCCAGTCCTGACTGACTGTTAGTCTAATTAACCAGCTGGAAATCTGAGGCGCTAGTGAAAGGATCATTACGGGAGATTAGATAAAGAGCTGGCAGTTCTCACTATTAAAGTTTAAAACAAGATAATGTGAAGGGAATATGCTGAACATTTTCCATTTTTTGATTTAATCATCAATGAGCATTAAGCAGCAAATCAGATTCAAATCTATTGAAAATCCAACACCTAAGATGTCCTAGATGGTTAATTATGGTCTCTTCATGTTAATTAATGTCTAATTAATAATTTAGATAACATTTCAGCCCTATCGAAAGGCCTCTCGAGAGATGAAAATTTGATAATTTTAATAGTAAAGTTCCAGATCTTGGGCCTGTTCAGCAGAACGTTAACTAAGATAAAATCCAAATTTCAGTACTTTGATTGAATAATATTAGATTGATTTTAGTGCTTAGCCAATCAGAATGGAAGAATCTACTAAAATTCGGATTTTATCTTTAGTTAAGATTTCGAGAAACAGGGCCCTGAACATCAGCATTAATTCAGATATCACATCAGTTTCAGTAAAGAACCATTGTTGTGTTTACATGAATGTGGTGTTGGTGAAAACAAATGGGTGACCAGGATATGATATTTGGATACAGAGCTATAATTGTTTATATTGAGAGACTTGGATAAGATGTTTTGTATTAGATCTAAAATATGGTAGCAATTTCTACTTTCACTTTGTTTATTTTATGTCAATCATGGAGCACAATAAACACACATGGTGAGACACTGCAACTAGATATCATGGGACAGATAATGTTATAGCCTGTACAAACGCTTGAACTGGTTAAAAAAAAGAATCTGGGGATCGTTAAACCAGTTTAACTTGGTCGTCTGAATGCACATGTGGGGCAAATAAACCAGTTACAAAAAACCCACCTTGCGTACTGTCTACGCGAGGGCCTTTTATTTTGAACTGGTTCATCTTGGATGTCTGAACAGGAACTGGTTTAAAAGTCCCGGCTCACCCTTGCTATGAGCATGCGCAGTACACAGTAAGTTTACATTCCTGGGAAAATATCGGTGCCGGGCAGTGCGAGCGTTATAAAATGTGCGAGAACCGAATAATGAATATATATCTACCCATGCGTCGTTAACACTAACCTCAGACCAAGCGGGTCAGAATACATGTAGATGTAGTTAAAAACCCTGACGATTTTGAACTGGTGTAAAAATAAGTGTCTGAACGGTATATTAGTCTCTGGTCTCTTTAACGTAGGTATGGCAGGAATTGTCATTTTAGACTTCCGATGTCCTAATAGTAAGTGCAGGGGGACTGCACCACACACAATTCTACACAAAAACAAAAATACAGATAAGACATCATGCTAAGAGACCACAAACAAAAACAAATCAAAAAGAGTGAATGGATCCGGGGGGCTAGCCGTAAGCCTCCACTGCGCTGTACAGTCCCGGGCCTGTGGTGACACAGACTTCACTCATATTTGAAAACAAGTTGGGAGTAAAAGTTTGTCCTGAACGCGCCCAGTTTAGCTCATACGTCTGTAACTTGGGTACCATTTGATTTCTTTCACATTTGTTAAGTATCAAGGTTTTGTTTAAAAATTAAAAAAATTATTTAAAATCACAAAAAATCAGCTAATTTGTGAGTTTTGCTGCTAGAAACATCAACGCTGAATAGGTAATAAAATGTCTGAAGTCACAGGGTCAAAATCCGCTCCTATGACCCCTGACATGACCTACCACTACAACTGTTCAGATCTTCATGTAGTAGGGGCCATTGAAAGTATAAGTGGGGTTGGGATGGCCTTAGGCCTAGTGGCTTCGACCTCTAGCTGGCCGGTCACCTCTGGCTTGCGGCTGTGGTTTCAATCCCTGGTGTGAGCGTATGTGGCATGGAGATAGGGGCGCCTTCTCAACCTCGTGGGTTTCATCCGGGCACTCCGGTTTCCTCCCACTGCTAAAGACCCCAACGCGCAAGTGAATTAATGAAATAAAATTAAACCATATGTTAGTCCCGAAATGACCTAGTTTGTGTTGAGCGGACGTTAAACTCCATTTCTCTCTCTCTCTTTCTCTCTCTCGAAAGTATAAAATCAAATGAAAGTAACTGGTGTTGTGGAGTTCTGTACTGTTACAAATGTACTAAAAATTTATTTTACAGAGGTTATTGCCAGGAACCACATCTCCATAGCAACAACAACATTTAACATCAGTGTGGTTGATCCGGCGCCGAGAGATATTCAGGTCGTTCTGAGATCACCGAACAATCATCTACCATCATGCATTCCAATAGAACATGGTATAGTTCCGACAGGTCCACGATTGGTTGTATTTCAAGATGAAACGGTCGTGCTGGAGTTCTCTGTGGCTGTTGGTACAAACTTAACGTTCACGATAAGATTCGGAGATACAGGGGAGGTAATCTCGGAGACACCGGATGTTGTGGAGAATCAGTGTGATGGAACAGAGGGGGATTGTATGGCCTTGATAAAGGTGAGTTTCTACTTCTTTGAACAGTAACACACTCACACTATTTATGGAATAAGATTTTTGCTTGATAAAAACGGGAGAACCCTTGTCAAAACATCGCTGAAATAAATCCTTGAAGTAACTTGTATTCCATATAATTATGTCATGTGTTATCCGCATTCAGTTACTAAATGCCACTTAAACAATTTAAATTAATTACTGCTTTATTAACATGCAACGTTTCGATAATGATACTCTTGTCTTTAGTGAGGAAATGTCAACATAAATGTATAAAACTTACGTATTTATATACAGTAAGAGGAAGTCATAAGTATATAAATAATAAATTCTAATCAAAGTGACGATGACATACCCCAATAAATTAGACAAGTTTCTTATAAATAAGACAGCTTTCTTCTTTAGGGTTCTTATTAAGTGGCTTTTAATAAATTAGCTAATTTTCTTCTTTTATAATGTAGCTTGTTTTATTCATAAATAATTTAGCTAGTTTTCTTCTTTAACAAGTTAGCTAGTTTTCTTCTTAAATAATTTAGCTGATTTTCTTCTTAAATAATTTAGCTAATTTTCTTCTTAAATAATTTTCTTCTTTCTTTAATAATTTAGACAGTGTTCTTATTGAGTGGGTTTAATGATATAATAAATTAACCAGTTTTCTTTGGAATTTTTCGAATAAATTAGCCAGTTTTCTATGGAGGTGTTTTTAATATATTGTGATTAAATACTTGAAAGAAATCGACCATTTTTTTAAAATTAAAATGGCTTTGAAGAATTGTAAGACATGATGGACAAGTTTGTCGGGAGATTGATAGGATTGACAGTGTTATTATAAAAGTCAGTATAATAAATTAACCAGTTTTCTTTTGAATTTTTAAAATAAATTAGCCAATTTTCTATGTCAGTGTTTTAATAGATTAGCTAGTTTCCTGGTCAAATGCTTGTAAGAAATCAGCCAATAGTGTCTTTGATGAATTGTAAAACATAATGGACACGTTTCTACCTGTTAGATTGACAAAAACTCAATCGATTGGTTGATCCGTGATGATTGACAGTTTGTAATTAGGGTACAGGTAACTTGAAGCTTGAAGGGTTACCTGTAATCTATGCTTAGTATCGGGTTAAACTGATTGATGGCTGTGAAAGGGATTTATGATAAGAATCTGATATGGGGATTAGGATTTGAGATAATGAAAGGCAAAACAATAAGGTGTTATAAAAAGGGGGTTGGTATTTGCAGCAAGTTTGTATATATTAAACCCCCTCAAAGGCTATTATGATGTTTTGTCCCTATTAGAATGGCTGTCACTACGCCATAAATTTGTGTAATTTTGGTTTTAGGATTTTAGTGAGAGACCACGTGGACTCCAATTTTTAACATACTTGTTCTGCTCAAGAAGAGGGTGTTGGGTGCACCATAAGATCTGTCATTGAGTCAACTTACAAGGTTTCCATTCCCTTGTTGTATGTGACAAGGAGTAGGGTCGCCTGTCCAACCTCCAGTTTCCCTCTCATTGCTAAACACCCCTACTTGCAAGGAAATTATTTAAATGAAATTGAACCATATGTTAGTCCCGAAATTACTTAGTGAACGTTAAAGCCAGTTTTTTTGTTTTGTTTTTTTTTCCAATCTGATCTTTGACATTATTCTAATTGTCTTATATTTGGTCTAAAAATAAAATAAAATGTGAGAAGCTTTCTCTGTTATATAATAAAGGTTACACTATGAATACATTAATTACATAATTGATCAAATTAAAGTGAAATATATTTTTGATCAGAATAAAATTGGGGTGTAGTTATCTACTGTTCTGCTCCGATTGCGGTAATGGAAACTTATGCAACATGCTGTGTGAAATAAAATGGAGGTTAACATCAGACTGATGAAGACAGGGGATATTACATCCAGCAGAATAATAAATTTTGATATTACAAACAGAATTGTCGACATGTAGCTTCGTTATCTTGCTCGGTAAACATGGTGAAGTATGTTACTTGGTCCAGACGTAAACCACCAACGATTTATGGCCTCATATAACTTTCCTGTCCTTTTATGTAGGATTAGAATCGTGTAGCGTGGTTTAATGTCAACAAAATGTGGAGTGTTTCGCTGGTTTTATAAACTATATTATCTGATAATAAATGTTTTTATCTGGTGTGTTGACGAGTAATATCGTGAATTCATGGAGGGTGTTAAGTCGAGTATTTCATACTTTATTGATATCCTCAACACCAAATGTCCATGAAATAAATTTATATCCGATATAAGGGAATTAAAAACTGGAGATTGATATTTTCTTTTCCAGAGAAAGCAACAACAAGCCTTCCTTCTTCATGCCACCCCTTCCACCCCCACCCCTGCTCCTTCTCCCTAATTAAAGAAGCCAACAACAAGCCTAACATGCTCCGACCCCACCTCAACAAAACAATAAAATTTAGCAAAATACTTGCAGCAATAGATTAAAAAGTAGAAATCCTTCAGTCTACTTAGGAGTAATTGCATCCAGAAAGGGGCAGATCCAGAAATTTTTGCAGGGGGGGGGGGGGGGGCCATGTTTCTGTTACGGAATTCTGCCATCATCGTTTCTAAATTACATAGGCATACATACAAATTGAGCTTTTTAAATAGAGAAATCATTTTTATACTGATGTAGGATCACTTTGTGATGTAATTTCATTGATGCAAGCCATTATTTTTTTTTATGTAGCTGAGCGAGTGGGGGGTGGGGGTCAAGAGCATGATAAAGAGCTGAGGTTAATAAGTACCTTCAAATGAAAATAGGGGAGTTCGATGGCCAAATGGTTAGCCGATGCGCGCTGTATCATAAGTTCTGTCATTGAATCAACTGGCATGGTTTCAATTCCCCACTGGTCCAACCTTGCGGGTTTTCTGCTGGTTCTCTGCTTTCCTACCACTGCTTATAAAGACACCTACATGCAAGCGAATTATTGAATTAAAAATGGAACCATGTGTTAATCTCAAAATGACCTTTGTATCGAGTGGATGCTAAACCCCATTCTCTATCTATCTCTCTCTTTCGCTCTCTATCTCTCTCTTTCTCTCAAATTTAAATAAGGCCAACATAAAAAGTATTTTCAACTAAACATTCCGCATCTTATGTGTTTGTTCCAAAATGACAAAATTTGTGTCCAGTGGAGGTTAAACCTCATCTCCCTCCCTCTCTCTCTCTATCTCTCTCTCAAATGTAAATAAGGCCAACATAAAAAGTATTTTCAACTAAACATTCCACATCTTATGTGTTTGTTCCAAAATGACAAAATTTGTGTCCAGTGGAGGTTAAACCTCATTTCTTTCTCATCTCCCTCCCTCTCTCTCTCTCTCTCTCTCTCTCTCTCTCTCAAATGTAAATAAGGCCAACATAAAAAGTATTTTCAAATAAACATCCCTCATCTTATGTGTCTGTTCCAAAATGACAAAATTTGTGTCCAGTGGAGGTTAAACCGCATTTCTCTCTCTCTCTCTCTCTCTCACTCTCTCTCTCAAATGTAAATAGAGCCAACATTAAAAGTATTTTCAAATAAACATTCCATACATGTATGTTTTAGTGGAAATGTAAATATATATTAGACACAGAACAAAAATGGCAGCATGAGGAATAGATTCATTAGCAGACAATCTCAGAAACTAACCATTAATTTAGAAGAAGATATCTCAACTTGTCCATTGTCTTTCACGTGATGTGCTTAACATCAAAAACAAACATTTCTTCACATTGTGACAGGATGAAAGCCACTTAATGTCAAATTTCACCCGTTATCGATATCAGCATTGATTAGAAATGTTTCTCTCTCATCCCCTGATTCTGTGAATTGTGTTTGGGTTGAAATGATTTTAGATATCACGTTTCATAAAAGCCGTCAAATTCTGTTTGCTATTTATCAGTTTTAACAATGGTGTGGTCGGTGGCTGTAGTCAACCAATCAGTGTGGGATATTGGAATCAAGAAAGAGACGTTGGTATAGACGTTTAGTCAAGTATTTAATTAGCGCTGGAAACAAATATTGGTCAAGGTGTTGATAAGATTTCTGATATTGAAATTAAATGGCGACCAGGAGGCTAAATTTACATCCCCCATCTAATAGATTATTTGCTGGTTGTAATGTCTGCTGTGTCTAGTGCAGACGCCGTTGGATAGAGACAGACGAATGGAAAATGATTATTTTTTTTTCCTGAACTTATTTCTCTAATATGACGAGGACACACACCTGAAGTAAGAAAAACTAAAAGAAAAAGTTTACCAAAATGGTTTTCCAGCACAACTCATTCCATGACCAAAAAAAACCCAAAGATGCATCCATGCTTTTAAACACATTGTAATTATTGTAGATAATTTATACAGACAAAAGTGCTCACTTTTTGGGGATGGAGACAATTTTTTTTTAGTCCATCAATTTCACATACCTTGTGGGTTTTCTTCTTGTCCTCTGGTTTCCTCCCTCTGTTAAAGACCCCTGCTTGCAAAAGTATTGTTGAAATAAAATTGAAGCATGTGTTGGCCTTGAAATTACCTAGTTTGTGGATGTTAAACCTTAAACCTCTCTCTCCAAGTCCCTTGTTACAAATGGCGCTGAAACCTATTTTGGTACCAATGGTAAAATGTTTATTTTGTCTTAAGATATCAGAAGCCCATCTTTTCCTGGTAAGGTCACAACATCAATGTTGATTTAAATTGAGAAATAATTCATGTTTTTAATGTAGAAGAAGTTGGATGAGACTTAGCTACTTTAGTTTGAAGTTTCAGATCATTTTCAATCTTCTTGAACAAAGCTCCAAATTGATGACGACTGAAATGATCGCAGAATGAATACAGACGATTTAAGCTATTAATTGAATATAAAATCTTATCAGTTGCTAACGGTGACGTAATTTATACAAATTTTCTATATTCATCCTGGAAATAAAGGTCTTTTCAGAGATTAATTTAGGGAGGGAGATGAAATGAAATGGGGTTCCGCACCGACTGGCTAAAGAAGACAGAATTTAGGGGAAGAAACCAAATTTTATACTTGAAATTGTCTTTCAGAAATCAGTGAAATACATCAGTGTTTGAAAAGGTACAAGTTATTTCTAAGTTATGGTGTCTGCCATTCTTTTACTTTACAATGATTGGTTACATTGTTAATAGATCACTTTAATTTACGGGGGGCGATTAAAACCCATTTTAAGCCGAGGAACATGGTTTGTTGGAGATTTTACGGCAATTGGAAGTAGAGTGTAGTGAGCGTTAATGTAATTAGGTTGACCAATATGTATTATTGATCAGTGCCAGACGTGATATCGCCATATTTTCAATATGACTAAAATTGCCTTCTATTGATTAGAGAGCACTGGATTCTTTCAAAGACAAGAGTTTTATACAAACCCAGCTAGAAAATTGGTCATGTTTCACGTTCCTTCGTATCTTGGGTAATTTGAGAGTTCAGGATTCCGCCACCAGTTAGGCTTTTGTTCTCAAGCTTTTAGCCGATTGCCGAAAATTCTCATTGATTCCGTGGCCCACATCAGACAGACGGGTCCCAAGGAGAGATTAGAGTCGAAGTTGGAAAATTGATACCCTCTATGATTGGTTGAAAGATGTGCCTCGATTGATTTCTCGAAAAGGGAATTAAGTTCGACTGGCGAATTAGCATCTAAAATCAAACTGAAGAAGGGTAAACTTTGTGGCTTGTTTTCTTTGCATCACGAAATGGAATTAACGTAAAAACATGAGTTCATTTATCTGGAAATAGAGACCCTAACTCAATAATTTCAAATCAACAAGTTTGCGTTGAATGGATCTGACTTGCGCCATTAATCACGACTTTTCTACTAATTCATATTATACAGAACGACAAAAACTTTGATGTAAAAGGCGTTCGTCAGGAATTGGGCAATTTATCGTTCTGTTATTCAGCGAGACATTAAAAGAACATCCACGTCTATTCCCGAAGTTTCATGAAACTAAATAAATTCAACATTTTCTTCTTATGAAAACACCCAAGCATTTGGTCGTAGATTTGTGTTGGTTTAATTCAAATTTTAGAATTCAAATTTTTTCTTCTTCTCTTTCCAATATCCTATCACAACATCAAGTTTATTCTAGAAATAGATTGGTTTAAATCAAATTGAAATTACGTTTTCTATATATAAAATGTCCTCAGTTTCTTTGTGTTGCGTAAACTTCTCACTATTAATGTTTTGTTTACTGATTATTTTATCCAAAGAAAAGTAGGATGTCTGCTTTTTTGTACTCAAATGTCAAATATTTTTTTCTTGAAGACACAAAAGTTGTATTAAATTGTTTTCTGACCAACCTTTTTTGTTATTCTTGTGTTGTGTATGTATGTATATGAAATTTATTTGATAAAGACTCTTTTAAAGATGAATAAATCACCTCTCATTACAACGTAAGTCGGGGTTTTTTTTCTGTCGTTTAAAATATTTAGTATTGTTTGCTCATTCTACAGGCATTATTGTTTGATCGAGCAGCTAAACACATCTACCGACCTGTCCAGCCTCTGTTACTCTTTTAATAGTAAGAGCAGGGCGACTGCATCACACAGAATTTACACAAAAACAAACACACGGACAAGACACTGTACTCAGAAATCACCAACAGAGAAACAATTCAAATAAAGTGAATGGATCCGGGGGCTAGCTGTAAGCGTTCACTGCAGTGACACAGACTTCACTCAAATTTGAAAACAATCAGGAATATAACCCAGAGAAAGAATTGTGTAATTCCAGCGTGAGGTATGATCTGCTGTATGTTACAAGAAATATAAATGACAGTATATATATTATAGAAAAATTGTATTAAAAAAAAGGTAGTGTTAAAAATAAATGCTCAAAAGCAATTAAAGATACATTATGGGAGATTAGATAACGAGTTGACATTTCTCACTACAATAGTTAAAAAGTAGATAGTGTAAAGGCAATTTGCTGAAAATTTCAGTCAAATTGATCCACCATGAACCGATTACTAAGCGATTGAATGTTCCGCTTAGCCTCGGTCAACATAACTAAGGTCGGTGAGACAAAACTAGTAGTCTCAATTATCCATTTAATCGTACAAAGGCAAATTTTGCTGGAAATCAAACTACCGGTATATCCAGCAAATATCTCAGACTTGCCTTGACATTGAGAGTTGATTATGGTCTGAATAAGTTAATTAATAATGTCTAATTAATAGTTTTTATATCATTTCAGGTCTAAAGAACGACCTACAATAGGCAGATTTTGCTCTTGCACAATGTATGTTTAAGAAACGTTTTAGCATTCAATATCCTCGATTCCTATATTCCAATATGTAGTACATGTTGATGTTGTGTATTCACTGTGATTCAAGAACCTGTTTACCAGGCCTGGGGCCTTATTCACAAAATTTCAACTAAGATAAAACCCAAATATTAGTTATATGATTGGATAATATTAGATTGATTTTAGTGCTTAGCCAATCAAAACTGAAGTATCAACTAAAATTTGGATTTTATCTTAAGTTAAGATTTCGTGAATCAGGGCCCTGGAAATAACGGTTTTAGATGTACACTGTAAGATTGGTATCATGGAATCTTGCGTAAATAGCGTTATTTTCTAAGGTATGTGGAATTATTCATAAATATTATGGAATTTGGGCTAATAGCGTTCAATTTGTCCTTGTATGTAACTTAAATCTCAACGTTCAATTTTGATTACCAAGCGTTAATTAACTAGCGTTTAGTTTGTTGACAGGTGTGGAATAATAAGCGTCCCGCTTAATTATTACGACTGTTGAATAATTACTTGGATCGTTGAACTTCCCGAACCGTGAATAATTTTAGTCATGGTGTCCAATTACGCAAGATGTTCAATTTAGTTATCAAACATCCAATTTCGATGTGCGATGTTCAGATATTACGATGTGTTTAGTTGTGGGTCATCGTTCAGTTTTGCTGCACGAGGTTTAAATACTGTAATAAGTGTTAGTTTTAGTACTGACCTGTACGGTGAAATATTGTTCAGGATTCCTACGACAGCATGTATCTATATGCCTGTCATTGTCCTGGGATTATTTTCCAAGATCACTACGGTAAACAAATTCTGGATTTTTAATGTCGACGGGGCGGTTCCGAAGCAAAGCTTTCTTGAGATCTACATAACGTTTCGTCTCCAATTATAAAACGTTTATCTATATATCCATTTAAATTTTATTTCCCACGCTGACATGACACATCACGAATGATAAATCTCGCCCATCTCCCTGTCCTGATTAAATCCTATTGTTTAAATGTCTTCGCAATTAAGACTAGCGGCAGCTTGGATATTGCACCAACCATATATTACATAGGATCTTTAGAAAGCATTTTGGGTTGAAGGGTAGTGCGATTATCTTTGGCAATAAACATAGAACGTTTGTGGAATTAATACACATGTGTCTGAAGCTAACAATATGTCTATTGTGTAAATCAGTACGCGAAAATAAACTAATAATTCGATTTCTTTTTATTGTCCCCCGCCTTTCGAAGAAAGTTGGGGGACTATTAAAATGGGTTCGTCCGTCTGTCTGTCTGTCTGTCTGTCTTTCCGTCTGTCTGTCCGTCTGTCTGTCCGTCACACTTTGTGTGGGACACAATAACTCTCTTCCTAATTGAGCTAGAATGTTCAAACTTGGTGTATGTGTTTATTAGGTCAATGCCTTGATGGAGTTCGAAGATGAGCATTTTCCGCTTAGGGTAAGCAGAGATAAGCAATTTGATTGGTTGATGCATTGGGACACGATAACTTTAGTTCTAATTAAGTGAGATTAATGAAACTTGGTGTATAGTTTCATTATAGTAATACCTTGACTAAGTTCGATAATGAGCATTTTCTGCTCAGGGTAAGCAGAGCTATACGCAATTTGATTGGTCGAGAATTTGGAACACAATAACTCTCCTTCTAATTGAGTTAAAATGTTCAAACTTGGTGTATATGCTTATTAGGTCAATGCCTTGATGGAGTTCGAAGATGAGCATTTTCTGCTTAGGGTAAGCAGAGATAAGCAATTTGATTGGTTGATGCTTTGGGACACGATAACTTTAGTTCTAATTAAGTGAGAGTGATGAAACTTGGTGTATAGTTTCATTATAGTAATACCTTGACTAAGTTCGATAATGAGCATTTTCTGCTCAGGGTAAGCAGAGCGATACGCAATTTGATTGGTCGAGACTTTGGAACACAATAACTCTCCTTCTAATTTAGTTAAAATGTTCAAACTTGGTGTATATGCTTATTAGGTCAATGCCTTGATGGAGTTCGAAGATGAGCATTTTCCGCTTAGGGTAAGCAGAGATAAGCAATTTGATTGGTTGATGCTTTGGGACACGATAACTTTAGTTCTAATTAAGTGAGATTAATGAAACTTGGTGTATAGTTTCATTATAGTAATACCTTGACTAAGTTCGATAATGAGCATTTTCTGCTCAGGGTAAGCAGAGCTATACGCAATTTGATTGGTCGAGAATTTGGAACACAATAACTCTCCTTCTAATTGAGTTAAAATGTTCAAACTTGGTGTATATGCTTATTAGGTCAATGCCTTGATGGAGTTCGAAGATGAGCATTTTCTGCTTAGGGTAAGCAGAGATAAGCAATTTGATTGGTTGATGCTTTGGGACACGATAACTTTAGTTCTAATTAAGTGAGAGTGATGAAACTTGGTGTATAGTTTCATTATAGTAATACCTTGACTAAGTTCGATAATGAGCATTTTCTGCTCAGGGTAAGCAGAGCGATACGCAATTTGATTGGTCGAGAATTTGGAACACAATAACTCTCCTTCTAATTTAGTTAAAATGTTCAAACTTGGTGTATATGCTTATTAGGTCAATGCCTTGATGGAGTTCGAAGATGAGCATTTTCCGCTTAGGGTAAGCAGAGATAAGCAATTTGATTGGTTGATGCTTTGGGACACGATAACTTTAGTTCTAATTAAGTGAGAGTGATGAAACTTGGTGTATAGTTTCATTACAGTAATACCTTGACTAAGTTCGATAATGAGCATTTTCTGCTCAGGGTAAGCAGAGCGATACTCAATTTGATTGGTCGAGACTTTGGAACACAATAACTCTCCTTCTAATTGAGTTAAAATGTTCAAACTTGGTGTATATGCTTATTAGGTCAATGCCTTGATGGAGTTCGAAGATGAGCATTTTCCGCTTAGGGTAGGCAGAGATAAGCAATTTGATTGGTTGATGCTTTGAGACGCGATAACTTTAGTTCTAATTAAGTGAGAGTGATGAAACTTGGTGTATAGTTTCATTTCAGTAATACCTTGACTATGATCGATAATGAACATTTTCTGCTCAGGGTAAGCAGAGCGATAAGCAATTTGATTTGCCAAGACTTTGGAACACAATAACTCTCCTTCGAATTGAGTTAAAATGTTCAAAATTGGTGTGTATGCTTATTAGGTCAATGCCTTGATGGAGTTCGAAGATGAGCATTTTCTTCTTACGGTAGGCAGAGATAAGCAATTTTTGGATGACACTTCATGTTCAGTTTGATTGGTCGATACGTTTGAAAAAAATAAATGTGCGATTAATTAATATGTGTCATCTATTTATTTTGGGATTTCGGCGGGGGACATCAGCCTCACTGTTGGCTTGTTATTATAGCACGGCCCTTTTTTGATGCAAATCAAATAAAAACAGAACGCTTATACGTCACAAAAGCCGTTTCGTTTCGTACTTTACTTCGTACCTCAAATTTATTCGTACCTCTCCTTTATTGTTGAAATCAGTTTAAAGAAATTGAATATTAATATACCGAACCAGAATATGTACCGCAAATTCATTAGTTCCCAAATGTAATTGAAAGAAATTGTAATAAAGGCTATATATAATTCGATTTGATCAAATCCAACGGCGATTTAGAATATACACGTGATCTGTATACCTCAACTGAATCGCATCTGTTCCTATATCCTGTTGAAATAAATTGAAATCATAAACGATCACCTGTCTGTTGTTTAATGTGGTTTTGATATTGAACCAATTCTGCTCATTGAGTGGTAATTATTGACAATTGATTAGTTAAAGAACGACTGAAAAATATTTGATCTGGTGTTGATTATTGCACCCATTCTGCTCAGTGAGTTGTGATTATAGAAGATAATCAACTGGAGGTTGTTATAAACGATTGAATATACTAAGAATTCCAAAATGCGACACATTGTATTATTTATATCATTGTAAGGTGGGACCGCATGCTTTCTGCGATGCTTGGGTTATTTGAGTCTAAAAATAAAACACAGCAAGTATCAAAGGTGCCTACGTGCAAATATTGACGTACGCGTTTCTTTGATCTGTTAAGATGCACCGTACAGGATATATTGTTATATCACGGGGTATGAACAATACGGAATATATTTCATGGATTTGCATCGTGACGCGTTTTTTTTTTATCTTCATAATATTTCAACAGACTGTGGTATACTTTAAATGTTTTATATTCCTTTTATTATATCAATGCATACAATTTGCTTTTTGTTATTAAATCATCGTAGCTAATTCTCGTTCGACAGCCATTTTTATAAATTTAGCATAGCCTTGGATTTGATCAAATCAATTATTTATGCTTTATCAATTCGAGGTTTAAATTTCGTGCATATTCGAATTCTGGCTCAGCAACCATTTTTATAAATTAGGAATAGCTTCAGAATTTCTAAACCGAAATAGCTCTTTGAAATTAATGTCTTGGTTAGAAATTTCGGCATTTACCTGTTACAATAATTTTAGCGATATAAAAAGGTATAGAATGGTTGATGCGTCACGCAAAGGTCTGTATGTGTGAATATTGGCGACGATTCGATGTCGATATTTAGTAATAAATTTGTTTATTAAACCGCCAAGGATTTATTTTAAATATTTCATCATAAAAACAGACGGACATCACAAGGTTAGGCATATATTAATTCGTTTCTTTTATCAATATTACAAATATATATCCATAATATGTAGATTGGTATCGCACACAGTTCCATGGTGTATATGCCGTGCCGTGTCATTATTCGACTTGTGAAAAAACAATTCGGTCTTGTACCGGTCCTTTTTTTCTTTTGAAGTCTAAATAATGGAATGTTGATTGACAGTTTGGGATTGGAGCCAGACGCCTTGGCGCCATATTGTAAAATCTGCGTTTTTGAATTATCTTGCGTTGAAAGTGGAGTGAGTGTTTGTGAATACGGGCGTCTATTCAATGTTGAATTTTTGTACTTTTTAATAGCAATGTCAATACATTGATGGTTTTAACCAATAGTATTTTTCGATGTACTTTTCTCTGATATACTTTATAAGATGGACAAACTAACAGAGCATGAAACCCGTCTTCAATTTCATCACAGTTACATGTGCTATTACTTGTCTGGATGTTGCTAAACATCCACGCTGTCGGCATTGAGGGGTTAGAGCTGCATACAACTAAATATTTTGTTAAAGTGTTTGCGATTTTCACATTTGCAATTCACGATATAATAAATATAGGAATAAAATAAAACCAAGTACGAACAATCCAAAGCATTAGACAAAATTCGAAGTCCTAAAAAACGTTATAAGCAAAACAGTGTAATCAGCAAGTGGGCTGTTTTACTGTGTACAAAATACACAACAGAAAATATAAGGTACATTTTCTATGTCATCTTTTAATACGATGTTAGTGCCAGTTTCGGTTAACAAAATGAGGTGAGGTGAGTATTTACAGGTTATAAGCATAGTACGGTTCGTTGATCACAGCCAAATAAAACCCTGACCTAGATAATGGTCTTGATTGGGCAATAAAACTTAAAACATGCGACATGTAATCGTTCAAGCAGAAAATGAACCAAGGATGTTTTACAATTAACAATGTTAATTGTTTGTTAGTCATTTTCTAACATTTCTTACAAGTTGAAACTACTATATTATGTTTCATGAGCTTTGCATGGCGCATCAACCATTCTACATCCTTAAATATCGCAAAAATTATTGTCACAGGTAAATGCCAAAATTTCTAACAAAGACATTAATTCCAAAGAGCAGTCTGGCAGCACGAACTCTGTAAAATTAATGATTGGTGTCGGCTTTAAATCTGCAGAACAGTTCCGTTCGACGTATTAATTCCAGCTTCCTTGTGGTTCGTAACCTCTATTCTAAAATGCGCGTTCGATATCATCTCATATTGTACATCCAACAAAAACATCGAACTAACTTTTTTTTGTAATCCCCATTCTTTATGATACAATTCCTTTTTAAATTGACGTTGACCTCCGTGCTTGCACACTGTTAGCAAATAGTTATTGTAAATTTTCCCGCGTTTAGACGGCTCTAACCAATGATAAAATAGTTGGCGACATCGATCGAACAATCCGCATTTTTATGCTATTTTCACTTGATTAAAGATGAATTATTGAAACAATAAACGATGATTATATCGAATCATTGAATAATTAATAAACCCCAAATTAAAACTTACAAACAAAGAAAGAAAATATGTCCATTGACTCCGAACAATTTTTCCAAACGTTCGATTGATAACTTTACGTATGCCTACGGTATCCAGCTTCTCACGCGTTTCTATTATAAGTGTGTGTGTTTAATTAATGGGTTCTTTTTTATAATAAAAAAAAATAAAAATAAAAGATGAATTTACATATGTAGGTCTTGAAATGTCGCTTCAGCAACTAACTTATAATTTCCCACGTCAGACATTATCCATGTGGGCCTACATGTAGGTACATAAACACGATGCAGGGCTAGTTCGCCAAAATAATCAAAAAAAATTATATTTTTTTTTCAAATTCTTACCCGTAGAAAAACAGAATTTGTTATTTTTGTATTTTATAAACAAACGCCTTTATATGTCACGAATTCAATTATTTTATATAGCCTATAATAAACAAACACAGTTCTTTCGCTATAAACGCGTAATGCCGCGGTCTAATTCGGATATTAATAGAAAATAAATGTAAACTTTAAAATACATAGACAATTTATTCAAAATAAATATCACATATGACAGAAGCGCTACAATCATAATTCCAACTGCAATCACATTGTAACTATCGGGCCACGTGCTGTCTGTTGTCCACCAAGATGGCGGCGGCCAATGTATGTGACGTACGTCATGTGATTTTAAGCAGGTGCAATATCCAAGCTGCCGCTAGTCTTAATTGCGAAGACATTTAAACAATAGAATTTAATCAGGGAGTCGACGTGTACACACACACACGAAAATCAGATGCGCGAGATTTATCATTCGTGGATGTGTTATGTCAGCGTGGGAAATATAATTTAAATGGATATATAGATAAACGTTTTATAATTGGAGACGAAACGTTATGTGGATCTCAAGAAAGCTTTGCTTCGGAACCGTCCCGTCGCCATTAAAAATCCAGAATTTGTTTACCGTAGTGATCTTGGAAAATAATCCCAGGACAATGACAGGCATATAGATACATGCTGTCGTAGGAATCCTGAACAATATTTCACCGTACAGGTCAGTACTAAAACTAACACTTATTACAGTATTTAAACCTTGTGCAGCAAAACTGAACGATGACCCACAACTAAACACATCGTAATATCTGAACATCGCACGTGAAATTGGATGTTTGATAACTAAATTGAACATCTTACATAATTGGACACCATGACTAAAATTATTCACGGTTCGGGAAGTTCAACGATCCAAGTAATTATTCAACAGTCGTAATAATTAGGCGGGACGCTTATTATTCCACACCTGTCGACAAACTAAACGCTAGTTAATTAACGCTTGGTAATCAAAATTGAACGTTGAGATTTAAGTTACATACAAGGACAAATTGAACGCTATTAGCCCAAATTCCATAATATTTATGAATAATTCCACATAGCTTAGAAAATAACGCTATTTACGCAAGATTCCATGATACCAATCTTTTAGTGTGTACCTGACATGAGGTAGTACCTGACATTTTCAACTTAGTGCCTGACATGTATTATATAATATCAATAAAAAAGACATCAGTGCCGGACAAAATGACAGACACCAGAGGTTTTGTGTGCCTGACAAAGCCTGAATCTGTGCCTGACATTTTCAGTGAGAGACGCCTTATTTCAAGACTTGCTGTTGACCAAAAGCAGTGATTTAGTAAGTTTATATGAACAGATCACTGTCTTCACAGTCTGTATTTACCGGTAGTTCAATTTGCATTCATAATATTACCAGCTACAAGGTACCAAACAAGAGAAATAAGGACATCAGTTTAATGCAAGATTCCTTTCTTACTCTCTTCCCCCCTCCCTCTCCCTCCTCTCCTATTTAAGTCTTCATCGACACTGGTTAACTTAAGACCTTAGTCCTGTTTAATTTAAGACGATTTGCAGTGATTGCATGTAGTCAATAATTATTGCGGCTGGACTGTTATTTTTAAATCGGAGGGGTTGCTACTCCGGTTTGTTTGTTTAATACATTACCAGGACGACTGCTGGTTGCTAGGTAATCTAATTTATAACCGTATATGGTAATGGACATGGTATCATAAATCTCGTTAAACTAGATTAAAGACGAACAGACGGATCTAGAATAACACAACGTTAATCTGATTAGTTTAATTGGATATTGAAATATCGCCTCTCATCAACGCCATTATACTCCATCGTAAAAACACCGCCCTGGAGAGAAGAGATTTATTTGCCAATTGCCTGATTTTTTTATTTGTTGATTGGACGCGTTAAGATTGAATTTCGATGGAAGTTAATTTGTGGTTTTCAGTGCATATTTTAACTCATCTGTCAGACTGCGTAACAACAGCTTAGTTTGGTTTCCTGGTATAAGTGTGTTCCAACGGGAATGCTCACTTGTGTGTAGGTTCATTAGTCCATGGATATCTATGTTAGGGTTAGGGTTAGGGATCATTAGTCCACCAATATCTATTATTAGGGTTAGGGTTGGGTTAGGGTTAGGTTTATTGATACCCATATTTCTAATATTTCTTATAGTTATAGCCCACTCTCTCGTTTGCCAAAATGAAAAATTATTTCTAAAAATAGAGTTTTGTATAATTTTCCTGACAGTTATAGAGGGAGTGGCCTGGTAATCTTGAATTATGTAGTCTTGAACCATAGGTGCTAAAAGTTGTGGGGAGATTAGATAGCCGAATGGTTGGCACGTGCATGCTGTATCATAAAGTCAGTCTGTCATTGAGTCAACTGGTGTTGTTTCGAATCCCCAATTGTTCGTGACAACGAGGAGGGTTGTCTGTCCAATCTCATGGGTTTTCTCGGTGTCCTCTGGTTTCCTTCCACTGCTAAAGATCTCTACGTGCAAGCGAATTATCAAAATAAAATTAAACCATATGTTAGTCCCAAAATGATCTAGTTTGTGTGGAATGGACGTTAAACCTCATTTCTCTCTCTCTTTTTAAACTGATCAAGGGGTGCTGGGAACCCCCTTTGTCTGGTATAACTACATCCAGTATATTATACATATTTTAACCTGGTATTGACCTCCAGGGGATATTGACCATGTATTAATTATTGAATATTTATTAGAATATTGAGTAATGGAACATGTTCATATTTACACAATGATAATCATAAAACCAGTCGCACTGACACCATATAAGGGTATTCATCATTTAATTCATTAATTTTATCATGCAAGCCACTCATCAACTCGGCTAGCGGAAACTGAGAAGGGTTATTTATGTCAGCTAATTGCATTTGTAACACCATCAAACAGAACAAAAGTTTTATCATGAGATGTGGTATCACATGTTCTGGCCCATCAGATGTGACTGTCTGGACGACTCAGCTGCTGTGGGCTTATGTTTCAGATGGTAAAGGGTCTTTTTTGTATAGAGTATACATGTACTTTTTCCTAAAAAAAAAAGCTTCCAATAAAAGAATGATACAAATCTTTTTTAAAACAGAAGCCAAATTTTTGTGTATTACATTTTAAGGGCATTGAAATAAGACTCTCTTTGATGCTAAAAAGTTGAATCATGGGTAATTTCATTGCTTAACAAACAAATACTGTATGTTAGGTTCAAAATAACTGCTTATAAGCATTAAAAGATGGCATTATTACATGGCAATATGTTAGACTGGGAAAACCAGAACTTGGTTACACCTTTTGTTCTTTAGTTGATAAGGCAAAAAGTGTAACCAAGTTCTCATTTTCCCAGTCGTTTTGCCTTTTGTTCTAATGGGCGAACGTTAGTAGAACGTAAAACTCCATTTTATTTCATTTCTTTAGTATAACTACTGTATTAACTACCAGGTAACATTTTATGTCCATTCTATCTAAATTGGTTGAAGATCGAAATAATTCCAAGATTTTGAAGTCTTGATCAAACATTGTCTTTAATATGGGACATTTTTTTTGTCCATTTTAATAATTGTATTTCTATAAAACTGTAATAAACTATGGCAACTTGATATTTTTATAATGACCACATGGTTCATTATTCCAGGCAATGACAAATGATATGACATTAAAACAAGTCATTCTATTGGTTTATTGCCCCAGCAACATGTGCTGTGTTATCCGATACTCACACAGATTGCTTAACAACAAGAATATGGCCGAGAAAATGGCCGTTCTTTCACCCAGTAAGTGTATTAGGTGCAGATTGCGCTCAAACAATTTTTACGTTTTTTATTGCATGAATATCTTTGTGGAAATTATAAAGCATTATATTTCATTGATTTAAATTATTAATTTTTTTGTGAGTGCGGTTGTTTATTGCCGTCTTGAAATACAAAATCAATTAGTCTTTATAGGTTTCTTTTATTATTTCAACGAAAACATGAAAATTAAATCCATTTCTGAAAGACTGAACGTGATTTTAGAGCTAAAGAATCCCTTGAAACTGGAATATTGTGATGAAAGTTGGATCTCTGAATTGAGTTTATATTTTGCTATGAAAAATAGTTCAACTCTTTATTATGCCAGTGGTATGAAACAGTCCCTAACGTTTATAAAATAGAGCAGGAGACATAAAAAATCTCCTGCCAATTTCAAAAATGAGAAAAAAGCTCCTGTAGAAAAACTCTTCTTAATCATATTGCAAGAGTAATGCTACATTATCTAATTAATGATAGCCAAATTGTATTTAAACTTTAGTCTTGTTTAATATTTGGTGAATAATATGTTTGGTTGATATAGTAGCTTCAGCATTATCTACATGATTGGATGTATACAGTTTAAAAATAAACAAAAACTGAAAGTAGTTTATTAATCTCAATACTTAGGAGAGCGATGTAGCTGATTTGCAGGAGTCTTTAATGAAAGTCGAGGTGCGTTGAGAGGAGCAGGAGCGAAAGCTCCCCTTAAACGTGAAGGACTGGTATGAAATGGATTGAATTGAAATGGGATTTAACGTCCTAGCGTTCTGCTCCGACTTGGCTAATAAAAACTGGCATACGCCATATAGTGTGCTATATTGGTAATGTTGTCCAGGCACCGACACAGTGGCCTCCTACTCTGATATCGAATTCCAACTGCCAAGGAATTCTTTTACAATTATACCTGGGGCCAGGGTTCACACTGTAGGTCGGCAAAGTCACAATTTGCGATAAAAATATGAAAGTTGCAATTAAAATTTGATTTTGGCGATAATGTTTCTTTTTGAGAACTGTCGGAATAAAATCTTAAAATTGTACTTGTGTTTATTCTGGATTAACCATTATTGAGTGTCAATCACGTAGCTAAAGAATATAATAAATTAATCAACTGGCTGATAATCCAGATCGCGTCAACAAGTAATACTAATCAATTGTCTTGGATTAATGATTAGAGTTGATTGATAATTGCCAATGATATATTATATTAAAAGAGAAGGCTTTGAAGACCTAGTTATCTCGAATGTCAGTGACTAGTTTCGTTCGTGTAGAACTCTTCAGACTGATTGGACTCACGTGGCGGGCATTTATATTTATACTATTCTGAAACCCCAATTGGGTTTCCGTGGTTACTAATAGCCTGGGTTACCTTGGTTGGCCTTCCCCGTCCAAATAATACAACGGACAATTTCACCTCTGTCCTCAAAAAGAGACATGTATGAGTCGCCTGCTACTTCCAATTTCCAACGCATAATCCAAACATTGACTCTTGAATAAAACCATTTGGTACTCACTCGTACCTATATTATTAAACCCCATCATAATCCAAACATTGACTCTTGAATAAAACCATATGGTACTCACTCGTACCTATATTATTAAACCCAATCGGGCGCCATGTTGAATTACACAATATTCAACGTATAAAAACCTAACTACTTTATGGAATCAACGACAAATCTAAATTTGCGCACCCTAATCATTTTTATTATTTTTGTTTTACAATATTATATTAAATCTTATCTCAAGTCATTATTTACTTCTAATGATTAATTTAAGCGGTGATTTTATGTTTTGTTTCGTCTTAAAACAATAAATGTAATAAAATTGGCCGACAGTTCCTTGCAAAGAGAATTAAATAATTTGATAGATGAATTTGTTTACGGTGACTTCCTTTACGGCATATAAAATATATAAGTATGCCTATTGGACATCATTATTTCAAATTATCTTATCACCAATGGTCGAAAACTTAAGAACTAATTGAATATTGGTGATTCTTGAGCGAGAAAACGGTTCGCCATTTGTACATATACTATTCAAAAAAAGTAGGGGATATTTGATTTTGGGGGCATAATACTAAAATATGCATATGACTACGGAAAATGTCACTATAGAACCTAACAGAAGAAACATTTCCAGTTACATGTGACGCCCAAACGCACCAATAGCTACCGCATGGAATGCAGGTGATGCTTGGGATCATCATGGGGGTCCAACCCAAGATTTGCACGACTCTGACTTTGAATGTTACAGTCATTGTGGCATTGAATTCCAGGGTGGAAACATCAGTTTAATTGTTTTAGTGACCAGAAAACAAATTTTGATATGCGTCGGCTTTACGTGCCCTTGGCATGCTACAGATCGGCACAACACAGGCGGTTGTGGCACGGACGATGAATGTTTCTCTGTCTGTCATAAGCAGGCTATGGTCCAGATACCGTGATACACAATCTGTACAGGACAGACCACGCTCAGGTCGACCAAGGGCGACAACTCAAGCCCAGGATCGATTTATCCGTACCTTGGCCTTGAGAAATCGTGTCATCACAGCAAATCAGATCAGCACTCGTCTTCAAATAGACACTGGTGTGAGAGTGAGTGGCCAGACGATTCGGAATCGACTGCTTCGGGTCACCTTCGCCCCCGACGTCCTCGCGTGATCCCTTGTTTGAGAGATCATCACATTCAGGCAAGACGTCGTTGGTGTAGGGATCGTCAACACTGGGATAATCGATGCTGGAGCCAAGTGACGTTTTCAGATGAGTCAAGGTTCACTGTTGATTTTTTGGACAGACGTAGGAGGGTGTGGCGTCGTCGAAACAAGCGCTTCCAAGACGTTAACGTCTTCAGACATGATCGATTTGGGGGTGGTTCTGTTATGGTGTGGGGAGGCATCACTGTTGCTGGAAGAACGGCTTCACATGTTGTTGCAGGGCGTGTTACAGGCCAGTACTACCGGGACAACATCTTGGCAGTCCATGTTGTGCCGTTCAAACGACGTCATGGCCGCCGTTTCATCTTCCAGGATGACAACGCAAGATGTCACAGGGCCAGGATCGTTACAGGTTACCTCCAACAACAGAACATCACCACATTACCTTGGCCAGCACTGAGTCCCGACCTCTCCTCCATCGAGCATGTCTGGGACATGCTTGGACAGAGGTTACGTCAACGTCAACAACGTCCTGCCAATGTCCAAGAACTTGCTGCTGCGTTGCAACATGAATGGAACAATGTGGACCAAAATGACCTTAGACATCTCATTAGGAGTATGCCACGTCGGATCAATGTTTGTTTGGCAAACAGAGGAGGATTTACCCGTTACTGACTTTGTTGTGATGCTGTGGTAACTTTGCTGTTTAACCCCGGGTATCATTTTACCCTTATAATGGTCAGCCTGTGCATTACTTAGTCTAACGATCATTTTGAATAAATCGTAGAATGTGAACTTCATTTCATTTTGTCATTTGTTTCTTCGTCAGTTTCATTAGGTGACTTTAATAACACTTAAAAATCAAATATCCCCTACTTTTTTTGAATAGTATATATCATATTACTGTCGCCAAACAGAATAATAGTAAACATATCTTGCAAATATAATTGAAGTACATATCATTCTATCAGGGATTCAGATTCTGATACCTTTACGGTACCTGAAAATAACAATAGGCCCATTGTACATGCAGCACATAAATAGAAAATTGGCAATCCTAGGACGAGATTTGACATGTAAAAACTGAATATATACTTGTGTAGTACGACACTATTCAATAGACTAAAATCACCAAAAATAAAATCTTATTAAATCCAAACTGTGTTAATATATTATGTAAAGACAGATTTCTAAAGTTGTTGTATATTGTATTGTATATGTCGGTAATTGTTTTATAATAGGCCTAGCTGAGACATAAAATTGTTTGATATTGTATTTTTTATCACATATTTGTGGCAGATAAAATATTCAAGTTAGCGAAAAAAAAAATATGAACATTTCTTTATATAAAAATTACCATCCATTTTGGCGGAAAAAATTGAAAGCCAGTGTGAGCCCTGCCCGGGGCTCTTTTTTTCGTCCCATCTGAACAACCATTAGGCCCTACTCTATCCTGCACCACTGACAAGGGGAATCACGCTGGAAAATCTTGATGAACTTTCTCAATTATTGCAGGTGTTGAACACTCAACCTCCAGGCTAGCGAGCCAGCATCTTACCCACTTAGGAATCCCGGGTTGTACGTTGCAAGGAGTAGGGTCGCCTGTCCAGCCTCGTGGGTTTCCTCCAGGTACTCTGGTTTCCTCCCTCTGCTAAAAGACCCTTACGCGCAAGCGAATTATTTAAAAATAAAATTAAACCATGTGTTAGTCCCGAATGACCTAGTTTGTGTCGAGTGGACATTAAATCCCATTTCTCTCTCTCTCTCTCTCTCCCCCTATGCGCAAGCCAATTATTGAAATAAAATTCAACCATATGTTAGTCCAGAAATGACCTAGTTTGTGTCGAGTGGACGTTAAACCCCATTTCTCTTTCTCTTCCTTTATAAATCTGATGGGAATCTAAGTTTGGACATTATCTAGCGTTGGTACACGTTGATTTTGTTTTCTTATTAAGAGGTAATTTATCAATCTGAGTACCTAATAAAAGCTACGATACACTTGGTAGGAGCCACGGTGGCTAAGTGAGTAAGAAACTGGCTCGCTAGCATGGCCGTTGCATGTTCGATCCCCCACCTATATTTACTATAAACCATATTGATCAACTAGCCTTGAGGTCGGGTGTTCGATCCCTGCATTGGACGAGAACGTTCATCAGATTTTCTGGCGTGGTTTCCCCTTGTCAGTGATGCAGGTTGGAGGGCTTGACAAGGAGGTCTCGTTTACACGTTTGCGTGCACGTAAAAGATCCCTTGGCAGTTGGAATTGGATGTAAGAGTCTGCCGTCTTCATTAGCCCAGTTTAAAGTAGAACAGTAGGACGTTAAATCCCACTCCATTTTATTTCCACATGGATCAAAAATAGCCTTACATTGACTTCCTCAATAGTTTTTTGATGATAAGAATAATTTCAATGAAACCGTCACTTTAAATAAATGAACCGATTTTTTTTTTCAGTGGGACATTATTTTACTTTTCTTCATTCACAGGCAAATTTTTCCATACATGTCTAGTTATTTTGGTTTCATTCAAATTTAGTTATTTGGTATCTGAGACTTATGGCAGCTGTCATTTTCCTCATTTCTTGTTACTTAGCAACAGAGGATGCTCAATTCATTGATTGTCTAACAACTTATGAAAGAGTGTCTGTGATTGGTTGATTAAACTGGACATGACAAGCCACTCTGTGAAGGATATTGTTAGTTTTATTTACCTTAGTTTAAAGTAGACAGAGAGAGAGTATTGAGGTGGGGGTTTGATAGCTAGGCCTGATATCCCTGTTATTCAGGTTTCTAGATGATTTATGATCAAGTTATTCAAGTATAGAGATAAGTAGGGTATATCTCCCTCGTATACCACAGTTCAAACAGTGAAATAACTGCCTGTATTTAATACTAAGGTTAACAACAGCATGAGGTAAGCTGGTTTATATTTTTTGTAGGTTTGAAATTTATGTATGGTTTAATGGACGAGATTGAGACATTAAGAAATATATTGTTACTGCACGAGGTTTTAGCCATGTGTTGTTTTAGTGTCTTTATGTCGAGACCATTAAACGACTTAAAATATAGACACTATCCTGGACATGCTTTTCAATGAAATATGTCACACAGGTCCAATATTTCGTCTAGTATAGATAATGAACAATTGGCAAGTTGCTCGTACATTATTGGAAATAATGGTATGACAACATCAAAAGATGACGTCATATCTGTATTTTGATATTATTATATAATGTTGAGTGTCATGCATACCATTTCGAAAACATCTGATCCTCCTCCCCATGGTTCAAATACTTGGATTCAGGCCCGTAGCCAGCTTCAGAAGGGCATTGAAGTTTTTAAGAGGGGTACACCCGTTACAGTCTACAGTAGGTATTTTAGAGTTATGGTTGGCAAATCTTCTTTCGGGGGGGGAGGGGGGGGGGAGGGGGAAAACATTTTTTCAGGGGGGCATTCCCCCTCCCCTTGCCACACCCTGACTACGGGCCAGCTTGGATTGGATCCTCCTTCCCAGGGTTCGAATTTTTGAATTGGTTGTTTGAGTGTTTGTGTTTTTATCTAAATTTTAAAGATAGTTCTGTTAAATTGTTATTAGGCGATATGCATTAGATGTTGAACAGATTTGACCACTGCACCCGTTGGTTATTTGTCATGTATTGGGTCGGGCGATCTGTCGATCATTCCATGGTTTTGATTCCTAGCTTGTATGTGGCAAGAAGTAGGGTCGTCCGCCAAGCCGCATGGATTTTCTGCAGGTCGTCTGGTTTACCCCCCCCCCCCACCCCCACCCGTTATTGATCCCTACATTCAAGCGAAACAAGCGAATTAGATGAGGAGTTGATACCACTCTCGTTTATTTAGGTCAAATGTATGTACAACAGATCTTGTCAGTTACAATGTATGTGAAATGTAATGAAATAAGGATGAAAGGTCCTACGTTTCTTTGCCAACAAAGTTCATTTGCAATTGTGATGTGGTTGCAAATATGATGTGGTTGCAGATATGATGTGGTTGCAGATATTTTAGTAAAAGTATGCACATACATGTAGTGTCTCACTATTTAAACCTTTCTGCAGGCAGTTCATTCACACAACCAAATTTATCCATAACTCCTTAAAGAGAAACCTGTTTTGTTAAATTAGAACATGAGAATTACTTAGCACAAGAAATTGAATGTGGCCAGAATTAGGCCAAATCTAAAATTTAAATGCTAATTAAAAATTGAATACAGCAGCAAACTTTCAAATTTTAAAATGTTCATGTTATTAGAAAAACAATAAAGTTATCAAGGATACGCTCTACCGGTCTTAAAACTACTCTGATCTATCTTTCTGGTAGCCACGGTGACAAGACACAACTCTCCAATTCCAGATGAAGACTGACAAGTTTAAGTTGTTCAAAAACCTATCATGTATATTGAGTTAGTTGCTTGACCCCAAGGTAGAGGATTTCAAGATATTTTAACACAAAATTAAGGAGTTTTATTCTCCAAAATATAATTAAGATTGGCCCTTTAATTTTTTGATAGTGAAATATAGCTGTTGATATTTTACGGTTTTAAAATATTAAATGTGCATCACCTGGCTTCAGATTCAAAATATAAGGCGTCTGCTGACATCACGTCACAGGTTTTCACATTTTGAATGATTAAGCTGAATAAGAGGGGAAATAATCTGGTCTTTTTTTCTTTTCTTTTTTACAAAAAAGTAGTTCAATTAAAACTAGATATATAAATAAATTTTAATACAGACTTGAAATTGCTGCTAGTTTTCATATGTAGCTATGTGCGAGAACTACGTATCCCTGCATTGGACGAGAAAGTTGATCAGGATTTTCTGCCGTGGTTTCCCCTTGTCATTGGTGCAGGACAGAAGGCCTGATAAGGGCAGCTGCCTAGTCATTCGGATGGGACAAAAAATGAGGCCAGTGCATATATTGGTAGGCATATATTGGTGCAAAATTTCCTTCAGAGGACACTGTATGGTGTATGTATGCTTGTATTCATTAGCCCAGGGCGTGATTTCCTCTTGTCAGTGATACAGAAGGAGGGCCTGACAAGGACAGCTGCCTAGTCGTTCGGATGGGACAAAAAACCAAGGTCCTGTGTACACATTGGAGTGCACATAAAAGATCCCTTGGCAGTTGGAAAATCGATATAAGAGTAAGCCGTAGCGCCGCTGCCCGGGCAAAATTTCCCTCATATCACACTGTATGGCGTATGCCCATCTTCCATTAGCCCAGGTTAGGTGCCAAAAAGTAGGATGTTAAACCCCATTTCATTAGCCCAGTATAGGAGCAAAACAGTAGGACGTTCAACCTATTTCATTTCCTTCCATTTCGTGAGCTATTTAGTGGAAGGTAAGGTCCTGCTTTTACATGAGATATTAGAATAACTGTAGTCCGTTGTATTTATTGAATAGATATAGGCCTGTGATCTTCTTGTAAACCATGTGTTTGAATTTAATTCTGTATAAAGGCAGGTACTAGATGAATTCATCTAGTGTATTGTTATTCAGGTCACACTGTATTAAAGTAAGATTATACATGATGTACAATAGTTATACACAGTGTTCTATTATACTCTCTCTATCGTCTCTCTCTCTCACTCTTTTATTCATAACCAACATAATTCACAGGGTCTCCCTTTCGCTGCAAATAAGGGGACGGTCTCTCGCTTTCTCTCACACTTCAATCACAGGTTTCAAATAAAGGGTCTCTATTTTTCTTCCATCACAGGTTCTAGTATTAGAGGGTGGAGGGGTTGTATGTCCAAATGGTTTGCATGTGACTATCATTGAGTCAATTGGCGTGGTTTTGAATTCCCAGTTGTACGTGACGTCGTCTGTCCAACCTTGTGGGTTTACTCCGGGTAATCCAGTTTCCTCCCACAACTAAATACCTCTATGTTCAAGCGTATTATTGAAATGAAATTAAAAACCATATGTTAGTCCCGAAATGACCTAGTTTTAGTCGAGTTGTCTAAAAACTGCCTTCTGAATTAACAATAAGAAGTATGTCCCTTTATTTTTGGTAAAAATGTCCGATAAGAAAAATTTTGAAATCCCATCACAGGTACATAATTATACAAAACACAGAGACATGGATGAATTATATATGAAAGCTCCTCGATGATCGATGGTCAGACGTAACCCAATCCAACGTTCATTTCCTCAATTATTCCATCACTTTTACGTCATGGGTCTTTGAAACATTTTTAGGAATTTTTTCAATGTGATTATATTCTCATACTGAAAGGACTCTATGGATGGATATCTTTCACTAAATTTATTGAAATGAAATGAGGTTTGGTACTGTCTGGGGTAATAAAGACGGGTATGCGCTATACAGTGTACTATGAGGAAACTTTTGCCGGTGCAGTAACGGTACCGTCTATTCTGTTATCAAATTTCAGGTTTCAAAGGTTCTTGCACCTCTTTGTGTAAACCAGACCATAATTATTCACCCACGCGAATGACTATAGGTTGTTCCTTACCAGGGGCCATCCGTGCTATATATATTAAATAAGGAAGAACCACACTGGACACCAATATTGATCACGATATGATATCTGGGTGTCAAAACATGTGACAGACTTTAAAGGGGCATTATGGAGAGAGCGAGAGAGATAGAGAAAATGGGGTTTAAAGTCAACTCGACACAAACTAGGTAATTTCAGGACTAACATATGGTTTAATTTTATTTCAATAATTCGCTTGCATGTAGAGATGAAACCAGTGGGGAGAAACCAGGGGACCCGGAATAAACCCATGAGATTGGACAGGCAATCCTACTCCTTGCAACGTACAACTGGGGATTCAAAACCACAACAGTCAACTCAATGACAGGCTTTATGATACAACATGCAAGCGCTAACCATTCGGTCATATAGTTAAAAACTAGATAATGTAAAGGGAATATGCTGAACCGAGATGTTAGCTTTTGAATTTTAGACATAGACTAGATCATCATTACTAAAGGTGGCACAATAAAAACATAGTCTTGTTTATTCATTTTTGGATTTAAAATTCAATCATAATGAACAGCAGATTTGATTCAAATCCATTGAAAATTCAACACATATGATGGCATCGTGAGTTGATTTATGTCTTTTCATGTTAATAAATAATTTAGATATCATTTCAGGCCTAAAGAAAGAGCTGCAATAGGCAGATTGGGCTCTTTATGTAATGTTTGTTTAATAGTTGAGTGAACTCACGAATCAAATGTTGTCTGAAAAATAATCAGTGTATTGATATAGATATATGTGAGATATGATATTTTCACAAGCCATATTCTTCCCTTCCGCTAGTTGCGACTTGTTCATTTAACCCTGTCTCCTGTCTCCTGTGGCCCCTGTATCCATTTCTAACAAAACTGCTTTAAAAGATTGGATGACAACACTCATTGTATTTGTTACTACCATTTGACTACGTGCAATAAAATACAAAAGAAGTAATTAAAGACTGAGCTTTACATCTCAATCAACCCTTCAGTTATACGAAATAATTTAAATGGATGTCTTACTCAACTTAATAATAACAGTGGATGCAGTGGGTGTATTAATTCTAGGGTCCTGCATTCTTTCCCACGATTACCCCTATTATAATAGTTAAACAATTGTAATAAGGCCTCATCTGTTGAACTTGACTTGTACCGTAATCAGATCAAACCCTACTACTACTAGTTATAAAAGGGGCCCTGTTCTCAAATCTATTAAAGGGATTTAAGGGGTTGTTAGAAAGCCTGCTCATTGTGGGTCTTATATTAGTAGGGTCAGAGATCCCTTATTGTATTAAATGTAGATCAGAGAGAGAAATGGAGTTTAACAACCACTCGACACAAACTACATTATTTCGGGACTAACATATGGTTTAAATGTATTTCAATAATTCGCTTGCACGTAGGGGTCTTTAGCAGAGGGAGGAAACCGGAGGACCTAGAGAAAACCCACGAGGTTGGACAGGCGACCCTACTCCTTGTCATGTACAACCGGGGATTCAAAATTGTGGATCAGCCAGCAGTATGTTTCAGTACATTAGTTATCATTATTATCCAATGATCTTTTAAATTACGAGTATTGGTTTTAGTTCATTTATCTACCTACAAACAAAATTGTATGTCCTCATATCAGTTGAGCTAATGTTAATATATAACTGTTTAACTGTAACTGGTAGGGTTTTGGAGGTTCGTGAATTTCTGACAATAAATGGCCGCTTTATGTAAATGAGTATTTTGGAGAATGCTGACCCTAACCCTAATCCTTTTAATTGGTGTAAAAGATGTATTGGATCCGAGTTCAGTCTTCTAAAAAGGGTTTGCTTTAAGAATTTAGGAGAGAGGTTAGGTCTCGACATAAACACTGACGATTATGAAAATTTAGCTGTTTTTTTGGTGTTGGTGTTCTCCCTCAATATATTCTTTTACTGCCTAATAACACATTCTACAGTAGATATCATATACCACATTGTACAGTAGATATCGTGTAACACAATCTACAGTAGATATCGTATAACACAGTCTACAATAGATATCGTGTAACATATTCTACAGTAGATATCGTGGAACACAATCTACAGTAGATATCGTATAACACAATCTACAGTAGATTTCGTATAACACATTCTACAGTAGATGTCGTATAATATATTCTACAGTAGATATCGTTATCTACAGTAGATAACACATTCTACAGTAGATAACACATTCTACAGTAGATATTGTATAATATATTCTACAGTAGATATTGTATAACACATTCTACAGTAGATATCGTATAATATATTCTACAGTAGATATTGTATAACACATTCTACAGTAGATATCGTATAATATATTCTACAGTAGATATTGTATAACACATTCTACAGTAGATATCGTATAATATATTCTACAGTAGATATCGTTTGTATGATAACTTTTATATTCTACTATATATACATGAATTTGATTTTATTGTATTTATTTATTTGTGCGTGTAAGAAAAGGCTGGATGTTAAATGAAATCTTCTACTGATCTATGTTGACATCAAAAATATTCAACACACGTCGTTAAGTAAAAAAAAACCCAAAAAACTCAGCAAATTCTTGTTCTTTTTTACATTATCGTCTTGTGTTGATATTTTTTGATATCAAAAAACTCTTGTAGGAGATTTTCTTTTTACAGTTATCATTATTTGAACTATTAAAGCAAGAACTTTTAGATTCAGATTCAAATATTACATATATAGCCTCTTTATTAATGTTTGATACTAATAATTTTAAAAACAATTTGAAAGTGCAAATAAATGTAGGTGTAATGGATTGTGGTGTGATTCTGTTGTTTTTTGAGACAGACACCATGTTATGTTCGGATATGTTATTGTCGTCTGTGTCGACCCAAGTTACATGTCGTGTCAATCTATTAACCTGTCAGATATCAGTTTACAAGTTGCAGTGCTGACAGGGGACACAATAAGCAATATTTATCAATGTGCTTTTATTTTATATTTTTAATGCATATTGGACACAAGTTTTATTTTGAATGATGTGTTATTTTACACCAACTGGTTGAGTTGGCATCTGGTGACTTAAAATTGAGCAGTCAGATCTTATCAGTGAAGTGATGACCTATTGCTTGACCTGCTATCACCTGACCTGTGGTCTGCTATTGAAGTCTGTAATTTGACCTGTGGTCTGGTCTACTAACCCTAACCCTAGACGTAGGTTTACTATTGAAGTCAACCACTCGACTTGTGGTCTACTATTGAAGTCAACCACTCGACTTGTTGGTCTACTATTGAAGTCAACCACTCGACTTGTGGTCTATTGAAGTCAACCACTCGACATTTAGTCTATTGAAGTCAACCACTCGACATTTCGTCTATTGAAGTCTACCACTCAACATGAGGTCTGCTTTTGAAGTCTACCACTTTGTTCTGGTTGCATTCAGGTTAATTTAAATGAAACATGAATAACAGAGCAGAACAGCTAGATGTACTGGTACAACAGAGCAGTTAAATACTCTGCTCAGAGCAGCTAGATGTACTGGTAACATAGAACAGTTCGGTACTCTGCTCAGGGCAGCTAGTTGACCAGTATCTCAGTAAAGTTAGATGCTCTGCCACAGAACAGTTACTCTGCTCAGAGCACTTATATGTATTGGTACTACAGAACAGTTAGGCACTCGTTCCCTGAGCAGGAAAATGTAATGGTAACACAGACACCTATTTGCTGAGCAAATAATAATTAACAAAGCATCATCAGGTCCTAGAAACTTTTTTAAGACCATCTTTATTGGCATCTAATGAGTTCTCCCACATCTGGATAATAAATTTCTATGTTGGATAATAAATTTCATGTTGAAATAGAGAAAACTTGAAATTTATCTATTGAAAATCCAAAATAGTCTTGTTTTGAATTGAGGATGTGGGACCATGTGAGTTGCACCTGTCCAGTTGTTTTCCCAGTGAAGAGATTATATTGCCAGAAATATATAGTCTCAGATGTGTGGCTTCCTGATTCAGGTCATTTGATAGGTGTGAACAAATTAATGTGTCTGGTAAGATGTGACTAGTTAATATGACTTGATTACCAAGACTGTTTAACTTATACTTTTTTTTTTCACTGTGGTATAAAACTGGAATATTGCCCAGTATCATTTCTTAACGTTTATTTCATTTCTCTGTCTCCCTTTGGGGGTTGCGATGGCCTGGTGGTCTAGAATTCTGCGCCTCGACCTCTAGCTGGCGGGTCACCTCTGGCTTGCGCCTTCTCAACCTCGTGGGTTTCCTCCGGGCACTCTGGTTTCCTCCCACTGCTAAAGCGGATTATTGAAATACAATTAAACCATATGATAGTCCCGAAATGACATAGTTTGTGTTGAGTGGACGTTAAACCTCATTTCTCTCTCTCTCTCTCTCTCTCTCTCTCTCTCTCACTTTTTGCGCCCCTGCCTTTCGAAGAAAGTTTGGGGACTATTAAAATGGGTTCGTCCGTCTGTCTGTCCGTCACACTTTTTAGGACCCAATAACTCTCTTCCTAATTGAGCTAGAATTTTCAAACTTGGTGTATGTGTTTATTAGGTCAATACCTTGATGGAGTTCGAAGATGACCATTTTCCGCATAGGGTAAGCAGAGATAAGCAATTTGATTGGTTGATGCTTTGGGACACGATAACTTTAGTTCTAATTAAGTGAGATTGATCAAACTTGGTGTATAGTTTCATTACAGTAATACCTTGACGAAGTTTGATAATGAGCATTTTCTGCTCAGGTTAAGCAGAGCGATTCGCAATTTGATTGGTTGAGACTTTGGAACACAATAACTCTCCTTCGAATTGAGTTAAAATGTTCAAAATTGGTGTGTATGATTATTAGGTCAATGCCCTGATGGAGTTCGAAGATGAGCATTTTCTTCTTAGGGTAGGCAGTGATAAGCAATTTGATTGGTTGATACTTTGGGACAAGATAACTTAGATTCATCTTGATTGATGATTTTTATGCCAATATAATGACTGCATTCTCATTCAGTAATGGATTCGACAGTAACAGTGTATAGAAACGATTGACTCGGACATAAGGGCCCTTTCCCTTGGCCAGAGGGGCCCTTTTGTCAAGCGTGGGGGCCCTTTTGTCTGCCTTTACGGTCCCCCTAACTAGGGTACCTTTTCATTTTTCTCGTCAGGTTTAGCATTTTTCTTTATAAAACACTTTTGGATGACACTTCGTGTACAGTTTGATTGCTCGATAAGTTTGAAAAAAATAAATTTGCGATTAATTAATATGTGTCATCTATTTATTTTGGGATTTCGGCGGGGGACATCAGCCTCACTGTTGGCTTGTTCTTGTAGATTATAGCACCGTCAGTTACGGCTGATCATTTATTCAAAATGAGGATTTATTCAACAAAGAGTTCCTTTGACAGGACCAATCTGCCCAAGAAAATATTTTATATGTTCATGTCAGGCTTCAGACTGAACAAAATAATAATCTGTTCGGTTGGAATTCAAGAGTTGGCAGAATGTCATTGTCCAGGCAAAACTTCTCTAATAGAACACTTACCCAAGGACTTCATTAACACAGTTGATGCCCAAGGACTTCTTTAACACAGTTGGTGCCCGACCATGTCTGAAGACTTCATTAACACTGTTGGTGCTCGACCATGTCGGAAGACTTCATTACCATGGTTGATGCCTATTAAGATGGTTTTCGTCTGACGACTTCATTAACATGGTAGGTTCCCAACAACTTCAATAACACGATTGGTGCCCAAAGATTTTATTAATATGGTTGGTGCCAAAGGACTTCATTAACACGGTTGGTGCCAGAGGACATCATTAACACGGTTGGTGCCAGAGGACGTCATTAACACGGTTGGTGCCAGAGGATGTCAAAAACACGGTTGGTGCCAGAGGACATCATTAACACAGTCACAGTTGGTGCCAGAGGACGTCATTAACAGGGTTGGTGCCAGAGGACGTCATTATCACGCCAGAGGACGTCATTAACAGGGTCGGTGCCAGAGGACGTCATTATCACGGTTGGTACCAGAGGACATCATTAACACGGTTGGTACCAGAGGACATCATTAACAGGGTTGGTGCCAGAGGACATCATTAACACAGTTGGTGCCAGAGGACATCATTAACACGGTTGGTACCAGAGGACATCATTAACATGGTTGGTGCCAGAGGACATCATTAACACGGCTGGTACCAGAGGACATCATTAACACAGTTGGTACCAGAGGACATCATTAACATGGATGGTATCAGAGGACTTCATTAACACAGTTAGTAATTGGTGTCTGAAGACTTCATTAACCTGGTTGGCGTCAGAGGATTCATTAATGCGGTTGGTGCCTGATTGACATCGTTGGTGCAGGAAAGTAGATCTTTATTTGAAATTCTACAGATTTTGAACACATCTTCTTTGTTGATTAGAAAGACGTGAAAGATAAAAAGCAATCTGTGATCATCAATACTTGCCATGATATGATATTGACAGCGATTTTTATATGTTCACTATCAGTTTATGCACTGTCCATAACCATGTTTCCTCCTCAGCCCTGGAGATGAGTGTTGGAGCAAGCATCTTCTTGCCCAGGATTTGAACTGGCATTATTTCAAATGATTGCAGTCGGATATCAGTAAGCATCCAGTTTTGTAGATTAAGAAAACCTTATACGATTGGTGACCTGCAAAATGTTTAGACTTTATTTCAGCCTTAAAACTCCATGTTTTGATAGATTTTAAAAGTAGGAAGGGTGGGGATGTAATTGCTTCTGATCCATTGGTGACCTGCAAAATGTTTAGATTTTATCTAAGCCTTGAACACAATGTTTTGATAGATTTTAAATGGGATGGAAGAGTGGGGTGGGTAATTGCTCCTGAACCACTTCAATAATTCTATGAAAAGTGAATGGAATAGATGTTGGTTACTAGGCAAAGATGTTGGTTACTAAGCCTATAATATTATAATAATGGTTGTCTTGTTACTATAACAGCTCCATGTATTATTTATTGTGTTCGAAATTCATATATTTTTATGTTTTGCTCTGTAATTTATCGTCAATTCAGGGCTGATGTACTGGAAGAAATGATGTTAGTTGCTGCGTGCACTTATACCAGAAAATGTTGCTGCAATATGGCGATCAACGCATGCACATCGTATCAGGTCACAGAAGGCGTGGCAAAAATATTGATAAATGTTGATCGATAGAAAATTGCGACAAAGGAATACCATCGTCATAAATCTTGATAACGAATAACAAATGTTTATTAGGGACGTAAAACATGTATCATCGCTAAAACCAGAAAAACAAGGGACAAAAAACGTAGAAAATACGTAGTTACAAATTCAGCAGCTTCTGAATTTTAAATGCTAAAAAAAATGACAAATGTTTGGGAAGTGGGGCAGGTGTGACCTAGGATATACATCATGCAAGTGCCACTAAACTTATGAAATCAAACACTAAAGTATACAAATAATATCGTTTAAGACATAATATGTAAGGTTTAGATAAAGAGCTGGAACCAGTTTCTTGAAATCTTAACTAAAGATAAAATCCAAATTTTAGCAAATACTTCAATTTTGATTGTCTAAGCCCTAAAATAAATCTAATATTATGCACTCAAATTACTAAAAATTGGGATTTTATCTTGTCTAAAATGTTGTGAAATAGGCCCCATGTCGTTCTTGCTATAATAGTTCAAAAATAACCAATGCAAAAAGAATATATTGTGAATTTCATTCAAATTTGTTTATTCTGAGCAAAGTTATCACAGTTTGTAATAATCGCGGTACTGGTTTGTCTAAGCGTTCTGTATCATTGACAAGTGGAAACCACACCGGAAAATCGAAGTGATTTTTCTCGGACAATGTAGCGTCTTACCCTTTTAGTCGGGGGTTGGGAAGTTGGAATGGCCTAGTGGTCTAGAGTGCCGCGCTTCCAACACTAGCTGGCCGGTCACCGCTGGCTTGCGGCCCTGGTTTCGATACCTGGTGTGAGCGTATGTGGCATGGAGATAGGGGCACCTTCTCAACCTTGTGGGTTTCCTCAGGTTTCCTCCCACATCTAAAGACCCCTACACGCAAGCGAATTATTGAAATTTAAATTAAACCATATGTTTGTCCCAAAATAACCTAGTTTGTGTCGAATGGACATTAAACCCCTTTTCTCTCTCTCTCTCTCTCTCTCTCTCTAGGCTTTCTTATCTATGTAAAATCGGAGCAATTCGATGGCATCAGTGTTGATTATGGGCATGTCATATTAATAAATGCCTATAAATGATTATTTACATAACATTTGAAGCCAAATAAAAACCTGCAATCGAATAGATTTTTAAGCCCTAATATCTTTAGTTCAACTTGTCTTAAATTTCAGATCATGTTAGACTGTTGGGAAAATATCCTCAATAAATTGTGGAACAGGATTATCTTGTTTTAACGTCAAACCCTTTGCTTTGAATTATTTAATATAAGATTTTGTACGCCCACAAGGAAATGTGGTCATATATTGCTGTCCCCCCCCCCCCCCCGTCTGTCCGTCCATCCATCTGCCTGCCTGCCTGTTCGTCCACACATTCTTGTGAACACACTACAAACTACTACCTTTTATCAAAACCGGCTTGCATTTGTATGATCTCTAACATGAACTCCCACTATAACCTGTCAGATCTTCATGTAGTGTAGACAAAATGTCAGGCACTAATGAACAAAAAATTATAGAGATTGATGTTTGCTTAAAAGCAAGAAATGAATCATTTGAGTTGCCTTAAGTCAGTGATTTTATTTTCATAGTGGAAGTGAACACTAAAAAATGTTATTTCCCCACACACTGTTGCCATTGTGAATTTTAAAATTATGTTTTATCTAATTCGTATCTTCGTTAGCCTGACGAGTGTAAAACAGTACATCGATGTCAACCCTATCTTCATTTGTATATTTCAGGACCGTATATTCAGCAATGTTGGTGTTTTTCCACTGCAAGCTGTTGTTTCAAACCAGTATGGGAAGAGGGATAAAACAATTACTGTGGTATGACCTTTTTTAAATTTTACCAATTCATTGTTTTTGTTTAAGAGAGCCTGATGAAATTTTGAAATATTTTGTATTGGAATTACATTCTTGAAACTATTTTAAAAAAAACATTGAACGAAAATTTGCATTTTATAGATAGCTATTGAAAATTAGCATTTTATAGATATTGAAAATTAGCATTTTATAGATATTGGAAATTAGCAGCATTTTATAGATATTGAAAATTAGCATTTTATAGATATTGAAAATTAGCATTTATACATTTTGGAAAATTAAAATTTTGTAAGTGGATTTTATAGGCATTGAACATTAGAAATTTAAACATATTGAACATTAGTATTTAAAATTAAAATTACTTTAACAGGTTGTCATGGAAGCTTATCTTGGTCAAGTCTCTTTCATGTTGGAAGAAGAAACAGATGTTTTTGAAACTGGATCACCGATTCGTTTTATTGTATCCTTGGAAACGACGTTACGACAGACCACAGTTATGCAAATTGATTTTGGGAATGGTGACGTGAGAAATGTATCGTTAAAGGAACATGATGAGGATGAAGCGTCCAATCATCTGGACTCCCTGTCCTTGATTACTAGTTATGGAGAAGGATGTAATTTGACCGTCGAGTTTCAGTACACGTACAGGTACCAGGGCGTTTACCGATCATCAGTGATATTTAACGATATGCCTGAATCTCTTGTAGATTTACAACAGCATGTGACAATTCTGGACAGGTTAGCAGGGCCGAAGATTCTGGCTCCTAAAACAACTGCTGTTAACAACAGCACAGAATTCAGCATCCATTTTGTAAAAAGTTCTTTTAACATGTCGGTACTATGGACCATTGCGTTGTCAAATGGTAAAATACTGGATCAAATGGAAACAGCACTTCCGAAAATGGTTTACACTTTTATAACAGAAGGGACTTACGTCCTGAATGCTAGCATCACAAATACAATAAACACGGTGTATGCGTCTGCTAACGTCCTGGTCCAGACACCAATCAGTGACATCACGATGGATTGTGAACCAAAAGATTTTATAGACATATCTTCTGAAGTTTTTTGTTATGCGACTATAATTCATGGGAGCAGTGTATCGTTTAATTGGGATTTCAACGACCGGAATCGAAGACCGTCTGTAGATGATGCAATCTTCGGATCACGGGCGAGGCACATGTTTAGTGAACCTGGTGAATATGAGGTACAAGTAACGGCCACGAATTCTCTTAATTCTGTGAGAAAGATATTACACGGAAACATTTTTGTAGAATATCCGATACGACAGGTTATGTTGATTGATGGATCCCCAACGGAACTCGGAAATGACACAGACTTTTTTGTTAAAACTAATATTAAGACAAACGTATTCTACGATTTTGATTTTGGAAATGGCAGAAGACAACCGGATGGTATCGCACACACAGGCGACGTGGCGATGCATTACAAGTATATATTCAGTCGAGCAGGAAAATATCTGGTCCGCGTTTACGCATACAATAATATATCCGAGGTAAACAGTTCTGTGACAGTTTATATCGAAGAACCAATCAAGTTCCATAAAGCTGTGGTGCTGCCACCTGTAGTCGCTCATCTCACTACAATCTTTATTCTTAATCTGAAAGGTACATGTAACCAACATTTATTTTATAATCTAAGTCAAATTTTTTCAATTTTATTTTTTCTCTTTCAATCTACAACTTTCTATTTCAAATAGGAACAAGTATTTTATACTGGTTTCATGGATTAATTCAAAACTTTTCTTGGTACAATTTTCAAAACTTTTCTTGGTACAATTTTATTTTCATGATTCACTTGCTTAACAGTAGAATGAAATCAAAGGAAAAGAGAGAGAGAGAAATGGGGTTTAACGTCTACTCGACACAAACTAGGTCATTTTGGGACAAATATATGTTTTTTTGATTTTATTTCAATAATTTGCTTGCGCGTAAGGGTCTTTATTAGCAGTGGGAGAAAACTGAAGTCCCCGGAGAAAACCCACAAGGTTGAGAAGGTACCCCTATCTCCATGCCACATACGCTCACACCAGGGATAGAAACCGCAACCAGAGGTGACCGGCCAGCTAGAGGTCGAGGCGTGGCACTCTAGACTGCTAGGCCATCCCACCCACCCTGAAATCAAAGGGCACACAATTTTACTTTGTAAACGTGGTATAGAAAAATATTGTGTCCAATTTAACAGCGAATTTAATTTCAGAGTGTCTACAGTTAGGCAATTAAATAGAAATCTTAAGACTCAAACCCCCTGTTGTTTGTGGAGTGCAGTAAGCCAAGACTAACATACTAAGAACCTAACAACAGTTTTTGGGCACCAACCCCTCCCCCACACCCAAATATCACAGCCGCATTATCTATGGATGATAAAAATTCAGTTTGTTAAAATAACAGAGTTGGGGCCGTTTTTGACATGGAGTTGGCCTCTTTCCAAAACTAATGGTTTATAAGGTCTGTCATTCAGTCCAGTGGAGTGATTTTTGTTTCAATTCCCCACTTGTAAGGGTGATGGAGTAGATTCAGGGATTTTTGCGTGACTGCGACCTGCGACCTCTGGAATTGTTTCCAGTTTCCTCCCACAGCTAAAGTAAAGACCCCCTACATGTACATGCAAGCAAACTATTGAATGAAATAAGATGGAATGTTAGTTCCTTCCAGACCCAGTTTGTTGTGTGTATATGAAACCCCTTTTCTCTCCTTCTTTGGGGGGTTGGGATGGCCTAGTGGTCTAGAGTGCCGCCCTTCAACTTCTAGCTGGCCGGTCACCTCTGGCTTGCGGCTGTGGGTTCGATCCCTGGTATGAGCGTATGTGGCATGGAGATGGGGGCGCATTCTCAACCTCGTGGGTTGCCTCTGGTCACTCCGGTTTCCTCCCACTGTTAAAGACCCCTACGCGCAAGCAAATTATTGAAATAAAATTATAAAAACCATGTTAGTCCCGAAATGACCTAGTTTGTGTCGAGTGGACGTTACACCCCATTTCTCTCTCTCTCTCTCTCTCTCTTTCTCTCTCTTTTTTTCTATATTAAAAGTGTTGGCGGTGTGTCTATTCTTTTGTTATTCTATAGATCAACTCTGAATGCAGTTTATGATTGAAATTTATTTTTGTGTTTTTTAGGACGTATATCAGATAGAGAAGATCTTATCTATGAGTGGAAGGTCAATGAACTACAGTCGATATGTACAAAGTCACCTGTTCTTGAGATGAAATACACGTTACCAGGGAAACATAATTTGAATTATACCATCAGAAATCAAGGTAAGTTACTCTGATACAACAAGGCAGACGGTCGACAGTTATCTCAATTAGTGAAAATATGTACTATTTTACCTACAGTAAGCTTACTGTTTCTAGAATACCTTATAACACCTAGTGTCGATATATATACCTGCTCTAGATTTAGTATAGTGTTGGTAGGGTATTCTGACTCTTTCTAGAACATCTGATACCACCTATAGTCTGGATTAATAGATAGATACATGTATACAGTATTAATAGATGTTGTACATGAGACAGGGTATGTTTACCAACTAATCTATATATACAGTATTGATAGATGTTGTCCATGAGGCAGGGTATGCTTTCCTGGCACTACTTCAATGAGCTCACAAATAAAACAATTGTTGAAGTTTTCTTATAATTGGCATATATAGATTGTTATTAGAGGTTAATGACATTTAGCATGCTCCAAGGAACCTTACTTGAAGCGAATTATTGGAATAAAAATTAAACCATACATGTATGTTAGTACCAAAATGACCTATTTAGTTTGTGTCAAGTGGACGTTAAACCCCATTTCTCTCTCTCTCTCTCTCTCCCCAGGAACCTAGTGTAGAGGCTGTGAAAACAAACAAAGCATTGATAATATACTAGAAATTTGATTTTTTAGACCAATAAATTAAAGTTATCCATGTGATCAACTGCATGTTTTAGATAATCTGCAGGACAAGTAATAGCAATAAAAAGGTGGATTTCAATAATTAATTGTTGTCACCCGCCTTGCGAGGAAAGCAGGGGACTATTAAAATGGTTCATCCATCTGTTTCAAGTACAGTAATTTCACAGTAATTATCAAAATCAAGTAATAAGGACAGCTTTCTAGTCGTTGAGATGGGACAAAAAACAAGGTCCCTAGTACACATTGACATGTGGATATAAAATCCCTTAGCAGTTGGAATTCAATATAAGAGTAGACCTTCGTGGCGCTGCTCGGGAAAAATTTTCTCCTATCACCATGTATGGTGCATGGCCAGCTTCATTTAGCCCAGTCGGATTAGGACGTTAAAACACTATTTCATTTTCATATATCTGACAGGAGGGGAGGATGGCTGGATGTATCATAAAAAGCCTGTCATTGAGTCAACTAAAGTGGTTACGAATCCCCAGTTGTACGTGGCAAGGAGTAGGGTCGCCTGTCCAGCCTTGTGGGTTTTCTGTGGGTCCTCCGGTTTCTTCCCACTGCTAACGACCCCTACGCGCAAACAAATTATTGAAATAAAATTAAACCATGTTAGTCCTGAAATGACCTAGTTTGTGTCGAGTTGAAGTTAAACCCCATATCTCTCTCTCTCCCTCTCTCTCTCTCTCTGACATGGAAAACATTGCAGATTATTCTGATTGACATATAATGAGATATCTATGACCCAATATAAAAGTTAATATTGAATTAAACCTGTTTATAGAAGTGAGGGAGTGTATATATTGGATATTATTTAGTCTGGAGTTCTATATATAGAACTGATGATATATATCAGTAATTACCCGGTTATTATTATAACCACCACCGTGTAATACGAGATATACACTATACTTACATGTATATACCACGCTAAACTTCTACACTTTAATATTAATTGAATACCACTTCTCCACAACCTATTAACTTGGTTTCTCTTTGGTCAGAGATCTCAAATTCTTCAAGTATCAACATTATTTCAGTCTTACATGTTGCTCCTCTTCTAAATTCCAGTTTCGTGAGTTGTTTAACTTTTACATATATTTTTTTACACTTAAAATTACAGTGTGTCATTTGCATTTTTTGAAATACAGTATTGAAGCTTCAACTGCCTGCTCCATGCTAAGAAGTACATGTACTAAAACTGATTATTTCTCTTGGTCCTCAGCTTTCCTTGGATTGCCAAAGACCCCTACGTGCAGACAAATTATTGAAATAAAACCGACCCATATGTTTGTCACAAAATGACCTTGTCGGGTGAGTGGACATTAAACCCCATTTCTCTCTCTCACTTTCTCATAAATCAAATCGGATCCGATCTTAAACAGTAATTTTACTGTAAGATTTAGATAGAGAACAGGCTGAGCCTGCTATAAAGGTTCAGTAATAGATGATGAAAAAGAATAACCATTTATTTAAGATTACATTCCAATTATTTATTTTGGGGACAAAGTTACCACTATTTGACGATGAAGTGTAGATTGTTTATTATCATAACAACTGTACTTTACGACCAAGACTAAGTTCCGATTATCCATTTTATTGTTAAATTTTTAAATCTCGCGGGTGTTCAAATCCATTTGAAATCTCAATCATCCAATGACCTAGAGAGTTGATAATGGCTTGTCTTGTGCGTGAATGTGTAAAGAATGATTTATTTTGAATTAGAAGCCTGAATAAAGGCCTAAAATCGACAGATTGAGTTCTTCTGTTATTTTAGATTAGAAGCCTGAATAAAGGCCTACAACTTCTGTTATTTTAGATTAGAAGCCTGAATAAAGGCCTACAACCGACAGATAGAGCTCTTCTATTATTTATTACATACTGCATCTTTAAAATAGATATTATTGCGAGATAATCTCGTGAATTTGTATTTGTAACAATTAAAGCCGGATTAATATTATTCTAGGTTACCTAAACTCATGACTACCTTAGCCGATGATTTATAATATTATTTGTGTTGGAATTTGAACCATGAATCATTGTAACATACCAGGCTGGAAACTGGTTAGACCATTCTGCCCCAAGATTTCCACTACCATGGAGATATGTGTTTTATTTTGTGGTCTATGATTAGTTACATATTATATAACCAGTCCTTGGGCAATATATACAAATGTCAACTCGATCATCTAGGCCAGAGATGCTCAACCAGTTTACCAAGTGTGTTGCGACAAAGTAAACGTGAAAAATCATAAAGATGATTACAGTTTAAAACTGAAATGTCGATAGCCATGGTAGCCACATAATTTAAGTATATTTTATTTGGCATATCTGAATGGGATTCGGGAACAGACATAGCCTATATAATACTCCTCTCTCTCGAGTAGTCGTATTATATTAGCTGGCATTTTATATAATTCATCACTGATAATGATGAGAGAGTCCCCAACAAAATAGTTAGTGTGTTTGATACATGTATTACCTTTTTGTGTTTATTACATGGGTCAATTGCTAAATACCATGCACTCAAAGAAGATATGCTGTTGGATAGAGGGTGTTATATTATATTGAGGGTTAGTGAAGTTAGGTAAATTCAATATTTATAAGAGTAGGCTGTCCGAGCAAAATTTCCCTGATCCATTTCATTTCATTTTGTTTGTCTAGCTAGTTTTATATATAATGTAGTATGTTGGAGTATGGGTATTTGTATTATATTAGCTAGTGTATTCATAAAGGGGGGTTAGGATGGCCTAGTGGTCTAGAGTGCCTCGCTTCGACCTCCAGCTGGTTGTGGTTTCGATCCCTGGTGTGAGTGTATGTGGCATGGAGATAGGGGCGCCTTCTCAACTTCGTGGGTTTCCTCCGGGCACTCCGGTTTCCTCCCACTGCTAAAGACTCTGTTCGCAAGCGAATTATTGAAATAAAATTAATCCATATGTTAGTACTGAAATGACCTAGTTTGTGTCGAGTGGAGGTTAAACCCAATCTCTCTCTCTCTCCCTCTCTCTCCCTCTCATATACTGTTTGTTTGATCATAAGATCAGCTGTCATTGAGTAAAGTGGTGTGGTTTCAAATCCCTGCTTGTGGGTTAAAACCTTGCCCCAAGTTCACTAAGCATTCTCAGCCTTAAGTTGAGAATTTACTGACCCACAATCACTGTTTCAAAGAAATATCTTTGATCCAGAAACACAAAACTTTGCATATAGTTTCTTATGGGGGTATTTGATACATTAAAACAACAAGTTTTATAAAGGGCTATATTTTAGTCACAATAATGCAAACAATTTTGAGTAAATGCTTGACTTAAGTCTGAGAATGCTTTGTGAACTCAGGGCCTGGTCCTTTGTTTTTCTCCAACTACTTAATATTGCGATGTGTAAACCATGTTATGCAACCACTATATTTAATGTCCTTCATTCCTTTTAAAGTGATGGAATGGGTGTCTGATTGATCTAGCCCTCCACTTTAGGTCATTAGGTATGCCTTCATTGAGTCAAGTAGTGTGGTTTTCAGCCCATGTGTTTGTTTTCTACCGTTTCTTAAATACACCTACAGGCAAGCGAATTATTGAAATAAAAAGAATGAACCATATGTTAGTCCCAAAATGACGTAGTTTGTGTGGAGTTAACATTAAATCATATCGCTCTGTCTTTGATACACTGTAATATGTTGGACAGTGAGTAGATAGTGTTTTTATATACCGTTATATGATTTAATTGATTAATGTTATAGATGACTAACTGTTTTATATGCGTCTACTCCCACAAGCTTCTGATACAGGAAATACTACAGCCACGAGTCAGTCAGACAGACACAGACAGGATATTAATATGATATGATACTCTGTATATTAAACACTTGTCAATTGACTTTAATACATGGACAACTGCATAACTAACTATAGACAAAACATACCATACTTGGAAATATACTTGGATTAAATGAAAATTTGACCAATTCTGACTCTAGTTTTAGCCAATGAAGTTTACATTGATTGATTATATTTTTATTACCAAATTTGATTTAATTCTTTAGAACAGAATTGGGGTTACATGTATATATACTTCATGTTGAACCTATCATCAGTTGTCCACTAAACTGTTTTATTTTTCAGTCCTGGGGGTTGACGTGTCTCATACCTTTAGCAACCTCCTTTGTTTTCTCAGGGTCCTCGCTGGTTTCCTCCCACTACTTAAGACCCCTACTACACGCAAGCGAATGATTGACATAAAATTGAACCATGTGTTAGTCCCTAAATAACCAAGTTTGTGTCGAGTGGACATTAAATCCCATTTCTTTCTCTGTCTCATACCTATAATAACAACAGTCTAAACGTGTGCATCATAGTACATACAGTATTAAATCTTTAAATGACATTTAGAAGCACAAATTACTATTCATAACAAAACACAACACAAGGTATAATGGATAGTATAATTTAATAACAACATTGTTAACCAATAGAGATAGATATATATATGTGAAGGGTTTGATGTGTACATCGTGACAATACATACGGTGTCAGTCATTGTTTGTTAAGTCGAGTGATTGCTCTCGAGCGCCTACAGCTCACCTGAATGTCGACCGAGGGAAGTTTTTTCCCCCTTCCCATAAAATTGAAAATCACTCTCCTTTACAAAGTCATTTAAGTGATGCGTTTTCTATGGCGCTCAGTATATGTGAAGGGTTTGTTATAAAATTTATTAAAATTATGGATAAGATTAAGATAACGAAGCTTGATTGTCAGAATATAATTTATTAGATTATTTGGACAAATAAAAAATCAGCAAATTATGCATTGTTTTATTTTTATATTATTAGATTACACAGGTCACAAATTCTACGGAATATGATAATAACTAAGGAAGAGTAGTTGAAACGTCTCGTAGTTATAAATATTCGCTTGTCCGCTACAATCACTGATGTGGATGACATCGACAAGACTTAATGAGTCAGGCATATTAACTTTTCTACTCCGACAAATTAAATTCTAAAACATTTTTTTGAAGTGTAAGAAAAATAAATAAAGGTATTTGAAATACATCTGGATAAAAAGTATTCCATATTTAGCACAAATAGGTACAGAAAATAGTACGCGGAGGCGTAAAATGGGTAAAAAATTATATAATTCTGCTGGTACCAGTTCATATTACTACATTTGTTGTAAACAACGCATGTGTGAACATCAATTATGATGTGACGTCACCTGTAGAACTATAGCGGTCTGACCTGCACTTATGATTAATGATCAGTCATCTTGGACAGAGATAAAAGACGCCTGTTGCATAATCTCTGTGAAACAGATTGAGTCATAAAAAGTACATTATTGCTTGATAAAGACTGGAGAAGTCTTGTCGAAACATCAATCTGATTAAAACACAGATCCTATTTCGTTTTGTTGTTAACAATTATGTTTTACTTGTCTTTACTACACTAGGATCTGTCAGAATTGTTATATAACCTGCGTTCTGGTTGATGTTGAGAATTAGCCAATGAAACGCTCTTTCGTGAGGAATTCTTGGTGCACAGAACTATGTGTATCCCACTAGAAACATCAAATGTATGATGTCATAGGTTCAAAAGCCGTTTGTATGACACCTGACCCAACCTTCCACTACAACCGTTTAGATCTTCATGTAGTGTGGGCCATCGAAATTGTCAAAAATCGGAACAAAAAATAGATCTGTATTTTTATCGGATTGTCGAAATGTCACACATAATCAACAGTATTTGTTTTCCATAGAATTGTAGACCTCTGTTTAATTACTAATTGCCATGGTGACAATCCAAATGAATTCTAATTTATCTAAAACATAAACTTTACAAGCTATCGGCTATAATAATATAATAATAATGATCGTTTTCTATGGCGCTGAATATTCATTTTACAAGCTATCGACTGTAATAATATAATTATAATAATAATCGTTTTCTATAGCGCTGAATATTCAGTCAGTCTGACTGCTTTGTGACTATTGAAAATCCAGTTTGATAGAATGAGAGAGGAATACGAGAGAAATTGGGGTTTAGCACAGATAGAAAAAGATGAGGGTTTCATTAACAACACAGAAACCTGTTGTATAATAACAACATTTCATCACTTAAACAGGTTTAAAACTTGGTTGAGAGTGAAATGTGATAGTTTTTTAAGGGTGTGGTTGGTTTCATTGTCTGACTATATAACAAAAGAAAGTGATAACAGTCAAGAACCCGCAAACCACACGCTCAATCTGTTTTAACTTAATACCCCGCCTTTAAACATCCAGTCTCTTGCATGCAGTGTTTATTAACCATCTGTTACAGATTAGCCCCAGTCATCCAGGCATTGTTTTGATTGTTTTTTCAGTTGCTACGGTTGCTGGGCAACTTGAGTTTGAAATTGAGAATAGTTTATCGACACCCAAAGTCATCCATTCTGCCATAGTAGCCGTCGGAAAGGAAGTCAACTTTAAATTAGTGGTAAGCTAACTAATTCACATTTTTGTCTTAAATAATGTTTAATTTTATACAATTAAATTTTAATTATGATTAAAAGAACATTTTAAATAAATTAAAATGAATACTTTCAAACTAATTCACATTTTTGATTTAAACAATGTTTAATTTTATTAGTAAACTTTAATTACAAATAAAAGAACACTTCAGATAATTTTTTTTTAAATTGAAATGATTACTTATATTTTTTTTTTTGTATTTTAATATTAATTTGAAACAAATTTAGTTACTCTATAAAATGATTAATTTAGAATAAAAAATAAAATATTTGATCTTTATGTTGTTCATGTATATGAAAATCTTTGTCCATTTTATAAAAATTTGATTTTTAATAATGTTATTTTAAATGATCAGAGTATATATAGGAACATTTTAGAAAGCTAATGAATAATTATATTTAAAACAGAGTTTTATGCAATAGTGTTATTTACTATTTTAACATGATTATTTATAGGTGATTGCAATTGGTAGATATATTATATTAGGGAGTTTAGTTTTAGTATATATTATTTTAGGGAGTTTAGTGTTGGTATATATCATTTTAGGGAGTTTAGTGTTGGTATATATTTTTTAGGGAGTTTAGTGTTGGTATATTATTTTAGGGAGATTAGTGTTGGTATATATTATTTTAGGGAGTTTTGTGTTGTTATATATTATTTTAGGGAGTTTAGTATTAGTATATATTATTTTTAGGGTGTTCAGTGTTGGTATATGTTATTTTAAGGAGTTTGGTCATGGTATATCTTATTTTAGGGAGTTTAGTCATGGTATGTATTATTTTAGGGAGTTAGTGTTGGTTTATTTTATTTTAGGGAGTTTGGTCATGGTATATATATTATTATAAATAAGGAAATGTATTTTGAGAAATATTTGTATATTTTAGGGAGTTCAGGTGTGGCGACGTGTCTCTGTGGATTATAGTGATGGCGATAAGGAAGTTTACAGATCTCCCACCAAAAGGTATGTTCAAACTACTCTTTGGAGCCGTTTTAAAAGCAGTATTTTAGATAATAACTATTAAATTCCAAGTATTTTACATCTAAAACAAGATGATTCTTAATTTTTAATCAGCTATTTTGAATCTCGTACAAGCTACAATGACGTGAATCTTGAATGTCTAAAAGGAATACAAGCCCAAAACTAGTTGACTTGAACTGTTTACAAAGATATGAAAAATTTAAAATCCACTGCATTTGATATGAACAAGCCAGCATCACCTTTAAGTATTCAGTAAAATCCTTTTAATCTGGCCTGACAAGGATAGGTGTATAGTCATTTGGATAGGATTAAAAACCGATTCCTGTGTATACATTGGTGTGCATTTAAAAGATCCCTTCGCAGTTATAATTCGATATATAAGAGTAATCTACAGTACTACTGCCCGAGTAAAATTTCACCCTCATAGCACACTGTATGGCGTATGCCTGTCTTCATTAGCCCAGTCAGAGCAGAACAGTAGGACATTAAACCTGATTATATGTTGGGTGTATTTGAAAAAAAAATTAAAATTTTATTTTTATAGTCAGATACTCAATTTGTTAAACTAATTAATTAACTCATCAGATTTTTGGATTAAAATAAACAATTGTATTATTTTTTTACCAAAATAAAATTCAAATATTTAAAGTACATGATGAGATGACTTAAACATGCATTATTCAAGAGCTAAATCTGCCAATAACAAGTCTTTCTTTAGGTCTGCAATGTTATCTAAATGATCAATTAAACATTAAATAAATTATCCTCCTCCCACCTCTAAAGACCCCTACGTGCAAGCGAATTATTGAAATAAAATTAAACCATATGTTAGTCCCGAAATGACTTAGTTTGAGTCTAGTGGACGTTAAACCCCATTTCTCTCTCTAAATAAATTATCTAGACCATAATCAACTCTCGATGTCTAGGGTAGCCTTCGATGTTGGCTGGATTAGATTCCTATATGCCGCTTAACGGCCATTGATAATTAAATTTAAAACATAGATAAATGGATAATCGAGACTATGCTGTTGATATTAATGTTGATATTAATGATGACCGAGGCTAGATGAAAATTTCACCCGTTTCGTTCTCGGACCATAGTGGATCAATTTGACTGAAATTCTCAGCAAATTACCTTTACACTGTCTATTATAGTGAGAACTGCCAACTTTTTATCTTATCTCCCGTAAAGTATCTTTAGATTACCTACACATACAAAAAAGTACAATTTGTATGATGTTCAAAATGTTGTTGATGTCAAGAAAGGGATAGCAGTCTTTATTATTATTCTAAATTAAAAAATCTGAAGTTTAGGTGAAATTTACCAAAATTATTTGTCCTGTTAGAATCTTACAGAAGTTAAATTCTACAGGGTTTATGTTTAATCTGTATTCAGAGAGAGAAAGAGAAAGAGAGTGTTCAACGTCCACTCGACACAAACTAGGTCATTTCAGGAGTAACATTAAATCAAGAATAGATTTTAAGCTCTTGTGCCTTGCGTATAAGTGTTTACATGGATCTGGACCTTCCTATCTAGCAGACCTGTTATTACCATATTTTCCAGGACGTTCGCTCCGTTCTCAACAAGAACACCTTCTTATAGTCCCAAAATATAAACTCAAGTCATTTGGATACAGATCGTTTGTTCATATTGTGCCTGTTCTGTGGAATTCATTACCACTGGAAATTAAACGGTCATCAACCCTAGAAACATTCAAAACAAATTTAAAAACTCATCTATTTACAGCCTATTATGGCACCTAGTCTGTGTAGCGCCTTGAGCATGCATACTAGCATGGAACTGTGCACGATATAGATGTACATATTATTATTATTAACATGATTCAATCTTATTTCATTATTTTGCTTGACCATAGGAGTCTATAGCAGTGGAAGGAAATGTGTGTATAACCCGGAGAAAACCCTTGTCACGTACAATTCAATCTGATTTGATCAAACATAGATCAATGCATATTTGTGGACAACAAAATAGCGGGCTTAATGTATTATATATAAAATAATTTTTTAAGGGATCACATGGCTAAGTGGGTAAGACGTTTGCTAGCTAGCCTGAATTGACCGAGAAAGTTCATCCAGATTTTCCAGCGTGGTTTCCCCTTGTCAGTGATGCAGGATTAAAGGCCTGACAAGGACAGCTGTCTAGTCGTTTGGATGGGACAAAAAACAAGACACTGTGTACACATTGGCGTACACGTAAAAGATCCCTTGACAGTTTGAATTTGATATAAGAGTAGGCCGTAGCACTGCTCCCTGTGCAAAATTTCCCTCATAGCACACTGTATGGCGCATGCCCATCTTCATTAACCCAGTCGGAGAAGAACAGTAGGACGTTAAACCCTATTTCATTTCAATTCATTTCGTATAAAAACTCAATTCCACATATATCTTTGTAAACACAGAATGGTATTGAACCATTTTTGGCTTGTTATAAATAAAATAGAATCAACTGTCATAGTATTGTGCATTACTCAATTACTCAATGCCTTTAATGACCATCACAGCTTGTAATTTACATTTTACTCAATTACTCAATGCCTTTAAATGACGACCATCAGAGCCTGTAATTTACATTTTATATATTTTAATAATTTAAACATACATAATGCAAGAGATTAATCTGCTTATTGCAGGTCTTTCTAGGGGCCTGAAATGTTATAGAAACTATTAAATTATTAACAAGACCATAATCCACTCTGGCATCGGATACTCCAGATTTTAACTAGGTTTGAACGGTTTTCAATGAGAAAGCTAGGCTAAGGCTCGAAGATACCAGTGCCCTGTGCCCTTTTTCACAAAATTTTAACTAAAGATAAAATCCAAATTTTAGTAGATACTTCAATTTTGATTGGCTAAGAACTAAAATCAATCTAATATTGTCCAATCAAATAACTAAAATTCAGATCTTATCTTAGTTAAAATTTTGTGAAATAGGCTCCTGGTTACCACTATGCACACAGCTTGTCAAAACTTCAAACATTGACTCAGAATGAAGTAATTTGAATGAAATTTTCAATATTTTCGTTTTACATTATTTATTTTTGAGCTATATAGCAAGAATGGTCAGCTCTTTAACGAAATCTTAAATAACGTGTCTTTAAGGGGTTGAATAAAGTGTATATGTATCAAGCGTTTTCGTCTTCCTGTGTTCATTTTTATAAAAAGAACAAAAGGTGATTGTGTATTTTCTACCTAAGTTACAAAATATACCTGAATAGATCCAAGATTATATTCTAACAGACCTCAAACAGGTTGTAATGTAAAACTTCCCCCCAACTCGCACGAGAGAAAAATTAGATTATTAAAATATAACGAGAATGTCTGCGGCGTCTGTTTTTGTGGCCATTGTTGCTTTTATAAACAGAAGAGTAATCATTGTAGTCAGTCCATTTTTACCAGTAAATTATTATTTGTGCTAAAACTTTTGTGTTAATCATGTACGCGACACAAAAAGATATTGTTTACGTAAAAAGTTTGACAGATAGGATTGCAGTTTGAACTCACATTCTAATTGTTCTTGACTGATCTTTGACCCTAGATATCTCTCTAATTCAGAAACCAAGAATTTCAAATATCTTTCTGTTTATTCATTGGCTTAAGTTATTTTCTATAATAAGCATATTTTTATATTTTTTGATCTGGGGGAAACGATTTTGTTCTATATCTTCATCTCACAAGTTGACCGACCGATTTTCCAGAATCATTGAAGAATTTAAATTTAGTAGATATGTTTTTCCAGTATCATTGAAGAATTTAGATTTAGTAGATATGTTTTTCCAGTATCATTGAAGAATTTAGATTGTGTGATATTACAAGGTAATTGTAGATGGACAAAATATTGTTGAAAGGGTACATTATGTTACCGCGAAATGATTGTTTTGAAACAGTAATACATTAGCAGCCAAAGAGCAGATCAAATAAAAATACCTTATTGTATTATTAAGTATATAATTATATTCCAATAGATAATGTATTTCAATCCTGTTCGAATTGACGTGGTGGGTTGGTTGGCCGAATGGTTAGCATGTGCGCGCTGTATCATACAGACTGCCGTGGTTTCGAAAGGAGTAGAGTCGACTGTCAAACTTCGTGGGTTTTCTCCGGGTACTTCGATTTCCTCCCACTGCTAAAGACCCCAAGCGAATTATTGAAATAAAATTAAAAACCATATGTTAGCCCCAAAATGACCTAGTTTGTGTCGAGTGGATGTTAAACCCAATTTCTCTCTCTCGAAATGATATAGTTTGAATGGAGGTTTGAATGTTAAATGAAATATATATTAAAGCTGATCAAGAGAAGATAATAAATGAGATAAATTATAGTATACATGTATAATAATTACTTTCCTTTAGACAATTTATATAAGTGCAATTTAAAATCTTAGAGACTAAAATTCATTATCCTTATAAATTAGACAATTTATTACAGTGAAATTTAAAATCGGAGAGACTAAAATTCATTGTCCATAAATTAGACAATTTATAACAGTGAAATTTAAAATCGTAGAGACTAGAATTCATTGTCCATGAATTAGTACCTGAATTTTATCGCAGTAACATGTGAAAGTGACAAATGGATATAGTATTAAAAGCTGTGGATGTAGCATAAGAGTGTACATAGAAATGTCAAGTGTCTTATCAGGATTAAAAAATCTAAAATGCCTTGCAATTACAAGTATCAACAGTACAATATTTTGGTCATTAAAATTTATACTTTTTTTGCTTCAGCAGCTGTTAAAAATACACTTTTTTGAAACTTGGGTCATTAGGGTATGGTCACTATATGGTTGCCGACACTTATCATGTTAAAAAAATCAACTTCATGTGAAATAAATCAGTTTCTTTGTTTTTCATGCACATGTTGACTGTGACTCTGGAAACTTGACAGAAATACATGTTTTTATAATGCATTGTAACTCCCTTAATACACAGCCTATTTGTATAATTCAACTACCAAAATTTATTATAAGAAATGTTCTATAAGCACACATTGTATCCTTTCCAAAAAAGTCACAGAAAATATATTAATTTGAGTTCATTGGAGTGAGACAGCATAATGCAAAAAAGGCTGTCTTTTTAGCATGTTTATTGCCATAACTTAACAACGAAGATATATATTTATATGAAATTTTGTGGTCATTGGGAGAGGTCATTCTACAAATGTTGAATATAAGAAATGGACTGTCGAATTCTGTATATAACATTAAAAAATTGAAAACTGGACAAATAGAATTCTGGAGGCAGAAATGGGGAGAATGGGCTGATAGTGTGGGCCGGGAGGATTAAGATTGACAAAAGATTTGTAAGAAAATTATAATAAAATATTTTAAGATATAAATGTTGACAAAAATTGTTCATAAATTCTGAAAATCGAAAATGCTAATTTTTATTTTTATATAGGCTATACTATACATGTCAGATATTGAAATAAACAATTTAAAATTCTTACACTATATCCTGTATTTAGCGAGGAACAAATATTACATGTTAAAATTTAAAACATTTATGGATAAAGAAAAGTAAAATGATTTTAATTAAAACCCCAAATTCAGACAAATGGCAGTTCCTTTTATCTTGAGTGAAAATAAGGGTTTAATAAATACCCGTAATTAAGGGATACAGTACAGGGTTTCAAGGTTGGAATACCTGTAAACAGAGTAGGGCAAATCGTCGAGAAGTTATGGTAATTGAAGCAGCAAGATAAATATATAATATTAGATTATTTGTTTGATGGCAACTGTCAAGAACACCTGATCATACAATTTAAAGTGGAGTAAGAATTAAATAAAGAGCTGACAGTTCTTGCTATAATAGTTAACAAAATCAGTAATTTAGAATGGATATATTATTGAAAATTTCAATCAAGTTAATTTATTTTGAGCAAATTTGTGATTGAGGATATAGTGTAGGGGCCTAGATCATTCATTTCTTGGTCAACGGTACTTGTCAACCAAGACCTGTCCTCAACTGCGCATATTATTGTTAAATATTTTAATCACGCACAGAGTTTTTAATCAATTTAAACAAAGCTATCAAGAGAGTCCGGTTCAATTTTTTAATCTCCCCGAGTTTTTAATCCATTAAAACCCCATCCATCCGATGGCATAGAGAATCGATTAGAGGCTTGTGATGTTAAATATTTAAGTCTTGCAGAGTTTTTAATCCATTTAAACCCCGGCCATCCGATGCTCTAGAGAGTCCATTATAGGCTTGCCATGTTAACAAAAAATTTTTTAATCCATTTAAACTTAGAGAATCGATTATAGGCTTGCCCTGTTAACAAATGTCTAAATAATAGTTGAAAGACGATTTGAAGCAAGAAGGCATACCAATATATTTATATATTTAGCTCATGAATAATACATCTTTAAATGATAATGTGGAATTTGTTGGCAGTATTTGAGAGAAATAGAACAATATATGTTATATTATCTTGCTTACGTTAACTATATTTGATTCAAGCTTTAAATAGATGTTAAATCAGATGATCCCCACATGTACGAAATGAAGGTATTGTATTAGACGCTGACCCCTGGTGACCTTTGACATTTATCGCACGATATACTTGTAAGTGTTTGTTATCCTTCCAGCTGGAAACATACATTTTCTGCCGCGGGTTCCTACCGACTGGTCTTTACCATATTTGGAAAGAAGAGAAAGAGGACAACCGTGAGGTCATTCATCAATATTCAAGAACCAATCATTGGCTTGTATTTAGCGGGACCGACGGCAGTTGAGATACGGAGGTAAGTTGGGTTTAAATATTTCAATTGGTAAAGAAGTGAGTTGAAAGAAGACTGTGTGTAGATATAGAGACGTTGTGTAACTACCCTCCCCTCCTTTATACCAGATAACTCTCCAAGTGATATCGACGTAGACCGGGTTATCAGGACTCGATAAACAAACTTCAGGGTAGGTTCGTCTTTTGTTGTCCGTTGTTCGTTGTTGAATTAAGTGGATCGCCTTTCAGATTATATCATCTTCTTTTAGCTGGAACGACTCGAGGCAGTGAATTGGGTAAACCTATTTCTCTCATTCTTGGTTTATTTATTTTGTTGAAATATGGTAGTGAAGACGAACATCTGTTTCCCTAGTAACGGTTGTTATCATTAACAGTTGTTCAATAGGATACCGTATCATCGTTATGGTGATATTTTAATGAAACTTTGAGTGAAGCTGTAATACTTCCAAGCAGTAGTAATATAGTATCTTTTTTATTTATTGTTCACAAACTCTTAATATTTATTCACATTCTGTAAGAAACGAGAAATAATTGGAAACAAATTATAACTTAAGTTTTTATATTGTCTCCAGAAATATGGATAGATAAACTATTTTACAATTTCTTTAGAAATATCGACAGATTCAATTTCTCCAGAAATATTGATAAATTTTAAACAATTTTACAATTTCCCCAGAAATATGAATTTTACCCATTTCTCCAGAAATGTGTGTTAACAGTTTTACGTCAATTCTAAAAATCTGTGCAGATTTTTAACAGCTTTATATGTTCTCCAGAAATTTTTGCTCCCAGTCATGTCAGTCCATAATTTTTGCTGTCTGTCATGTCATATAATATTTGCCATCAGTCATAAAGTTTTACTGTAAAGTTATCCTTTTATAAATTATTTTCATGTAAAATGTCCAATGAACTTTAGATATAGTTAGTAAAATACTGAATTAACTTTTAACAAATTCCACCATTTTCTCTATAGAACAGAATAGATTAACCTTAGACATTCCAGAAAAACTTGCTATTTATTTGAACTCCTCATATTTCTAGAAAGGTCTTTTTAGAATCCCTCAACAGAAAAAGTAAACAGATTTTTTTGTCTTGATATTTTCAAGAGATTGATATTTTTACAGATTTATATTTGAGGAGATTGATGTTTTTAGAGATTGATTTTAGAGCTCTAATTTAAGTCAAATGCATTCAAAACTGGAACCCACAGCTATATGTATTTCTTGTCTGGTTTAAATCTGTTCCTGGTGAAATTTTTGAAAGTATTAAATTGTAAGCTTTATTCTGGAGAAGTAAATTCGAATTCGGATTGTTTTCTGTTTGAGCAGAAAAAAAAGAATAGAATGCAATTAAATGTCTTGTTAAACATTTCACTTTTCGCGTACCCATCAAAGTATTGCAATAGACAATTTGTGGTTTATGTCAATACTAGTAGCCAAAAATCTATGTTCTGTTGAATGTAAAGTAAAGACATTATAAGGTTCATGCTAAAGGTAACTAAAACTGCAAAAGTCAAATCCACGAATTATGCCGAACTGGTTTTTATATGTGGATCAGGTCCAGGGTAGTTTTTAGACATCTCTATGATACATGTATGTCAAACAAGCAAGAGTTTTTAAATTGGAGCAAACTAGGATATATTTTTAACAACTGTTTTTTTCTACCACATGACATCATCCCAATTTCTACTGATTGTTTATACAAGGGGTAGTGTTACTCTAGCTGAATATCATAGTTCACATCATGCTGTTCCTTTGTTCTCCCCCACTGTGGCCATAATCTGATATGTTTGGTTAGAATGATTGTAACATTTTCTCGTCACTTTACTTAGGTTATTTTTACACTAACAAGTTACTTTTCCCATAAATCATCACTGCAGATTATTTTTTTGTTATGGATATAGAATTTATACAGAAAATTGGAGGGGGATTTATATAATTTGTAGGTGGGTGGATGGTAGAGTCATTAGCACGTGATAGAGCCTACGGAGTGAGGCCGCTGTTGAGCGAGACTTGATCACCCAGTTCCTATGCACATATCGAGTAATGATAGGTTTATAAAGGGACTGGGTGATACAGACTTCTTTTGACCTTATTTCGAGCTACTTCATCCGGGCTGGCGAAGTTTGATATCGATAAGTGATAGCTTTTTAAGTTGGAATTGTTATTAATAATCATGTTAAAGGACCAATTTAATTACATCGGAAAGTGAATAATGATCAAATAAAGTCTAGTTCGCAATGAAAATGACATGAAGTGTTAGAACTAGTGAGTATTGCGAGATGACAGCAGATAATATATCATAAACAAGTTATAACAAAGATGTCGTCTGCAGTACCTTGTATACTAAGATACTATACTATTATAGTCAAGCAGTAGTAAGAAGTTTTATTTTAATCCCTTCAAGTGCCTGTGCCTTGTACATTTCCTCCCAGTGCCAAAGACCTCTATTTGCAAGTGAATTATTGAAATAAAAATTGAGCCATGTTTCAGTCCCAAAATGACCTAAGATTACTTTTATCGAAACCATACTTGGATGTTATAAAAGTGAATGTTATTTATTTTGTTTTTATCTTCTGTATAAGTGGTCTTTAATGTTGTCTTTTAATTCAGAATTAATACACATATGTACATGTAAAGTAAAAGAGCGAGGTGCACATATTTTTTGTATTCATAACACGATATGCGCCAAAACATAAAAGATATTTGTAGAGGAAGTCTGGTAAAGGGAATGATAGGTTATTGACCCTTCCCGAAGCTGACAAACGACTTAATGCAACCTAATGCTAGCCTCTATTAACCCCAACTAAAAATGTCTGAGGAGCAAAATTTGATATACCAACTTGGATAGGATACATACAAACACTGATCCATCCATCAAAATAATTTCAGCTAGCTCCCACCTAATAGTTTATAGAGTAGTCGTTTGGATGGAACGAAAAAACTAGGTCCTGTGTACACATGGGCTTGTGTATGTAAAAGATCCCTTGGCAGTAGGAATTTGATATAAAAGTAGCCCCCCGGATCCATTCACTCTTTTTGAATTGTTTATGTTTGTGGTCTCTTAGTATGATGTCTTGTCTGTATATCTGTTTTTGTGTAGAATTGTGTGTGGTGCAGTCCCCCTGCACTTACTATTAGAACACTGTATGGCATATGCCCATCTTCTAAAGCCCAGTCGGAGCAGAACAGTAGGATGTTAAAACCTGTTTCATTGCAATAGGTTCAACTGTATATAAATACCCGGTGTAATTCAGCCAATCAGTGAGATACAAGAGCCAGCACTTCATTACATCATCATTCATCAGTCGACCATTGTTAGAAAAATACCTACAAGATAATCTTATCTTAAAAAACACTTTTACTACTTACAGTCAGATAACTCCTGGGGATGAAAGTCATCTGTAATAAAACTGCTGTTATATGAAATAAGATTTGAACACTCTTGTGAAATCTTGGAGCTATGGTGTCTCAGTAAATAAGGGGTTAGTTTAAGCGCACACAGTTCCCCTTTGTCACTGGAGTAGAATAGAAGTCCTGGAAGAGGGGACCTGAAAATGTTTCAAACAATTTATGGCGTGATTATTTTGATACGAATTTACCTTTAAATTTAAAGGACTTTCACTCCTTGATAAGGCCATAGGATTTATATTTTATTACAGACAGGATTTGTGTTTTATAGAACCCTAAGGGTTGTGTCGTATAGAACCCTAAGGGTTGTGTAGTAGCTCAGAGGTTGAGTTTAGGACCAACTCCTGCAAGCTGTCTGCATCATTGAAAGTTCGATGCAACATAAGTGCGTGCAGAAAGTTACACCCATGGCTAGTGCTTCTGTGTGTGGTTCTAGCATTGTGCCCTCATCACTTCCTACTAACCCTAATCCATAACGTTTATATATTATTATTATATCCCTACTAACCCCTGTTGATACATCGTTATTTTTCCCTACTAACCCCCTGATGGCCGATTTATCCAACGTGTGTTCTTTAGATCAGAAGGATTGTCATTAAGTACGTGGTATGTTTTCGATTCCCTGCTAGTACAAGCCATTTTTAGGATCTTCTGTGAAACATCATGGTTTTTATCCTGAATTATTCCGGTTTCCTCCCACTGCTAAAGACCCCTACGCACAAGCGAATTATTGAAATAGAATTAAACCATATGTTAGTCCCGATATGACCTAGTTTGTGTCGAGTGGACGTTGAACCTCATTTCTCTCTCTCCTGAATTTTGTCTCCCCCCCCCCCCAATACAAAAGACCCCTGCCAGCAAGTCAAGTATTGAAGTAGCATTGAACCATTATATGTTAGTCCCAAAAGAACCTAGTTTGTGTCAAGTTGATATTTAACTTCAACCCCATCTCTAATAAATTCTTGAGATAATGAATAAAATCCAGGTTAGTAAAACCTGGAAATGGAGTTGAAATAGATAAAAACTCCTGAGACATTGTCAATTCTCTGGTTACACAACATGTAAACTTTCAAAGACGATAAGAAAATGTATTTGTGGAAAGTAAAAGGATTTTATTACATTTATAGAGTACTTGGGTTACCAGGGGTTACCAGAGGACATCAGCCTACTTCATTTTCATTAAATACCAAAATCTGTGTTTTAAAAGAATAGTTTGGCTATTATATAATAAGATGAAAAAATTATTACATTTATGGAGTGCTTGCGTTGTAAGGGGTTACCAGAGGACATCAGCCAACTTTATCATGATTAAATACCAAAAGCTTGTCTTTATGAAAAAAATTGTAGGTTTGTTTACCCAAAACTGGTTTTAGTATTATATAGGAGGAAAAACTTAGTTCTACCAGTGGACTAGTAGGCGTGCATGTGAAAAACCCTTGACAAATGGAATTTGATCAAGTTTATAGCAAGAAATTCTGCTGTGTGGACAAAATGTCATCTTTTTGATATCTAAAGATTCCCACTTTATATAATACTCCCAGCATTTGCTGTATGCAGTTTCTCATCTATTTCTGATACGAAAAAGTGGTTCCTACAAAATTATATATAAATTGTTTGACTCTATGTACTTTCAGATAAAAATAAACAAAAATATGTTTTTAACAAAATCAATCAGGGTTCTTTAAAAAAAAAAATCACCAAAAAAGCCCACATTGTTTAAGGGGTAGCTCCCACCAAGTCTAAATCTGTACCATCTATTGTTAATCATATTGATACCTAATAACAGAACGATTTTAATTTCGATGCATTTCGTGATTTCTTATTTACCGGCATTTCAATTTGGTGTTCATACAGATACAAAGTTCTGGAATCATATCGTATTGAATTTGATCCAAGACAAGTGTTAAATTGATTCATGAATTCAGTGTAAAATATTTGTTCACCATAGCAAGTTATAGAATGATGTAAGGGAAAAAAAGAACGTTTTATTTAATAAAACAAGTAATCCACGCGTTAGATTCATGTTCCGTTTGTTTTCTCAACATAAAAACTGTTTTGACATTTTCTAGAATCTGTTTCTGATTCTAAGACACATTTTGTGATATTTTGTAATATATACGATTCGACGGATTCTGTCCAATTTTAGTTCATATTGTTTGAACAGCTGGGTCGGCCTTTCAGTTTGTACAATATCGTTTCTATTAAAAAACTCAGGGATTTGAAAGTTAAAAACATGACTTCGATCATCTGGGGTGTCTATGTCTGTTTGTTGTTTTAGCGGTGAAGCCTTCCCATGATGCACCTATATCATGCTGTGCGTAGATTGTTTCAGATCCATCAAGCACGGTTTTTATTTATAGTCCTGCATCTGTAATGCACCTGATTTAAGGTTGAACTTGTAGCAAAACGAAAGTTTAAAAAGGTGTCAGGACTCTCAAAAGATGACAAGTTTCCACCACTCGTGGGTTCCCCTTTTCAAAATATATTTTTTATTGCTTGTTTACGTTTTCATAATAAATTAAGGAGAAACAACTTATTCTTTTAACATGATACAATTACTGACGAAGAACAGAAGACACAAGCAGTTTGTTTTCCGTCTGTGGGAAATGGTTTTGACCATATTCTGGCTTCTGTATAGGATTAGGTTTCTGTTTTCTTTCTGGAATGGGGGGGGTGGGTGGGATGGCCTAGTGGTCTAGAGTGCCGTGCTTCGACCTCTAGCAGGCCGGTCACCTCTGGCTTGCGGCTGTGGTTTTGAGCCCTGGTGTAAGCGTATGTGGCATGGAGATGGTGTCTTCTCAACCTCGTGGGTTTCCTCCGGGCACTCCGATTTCCTCCCACTGCTAAAGACCCCTACGTACAAGCGAATTATTGAAATAAAATTACCAATATATTAGCCCCAAAATGACCTAGTTTGTGTTGAGTGGACATTAAACCCCATTTCTCTCTCTCTTTCTTTCTGGGATGAGGTGTTTTTTTTTTGACTATTCTGTCGTCTGTCTAGATTCATATTACTACTGTTATTTGAAAAGTAAAATTATTGGCCTGATTCTGATAGAAATATTTGAACTTTGTCTTAATATTTGAATCAAAGATTGGATGGAGGTTGTCATGGGAGCAAACAGACATTTTAGCAGACGTTAAGTTGGCGCCAACTTTTTAAGAATGATGTTTGGGGAGAATGTTGTAAAATGACCTGTATGTCGAGATTCTCTGAGCGAATATTTAATATCAACACTTCATTTGTAGATAGACATTCCTGCTTCAGCCTAGAATCTCATGGCAGTCGTTTGATGCCCAGCGTATAGATTGTGAAGAACTGTTTTTTATTTTCATTGAAAACATGGGATGGTGTTCGGCAGGAAGTCTTACACTCTCTCGTGTTGGCATCAGACGCTAGATATTTCCACTGACTCTTGTGTCGTATGTTCAACACCTGGACCCAAGTTCCACAACTTTAATGCCGTCTGCCCGACTTGTATTTGGTGTAAAAGTTTTTTGTCTTCCCGCGGGACTGTTTTCGCTGCATGATGGCGATTAAATAGACAACATACGTAGCTTAACCACAATTCAAAGGTCATTCGCTTTTAAAATGGGTCGGGAGATTCCGGTTGGTGGAACTTTCTTGATGATGGTTAGTAGATTTTTGGCACGTTGCCTCGTTGCCTTTTTCCGTTTCAGGAGTTGTGGAGGCCAGTCCATTCTATTGTTTCGTTTATTCGTATATTGTCTACGGTCAGACTGAAAACACATTTTATTAATTCGTACATCCACATTCAAACTTTAGGTCGTTTCCTCGCCATCTTGCATTAATCTGCTTGGCTTCCAAGTTTGCCGGTTTGCCCATATTTGGCTAACCTGAAACAATAGAATTGTGGTGATTGGTTATTTTTTTGTCAACGTGGATTTTGCGTTGACAATATATGGTGACGTGGTCGGTATAAGTAGTTACCGATTATTGTTAACGTGTGAAAAGTAGCGTTAAGAACTATGTGGAAGAGGACTGTTTGTTATTCCTAGATGTGTGTTGGTTACCGTGGTTAGTTTTTGGTTGTCGTGGTTATTTATTTAGTTTTTGGGGATATTAAAATCTCAGGTGAGTGGATTTATAAAAATTCTTTTTTAATTTTCGTGTGGTACTATTGAGGATGGCAAACTTAGTGAAACACAAACTAGCTAATTATTTATTTTAGACTTAATCACAGATTATTTTAAAAACTGTCTAAAAACTTTGGCCATTATCTATACATTGGTTAAGTGTTCAGATAGCAGGGTCCGGTTTTACGATATTCTGACTAAGATAAAATCCAAATTTTAGTAGTTTGATTGGATAATATTGGATTGATTTTAGTGTCTAGCCAATAAAATTGAAGTATTTACTATAATTTCGATTTTATCATTAGTTAAGATTTCGAGAAACAAGCCCCAGGTTCTCAACATGTTCTATGAATGACATCTTAATTGTATTTCAACTGGTTCGATTGTTTTATACGTAAAGTATTCAGGTTGTTGTACTGAAACTGGTTTGTTTGTTTTACACGTGCAGTGTTCAGGTAGTTGTAAATGAAACCAGTTCGATTGTTTTAACTGTAGATGTATTCTTGATATTGACAGCAAGTTTGGGATGCTGAAACATCTGAAAAAAAGAAAAGGGCTTGTGAATTGGACAGGGTGGTGGGGAGGTGTAAAAGAGGTTATCCAGTATTTTTTGCATTATATTTTGTGTGATTTGGAAAATAAAACCCAATAAAGATTAAAATTTCATAATTTATTGAGAAAGATGAGGATTGAGAGAAAAGCATTGTATATATAGTAAGTCGTCTTTTTCAAATGACAAACAAATGTATCTTAACGGTACATTGTCCTGAAAATATTTTATCAGGTGACCATTTCCATTCCAATAAAAGTATGGCAAATTTAGTAAATATGGAAAGTTTGTGTAAATTATGTTAAAGGGACAATAACATTCTTGCTGGCTTGGTAGCTCCAGAAAATAAATAATACCCTTATTCTAAGTACTAGATGTTTAAGTGTCCTACCTGTTATGTAAATTATCCATTACAACCTATTTTACTTGTCCAGAGGGTTCGAAAACATTTGAAAAGGTTTACGTTAGACTTTTCAAATCAATTGGTTGAATTTTTTTAATTTTTTTTAAAATAGGTGTGTTAAGATGAAATTTATCATTTAATTGGAATATTCTAAAATAATACGATTTGTTGACCAGAATGAAGATTGGGTCATATTATTCAGTTTCAGCAAGAGTGTTATTGGGGCTTTAAGAGTACGTAATGTTGATGGTATTATTATAACATCACAATCTCTATAAAAAGCATTAGCAATCATTAAAACATTAAAATCTAATTTGTATACTTTAAACATTTATTAAGGTATCAAAACAAAGACATTGAACTCTTTATTTATTTAATCTCCTGAGGTTTCTGTCTTCATTAGCTAGTAGTAGATCATGCTGTTACAGAGAAGAAGAACGTTCACGTAGCCTGGTGTAGAATGTTGGTGACTTTACATTAGCCTGGTGTAGAATATTAGGGGTTTTGAACAGATGTTACATTCGCCTGGTGTAGAATATTAGGGGTTTCGAACGGATGTTACATTCGCCTGGTGTAGAATATTAGGGTTTTAGTAGAGATATTACATTATCTTAGTGTAGAATACTAGAGTAGAGATGTTCATCTAGCATGGTATAGAATGCAAGGGTTAGTGGTAGAGATGTTATATTAGCTTAGTGTAGAATACTCAAACTCGAGGGCACCTCATTTCATTTCATTTCATTTCAGTTTCGGAAACCATGCTAACAGCAATAATTTCAAATTTAAAAAAAAAAGAAAAATTAATTTTAATTTCACTCTTTGGTTTAGTGCCTCTGATGCCACTGCTGCCATAAAGGAGAGTCTATTTTATGTCTCGTTGAGGAGGTCAGTTGAATGGGGATGTGGGAATTATTCCATGTGCCGAGTCAGATACAACAAGGGTTTTGGGGAAGGTAACTCATTCCCCAAATTCGCATTAGATGAATTTTCCATACAACCTGGGGTGTTGGATGGCCGAATGGTTAGCGTGCGTGCGCTATATCATATGGCCTGCCATTGAGTCAACTAGCGTGATTTCAAATCCCCGGTTCTACATGGCAAGGAGTAGGGTGGCTTGTCCAACCTCGTGTGTTTTCTCCAGGTAATCCCGTTTCCTCCCACTGCTAAAGAATAATTAGAATAAAATTAAACCATATATTAGTCCTGAGTGCTCTCTCTCTCTCTCCATAGAAATTTCTTAAAATAGACCACACCACACCCAAACAAATGGTATTGAATCAGTGCTATCAGGAATATAGAGTTTCCGCCATTGTGGGAGGATAAAATTTTAAGTCTGTAACTTCAGGAATATATATGGTTCTTGATTTATGGGAGGATTAAAGGAAATGGTATCTAACCAAAACCATCAATGAGATAAAGTTCTCAAAAGTATCATCTTTAACTAGTTAGTTTGTCAAAAATGATCTGAGTTTCTCTTCAACGAGACTAAATGACAAATACAGGTTATCAGTTCTATGGAATTCGAAAATGTGAAACATTGCCTATTTTCAAATCAAATGTGAAAACCTGGCTGTCTAGTCACAATAATTAACCCATGTGAACACTTTCATCCGTCTTGAGCCATACTCCGCGCAGTGTTTCGTTTGATTAGAGCTAATCCCACTACTCACTGCTGTACAGAGCCAACATTCTTGTGCTAAATTATGATTGGTCAGTAGTCTCATTACCAACCAGTAGCTGACATCATGACAAAGGCTTTACCTTTAAAAAAGGTGCCAAAATTGGACCAAACATGTTTACGTTACGTCATAGCTTACGATTTTATTATGCCCAATTAACCATTGCATAGCAGATTATTGCAGTAAAACTAATTGCGTGACAAACGAGGCTATCAAATCGATGAAAATATAAACAATACTGTTTGGACGCGAACATACTTTCACCGTTTTTAATACCTTAAATCACTGTCCAAAGTTTTAGGGAAGACCCAAATTAAACGAAGGACTGTCATGCTGCTGTACTCAAGTGATAGCTTTGATTGAATGGGAAGAATAGACACACTCCCGCAAAAGTTTAAGAATCAGAATCTAATCCAGCAATGGCCAGAGGGGGATTTCTTGGGGCATTGCTTCTGGAATATGGACTAGAGCATCCCAAAGGGGGATGAATTTATGAATTTCGTTATGATTATTATCTCGCCTGTCCAACCTTGTGGGTTTTCTCCGGGTACTCCGGTTTCCTCCCACTGCTAAAGACACCTACGCGCAAGCGAATTATTGAAATAAAATTAAAACCATAGGTTAGTCCCGAAATGACCTAGTTTGTGTCGAGTGGACGTTAAACCCCATTTCTCTCTATGAAATGAATTAATCCTTACAGAAGTTGTTGCTACTTTAATCATGCATAATGTAAGATTTAGATTTAAGAGCTGGCTGATTTTGTTAGAAAAAAATTAACGGAAAATTAATAGTGATAATTTTAGTGAAATGACTTTATTCTGAGCTTAAAAATAAAAAATTATGGGAAAATAATATGTTGAAATTGAAATGACTTTATTTTGAGCGAAGTAATAGATGTTTGAAGTTTTGTCTGGATGGTGTAAATAATCTTGTCATGTACCTTTGCTGTGATGATAAACAAAGTCTTAATTATCAATTATAACATCTAATGATGATATGGATGGTAGATATTGTCTATGCCACTCAATATATTTAAACATACATTATGCAAGAGCTAAATCTGTCTAATGTAGTTCTTTTTTTAGGCCTGAAATGTTATCTAAATTATATACTATAATTATAAGACATTAATTAGCTTATCCATATCAAAATCAACTTTCGATGTCAAAGTTAGCCTGTGATATTTACTGGATTAGAATCCCATTTGCTGCTCAAATTTCATTCTTGATTTAATCATTAAATTTTTTATCGTACTGAGGCTAGGCAGAAAACTCAATCGCTAAATTCTCATTTTAGAGTGGATCATTTTCAGCAAATTCCCTTTACATTATCTAGTGTTTAACTATTAAGATTGAGGCTAGACGGAAAACTCAATCGCTAAATTCTCATTTCAGAGTGGAACAATTTGACTGAAATCTTCAGCAAATTGTCTTTACATTATATATCTAGTGTTTAACTATTATAGTGAGAACTGCCAGCTATTTATCTAATCTCCCATAATGTATCTTTATGCCATCCTGTGGTAGATTGTGAATAAATGTCTCAATACTAATTATATAACATTTCAAGCACGGAAGAAAAAAAGTACGGTGGGAAGATGTGGCGTTTACATAATGCAACTTAAGTTGCATTTATTGGAATGTTTTGATTCTTGTCTGTGTCATCATGTTTGTAGAATATATCGTCTTCCATCATGTAGTTGGTGGGAGGCAGACGTGGAATTTTATCATTGTGTCTAGCATTAATAAGATGAGTAAGAGGCTCCTGATATTGGGTGGAACTTGACGGATAACTGTGAATCACGACTCTGTCGATTCCCGCCCGAGCTGACGACTTTGAATCATGACTCGGTCGACGCCCGCTAGCGAACCATTAAATCTATTATTATACATCCAGTACTTCCTATTATTATTCATCTATTACTTCCTATTGTTTTATTATCCAGTCTCTTTCATTCAAAATCAAACGGTGCCATATATGAATTTGTGTGATTAGTGTTATGAGTGATAGTGTTACTGTGGGACCAGATTTGCTATGCTGATTTGCTGTATTTTTACTATGGATACCTGATTTATTTCAGAGCTTTCCTTACTAAAATTACATCGAAAATAAGGTAACAGTACCCTTTGTGATAAATATTTTAAGGAATTTGTCACAGATTGAATGAGAAATGGCATTTGATTTATAAAAGGAATGCATGAATTGTAGTTTTAGTATTCGAAAACAAAGTCTGATCAAAAATTGATTCTTTGAATATTTTTGGATGTCTGATGTTACCATGACGAGAAACTCAAAAGAAGATAATAATTGTCTGGTTACAGAAATATGTTAATTTGTTGCCGAATTCTGATTCAAGTTAAACCTCTTCAAATACGGCACCTGTTGACTTATTTCTCAAAACTTTGATCAAACCAGAAACTAGGTCTTAAAATAATTAGATGTGTGCTATTTAAAATTAACATCCAAATTTATGATAGGTAAAAAGTGATATTAAGTGTTCTAGTAATGATTATAGTTGCTGGGCAATGATATCCCTTGTTCTAGAAGTGGTATCAGGTGTTATAGTTGCTAGGTGATTATAGTTGCTAGGTGATGGTATCAGGGGGTGGAATCAGGTGTTGTAGGATAGATAATAGTTTATGGAAGTGGTATGAAGTGTTCTAGATGGATTAAGCTTACCCTATTGGTATGAAGTGTTCTAGATGGATTAAGCTTACCCTATTTAGTGTACAATAGGAGATTACAACAGAATTTTATATTTTCATGTTAGTCTAATTTGTTTGGATTATGATATTCTTTAATGGCTTGTCTTCTATCTGGACATTAAATCCCATCTCTCTCTCTCTCTCTCTCTCTCTCTCTCTCTGGTGATATGTGAATTAATAGTGCTTTACCTTCCTACCATGTAAATAAGATACATGTTATATTTGAAAGTTATTCTATAGTTTGTAAAAGGGTTTGAATCTATCGAGCTGACATTGTAAAGGAATGAGCTGAATGTCTACTCCACCATCTATAACCACAGTACTAGTTATAACTGTGTAATTGGCTCAAGATATATTTGATGGAGATCTGTTTGAAATAAAAAAAACACCTGATACACCACCCTAACCCTATGACATTTAATATTCCAATCTCACTCTCACTCTCTCTCTCTCTAGAATGTTTCACTTTATTTCCTTTCTTACTTCAATACCGTCTGCTTGCTTCTAACTAAGGAACAAGCGGCCATGTTGGGTTTTATAAAGTTGGTTTGATAATTCTCTCGGAGCAGGTCGTTCAGGTAAATTGATTTATTAACAATATTTTACAATCGGCAAGTTTATTTTGTCGATTCTATGTTGAGATATTTACCATCATCAAGTTTATTTTGTCAATGCTGTGTTGAAATTTTGTAATATCATCTAGTTTAAAATATATTAAAATATTTAGGCAGTTTTATTTAAGTTGCTTGTTACTGTATCCATTTTATTCAGATTCTCTTCATGTTGTCAATAAGAATTCTGGATAAATACTTCTTTTAATTCCAGATATTAAATGTATTTTATATGTTTTTATAGTGGAAAGATTTATTTCATGTGATTAGTTGTGAATTTTTTTTTATTGTCATCTCAGCTCTAAACTTCCTGTTTAAAGATGCTTTATGATGAGCTGTCCATTCTTACTATAATAGGTTAACAATGGGGATTGAAAAATAACTTATTTCTTTCAAATCAATCAAGTGCTTTTTTATTTTAGTTCTGAAAGTTCACCATTACTCTTCACGTAAAAGTTCAAATAGTCAAATCTTTCAGTCAGTTAAATGATTTTAGTTCTGAAAGTTCACCATTACTCTTCACGTAAAAGTTCAAATAGTCAAATCTTTCAGTCAGTTAAATGATTTTAGTTCTGAAAGTTCACCATTACTCTTCACGTAAAAGTTCAAATAGTCAAATCTTTCAGTCAGTTAAATGATTTTAGTTTTGAAAGTTCACCATCACTCTTCATGTAAAAGTTCAAAGAATCAAAGTTCACCTTCAGTCCATCTACATGTCAGCATAACCACTTTTATCCACATGTATCGATCACCATCTTTGATGTACTTTCGTGAATGTGAAATAAAGCAATAATAATTCTACAATCATTATCATTTGGGGGGTTGGGGGGGTGGATGGCCGTATGGTCAGCACGTGTGCACTGTATCATTAGGTCTGTCATTGAGTCAACTGGTGTGGTTTCGATTCCCCGGTTGTACGTGACAACGAATAGGTTCACCCCGAGATCCCCCAGTTTCCTCCTGCTACTAAGAGTCCCCTACATGCAAGGGAATTATTGAAATGAAAATTAAACCATATATTAGTCCCGAAATGACCTAGTTTGTGTCAAGTAGATGTTAAACCCCATTTCTCTTGCTCTATCATCTAAACCAATGCATACTTTGTAACTTTTTTTTTGTGATTCTCAGATGTGCTTAAATTACATAATAACAAATGGAAGTCAGAAATATGTTTGTCTTACTGAAGTTGTGGAAATTTTATTTGAGAAATTGGTTTTGTTGTATTTTCAGATTACATCATGTGGATGTTTGGCGATGTGTTACAAGACAGGGAACTCATGTTTTGTATACGTGGTCGGTTGATAATCAGACCGAGGAGGAAACCACTGTGGATCAGGTATGTTTACACTAGACATCAGTTTATTATAGTGCTATATAATATACAACCATTTATTACAGAATTAAAGTGCTATATTGCTATATATACAACCTTTTATTATAGTGATATATTGTTATACAATATACAACAGTTTATTATAGTGCTATATTGTTATACAATATACAACAGTTTATTATAGTGCTATATTGTTATACAATATACAACAGTTTATTATAGTGCTATATTGCTATATAATATACAACAGTTTATTATAGCATTATAGTGCTATATTGTTATACAATATAACAGTTTATTACAGCTATATAATATACAAGTTATTTATAGCACTATATTGTTTTACACAATATACAACAGTTTATAATTGTACTATATTGTTATACAATAAGATCTTAAGTTATAGGCTGTGATTTAGCCACGAAAATCGTTTCATTTTGTCCCAGCAAATTCCAGGCGAAAATCTGACGCTTTGCTGCACAAGTAAACAAGTAAGTCGTCACTGTAGTACACATTTCTATTGCGATGTTTTGTACAATCAGACCAACACTCGAATTACGCCTCGGACTATATTTGTCAAGTGTAGCCATAATGTGGTGAAGAAATCATATTCTAAGCCAATCAGAAACCATAAAAGCAATCAACGTCATTAGGTCAGGGGTCAATAGCCATAAATAGACCAGGGAATACCTTTTACGAGACGGAACACGTTGGCTTGTTTACATTTGTATGAGAGAATTTTTCTGCAAATATGCCTGAATTACGGGACAATAACATCAGATAAATGTTGTGCTGACACCGTGAACACGGCTGGCCCGTGATTTGCGGAAAAAATATGGTCAAAAGCGAAATTGTATCAATGAATGTGATATTTCCTGGAAAAAGTATTTTTTCCATTTTATTTCAATAAAACAATATGCAAAAGAAATATAAATATAGTATACAGATGAAAACGTTTTTGGCATGATTGAAATACTGGTTCGGTATAATAATTATATATAATGTTGAGAAAAAAAAATAATACTATCTACATGAGCCCACTGATACAACAGAATATTAATAATGATTCACCTAACAACCCTGAACATTATTCATTTATTCATTCAAATTATTCATTTTACATTATCTACTTTTGAACTATTATAGCAAGAATGGCTAGTTCTTTATCTAAATTTTATATAATGTATCTTTAATGAAATAATAATAATAATAATAACATCATGTATATAGTGTATTAATACTGGAGAATGGTTTCTAATCTGCTTTTCAGATTTTTATATCCACAGAATCGGGCCCGTCGCCAGCTCATAAAATTGAGGGGGGGGGTACAGAATTTTTTGGAGGGGCTGAGGATGTGGCCGGCTAAGAATACTCCTAAGAAATCATCAATTTTTTTTTTTTTTTTTGGGGGGGGGGGGCTAAACCGCACAGACTACATGTATTTACACACAGATCAGGACTTGTGTCCGTATACACTGTACAAAATTAAAAGATATATGCCAGTAAAGAAAAGTACATATAAGAGAAAAACAAACAGTTAACTAAATAAAATGGTTCCAGTAATATGAATAATGAATAAGAAATGAAATGGAGTTAAACGCCGTCCTACTGTTCTGCTGTTATATATGTACATGTACGCTATACAGTGTACTACGAGGAAAATTTTGCCTGGGCACAGCACTATGGCCTACTCTTATATCGAATTCCAACTGCCTAGGGACCTTTTTACGTGCACACCAATGTTACACAGGAATTCGGTTTTTCGTCACATTTGAACGACTAGACAGCAGTCCTTGTACCTTGTCAGCCCCTCTGCCTGCACCACTGACAAGGAGAAACCACGTCTGAATTGAATTGGAATAAAAAAGGAAAATAAAAACATATATGTCAACTTAAAATAGCTAAATATGATATGAACATTTATCGACATGTACAGTACATTTAAGTAAAACATGTTTAAAATACAAAAATACATATGTATACAGGTTGAGGCCTACTCATAAAAATCACAATTTCATCAATTTGATTTGGCTGTCACTTTCATTTTCACAAATTCAAACTAGAAAACTTTCACTTCTACAAAATACATCTATCTGTAGCTCCTATATACATGTACTGGGTTAAGGAAGACGGGCGTGCGCTATACAGTTTATTATGAGGGAAATTTTGCCTGGGTACAGCACTATGGCCTACTCTTATATCGAATTCCAACTGCCAAGGGGTCTTTTTACATGCACACCAATGTCCGAACCGCTTACAAAAATACATACAGGTGTAGGACTATTCATAAAAAATCATGTAATTTCATCAATATCATTTGACTGTCACTTTCATATTCAAACAATTTTCACAAATCCATACTAGAAAGCTTTCACTTGTAACAAATACAACTATCTGTAGCTAATGCAGCCTGATTTGCATCCACAGAGAAAATATTGTTTGGTTCTTGGTTTCTATAGTCAACCTAACCCTGTGATTTGTTACAGTAGAGTTTAACAAGAAGGGCATAAATTTCTGCAGATACAGTAAGGCAACTTTAAAGTAATGCACATGGTATTTCACCTCAATGGTGACACAGTCATTTCCATAGTGGTCTTTTGTCTTGGTCTGAGTTGTCATACATTTAGGAATAGGAGAATATCTTCATCAACTTGCATTTGCAATAAAATTGGAAAATGTTAAGATAATGACCCCCTTAACAAATTAACCAGACCTATTATTCTTTTTCTTATTTCGCTGGTAAAATATTAGCTGCTCTAAACATAGTTCTTTATTCATACACAGTTGTTGGGGTTTTTTTTACGTTGGTAATGTATGTGAGAAGTCTGTATTGTTAGAATGAGAGAGAGTTTTGTCTGCACATTACTGCAATTCTTTGTCCAACATATCAATATTTCCATCTAATTTGATCCACTGGTTAGCACATACCCTAGATTTTTCCCAGTTTCTCACAGTAAACGGTTTGACATCGGTGTTTTAAACAAAATCTACACGGAGTATACAGTTCTAGTTATTCTTCCGCTTGTTTACTATCAAAACGTAAACAAACCGGTGACTTTCACTCTACACGACCCGTTGACCTTTCGTCGTGTGCGTCTGATTGGTGAGCTTTGTCACGTGATCTATTAAAACCAAATCACCGCGAAATTCAAATACCATCGCACATTGATAAGTAAGCCCATTTTTATTTTGACGTTTTCTGTCAAACGTCAAAGAATTGATAAAAGAAAAGTTGTGTGGAAATACAAAGTAATACTAGAAGAATTAGATTATGTAGTTTGTTTTCCGCCTGAAAATCGTCGGGATGGAGCAACAGAAGCAAGCTTGCTAGAAATTTCACATCACGGCCTATTAAGAATTTACTCAAAATTGTTCACTTTATTTTAACTACAATATATCAAATACATCAATTAGAAATTATGTGCTAAGTTTTGTGTTTCTGGATCAAATGTATATTCTTCTTAAACAGTGATTGAAAGTTGAGTAAATTCTTAAATCTGTGGAAGCTTTGGATCCACTACAGTAGAATCTGTACAAGTATCCACCCCTAGTCAGTGACATCTGCTTGTAAGTGGTCACTCTGTATACAGTGGTGTAAATGTTGGTACAAAATGACATGTTTACGGAATTATATATATCGCAGATTTGCGTCTCACAATTTCTATACACTCACATTTCCTTTCAATATTGGACCATAACTTCGTGGATTATGTCCCTTGATTATACGAAAAATCACCTTTTTTTTATGGTAGATTGTTTTCTGTCCATCTCTTACAAAATGTGGGCGTGCATGACAACCATTTGTTGTATTGGTGATGACAAAATTTACTGATGTATCTGATTGTAAAATTTTATTTGATATGAGCACTAACGGCAAGCATTTAGATTTTATTAAACATGGATTATGCAAGAGCAAAACCTGCCTATTGTAGGTCTTTCTTCAGGCCTGAAATGTTATAAAAACTATTAATTAGATATTAATTGGTAATTGTGAGAACTGCCAACTCGTTATCTAATCTCCCATAATGTAAAGGAGACTTCCCTTGAGTGGCGGCTGAATTCAGATTCTATTGATCATACAGACAGGGTTGTCAAAATTACTGTGAAAAAATATAGCTAATTACTTATGAGATGATCTTCATACACCACATGGCCTATTTTCACATAGTTAACTAACTGGACCTGCTTTGTATATCAGCAAGTTTTATGGGATATATTCGAGTCTGTTGTAGATTGTTATATTTAACGCTAATATCTAGTCAAGTGAAAACAGCCCATTTTATGTAAGACTCCTTCACTAGGTAGCATCTGGTCAATCTTGAACCAGAATTATTGGGCATTATTAGCGTGTAAAATACATTTTATTAAACCAACATTGGAAATGAAATGTTGTTCAAATGGACTTCAGATTCAGCGGTTCTATATTGTACCAATACCAACATTGGAAACCAACTTTGTCCTTTGATACGATTTTTATGTTGCTCACAGTATCAAAGTTTGCAGGATTTAAATTGACTTTTTTTTTCTTTTTTTTTTGCTGGCATTACCAAAGTTGATGAAGGATTTAAATTGAACCTATTTTATTTTTATCGCCAGGTACAAGGAAACTTTTATAATCCAGACACTCATGTCATCCAAGTGCGAGCTCGTAACGACATCAGTGAAGCAAAAGCCTCCATGAAGGTGATGGTCCAATATCCTATAGAAGATGTTACCTTGGAAATGTCTGGAGCCATCGTAGGTCTCCTAACCAATATAACTCTACGTGTATCAGGAGGACGCAAGTTTTTTATAGAGTACGACTTTGGAGATGGAAATCAGCATTTTATTTCATCTGAAGGGCCAAAGTTACAAATAGCAACTCTGGAATCTGGAAATGGCCGTGCAACCCCACCAATTTATGAGCTAACAGTTTCTAATCGTTATGAAACAATCGGTCACTACAACGTCAATTTCAACGTTTCTAATCTGGTGTCGTATGTTACGAAACAGATAACTTTAATGGCGGAAGAACCAATAGAAGGTATCGTGTTAATGACAGATTCTCCGAGAGTTATCTCTCTTAGTAATCCGGTTGTGACAGTTCGAGCAACAGTTAGATCAGGAAAAGATCTAAAGTTTAAATGGAGTTTTGGTGATGAATACCATATCGATGTTACAAGGTAAATACCGACTTGTTTTCTTTCTTCAGAACTCACTCCTCTCTCTCTCTCTCTCTCCTCCCTCTCCCCCTTTCTTACCTTGCTCGCTCTTCCCTTCGCTCTCTGAAATGATCATGTGTACTTCATCAATAAATGTATTATATTGTTCGGCCATATTGGTATTGGTTGTTGATAGAAACCATCTTTTAACATCAATTTATTAATCAGATCTTACTTTAGGTAACCCCTCTCTCTCTCTCTCTCTCTCTCTCTCTCTCTTTCCTGACCTAGATATTGATAATCTGACTGACTTGGCTGTCTATCAATCCTGATGTTACCCTAATTAAGGTCTACGCCAGATGGCTATGTTGTTTTTATAAATATTTTCCCTTTCTATCTAGCCATGGCAACACAAGCGAGGCTACTCACCGGTATAATGTGGCAAATGAATACCAAGTGAAACTGAACGTAACCAATCCCAGGTATCCCCACCCAGTGACAGCTCAACTGCCGTTTAAATTCCTGGTTGTTGATGTGATTGAAGATGTGTTTTTAAGCCATGATCCACGGGGACATGAAAAACAAAATGGTGCTGCTTTACGCTGGATCAATGGACAACTCACCACAGATGATGTTTATTTTCAGGCCAGGTAATAAGGAACAAATTATTTATTTTCAATCTTATCTGTTCCAACGCTATGATTAGAACTGTGTTTTAAATGTTGCTTGAATTATAGAAAACTCAACTTTTGTGTTACGAGCATACAATCAGTGCGGGATAGTGCTATACAAATGTTCACATTATTATTATTATATTCCTTCATTAGAAAATCTTCAATATTTGATGTAATCCCTCAAATCCTTTCAAATAAGTTGACATGCAGAAAAAAAATAGGAATTTAAAAGATTCATGAATTGTTCACCATTACGTGAAACTGCCATGTTAGGTTTTCTGGACAGAATGTTATGGATTTCAAATTGAAATATATCTAAGCATTTAAAAATATTAGAAGGGGAATGCACTATACTAATTAGTTGACTCCAGTTTTATGTTGTATTTGTTAGAAGTATGTTGTTCTTTTTCACTTTCGGTAGATAAAAATTGTAAATTTGATTGTATATAAATTTAATTTATTTTCAGCGTTGTGTCGGGATCTCACATGACGTATATCTTTGATTTTGGTGACGGCACGTCTTACATGGAGAATGTGACGTCTGTTAACACTCCGATGACATCCATGAAGAAAGTGAAACATAGATATAAACAAAGTGAGTTCATGATTTAAATAATTATAATCAAAACAACATGATAGAGATTTAATTTGCTTGAAGAATAAAATTGTAGGTTTAATTATATAAGTTGATTTTTACGTTCAGAGATTCGGCCAGTGTTGACAGCTAATGGCTTATAAATATGTTCAAATCAAACCAACAACAAAGCGACAGCAATACTTGTAAAAATACTTTCAGATTAAACTAATGCATTACCTTATTTTGATCAGAGCACCTGCTTTAAACCAAGAGAATATAACTATATTATGTGGACTACATAAAATAAAACCAAGTACGAACAATCCAAACCATTAGACAAAATTCAAAGTCCTAAAAAAACGGTCTAGGCAAAATAGTGTAATAAAGAAAAATAGTGTAATCAGCATATGGTCTGTTCACCGTGTACAAAAAACACGACAAACACTGGTAACAATTTTCTTTGCTGAGTTGAGGAAATCCTTGATATGAAAACTGATAGGCTGATGGTTAAAAATTACACAGATTCCATTAAAAAAAAAAATGATTCTCTCTGTTTTTAGTTGGAATCTACAATGTAAAGCTGACAGTTATCAATCCACTGGGTAATGTAACGGCTCCTCTCAATGGACCATTTTACGTCCAGGTGGCACCAGAGGGTGTAAGGTTGTTCGATAAATGTACAAGGCCGAGAGAAGAAGAAGTTTATTCTGTGGAAATTAAAAATGGAACCAACATAACTATAGATTGGAAAATGGGAGATGAAACCGAGTTCATTGATCGTGGTAAGTTATGTCAGATAACGTCTCAGACACCAGGCCAGATAACGGCTTGATCACGCCAAGCCATATAACAATATAACAGTCCCACTATGCCAGACCAGATAATGTTCCGACTATCTCAGACCAGATAATGGTCCGACTATCTCAGACCAGATAATGGTCCGACTATCTCAGACCAATTAACAGTCCCATCATTTACTCACATTTTAATCAGTCTGCCTTAATATCTCAGGAGTGAGTGCTAAGCAAATTCATCGAATACCAGGCCTTAGATTCAGCTAATAAGTGTACCAGACCTTAGATTATTTCTTGTTGTGTTTCAGGTAAAAGTGTTCGTCATCAATATCAAACGACTGGATCAAAAACAATCGAAGTTAAAGTCAGTAATAAAGTGGGTGTGGTACGAGCGTTTGCTACAGTGTCTGTCGTTGACGAGATTCAAGGTATGGTGACCATCTTTTATCCATCATGGATTAAAATAACTGAGACATTTACTCGCCCATACATGGATGTAAATATTATTTGCACTAAGGTTAAATACCCAATTCCATACCTTGATTACAACAGATGTAAAAAAAAAAAACAATTTAATTTTTATTTACTACAACATTGAAACTGTGTTGTATATTTGTTAATTTTATGTGAGAGGCTTTTAGAATGTGATCAACTGTCTGAACATCTATCATCCAATGGTCGAGTTCTGTCTTTCAGGGTTTTTTTTGTTATTGTTGTATTTTTAATTAATGTCTGGCAAAGTTTACAAACTCTATCATAATTGAATACTGACATTTATCAGGTATCTCTTTGACATATTGAAAATGCGCGACCTAAAAGAGTATTGATTCATTATTTTTAGCCACACAGATTGTTTATTAGAATTTATGAGGATTGTTAATGAATGAAACAAAATAAAACCCTTCGCGTTAACTACCTGAATTGATAGACTGATCATTCTATTTTGTTTTTCGATATTTCAGGTGTGACCCTTCACGTACCAAGTAAGTCTTTAGTTACTGAGAAAGTTTATGAATTCCGGGCCACACCAATACCCAGTATTCCTGGCATTGTGCGTAATTATGAATGGGATTTTGGAGAGACGTATTATCAGCCACGATTTCATGTAACTAAAGATCCTGTAATAGAAAAACTTCTGCCGTCTGGAAGGTTTGTATGTAGATATATATATTTACATATAAAAATATAAATTTTTGAAAAAAAACCCAGACTACATTATTTGTTGATTACTAGCACTTTCACTTATTTTATTAAACATAGATTATGCAAGAGCTAAATCTGCCTATAGCAGGTCTTTCTTTAGGTCTGAAATGTTTTCTAAATTATTAATTAACTGATCCAGGCCTGAATCAAATCTCGATGGCATTAGATTTCTCCAATTGATATTAAATAGATTAAAAGGGTTCAGAAATACTTTGATTCAGTCAAATATGGAGGACCGAGACGTAACTTCGATAAACCAGTACAATGATTGAAATTATTGCACATGTCTGTCAAACCTTCAAAGGCTAATATCTTGGCTTGCATTAGAGAAATTTGAATGAAGTTTTCTAATTATTCATTTTACATTATCTATTTTTAAACTATTATAGCAAGAATGGTGAGTTCTTTATCTAAATCATGCACAATGTATCTTTAAGCTTTTCAGGTAAACAACATTTAGATAATACTAATAAAAAAAGCGTGAGTGCTAGTAATTAACAAATAATGATAAATAATTTACGCAGAGCCAACTTTTAATGTTTCCTTTCTGTTATGATTTCTTTAGCCGTTCCATTTGTTAATGTTTTTCAGGCATGTTATTACAGTGAAAGCTGTTAATTGTAACAGTACTGTCGTGTCGAGACCTGTAGAAGTCCATGTGATGGCTAAATTAAAACATATCTTCATATCGTCCACAGACAACAAACTTGTCAACAAACCTATTGAATTCTGGGAGAAATCTTGGGAAGGTGATTTCCTGAATTTTACGTGGAATTTTGGTGATGGATCAGAACCAGTTGTCCAGCAAGCGAGCAACGTGACACACGTTTATAACAGGTTAGTTTGTTTAATGGTGATCCTCATGAACCTATCTGGGAGGGAGGGGGGGGGGTGGATGGCCAAATGGTTAGTATGTGCATGCTGTATCTTAAAGTCTGTCAAAGTCTGTCATTGAATCAACTGACGTGGTTTGGATTCCCTGGTTGTACGTGACAATGAATGGGTCGTCTGTGTTAGTACCCAAACAACCTAGTTTGTGTTGAGTGGAGGTCAAACCCCATCTCTCTCTCTCTCTCTCTCTGTCTCATTAACCTGGATATAAAGCACCTCCAATTGATATTTTTAAGCACAAATTCTGGCTTCAGGCTAGTATCTCTGTCCCTATGTCACTCATCGTTATTGATATATTTAATACCTGTACATGCTAAGTATAAATTACTATTGCCAGGTGTGGTGATCTTTATATCAGGTTAGGGGGGAGGGGGACTCAAAACCCATTTCTCGGGTCAAATCAATTCTAGTAGCACAGGTAACATTTGAATGCCTGGACATACTAGTCTTCAATGTTAACCAAATCTGATATTTTTGTTTAGAACGGGAGAATATATTGTTAGCCTGACAGCCCAGAATCCCATCAGCTCAAAAACAGTAAAACAGCGAATTTTTATTCTCAATAAGATCTGTAACCCTCCCGATGTTATGATCATCAGCCAACTTCGTACGGCAGATCAGCAGGTTAGTAACAACCATCTTTATTTTAATTATTCCTAATCTTGATACTAGCTCCACAGGTTAGCGGCAGCCGTCTTTAATCATCACAAGATGAAAATTTTAGCCAATGTATTTGTTTGAGATTTAAGTGGCATTTTGAAATCAGGGTATGTAGACCTGGGAATCTCGGGGAAGTGGAAACTATGTTTTATGATGTGGGGAAGTGGAATGCTATGTTTTACGAGCTGGTCAAATTGAAATGCTATGTTTTAATATCTGGTCGAAGTGCAACGCTATGTTTTAAAATCTGAAACGCTATTTATTCAGATGTGGGGTAAGTGAAATGCTATGTTTTATTATCTGATCGAAGTGGAATGCTATATATCATGCATTCTGTTAATCCATTCAGATCACTTGAAAACAGAGACACAATCTCGACTCGTAATTCCTGATCTCTGATCCATTTCATTTGAAAACAGGCACCTTACCCCACATTCAGATAAGATATTGTTTATCACACTTAATGAAAGTTTCATCAACCTCTTTATGATGCCACTTCTGGCTATAATGTTTCTTTATCTGTGTAGACTGCATTAACTCAACTCGTAAAAACTATGTGCCCATTGCTATGTTATATCTCTTCTATAGAATAAACTTACAAAGTCAATAAATATAACAACTAACAGTGCCTTAGAAACTGCTTTACAGTTTTGACATGCTTTATGACTATATTATTATTAATTATATGCTATCAATCCAAATAATGTCTGTGTGGCATTTTAAATCTCAACTCAAAACATCCTTGTTTCAAAACCCTGATCCGTTAATAATCATCGAATACCAAAACATCTTAGAAACTGTACTTCAGTATTAACTCGCTTTAAAAATGACGATATTAATATTATTATTACCTATAATCCCAGGTCTAAGGACTGAATTCACTCCTCTGTCCTAGGGGGAATGGCTGAATGGTTAGCACGTGCGCGCTGTATCATACGGTCTGCCATTGAGTCAACTGGCGTTGTTTAAATTCCCCGGAAGTACATGACAAGGAGACGGTTCGCCTGTCCAACCTCATGGGTTTTCTCCGGAACCTCCGGTTTCCTCCCACTGCTAAAGACCCCTACGTGCAAGCGAATTATTGAAATAAAATTAAACCATATGTTAGTTACGAAATGACCTAGTTTGTGTCAAGTGGATGTTAAACCCCATTTCTCTCTCTCTATCCTAGGCCTAAACTGTGATTCAAACGGACATTAAAAAGACTCGAAAGCAGACCAAATAAAGCATCGGGTTGATATATCATATCAGCAACTTCTTTTATATTTTCTTACAAAATCTGACAATTTTATTATTGCACTATCTACAGTTCTTCTTTATTTATTGTCAAATATACGTCATTCGAAATAGAATTTTGCTAGAAAGAAATTCTTTAACATATGTAAAACTCTAAGATCCAGAAATTGGAGCCTTGAATTCTTCTTACTTATAAAAATAACACTAAAAATTCTACTTTGTTAATTAGACACTTAAACAATCTGAGAATTATTTGAAATTCTCTAGAACAATCAGACATAAAGAGAAAATTATCAAATATTATGAACATCAAGGAATACAAGTCTGGTGAAAAGAGTCTCATTTTATTAGAATTTATGATAATAGAGAGCATGTTTGTTCATCTTCCATCAGTGGACAGACAATGGCACGACGATACAACGCAACACAGTTATTGATCTCTTTTTTCTCGTGTCGGCAGAAGTTTTTCACTCAGGTTTTTCAAATTTGCGGAAATTGTATCTTTGAAAAATGGAGCCAAAATAGACGTCAGTTCATTCCTTCCTTCTTGTTGCATTATGTAAATAGCGAATAGAAAATATTTAAAATTTTATAGGTTAAATAGAATTACTTGGGGGTATTTCAATACAGTTCATATTTTCAGACATTATATAAAAATACAAATATATCGGCAGTCATGGCGATTTTCAACTTGCTGTATGTCAGTTGTATAAACTATTTAGTTTTCTAAACCTCTTGTATTCAACAAATATATTATTTTATCATACGATTCAAGTATTTTTAATTTTTTCTCTATGTCAGAAGATTTGACTCTTGCAACCTTTCCTCCCCACAGATTCCGGGTTGCCTGGCAACCAAATATGGTTTCTGCTCCTTCAATTAATTCCTTTTTTTTTGTTCTTGAAATGTGAATTCTAGATGATAAATGGTGTTTTTGAAAACATTAATCTTAATTTGGTGTTGGTCTGCGATCCGATTCCAACGCTGCACATACACTTGTACAATATTCCAAATGGAGACAAATTTAATTCATAGCAGACGCATCTGGGGATATTTCTCTGACTCTAATTTGAGGGATTTGTCAATGAAATTAGTTCAATGAGAGAGATAGTTGCGATTTTTGATTGCAATGATTACGTCCAGATGCTTGATGAATTTTGTTTCTCACTCTCTAGTCGTATTCTGCGCGTGCTATATGTATGTTAATGATATTTTTCAGTTGTCGTTTCTGCGATCAGAAGTCATCTATATCGAGGCTCGGGTGAGAGTAAATTTATGTCACTTGTCATCAGTTGTTCGTTATTCGTGGGCCCTGATCAACTCGAGCAACAACAACCAGTTTGTCTTGTCGAACCTCGACAACCATCTAAATCAACTATCTCTCATACTACCAGCAGCAACGTTATCCTACGGAAATTACACCGCAAAACTCAAGGTACATAGTTTTTAATGTAGTTTATATTTTTTGTCAAATGATTTTTAAATTTATTTACATATTTATGTCTATATCATATTTTAAATGGCGTTGAATCTTCCACTGCTCAATGTTCAGACAAGAAGAATAAAAATTGTCAGTTTTCTTCAAGTCTGAAAAAGACCATCTTGGACAATTTTTCTTTACAGCATGAAATCTTCTAGAAAATTTGTTCAGGATTAAAATTTGTGTCAGCATCTTTCGTCATGTTGTTTTGTAATCATCTTGTTTCTCCAGGCACATAATTTATGATAATGTACATACTGGATGATCTAGACATTAGATCAGCGCTCATATCAGTCTGGGAAGATGTGCAAACAAGATGTTTTCATGTCTACATTTTAATTGCATCAAAAACTTCTAAATGAGGCTGCACATGGGAACGAAAGGCTGTTAAAGATTGCGTAATCATATGTTTTTGTTCAGACACACACATCTAAGGAGCTGAGTCTGCAGCAATGAGCCCCTGATGGCCGGTTATTACTTCGTCAGAAATTAATTTCGTTAATTTATCGTAATTTATGTCAAATTTTTAGCCAGTGAAATACGCTTCAGATCGATATCGTGTTCAGCAACGACCAATCAGAGCAGACCATTTGAAATTGCGGAAGGTATTTTGAGTTTGCAGGTACCGTATATAAAAGATGCTGTGAAAGTGTGAGTCATTTTTAGGCAGCAGCTCAGAGACGACAGGACAACTGATTGCATGGGTTGCTTCAACAAAAACGCAATGTCTTTGCTAAATTTCTCGGTTTACTTGGTTGAACATCTGACAGTTGACACGTAAAATTTAGAATTTTCCAGAGTCAAATTGACCAGAAGCTTTTATGGAATTATGGCATTTAACGCCTAAGGATTTTAATTATTTTGCTCCAGAAATTTCGACAATATAAAATTTGTTTTTTCTCTCCATCAGGTAATGATGAATGGGACTATCGTGTATTCAGTCCTAGAAACAAAATTTATGGTGAAGCCGTCACCTCTGCTGGTTGTTATAGATGGAGGAAGTTCTCGTAGACTCAATCACAAAGACATCCTTCACCTTGATGGTAGCTTGTCAACAGATCCAGATAGACTAGAACAAAAGGAGCTAAGGTAATTATGTTGATTCTGTTAAAGTTCACTTTTTCAATATTTTTTCTTTTTTAGTGAAATCTTCACCTCAATTTAACACCATATTTCAATTAATTTTAACAACAAATTTCTCGCATCAAATGAGATGTCCACTCAACACTAACTAGGTCATTTTGGGACTAACTTATAGCAGAATTTTATTTCAATAATTTGCTTTATGTAGGAGTCTTTAGCAGCTGTGTGAAACTAGAGGACCTGAAGTAAATCAGAGTTTTCAGTGTATTTTATTATAGAACAAAATGTACAGCAGGGGCCAGTTTCACAAAATTTTAATTAAAGATAAAATCCAAATTTTAGTGGATTCTTCAATTTTGGCTAAGTTCTAAAATCAATCAAATATTATCCAATCAAATTACTAAAATTTGGATTGTATCTTAGTTAAAATTTCGTGAAACAGGCCCCAGAATAATTGAGCTTACAGGTGTTAAATAATGTTCTAAAGCAACAGTTGAATTTATATGTCATGTGATCAGCAAAAGTGCCATAAGAGTTATTTCCCTTAGATAAAATTCAGGAACCCAGAAAGCAACCCATCTTAACATTGTGCGTAATATTGGCTGTTGGAATCCCATTCCCCTTCAGGTAGAATTTTCCTTATAGCACGATAAAACCTATTTCACGTGATTATCATTGTATATTGTGTGTTTTTCTAGGTTTAGTTGGAGCTGCCAGATATTGAATACATTGAATGATTCATGTTTTGAAAACACAACATGGCCGTCAGGTGTCCCTAGCAACGTTTCTGTTGTTGCTATGCCAACTCGCCTACTCAGACAGGAGAAGACAGACTTCTTGTTTAATCTGACGGTGATGACACCTACTGGTAGAACAGGTGTCACAGATCAAGTTATTGAAATACTCCGTAGTGACAATGTTTTAAGGTGAGAATTAGTATTTTGTTGTTGTAGGGTTCACTGACTACATAGGTCAATATATTATACAACTTCTCCAGAATGGTGAAGATGTTTTAAGCCATGGTTTAGATTCCCCGGATAAGGGTCTCATGGTTCTCCAGTTTCCTCCCACTGTTAAAGAACCCTACGCACAAGGGAATAATTGATATAAAATTAAATCAATAGTTTGTCCCCAAATGACGGGTTTTTTTTTTTCAAGTGGATTTTTTTTCTCTCTCCATGTTGAGTCACATTTCACTTTAAACCTGTGTCTTTAACGTCTTCTGTATCAAGTGGCCTGATGAAGATGGGCATATGTCATGTAGTATATATTAGGGTTAGGGTTAGTATGTTTCTGCCAACTTTTTGTTGAATTACAACCACGTGTAAGTATTTCTAGGATATGGTTTACGTTAGGGACCCCACTATGTGTACATATTTCTAAGATATGTTTTGACAAACTGACCCAGATTTCTATCTTCCGTTGTGAACACCTGAATTGTTTTTATCTTCCAGTCTGAATGTGAAGTGCAAGCAGTGTATTGGCCACCTGGTTAATCCCAACTACCAAGTATCATTTGAGACGTCTTGTCCGCGATGTCAACCAACGGAAACAACGTATAGCTGGGAAGTGAAACTAATTCACAACGTCGATGTTCCATCATCGTTTGATGATTTAAATGAGTGTGTGAAACCAGACGGATCGTCGTTTAATGTCAATCTGGCGTCAAAGAGACTCGGTACTACGCCAAAACCTAGACTAGAAACAATAAGTTCACAATCAACGACCAGCAGTCGACAAACACCAACGGGTAAGTAGACTTAAAGCTACAATTTCATATTTTTAAGTCATATTTTTAAAATGTATTAAAATAAAGCCCTAAACTAGATGGTATCTGACAGGTGCCTTATTTCCAGGCTTGGGAATAATCATGTCTAAATCCTCAAGAAAATACATGGTTATGTAAGAAAGAACTGGTAGTAAAAATTACAAAGTTGATTTATTTTATTTGTTTCAGTTTCTACAACCCGTGTACCTATGATGCCTTGGTCCGTGAATGAAGGGCTTCCCGTTAGAGGTATGTTGTATTAATTGACTTGTTAGTCTCAGAATAATGGTTTTCCTTTTAGCAGGATATTGTATAAATTGACTTGTTAGTCCTCCTTTTAGCAGTATGTTGTATTAATTGACTTGTTAGTCTTAGAATGAACGTATGAATTTATATTTAAAGAACAGCAATTAACACGAGAACAAAAACATAGTTTATATAAACTGAATAGTTAATCTTGGAACAAGCAGGATCAAGTTTCAAAACGCCTTTCTGAATTTCCTTCACATATATTTGAACATATTTTTACTCGTTGAATTAATGGTTATTTATGTCATAATATTTCAGGAAGTCACCAACCATTTAGCCGAGGCGGTGGAGGACATCCAGATAAAGACCCGAGACAGAAGGCGATGATGTCCGAAGGTCGTGGAATGTCTACATCTGATATAAATGAGGAAATGACAGAAGGTCGACTGACACCAAGTGAGTTTCATATTCACATCTTATTGTCAGATAAGTGATTGTGCCATGTATTAGTCCTGAAATTAACCAAAAGGGGATGTCCCACATTTGATAGGGGATAGGTTTACGGAATTAACACCATCATGTAAAGAAATACGCCATCTTAAGTTAGGGTCAAAATATTACTTGAAATTACATCATCCAAGACTTGTTATATTTTATTCCAGTGGAGAATATTCCGCTACCACGTAGAATTCCAGGGAGGCAGAGAGAAAGTGAGATACCTTTCAATATAGGAGAAGGTTCACCTGGAGAAAATGAACTGCCGTTTAATATCGGAGAAGGGTCTCCGGGAGAAAGTGGCAGTTCACAGGGAAGAATTAACGGTGAGATATTTTGCTGTTGTAAATGATCGTGAATATGATTAAAGGAAATGAAGTGAACCGATTTTTAGAATTCTCCCTCGAAAACAAAACATTTCACGCCACGTGACTTTAGTTTAGCATAAAATCAGAAGCCATTGACTGAAATTTAGATGACTTTCAATGCGATTTTGGATTAATTTAAATATATTACTAGCGATTGTATTATAATACTTTGATATCGGTCAGAATATATGCAAATAATGTGACTCAAAAATTATCGAAATATAAGCGCAATTATTACCGATTAGGTATGGGAGACAATTATGGAAGGAAAATACCGCTCTGACGTCACGTTTCCGGTGATTTCCCTAAACAGGCATTGAAAATGGGATTTATCGGTTTTGAAGAATGAATTTTCCCAATTTCGACTAAATATAGCCTGCTTTTTTCTCTGATAACATTAAGATTATAAATATTTTATATATTATCATTCAAATTATAACAATTTTTTTAAGTTAATGAACAATAAAAATGAAGTTATTTGATAAAAACAAAACCTCCTGGATTCTCCTGTTTTTCATTGCTGGGGTCCTGTTTTTTCATACCTGGGGGTTGACACATCTGGTCTACACCAACTGTTAAAACCCATTTCATGTGTGCCAGTGTATTCTACTGGTTCAGGGGAAATAACTCTGTTTTGATGATTTCTGTTGGTTGCGTAAAAAACATCAACAAATAGAAAGAGAGAGAAATGGGGTTTAACGTCCACTCAACACAAACTAGGTCATTTTGAGACTAACAAATGGTTTCATTTTATTTCAATAATTCGCTTGCGCAGAGTGCCCGGAGAAAACCCACGAGGTTGAGAAGGCGCCCCTATCTCCATGCCACATATGCTCACACCAGGGCTCGAAACCACAGCCGCAAGCCAGAGGTGACCGGCCATCCCCCCCCCCCCCTCAATAAATAAAGATGAGCATTAAATGATTGAAATTTAATAAAATGGGTGTTCACATTCTACTGTTCTGATCCGACTGGGCTAATGGAGACATCATTCATAATATAGTGCGCTATGAAGGAAATATTTACACGTACTAGTATTCCTCCTGATAATAATTTGGGGGGGTTGGGATGGCCTAGTTAGTCTAGAGTGCCGTGCTTCAACCTCTAGCTGGTTTCGAGCCCTGGTGTGAGCGTATGTGGCATGGAGATAGAGGCACCTTCTCAACCTTGTGGGTTTCCTCTGGGCACTCCGGTTTCCTCTCACTGCTAACGACCCCTACGCGCATGCGAATTATTGAAATAAAATTAAACCATATGTTAGTCCCGAAATGACCTAGTTTGTGTCGAGTGGACGTTAAACCCCATTTCTCTCTCTCTCTCATTTCTCCTGATAATAATTTAATATTGATTGATTGATTTATATTGATTGATTGATTGTGTATTACAGGTGTTGGTTCCAGTATGAATCATCCAAGAGAAGGTGTGGTCTGTGGTCGTCACTGTCTCAGTCAAGGTCAAGGTATGTATTCTATGCATCTTTCTTCCAAACACCTCGAGTTAACCATTTTCGAATATCGCATCTACAACACACAAACTGTACTTACGGCTGTTTCACAAAATTTTAACTACATATAAGACAAAAACCAAATTTTGATAATTTGATTGGATCATTTTAGGGCTTAAGTATCTTTAGTTAAGATTCCGAGAAACAAGGCCCTGTTATATAACAAATACCGTTAAGACATTTAATATTTCTTTTCAAAATGGCTTAAAACATTATACATAGATCTATTTATAAAAAGGGTTTTTTTTGAAGACAATTAAAAAATATGAATGTAATTATAAATTAGGGATAATAAGTTTTAATTATTATGCTGATTAGAAATCGTTATGGAATAAAAATTCGAAGATTATTTAAAAAAAAACCTAACACCATTTATTACAGAAATGACATATATTTTGTTCAGGAAGAATTATTCTCTAGTGGTTTGAGTTCTTATGAATAGTTGCTAAGTAACTAGGCGTTTAGTGGTACAACGTTTACTAAAATGACCAGAATTAACCTTAAGTAAACGTAATTAAGCCTCAAGTGAATAGTAAAATAAATGACCACAGCACTTCTAAAGGTAGATGCGAAAGTTGAAAGGAGTTGATTTAAGTTTTGAAATGCTAATAATGTCTTGTGTAAATTTCAGATGAGCAGACGCAAACACTGCCGAGGACAATAGACGACACCTTCGAGGGTCCCGCGAGTCCACGGCCACAAGTTCAACACGTCATTACACAGATTTCGGACACAATTCGTCTGCTGTCTGAACAAACACGAACCGGACTGGACAAACAGTCATTGGTTATTAAACCGGGTGTATTGAAGCAAGGTCATACCTATGTTGTCAAGGTTACGGCACATACCACAGGTAAGGCTTCTACTGTTATTTCATTGGTTGTTTAAATAAAGATGAGTAAAAAGTTAGAGAAGATATTTGTTAGTCCCAAACTGACCTGGTTAAAGTCAAGTAGACATTAAACCCCATTTCTCTCTCTCCAGATATTTGAAAATTGAATTGTTGAACTTGATATTAATAAATGGAAGCTCAAGAAAAAAAACAATAATTTCTGGGTTGTAAATTTTAAATGTTACAAAAAGTTTTGAATCAATTATAAGTTACAAATAGTTTTAAAAATACATTGTCCCAAAAGTGTTTATGGGGTGGTTACTCAATAAAAGTATGACACATTTGGTATATATGGAAAGTATAAACACACAAACTTACTCAAAAAATAGCAGATTACCTGAAAATCACCAATGGGGCAAGCACTGGGCACACATGTCAAGTTATCACTAACTGACAACCAGACTGTTGTCTGCAAGCTTATTGTGATTTGGCGGTTTTGGGAACTCTGCAATTAAACAGCAGAAAAAGAAGCTGATAGAAAATAATTAAGAATTTACTTAGGCCTCAACATGTATAGTAAATGGACAGTAAGTAATTATGTAAAATACATTCTGAAAAATAGACCTCCCTCAAAGCAGTTAGATGACACACATGGCCTCTATCAGTTTATTTATAGCTTGAGCTATCCCCTGCAAATACAAATTTTTGAGAGCGTTTTTTAGCAAATTTTTGATGAATTCATTGGTTTGAATATATTTTTAGTCCAAATAAATCATCGAATTACACAGTTTGTATGTGGGAAACTATCTTTAAATGAACTGTTAGTTACACATAATTTTAATGTTTTAAATGAATTATAAGTTTTACTTTTAAATGAATTATAACAAATTGTTTTAAATGAGTTATAACAAAATTGTTTTAAATGAATTTTAACAAATTGTTTTAAATGAAAAGTTTTATTTTTAAATGAAAAGTTTTATTTTTAAATGAATTGAAAGTTATGAATAGTCTGAAATGTGTTGTAATGTTACAAATATATTTGAATGAATTGAAAGTTATAAATAGTTTTAAATGAATTGAAAGTTATGAATAGTTTTAAATGAATTCAAAGTTATGAATAGTTTTAAATGTGTTGTAATGTTACGAATAGATGTAAATAAATTATAAATAGTTCTATATGAATATTAAGTTACAATAGTGAGTCTAAATGTGTTGTAATGTTATGAATAGTTTTAAATGTATCGAAATGATCATAAAGAAATGAAGTAATTATTGGCATTGGTATTGAACCATGTCATGGGAAAGATGAAAATTCAGGGTTTTTTTTTTTTAAATTTTTAGCATGAATGCAGGATTACATGAATGAATTGAAGTAGTCAATTAATGTTTATTACGTCACTTCAATTCAGTTTATTACCATGCTCAGAAATCCCAAATATGTTAATTTATGATGAATTACTTTCCTCAAGTGGTTTGAATAATAATGACCCAAGAAAGGATTTAAAGGGTTTACATAGGCGTAGAAGATAATTTAAAGAATTAAAGGGGGATATTTATTGAAAGGCATACTTAGTAAACAGTTTCTACTTTTATTCTGGGTACAAAAAAGACCTTTGTATTTTGAAAGGGTTTCAGGGTCAGACTGATAATTGTCTTGTTGCTTCATAGATTCCTTTTTTGAGTTCACCCTGCCCCTATATCAATGAAATCATTTTCATGTCGCAAACGAATCTAGGATTTACTTTAAACTCGATTTCTCCGTCTGCGATTTGTGGCCAGACGATTGTTCAATAATTCTACCATTTATTGGAGGTTTGGAAACGCGAGTTATATTTGGAAATAAACTGATCGTTGGACTTAAATCTGTGGATATTCGGTCGGTCAATATTTGATTAACAGATTAGATTGAGAACAAAACGAACTCAAACCTCGTGGAAGTATTCTTCTAGTTTTCGACAAAATTTCTGATCAATTTTAAACCTGCTTTCATCTGGATCTTGTTGCGTTTGATTATTGATAGAACTTCAGCTTTCAGTTGGGATTTTTTTTACAAAACTCATCTAATGGAAAAAATTCTTTTGTTCATTTTCAATTTATAGAATTATGAACCACAGAAAATATAAGTTGATTTGAAGAGTTCTCTAAAAGTCATTGTAAATAAAACTCATCTAATGGAAGAAATTCTTTTGTTCATTTTCAATTTATAGAATTATGAACCACAGAAAATATAAGTTGATTTGAAGAGTTCTCTAAATGTCTTTGTAAATAAAACTTTGAATGGGTTTTAGTTAATAGTTTGGTAGTCTAATAGTAAGTGCAAGGGGACTGCACTGCAGCACCACACATAATTACACAAAATAAATCTCCGGACAAAACACAATTCGCAGAAATCACAAACGTACCTTTCAGATTATATGAATGGATCATGGTGCTAGCCGTAAGTGCCCACTGCTCTGTACAGTCCAGATGCTATAGTGATACAGAATTGAAAAACAAACAGGAATATAGCTAGGTGTTGGTAGGACAGCTAGGTATTGATAGTCAAGGGTATCTACTATCAACTGGGCTAGCTAGTTATTGGTAGTCGAAGGTATCTACTACCAACTGGGGTAGTTAGGTATTGGTAGAGATATCAAAGATAGGCCTTCCAACATCTGTATGGAAGTAACCTAGTAGACTGGAAGTAACCTGTTAATCTCTTCCTCCATTTGGCCTTCAACTCCTTGGGGACAAGGGGGGTTGGGATGGCCTAGTGGTCTAGAGTGCTGCGTTTCGACCTCTAGCTGGCCGGTCACCTCTGGCTTGCGGCAGTGGTTTCGAGCCCTGGTGTGAGCGTATGTGGCATGGAGATAGGGGCGCCTTCTCAACCTCGTGGGTTTCCTCCGGGCTTTCCGGTTTCCTCCCACTGCTAAAGACCCCGATACGCAAGCGAATTATTGAAATAAAATTAAACCATATGTTAGTCCCGAAATCACCTAGTTTGTGTTGAGTGGACGTTAAACCCTCTCTCCCCTTGGGGACAAATAGTCCCTAGTGAGGAATAGACTTAGGAGATGAATAGTCTGGCGACAAATTGTCCTCAGGGACGATTACCAGGGACGAATTGCTGTTGTACTAATAGTCCCATTCGACTAATTGTTTGGGAATGAATGTTGCCTGTCCAACCTCGTGGGCTTTTTCCAGGTCCTCCCATTGCTAGAGACCTGCAAATTTTTGAATTTAAATTGATCTATATATGTTAGTTCCTAAATAACCTGGTTTGTGTAGAGTGTAAGGTAAACCCTCTTTCTTTCTATCTCATATATTCTGTCTAATTTGCTTATTTTTTTTAATGTTTTCACATTTTTCAAGATGGCTTTTAGCTAAATTATTTCTTTTTTTATTAACATGTTTTAACAACTTGAATTGCAATTTTCTTCAGAATGAAATATTGACGTGTTTTAATAAAGTATTGCATTATTATATCCTTCCATTTATCAAAGAGAGACTGATAATGAATTTAGAGAATAAACATTCGATCAGTTAAACGTGCCGATATCGTTTGTACATCGCATCAAATACATGCAAAAATTAATTCATCTTCAAATGGGAATAAAAAACCACACACATTTTCATCATTATTGAATAAATAAAATGATGATTTGTCATAGCAAGCATATTTTCATTTATTGATTGCATAAAACATTTATTTTGTTGTAGTGAATAATTTTTATAAAACGTCCTGTCCGAGAATATCTTGTAATCTATTACGATTCATGACAGAACGAATTGAATGGTTTTTAAAAAGATAAATATTTCTCTCAATCTGTCTGCGCGTATTGGGGGTGTTTTTTTTTCACAAAGGGTACACTCGAGACGTTTCTAATATCAGGGAAAAATGGATTGGATTGACGATAGAGGAACGTGTGTAGAAATAAATGGAATAAATTGATGTTTGTTTTGGGGGCTGAGTTGATGGAATACGTGAAACGATCATGTTTACTTCATCAATAAATGTATTATAATGTTCGGCCATATTGGTTGTCGATAGAAACCATCTTTTAACATCAATTTATTAATCAGATCTTACTTTAGGTAACCTCTCTCTCTCTCGCTCGCTCATCTTGCTCCTGTTAACCCTTTATGTCATTTTAGTTTCAAAGTTAAAAGAATGTTCAGTTTTAAGGGTTATGGACTTAAAATGTCCATTAGCAGTTAGAACTTTAAAAAAAAATTGAAAAAATGGTAGACGTCAACCCGACTGTCTTGGTAAAATTCTTCACTATATATCAAAGATATAATAAAATTATTCTATGATAGTCTCAAAATAACTTGAGCCAAAAGTGGACGAGATGTTGACGCCTTTTCTGTTCTGTTCAAATAAACCTTTTAAAATGATTCAAATAAAATTAATTGTTAGTTGATGATGAGCCTAATTTAAGGGGTTATTTGGATTTAAGTGAAGTTTGATGGTCTAGTGCGAGGCATTAAGTGATATATTGATATATTACGCAATGTTTGCACAAGACCATTAAACAACTTAAAATACAGACTCTATCCAGCGTGTGCATTTCAATGAAATACATCACTCGGGTACACTATTTCAAATTGTATGAATAACCCTTCTTGGCACATTGCCAGGACGATTATTTGAAATAATGGTACGCCAACATCAAAGGATGACGTCACATCTGTATCTTAAATAGGATTAATGGATGGATACGTAAATTATTTTATTATAAAATAGACCGTCAACACTAACATTGACATTATTCTCGTATATGTTACAGAAATTTTAATTAATTTATAGCGATTGATCGTGCATGTCAAAGGTCAGGGGAATACGAGATAAAAATAGTGATGGACGAGAAGATGAAAGATATTAAATCATTTGCCTCTTGCTCCCCTTTTAATAAAATACTCATAAAATTATCGACATGACGAACTTTGTGGACTTGTAGATCGATGAAACCACAGAAGATCTAAGATACTTAAACTTGAATCAAATAATCCGTTAGCGAAATTCCGCGAAATATTGTTTAACAAAAATGATGAGGTAAAAGTGATATATGATTTGATGCAAGGGGAACCCAGGTTTTTTTCAACAACAGATATAGGAAATATTGAATATTAATTTATTCTTTTTCTATTTTGGTTTTAAATTGGTGATTAAACAAAGGTTCTGACAGTGACAACTTTGATCAGGGACGCTCTTCACAAAAACTTTTAACTTAAGAATTCAACTTTTTCAATGGCAAACAGCTAAAATTTATTGCGATGTGATCACCCAACGAATTCAGTGCCTTATGATTTTAACGTGTAACCAATTAAAAGGCTGCATCTTTAAAATATTTTTTTTTTAAATAAGTCATCTGTAATTGATTTTGTAAATGAGCCCCCTATAAATGTTTTTGTAAATGAGCCCCCTGTAATTGTTTTTGTAAATGAGCCCCTTGTTGTTTTTGTAAAAAAGAAAGCATCCCTGTAATTCTTAAGTTCCCTTATAAAAGAAATGATTTTAATTTTCGGCAATTGTTACTTTCACGTTCTTAATCATATGCAAGCCCAAAAGATTTATTATAGAAGACTTGTCACACCACCACATAAACTCGTATTTTGAATAAAAGGAGAATAACCAGCCCCTTGACTTGGACATATAACCATAATCTAAACTCATATTTTGAATAGTAAGAGCATCAAGACCCTTGACTTGTACATTTAACACTTTGTTTAACCGGCACATATAACCCTAACCTAAGCTCGTATTTTGAATAGTAGGATAGCAATTGTCCCCTTGACTTTGACACATGAATGAAATCTATGAACTTTGTAATTTATGCCCCAGTAGGCTGCTGTAGGAGCATAAATTAGCAGGTAAACCCCTGCATGGCATTGGCCGGTTTACATTAGTCAGGTTGGCAGAGAAAGCTGTTTAACCACTTCTCATTTCAAGTCTCATTCTAGATTTCATATTCGTTTCCACTTGTAAAAGTAAGATTTGCTAATAGAGCAGATTGCCGCAGAAAAGTAGGACGTTAAAACACTTCTCATTTCAAAGCTCTTTCTAAATTTCGTTTATTCCTTTCCACTTGTTGAAGGAGGTGTTGGGTCCATTTGTGAAATGGGTTATATAATTATTATAATATATAGGAAACAGGTTATATAATTATTACTTAAGCGTATAATAGACAAGTGTTATTTACTTTGATTCGTTTGATCAGCGGTGAAATATCCCCTATAGTTAGTTTATAAACCTCCCTAAAACAAATTCATACTTTGAAACTCGTTACATCATTAAAGTTTGTCAGACAGATGTATGTTTACATTGTCACTTTGTTTAAGAAATTTGCGATTTAATTCCTATGGTTACCATTTATAATGCTTAGCGACCGCGACTCTTCAGGCAGATGTGTAAAATGTTATAGTAGGTTCATAACATTGACTGTCTACAAAATTTTTAAATTATTTATATAACACAGTTCCTTTTATAGAAATAAAAAATATTCCGGCTAATATTTGCTCGAGAACTGGGTATTGAAATAGATTGTTTCTGAGTTAGACTGAGCTCCAAGGGAAAAAAGATTTTAACATCATACACAAAGAATTTTCAAAATGAAAGGAAATTGAAATTAATGGCAAACACATTTCAGGTTCTGTACTTGTCAGACGGATTGAAGAATGGCTTCAGATAATTTTGAAATCAAAAGTCAAATGTATAAAAATATCAGAAATCAGAAAAAAAGAAAGTTTTGGGGCCTGCAGTTAAAAAATTTTAGAGGACAATTATATTTTTGAATGCAAAAGTTGAAGATTGAAAAAAGATGTTTGTTTTGATATTTTATATTAAAATTTCTGTGTCACTGGGGGCCTTGTCAGTGGGGCAGGCAGGAAAGACATCTCAAGAACAGCTGTCTAGTTGTTTGGATAAGATAAAAAGCCACTATGTACATATTGGCATGCATGAAAAAGATCCATTGGCAGTAGGAATTTAAAAAAAGAGTAGGCCGTTGCAACATGGCATATGCATGTCTTCCTTAACCCAGTAAGAGGCTATAACAGGAGGGAGAGAGAGAGAGAAATGGGGTTTAACGTCCACTCGACACAAACTAGGTCATTTTGGGACTAACATATGGTTTCATTTTATTTCAATAATTCGCTTGCGCGTAGGGGTCTTTAGCAGTGGGAGGAAACCGGAGTGCCCGGAGGAAACCCACAAGGTTGAAAAGGCGCCCCTATCTCCATGCCACATACGCTCACACCAGGGCTCGAAACCACAGCCGCAAGCCAGAGGTGACCGGCCAGCTAAAGGTCGAAGCGCGGCACTCTAGACCACTAGGCCATCCCACCCCCCCCTGTAACAGTAGGACCTTAAACCCCATTTCATTTCATTTCATTTAATAGTCTACAGTGGGACTTTAAACCCCATTTCATTTCCAATTGATTTCATTTTCTGTTTATTCATGTATTCTGTATAAAAGGGAGAAATCATTATGATAATGGACACCACAATCTCATTGATAGATCGAATGTGTTTGGGAATGTGAGAACGAGATCAACAAAGAAACAGCGCAAACCCCTGGTCCGTGCTATTCTCACCACGAACCTGTGGTCCGGGCTGTTCTCAACCTTATTAATTAAATTGACATCTTCTCTGTTGGAATTTATCGCCGCCGTCCTCGCGTTCTTTATGTGGGTTTCCCTCATTAGTTATATTATTGGTCATTAATAGAATTATATTTGTTTGTCCGATGACTTTTATGAGATTAAAACGATGATATGAGAACACCAAGCATGTTTAGCGATCATAAAACAAACGACATTACATGCCTAAGCAAACGGAAATATAATTCCTTATATGGCTACCAGCATGTCCTATTTGAGTATCCATTGGTTGACCAAATGATATAAGTGATTAGGTACTCCGTTAGATTGGTTGGAAATTGATCAGGAGTCCGTCTGGGACTAAACTCGATGACTCTGTCTACGTTTGTGTGTTTCTGATTATTCGACAAGCCACGACTTCTTTTTTTTATCGATATTGGTTGGAACGTTATTAGCATGTTTTTGGATCATTACATACTCGCTTTTCAAGTAACGCACAACGTGGGTTTAGCGCTCATGTAGTCGATCGAATTGGACTCATGGGAACCGAAAACGGACAGAAAGGAAATTGCTACTGAAGGGATCACTTTACATGAGTATTTCGGAGGGAAAAAGGGAAATGAGGGTAATTATTTGAAAGTATTTGATGTTTTATTGTGGAGCAGACAAATTCGTTTATTTACATTCAATCGTCATTTAGATTATCTTGTGGAAAATGGTTGATTGAAGTCTGAAGTAGAATTCTCATTGGTAGTTTCAATAATTCTCTTGCTGGTATAAAATTGTTTTTAATTCTGTTGCTGGTATAAAATTGTTTTTAATTCTGTTGCTGATGTAAAATTGTGTTTAATTGTGTTGTTAAAATTGTTTTTAATTCTGCAGCTGGTATAAAATTGTTATTAATTCTGTCGTTGATATAAAATTGTTCTTATTTTTTTTTTTTTAAACTCTGCTACTGATGTAAAATTGGTTTTAATGCTGTTACTGATTTAGAATTGGTTTTAATTCTGTTACTGGTGTAAAATTAGTTTTAATTCTGTAACTTGTACTGATTTGATTTCAGTAAAAATTATTTGAATATAACACTTCTTGTCAATAATAATAGAAGTGACACTTTAAACGTTTATTTGTCCATTTATCTCTCTCAACCTTTTATAGGTTTTTAAAGTTTAGTTCATTTTATCTGAATCTATCACTTCGCCATTTGAATCAGAAGTTTTCATCAAGATGAAAAAAATTCTTAGTTCCTGATTGAAACAAAACAAGTTGCTATGTGTTTTTAATGAGTGACATTTGTAATTTACTGTGACATATCAGTTCCGATTATGATAATGGTTTTGTTTTTCTAATTTGACGATTGATTTTTTTTCTATTTCAGAAAATGAAAGTGGAGTTGCCATGGCGTATTTCAAGATTAACGAAAGTCCGAAAAAAGGACTTTGTGATTACAAGGTGATAAATGAAACTGAAAGGTCGTATCGGGTCAACTGCTGGGCGTGGCAGGACATGGTAGGTACAACTTGATGTTTTTATAGTAAAACTCTTTGTTGACTTCAGTCCCGAAAATGCCTAGTTTATCTTAATCTCTCTTTATTGATTTTTTGGAAGGGGGGGGATGGCCAAATGGTTAGCATGCGCGCACTGTATCATAAGTTCTGGCATTGTTTCGATTGCCCGGTTGAACGTGACAAGAAGTAGGGTCGCCTGCCCAACCTTGTAGCTTTTCTCCGTGACGTTTCCTCCCACGGCTGAAGTCCTCTACACGCACGCAAATTATTGAGATTAAATTAAAACTATTGTGTGTGGAGTCTAGAACGGGGTTGGAGGAGAGTTTGTGCTATATTACAGGACTGTATATTTATTGTTTCAGCATCTACCTATAGAATATGAAGTGAGTTATAATTTAGAGAAAGATGAGATGAAGAAAGTTTTATATCTTGGTTTAAATCACGAGATTAATTTTAAACTACCAGTCGCTGAAAAAGGTAGGATTCTTATGTATAATATATTACATGAGTGTAGTCAGTGTATACTATATAACGTGAGTGTAGTCTGTATTATATATAACGTGAGTGTATAATATATAACATGAGTGTATGTCATATAACTATATAACATGGTTGTATAAGTCAGTATATATAACGTGTGTAGTCATGAGTGTATGATATATATCATGAGTGTATAATAATAATACATAACATGAGTGTATAATATATAACATGAGTGTAGTCAGTGAATAAGATGGGTGTAGTGAGTGTATAATATATAACATGAGTGTAGTCAATGTATAAGATAAGTGAAGTCAGTGAACACCAACACCAATGTTATAGATAAGTTATAGGGTAGTAAATCCTGTATCTGTAACTTGTTGACAGGTCATGTGACTAGACACATGGTCAGGGCCGTAACTAGCTCAGATTAACCAGAGGGGTGGGAAGTGTTCTCGAGGGGTGCTGTAAAAATTGACGGACAATGTATATATCTATTGTTTTTATGGTCAACAATTTTTATACAGAGGGGGGTGAAACATTTTGAAAGGGGTATAATATATCGATGAATTCATCAACTTAATTCCTTCCCTTTCCTCTCAACCTCGTAGGTTTCCTCCGGGCACTCCGGTCTCCTCCCACTGCTAAAGATCCCTACGCGCAAGCGAATTATTGAAATAAAATTAAACCATATGTTAGTCCCTAAATGACCTAGTTTGTGTCGAGTGGATGTTAAACCCCATTTCTCTCTCTCTCTCCCTTCCCTTTCCTACGTAGGTTTACAAGTACTTGAAAGCTTTCCCCCCGAAATACCAAAATAGTTTTTAAAGGCAAAGTTGAAGTAATGATTTGTTGTTACATTTGACACCTAGTTGTAGAAATTTTAACACATAGAGAAAATATTCCTCCAGTCAAATGAAATTTGCATTCACAGTTTAAAATGCCCTTTTTTGTGCCTAAACTGATTATTTTTCAACATATTTTAAAATTCATGGTGCATGACTGGTTGTGTGAGTGGTAAATTAAATTCTCTTGGATGTAAGTTTCGAGTTCGTTTCATAATTAATCTTAAGTAAACGAACGATGTGTTTACTGATGGTGTATGGGTAAATACAGCTAAAGCTTGGCATACCCTAGCTCGGGTAATTAACTAGCTGAAAAACATGGCGAAATTATGTTAAAACAGACCCCAAAAATACCAGAACCTCAAAGGCATGTGTGTAGCCTCTTTCATCAACTAACAAGCTGTAGAGAAATCTAATAATACACATCGCCCAGTCTTTTCATAGGCTATGTAGCCTCTTTCATCAACTTATAATTTGTAGACAACCCTAATAATACACATCGTCCAGTCATGCATATTAGTTACAACGATTTGTCTCTGTATAGATTAAATTTTTACAATTTTTTTTTCTCACAAAACACTGCCTTTGAAATGATTTAATTTGTTGAACATGTTCATGCATATTGTTGTCTCGTATTTCGGGGCTATTAAATGTTTGGTTGCGCCTGTGAGTAGGATGTTCTGTTATGCCTGTTATTATGATGGTATTCATAGTATTGTCTATCTTGAGCATATCCAACCTCATGGGTTTTCTCCAGGCCCCTGGTATCCTCCCACTGCTAAAGATCCCTATGCACAGGCAAATTATGAAAATAGAAAATTGAACCATGTGTTTGTCCCAAAATCACATGGTTTGTGTCAAGTAGACCTTAACCCCTCTCTCTCTCTCTCTCTCTCTCTCTTTTTATGAAATCAAGGAAATCTGGAAACGATGTAATTTATTTTTCAATCTGCCATTTATGAAACAGAAACTCGGTCTTGTGATTTGAATATGATCCATTTCATTTTAAAGACTTGCTGTTGCAATTTGAAAAATTGTGTGCAGAAACAATATGGTTTTAAAATTTTCATTGCACACAGAATATAAAAATTACCACAAATTACCCGATGTTGGTCTCAATTTACCATTAGTCTCAAATTACCATGTCTTAGTCTCACTTTACCATGTGATTGTCTCATTGTACCTCCCATTAGTTTCAAATATTTTACCTCATGTTAGTATTAGTTTACGTTTAGTTTCAAATTGTCGTATGTTAGTCTCACTTTACCATGTGTTACCCACAAAATACCCACATACTAGTCTTATTTCAACATGTCGGTCTCAATTTACCACATGTTAGTCTCATTTTAGAACATGTTAGTCTCAAATTACCACATGTTAGTCTCATATTATCATAATTTAGTCTTAAATTACCATAGGTTAGTCTCATTTTAGAACATGTTAGTCTCAAATTACCATAGGTTAGTCTCATTTTACAACATGTTAGTATCAAATTGATCGTGAATGACTGATCATCACTTAAAAATTATTTGATTGGATTATTTTGAATCATCGTTGTAAATAATTAGATTTAATGATTTGATTTACGTTAATATCAAAGTGAGATGAATGTTTGATAAATATTCTATCAAGATGATCAGTCACGGGTCAACGGTTCTTATGGTACTAGTACATCGACAACAAATACAATATCTAATACTAACTAGTACTGCTGGAAAGTGTCCTTACAGACACAGGTTGTATCTCATAAATTTCTCAACGGTCTGTTTTTGTAGTCAACAAATTGTAATCAAATAACTTTTTTTTAAAATCAAGGGATCTCGAAACATGAAACTTTGCCCATTAGTGTCTTATTGATGTATTTGATACATTTAAAAAACAAAAGTTTTATAAAGGACTATATTTTAGTTAAAATAGGATGATCGATTTTTAGTAAATTCTTAACTTAAGGCTGTGATGCATGTATATACTTGGGGCCAGGTAAAAGCTTGATTATACTGTTATCTAAAAATCTTATTGATCAGTTTTTCTTCTGTATTTCCGAAAATAAAAAAACAAAAATTCTGACATGGCATATCCTGTGTTACAAAAAAAAAAACCCCAACCCCAAAAAACCCATCTTAGAATAACTTAACAGTAAAAAAGATGATAGAGGTCCATTTAAATATTATTTTATTGTTCTGTGTTTCAAGTTTCGGAAAACAAAAAACCAAAAATTCTGACATCTTAGAATAAATTAGCAGTAAAAAAGATGATAGAGCTCCATTGATTTGATTTTATATTATCAAATTGTTTTGATTTGAAATTTAGAAAAAAAAAAATGGTTTACTTACGTGATATTGGCAAGTTTAAAGAATATGAAATATATCCGTATTTATCACAGTGTTCAATGGTTCTAATCACATTACTGTCTTTCTGCAGTTTAACGGAATTTTAAATTAAAAAAAAAACTTAAATAGATGGATATATACAATCACCATGGAAACTGTGGAGGAAGCATGAGTGGGCCCATGTCGGATCTTACAGATCTTGGACTTTTACCTCGAAATTTGAATAATCAATCGATAATCCAAATTTCTCATTTGTGAATTATTTTGTACAAGAATTGTTCACGACATCGCGATAAGAAGTTCTATTTTTCATCAGTGCAAGATGGTACCCGCCCAAACGCCTCCTCCATGATTAAAGATAAACGATTAGACAACGTTTTAACAATAAAAAAAAAAACAGGAGATGATGATTAATGAGGTCTGTTTTTTGATATTTATGGGGATTAAGTACAAACAGGTCAGGTTACTATGAACAGGGACAGAGGATAGTGTTAAAGATGATTGCGACATCACTGATTTCTCCATAACCACATGTTGTGTGGAAGAATAAGAGACGAGTTAATGATGATTAGATCTGAGATCTACAGATAAGATAATAACTTTAGTTCATAAAGGTTATAGATCAAACACCAATACAAGGAAGGGGAGGATGATGATATCAAGTATAGATCGAACACCCCTACAAGGAAGGGGAGGTTTAAATATTTGGTTACTTATATAGTTAAATTTACTACAGTAGGTTTACATTCATATTTCTTGTAACATATATCAGATCATGACTCCCGCTGGCATTACACAATGATTTCTCTGGGTTATATTCCTGATTGTTGTCAAATTTAAGTGAATTCTGTGTCACTACAGGCCTGGGACTCTACAGTGTATTGGACGCTTACGGCTAGCCCCCCTCCCCCCCCCTTCCCCCCCCTCCCCCGGATCCATTCACTTTATTTGAATTGTTCGTCTGTTTGTGGTCTCTGAGTATGATTTCTTGTTTTTGTGTAAATTATGTGTAGTGGAGTCATCTTGCACTTTATGATAATTATATCTTGATTACAGTGAATAATTCAAAAAAAAATAAATAAATTACATTAAAAACCTTTATTGAATTATATTTAATTGTAATTATAATAAAAAAAATGAAAAAAGAGAGGATATTTTGTGTTAACTCATTTGTTTTGGGTTTGTCCTAGATAATGAAACTACAAAGAAATAAGCAAAATATGAATGAGTTGTTGGAATGAGTGAAGAAATAAATCAAGAATGAATGAAATGAATGAGACTGAAAAGATTAATATCTAAAACAAGTGGAGTAATAGAAATAGATTAAAGAGCATCTGGTGATCGGGTGTAGGAGTGAGTGATGTCGACAAACTCTTCTTCATGTCATCAGGCATCTTGAGACCTGGACAAATTGATATGAGCAATGGGTATGTTAGATAAACAGAAGGATGAATAAAATAAAGATACATGCATATGGGGGAATTAACAAAGAGATGAATAAATTGATGAATATATATTGATGAATTAAATAAAGGCTGGATGAATAAACTAGGTCTATTTTGGGACTAACATATGGTTAGTTTTTATTTCAATAATTCGCTTGTACATAGGGGTCTTTAGCAGTGTGAGGAAACCAAAGGTCCTGGAGAAAACCCACTAGGTTGAAAAATGAATGAATAGATGGACAAATAAATGAATGAATGAATAAAATATGGATGAATAAAAAAAGATGGATAAATACAAAAGATGGGAGAACAAATGAATGAAATGTGGATGAATAAAATGAATGAATGAGTAATGGATGAATAAATGAAGGAATTTAAGGTAATAAAGTTGTTTGTAGTCATGCTGGGTTAGATATTAACTAAGGAAGAAATTCTATTATTACAAATAAACCACATAGATTGATGAAGTACTTCCTCTAGTTAAATGATACTTCAACTTGAATACAGACAGGAAATATAGAATTAATGAATGAATAATTAAACTCTATAGTATTTTGGTGGCTATGTGGATAGAGAGATGGGTAAATTAACCATAGATGGATGGATGAATTGATAATAACTTGGATGAATGAATAAACTCAATACTGTTGATGGAATGATGGAGAAAGTAATGCACAAGTGAAAGAATGGATTAAAGTTAGTTGAGTAATGGATGAAGAGATGGACATACTGAGAATGAATGAATAAACTGATGGTAAGCTGAATGATTATAAGACAGATGAATTTGTAACAAATGAATAATTGCATGCAATAAATAAACTATATAATGATGATGGAGAGATGAAATGAAGTAATGCAACAAAAATTAAAAGATAATGGAATGATGGAAAGATGAAATGAGTGAATGCAACAAAAATTAAAAGATGATAGAAGGATGAAAAAATTAAGTGGATTATGGAATGAGAGATGAAATGATTGAGAGATGAAATGAGTGAATGCACCATAAATTAAAAGAGTGATGGAGAGATGAAATGAATGAATGCAACAAAACATGATTATTGAGAAATGGAGGGAGATGGAATAAGGGAGAGATGAAATGAAAAAAAGATGGAATGATAGAGAGATGAAATGAATGAATTGAGTGGAATAATGAACACAGAATACAAGAATTTCATCAACCCCTACTACATTGAATGAATGAAGCACATGTTGAATAAATGAAGCACATGACATCATCAAGTGGGTGAATCGGCCTCTAAACGTGGGGGGGGGGTCTAGAATGCCGCACTTCCGCCTCTAGCTGGCCGGTCACCTCTGGCTAACAACTGTTGTTTCGATCCCTGGTGTGAGCGTATGTGGCATGGAGATAGGGGCCCCCCTCTCAACCCCGTGGGTTTCCTGCGGCACTCAGGTTTCCTCCCACTGCTAAAGACCCCTACGCGCAAGCGAATTATTGGAATAAAATTAAAACCATATGTTAGTCCCGAAATGACCTTGTTTGTGTTGAGTAGACGTTAAACCCCATTTCTCTCTCTCTCCCCCTATATGTGTGACCTGTGAATGAATGAATTGTAACAATAAGCAGTCCATCTCCCAAATGAATGGATGAATGAAATTGGAAATGTCCATCTATACTGCTTGTATTTGATGAATGACATGCATGCTATAATATATAAAGGAACTGTATACAGGGTATGATCAATATATAGCAGAGGAGAGTAAAATAAATTTTCTAGAGTTTTTAATTGTAAACATTATGCAATACTATACACCTCTCTCTCTCTCTCTTTCTCTCTCTCTCTGTCTCTCTGTCTGGCTCAGGCTGTAGTGTAGCACACCGACCAACCAACCACTATCTCTCCACATTTATAGATTTTTACCCTGTTTAAATATTGACACACTCCACCAACACTGTATTTCATCTTATTTCAGTCTTTCTCTATATTGGTGTTGTGGACAGTCAAGGAGCCAGAACGTCCGTGTGTCCGATAGTCATCAAGTATAGGAGGAGTCTAGGATCCAGGAACAACTTAACCCCCATACAACTGTAAGTAGAATATATTACATCTCGTAGACTTGTAGAGCTAGCGTCATATTTTAATCAACGAAGCTTTATACACACTGGCGTGTTTAAAGGCAAACGATGCCAGCATGCTCCCAGGTTTTTAGGCTTGTTATATTCATCACACACATTCAATATAGAGACGACACACTTAGATAGATTTTACCACTAGTGAAATTAAACAATGAGTGCCAGCAGGCAACATACACATATACCGTACGCATTGTATATATATGTAATGGCAAATTAGAATTATATTGTAATGTTGATTATGAAGAATGGCAGATTGGATACGTGCTAGACTTCCATTCACAAAACAAGATCCTAACAAAAAATAAATACCATTCTTGTTGGTTTATTAACCATGCTTATTGTCAGACATGTAGCCTAGTACATCTAGTGGATGTATTACTTCTTATTACACTATATATCATGGTGAATATTACTCGTATATATCATGGTAAATATTACTCTATTTTTCATGATGTATATCACTCTATGGTCATGGTGTATATTACTCTATACTTCATGGTGTATATCACTCTATATTTCATGGTGTATATCACTCTATATTTCATGCTGTTTATCACTTTATATTTCATGGTGAATATCACTCTATATTTCATGGTAGATATTACTCTATATATCATGGTGTATATCACTCTATATTTCATGGCAGATATTACTCTATATATCATGGTGTATATCACTCTATATTTCATGGTGCATCACAACAAATATGGTGAAGATAATTCTTTATATCATAGTTCATATCTATATTTCATATCTAAAACATGACAAGCACTATTTCACTATAAAAACATGGTAGGCACTATATATCTCTATCAGTGGTTTATAGCTACAATTTGTAACTATACAGGGGAAATTCAAACCCTTTTGAATCAAGTGAAGAGATCTTGAGGGCCCAACTGTAAGTGATTAAATTATCACATCTTTAGACTAAATACAAGCATTGTCTCTCACAGACACAGATGACATGGGTTAGGACCAATGCTGTGCAGACAGGTGTCAGGGTGGTTGACTGCACTGTGTCTGTGCACACATTGCCGGGGGGCGGGGGACATCAATTTAAAAGTGAAATTTGTATTTCATCTGTTGTGGCATGTAAAATGTCAATGTCTTGCTTTTTCAAATATTCTAAGCACTGGGCCCAAATACTAGAGTCGTGGATGAATACAATCAAGGAGTTGCTCCCCGTCGTCACTCTAGTTTCAGTGAGTTTAACTCTTGAACAGATTCAGTAATCCCACGCCTCTAGTTTGCATTAGTTTTACAGATATTATAAACCTTTAAATTCAAAGATTCGTGGAACACGACAGATGACCACAGTGATATCAATTTGACTGCACGATAGAAACTTTAACTTTAAACAAACAATCTCTATTTAAACCCTTCATACATTTTATTGATCTACTGGACGACGGTGTCAATAGTTTTCAACATTTTGCCATTGTCCAGTCTTCATTATTTGTTCCTTTTTGGTCACAAAGCCTACACATAGCCTCTATTGTTAGGTCACAAAGCTTACAAATAACCTCCATTGTTAAGTGCTTGAAGTGAGTGAAAGTATTCTCTACAATTCACTTGACTGCATTCTATTTACAGTCTAGAACCATGAGACAAGTGGGAAATTAATCACTTATTTAATTAAATGCTTGTGTTTTATCTTGTGTTTAAAACCTTTTATGGTATTTTTCTGTGAATTAGGAATTTAATGGCACATCATACCAGATTTTCATATATTTATTCAGTAGTCAATATGAAATATTTTACGGTAGAGACTTGTATTTTTGTTGTTAAGTTATAAAGGCGTAGGATATTTCTAGGCTCTAGCTTTTCCCAGTTGTTAAAAACTCTGGTGGTGTTTCTGAAGCCCCCCCCCTCCCCAGTGTAATAATATAGCCCAGTTGGTAATTATGTGCCATACAGCTTCATTTTATTTCTTTCCCCCCGCTTCCAAGCAAATTATTGAAGATATAACTCAATGCATGTTAGTCCAAAAATGATTTTAAACTTCTGTTTCTTCTTCTTGCTTGAAAGGTGGTGGGGTGGTGGATGGCTTAATGGTTAGCTTTTGTGCTTTGTAGCATAAGGTCTGTCATTGAGTAAACTTGCGTGGTATCGATTCCCCAGTTGTACCTGACAAGGAGTAGGGTAGCCCGTCCAGCCGCGTGTGTTTTCTATGTGGCTATGCGCAAGCAAATTATTGAAATAAATTTGAACTATATGTAATTCCCAGAATGACCTAATTTGTGTCAGTGGACATTAAACTCTCTCTCTCTCTCTCTCTCTCTCTCTCTCCTACTTTAGTGTATTCTTGTGTGTACTTGAATGTATTCTTTTGTGAATTTCAAGTTTTCTGTAAATTCCTTTGTTCAGGTTGAGTTTTTATTCGCCCCACATTAATTAACACTTATCGATGGTTGCTAAATGACTAATTGATTGACAAAACTATACTTGTAAGGGGAGTGAATTATTGACTGACTCTATGTTGATTAAATATGATCGTATGTGCCACCATTGTTCGGTGATAGCTGTTGTGTGTACAAGGAATGAATGGATTATAGATTCAGCGTTCAATTCCCATACGTGGTGTATAGGTTTTGAATTACCAACAAATTTAATATGCTAATTCATTAGTTTTGACAAGGTCGTCTTTTCACAGGATTTATTGATTAGTTCATAATCTTTTATTAACTTATAACGATTCGTACTTTCATTTTATGTTTGCATACACTTATTCTCTCTTTTATAAAGTAGTTGAATTAAGAGTTCATAAAAAAATTAATTTCTTAATTAAATAGACTGGTTTGGTCTCAAATGATTCATTTTTTTGTAAAAATGTTTTTTGGTTTTTTGTTTCCTGAAATTATCAACTGTTATGTAGAAACTATTGATTTTTTGTAACATGAAATGAAGTTTAATGTCCTACTGTGTCTTACCCGTGTAGCCATCGTGACTCTCACTTTTTGATAACAAATGTCAATGTAGTTGCCTGTCCGTTAGTCTGTTGTGTTGATGTTTTTAAGCAAAACATTTTGGGGGGACAAGACAAAGTTAGGTATAGTACATATAATTTGGGGTTGTTTTCCGTTTTAAAAAGTCAATCCATCTATTTGTGTCTTACTTGGCTCGCTAGCTGAGAGGTCGGGTGTGATTTTACTTTGTGAGTGGTACAGATCAGAACTGAAGGCCTGCCAAGAATGAAAAACCTGAGGTGCACAATAAAGATCCTTAATTAGCACTGTTTCAACATTGGGCACTCCGGTTTCCTCCTGTTAAAGACGTGCAAGTGAATTATTGTAATAAAACTAAAACCCTATGTTAATCTCGAAATGACTAGTTTGTGTCGAGTGGACATTAAACTCCATTTCTCTCTCTATCTCCAACATTACCCAAGAAATAATAAATTAAACAGCTTGCATTTTTAATCATCAGTACTTTGAACTTTGAACTACAACCTTTAGAGTTGAATGTTTGCATTGTAGTTACAATCTCAACACACCTTGTAGATGACCTTTCATGTTCCTCATCTGCTGTGACCTTTCAAAACATACATTGTTTCCTTTCAATGACTTCTCCAAATGATATTGTCAGTCTCCAAATGATATGTAAGTCTGTCTCCAAATGAGTAAATGATATGTCAGTCTCCAAATGATGTTTAAGTTTCAAAATGACATGTCAGTTTCCAAATGATATTTAAGTTTCAAAATGACATGTCAGTCTCCAAATGATGTTTAAGTCTCCAAATGACCTGGTAGTCCTTAACTAATCTGTTTGTTATTGATGTGTAAAATACCCTTTCTATACTGGACATACCTTGACTTACAATACGCAATTCTTACGAAATAGTATAATGTCATGAAATAACATAACATTTAAACATTAACCTTTTTATATCGTAAAAATCATGATTTACAACTTGGCACTCTGGGACATGAACTCAGTGCACTCGGTGTGAAAAGTTCAAAACCTTACGTAACTGTCATTGATGAAATAAACAACGTGATCTGTATTCGGCTTCTGCTTGGTTCGTTGTCACCAGTGACAGCCAATCGTAATGAAGAAATATCCGCGGTTTTAAAAAAAAATAAAGAAACATTAATCCATGGCGTGGGCGTAGTTGAAGAAAATAACAACTGGACAAAATTTCATTGACTATGAGTAAAATTGATAACGTGATTAATCAGTTTTTCAAAAAAAATCGATAAAAATAACGACGAGGGGAGTATTTCACAATGTGTTTGTGGTGTTATTAAATAATAGTTTGCTGTTTTCTTCACGATAAAAGAGAGACATAATGTCAAGGAGCTTTGTTGAAACTAGAACACAGAACAATTACTCTCGCACTGGAGTACAAACGTGTGGGGAAGGGATAAAAACAGCTGAATGTATTATAATCCCGTATTTTGTTGATAAATTAAAATGAATTATTGATTTGAGAAATAACAGCGGAATCATCTGTCGTAATGTTCGCTGTCGGTTAATTATCACCATGATTTAAAGTGGGAGGACATTGAGTCTTATGTTTCTTTTGTCAAAAAATGTGGGTGACAATTATCATTTGGTGTCCTCCACGGGAATTCATTGTCCCTTATAAAAGGAGAGATACATGCTTGCAGGACATTTTATCATTGTATGTTGCTGTTATGAGACATGATCTAGCTACTTAGAGAGAAATTCTCAGTTTATAAAATGTTGTAGTTTTGCAACATCTTCTGTTAGGCTGTCATCGGTTGTAAAGGTATGTAGTCTTTGATATTGTGGCTTTCATTATCCCCTTTTTGTCATATTGATTTTGGGTCCTTCTTAATCCCCTTTTGATATTTCGATATTGAATCCTTCATAATCCCCTTTTATCGTATTGATATTGGGCCTTTATTCCCCTTTTGACACTTTGTCATAGTGATATTATAATGTTACATTTTGTTTGTTGGATTGGTGCCTTGCTTGTAAATTACTCTCTAGTTTTATCTTGTACTCTGGTTTATCATGACGATTTTGTTTTGCATATCGTGTGGTCCTCCTGTACTTAAATGATCAATCTCGTTCCAAGAGGCTGCCACGGAGCCGAAGGCCTCTGGCGCATTAGATCGTCCATTTTTTCCAAACCTAAGCCCCGCCCATTCTGATCTCTGATTGGTCAATCTTTTTGGGTAGATTTCTCGAAAACTAGAGGTCGGATCGTCGTTTCGTTTGTTATAAAATGATCCTTGAGTCAAAGTCAACTCGCTGACATAAAAAATTGGATCTTAAACGAACAAATTCAAGTTTTTGTAAAGATCTATTTTTCTACGCGTGGATATATTTTTAAGTGATTCGGTCATCCAGGCACGTAAAATACCTTCAAAAATTTTCTGGTTTTGAGATTGTTAAATGATAGTTGTGTATCATCTGATATTTTGCAATACCTGTATTTTTTCATATTTTGTGTAATATTCTTTATGTGTTGTTTAATGGTCGAGTGCAAGACATTTAGTAATATATTGCTATTGAACGAGTGCAATATCAATATATTACACAATGTCTTGCACGACCATTAAACAACTTAAAATACAGACACTATGCAGCGCGTGCATTTCAATGAAATATGTCACACACGTCTATTTCTGCAACTAGAATGAATAATGTACGCTTGGCACATTGCCGCCTGTACCATTGTTTGAAATAATGGTACACCGATTTCAAAGGATGACTTCGCATCTGTATTTTAAGCCTGTATATATATTTTATTGCGTGTTATGTCTTGGGCTGGTGGGTTGGGTGGCGTGGATGACCAAATGGTTAACGCATGTGCGCTGCACTATCATAAGGTATATCATTGCAACAGCTGCCGAGATTTCAATTTCTGGCTGTACGTGACAAGGAGTAGGGTTGCCTGTCTAACTTAATGGGGTTTTCCAGGTCCTCCGGTTTCCTCGCATTGCTAAAGACAAGTTATTGACATAAAATTGAACCAAATGTTAGTCCCGAAGTGACCTAGTTTGTGCCAAGTAGACTGGACGGTAGTTAAGGCCCATTTCTTTCTCTCTCTCTCTCTCTATTGTCCGAAATTTACTAATCATTTAATTTCATTCAAAAGCAAATCGTGGATTATTTTTTAGAAATGTGACAGAAGTAATAATTTGTTGATGTGAAACATATCCCCCTGTAATAGACAGATTTGTCATCATTGTAATATTGATACCATGTAATGTCTATATATGGTAACGTTAGAACTCGATTATCATGATTATTATAGACTGGATCAGCAAGTACTACAAAGACAGAGGTTAATAAGTAGGTAATCTATTGGGTTATTGGAAATCAAACGACTTGCCCGAAGCTGGTCGAAGGCTGGTCGATACCTGTCACAGCCGCACAATAATGTTAAATGATTCGGCTGGAGATAACCGATATGACAAATAACGTAGCTAGGATATAAAACATGGCGGGAATATTGTTACAGTTAATTTCTCTTGTTTCTCTCTTGTAATGTCCATCACAGGCCTGGATGATACTATTATTAGTTTATGTCTGGAAGACTTGTCCTATTAGTCTTGATCATCTGGTAATTTCAATTCTGTCTGGATAATTTCTTTATTTAACTTGTTTCAACTATGAATTGTCAATCATTCTATTGAGTCTGGATAATATTATCAACCTGTTGTTGTTGTCTAAATATAACTGTCACTGGACGATTGGACTACTGTATTGATATTAGTTGTGTGTAGGTGTTCTATCACTTAATTGAGTCTGGATGACCTTTATAAAGCAATGCAGTTTTTTGTATGTGTTGATCAAGTCTAAAAATAACGGTAATAGTTGGTTTGCCGTTGACTGTCTGCTAGACGATGATCCTATGTTAATTAGGTTCCTAATGTTAATTAGTTACATATCCAATATAAGGAATTAAAAATACCCTGGGTTGGCAGAGAGATGGTATCGGGTGCTCTTGAAGTAGCAATGTATGATGAGAAGATGGAAGGAATGTGGTGATATGAAGGTATGGAAAAGGAATGAATGAACGTTGAGTATTCTATAGACAGAATAATGTTGAAAGAATGACTGAAAGAGAAAGGAATGAATGATTGAGAGAGATGGATGAATGAAAGGTGAATGAAATGATTAATGATTGAAACAACTCTTTATTGATTTATTGATTTTGTTGTATCATCAATTCTTCAAAATGTCTGATGGCCATTTTGAGGTATTGAGGAATCCATTACAAACTAAGATATAGTGGAATATCATTCCAAATGGTTCAGTTTATGTTGTCCACATTCCTCTGCTGTCATGGAGGGTCTGACAAGGGCAGCTGTCTAGTCATTTGGATGGGACAAAAAGGGTCCATGTATACATTGAAGTACATGTAAAAGTTCCCTTGGCAGTTGGAATTCACTATAAGAGTAGGCCATAGTGTCGCTTCCCGGTCAAAAGTCACCTCATAGCACACTGTATGACCTATATCTGTCTTGATTAATTCAGATATAGGATCAGAACAGTAGGACGTTGAACCATATTTCATTTTATTTACTGAGACGATCACACCTGGGATATTATCTAGTGTTGATATTTCGATTCGTTTTCTTAAAGGGACAATAACACTCTTGCTGGCTCGGTAGCTCCAGAAAATAAATAATACCCTTATTCTAAGTACTAGATCTTTAAGTGTCCTACCTGTTGTGTAAATTATCCATTACAACCTATTTTACTTGTCCAGAGGGTTCGAAAATATTTTAAAATCCAAGTCACATTTGAAAAGGTTTACCTTAGACTTTTCAAATCAATTGGTTGAATTTTTCCAATTTTTTAAAATAGGTGTGTTGAGATGAAATTTATATCATCATTTAATTGGAATATTTTAAAATAATACGATTTGTTGACTAGAATGAAGGTTAGGACATATTATTCAGTTACAACAAGAGTGTTATTGGGGCTTTAAACATATAAGCAGGTGTTTCTGTAGGCCTGAAATGTTATCTAAATTATTAATTAGGCTTTACTTAACTCATCAAGACCGTAATCAACTCTCAATGTCATCGCTAGCCTGTGATATTTACTGGATTAGGATTCAATTTGCTGCATAACTTTCTTTCGTGATTTAATGATCAAATGGATAATCAAGACTCGTAACGACTTGAGTAATGATAATCGAGGCTATTCGGAACTTTCAATCGCTTAATTCGCTGTTCATAGGGGATCTCAGCAACTACCAACTCGTTATCTAATCTCCCATAATGTATCTTCAATTAAATACTGAATTATCACTGGGAGTAAATTTCAGCAGGGATAAACTTGGGAAACTGTAAATGAGGTACAGATATTTGAAGTAGATTTTAATGTCTTTTTTTTATAGATTTTACAGCATCATGTATTTAAGTACATTATGGTGTATTTATTTTATAATCGTGGAGATATTTTCATGGTTTTTTTTTGGGGGGGGGGGTTGTTTCGCCCGATTAAAAGGATCTGTTGTTAAGGTCCTATAATTGGAGGAGCTAAATTGCTATTGTTTGGCACCTTAGGAATGGACTTGAATGGTTCGCAATGCATATAATAATGTATTATGAATGTATATAAACTGATTTACATCCAATTGCTTGGCAAAGTACAAGAAAAGGGGCAAATTGAATATCAGTCTTTGATGTCCCTTGTGGAAGGGGGTTGTCAGCACTGAAATCGGCAAAGAGACTCTATAAATATTTTTGATGCTTTAATGTCCTGGAATCTGATGATTGTATTCTTTGTAGCACCAGAAATCTGTGGTAAAATATGTCAGTCCTGATATCAAAATGAAATGAAATGGGGTTTAACATGCTACTGTTCCGCTCCTATGGGTGGCTTATGGAGACCGGACCTTGATATCGTATAATGTCTTGACAGGTCTTCGTTATATTTTATATCTGTCTCTGTATTCGTCACATGCGGAACTTGTGTTTAAACTCAGATGGTGTTATTTTAAAGGTTGAAACGTAACAGTATAATGTTACAAGCGATAATAGACTAGTATCTGGGGAGTCGTTGATTCACAGTATTCTCCAGTGAAATTAGCAATAAAACGCCATATAAGATCTATAGACTCATGTTGAAGAATACATTAGACATAGAATGATACATTTGTCAGCTGTCTGTTGAACTCTTCGGTAGACCAGGAACCTGTTTCATGAAATTTTAACTAATGATGAAATCCAAATTTTAGTAATTTGATTGGATAATATTAGCCAATCAAAATTTAAATATCTACTAAAATTTGTTTGTTTTTTTTTTAGTTAAGATTTTAAGAAAGAGGACCTAGGACATATTTCTGGTGAAGTGTAACAGGTGGTAAAAACTCATCCCCTCAGACATGTTTTTTGCTTGTCAAGGATACTGGTTGCTAGATCTATCGGATGGGACTAAAGCTAAAATATCTAGAATTCTATGTCCTCAAATTCGGCCAGTATGGAAATAGCCGTTTTTTTGTTTTAACAATGTCAATTGAACGTGAAACTACAATTAGTAGAAAGACCCATTCTCTTTTATTTTCCAGTATTAAAAAAAGCATTCCTCATCTAAACTACAAAAATTTAATTCAGCTAAATTCTAAACTTAACCAAGATCAAATACGTTCTGCACCAGTAAACAAAATGTCTGGCCTGAAACTAAAAAAAAACAAAACAATCGAGACACCGGTCTCTTAATATTATACGATATTCAGGAAAACTCCATCAGTGTAATCACATGACCTGTCGAATGTAACGAGAAAAAAAAACTCAAAGTGAAGCGTTGTAACATGAACTTGTCTGATAATAATTATTAAATGGTATTAGGGCATAGAGTTTAACTATAATCAATGTTATTTAATTAAGTGGATCTCCGCGGGGCCAGGGTTGTTATAGACACACAGAGAGAATTAATCAGTGATCAGATTAGAAAGAATAATGGTCATGTTGATAATAAACGGATTTGTAATATATTGTTCCTTGAGTGTATTATAACATTTATTCAACATAAAACACAAGGACAATTTCTAGTCCTTCGGATGGGACCAAAAACCGAGGTCCTGTGTAAACATTGGATGCATGTAAAAGATCCATTGACTGGTGGAATTTGATATAAGAGTAGGCTGTAGCGCCACTGCCCGGTCGAAAATTTTCCTCGTAGCACACTGTATGGCACGTGCCTGTCATCACTTGCCCAGTTTATGAGCCGAACAGTAGGATGTTAAACTCCATTTCATTTCATTTCCTTGAGAGTATTATAACATTTGCTCAACATAAAACCTGTCTTTGGCAAATATCTAAGAGGGCTGGATGGCCGAATGGGAAGGGAGAGGGGGGAGAGAGTAGGGGGAGGGATTTGGGTGGGGGGGGGAGAGGAGGAGAATGGTGTAAGTTGTGGACAGCTATAATATAGATCAGGAATATTTCTGAAATGACAGATCTGACTTTCATTCTACAACTAACAACTTCAGCTGTGATTGAAATATAAATATACCGGTAATAATAAGATCGCCATGGAAATGGGATCAATGCTTTTTTTGTGATATATCAAAAAATTTGTCATTCTTTTATTTTAATCGTTTAGTCGTTTAGCTCGAGTAAATTTGATTAAAATGAAAGGTGTATTTGAATTGGGTCAGAAGGTGTTATTTGAAGGGCATACAAATCAGGGGTATAAACCTTCGTGTACACAGGGTGGTTACATGGCAACGACAAATAAAACACCTTGATCCGTCTGCAACCAATAGTCTGCTTTAATTCCCTTCACGATTTAATGTTACTGTATCTCAAATATAAAACCCATCCCTATTGGTGGAGGAATGTTACGTGCGTGCTTCAAACAAAAAACCCCTGTGATAGTGTCCGACACAGGGAGTTTGTTATTCTATTCAGGGATTCGGTTACTATGGGAGTTCAATTCGATTTAAGTTTCATTCCTAATTAGGGAATTTTGTTTCTTTTTGCTGGAGGTTGCGCGTTGGGTTTAGCACCCTGAACGTGTAGAAACATTTGCTCTTCTTTTTAAGCGGGTAAATTACTGTTGACGCTAGTCAAATATAGCGTTAAATTTCTCCCATAGTTTATAACGAGATAATCTATGCGTAGACCTTCATCTTATTAACACACTTCCTGTAGAAAAAATCTATTTTCCATACAGTGGATTGAACGTGAATTTATATTGGGCAGACGGACCTGACTAACAATAAATTATTATAGTTATTCGTTATCTTACTTCTATATAAGGACATCAGTTAGAAAAATTCACGGCTGCCTTAGATGGAATTAAACCAATTAAAATAAATATTGATTTAGGAATACACCAGAAAGCAAATCGAGGTAACTATTCTTTCAAAATATCTACGTGCAAGCGAATTATTCAAATAAACATTAAACCATATGTTAGTCTCGAAATGACCTAGTTTGTGTCGAGTGGACATTAAACCCCATTTCTCTCTCTCTGTATAGTCTGTATTTAGAATTGTACATCATACCATGTTAAGAAAGAACTGGTTTTGTATTTTACTGTCCACATTTTAGGCCAAGAACCAAACTAAACATAGTACGTCAACTGACCATTTCAACCTAAGTCAATATAAAACTTTATTTTGATCTCATCCAAGAGGGTGTCTTAAGTCTAAATCTTACCTACATGTGGGAGGTTGGAATGGCCAAATGGTATAGAGTGCCGCGCTTCAACTTCTAGCTGGCCGGTCACCTCTGGCTTGCGGCTGTGGTTTCGAGCCCTGGTGTGAGCTATATGTGGCATGGAGATAGGGGCGCCTTCTCAACCTCGTGGGTTTCCTCCGGGCACTCCGGTTTCCTCCCACTGCTAGAGACCCCTACGCACAAGCGTATTATTGAAATAAAATGAAAACATATGTTAGTCCCAAAATGACCTAGTTTGTGTCGAGTGGAGGTTAAACCCCATTTCTCTCTCTCTCTCTTTAATTTAATTTTACAACAAAAAAAACCCTTTAATTAAATTTACAATTAACTGCCATCTGTATTTGTCTTGCTGTTTAATTGATTATTTTAAATCAGCTCCTGAATAAAATAATCACAAATCTAATTATTTTTTTTATGCAAAACAAATTTAACGGAATTGAATAGTTTCGATTTATCAATTAAATCTTCTGTACGTGGAAAAAAAAAATCCAGTGGATGATAAAAACTAAACATTTGAACAACTTTTTTGTTCATTTTCTAACATTTTTTTTCTGCGGTTTTTTTTTTTCTTTCTCAGTGGTTTTAGTTTTTTGTGTGAAAACTGTGATTCAAGGGTACAAATATTTTTGTTGTTTTTGACCGATTGTGTTTTAAATAAGCCACCCGAATCGTTGAATGGTAAAAACCTTGTGTTGAGAAATGTCGTTGATGTAGGGGCTGTGTTAAAACAAGGTCAATGATATTTGCTGGCGTGGGCCGACATTGTGTTTGTATTAGGTGTTTAAATCAAGAATGACATTAACAGCGATTCGTAGCTTTTTGCTTCACGACTCATTTTACGGGACATTTTGTTTAAACACACACAGATTGGTTAGATATTTTTCATGTTCGTTGACATTCAGTGTGTTTCATAGTTCGGTGGTTGTACTCGGGGGTAAGTTGATCAATTTAAACAGCACAATGTCTCGCTAAGTGAAGTAGCAAATAGCTTTTCAATCATAGTTATTACTGATGGCAGAGATAAAAACAGAACATTAATATTGCTTTAATTTTTCAATCATAGCTATTTCGAACTTACAGTGGAGATAAGAAAACCAACATCAATATATTCCTTTAATTTTTCAATCATAGCTACTTCGGACTGACAGTGGGGATCAAGACGCAGCATCCATATTGTTTTCAATTTTCGATCATTGCTATTACAGTGGCTATCAAAATGCAAGATCTATATTGTTTTAAGTTAATTGGCTACACTGTATGTCATGTACACATATAACCAAATTCTTATTTCAAAAGAAAAAAAAAAAAAGTGCATTGTTCTTAAATTCTGATAATCTGATATTCAGATTTCGCTAATATGAATTCACAACTTTTTGTCTGCTGATTAAATTTAACAAAATTACTATGAAAGTTTTTCTTGTCTAATCATCAAATTTAACTAAATTACTATGAAAGTTTTTCTTGTATTGTAAAGAGCACATGGCAGCTGTGTTCAGACCATATGGTACCGGTGTGAAATTGTGATCATAAGGTGTTGTGTACGTGAATAAACTGAATATTCAGTTGATATTCAAGACCTATATTTCACTCCTATTGTTAGTATAAGTGATTAATACTGTTTGTCAAAGACTTGATATCCTTTGTCCAGCCTCTTTAGTATTTTATTATTATATGGTTAAGTAAATAGCGTCGACTGTTTGATGTTTGCAGAATATATCTACACCTCTCGTTAGTAGCTTGAAATCAATGAGTTGGCCAACAGGTATCCATACACCTCTCGTTAACACCTTGAGCTTGTCAACAGGTATTAAACAGAAAGCTTGCACACACTCATCAATAACTCTGACAAAAGGAAGGGGCAAGAAATAGATCATTTCATTGTAAAAAAAAAAACATATTAAAAGATTTCAATAATCTGACAAAGGAAAGGAATAGTTCATTTCAAAATATACATGCTAACGAAATTCCTCGAACTGAATTGTTTCAAGACATAAAAATGTTTTATGAATATTAACCACATGCTCTTTTGGGTTTTTTTTGCAAATTCGGTAAAAATATAATTTAGGTAAATTGATTTTAATTATAAATTGATCTGAATCAATGTGAAATTTAAGAGTTGCCGATATTTTCATGATATGTTTTTAAAAAGTGAGATTTAAGGGTTGATGATAATTTCCTGATGTAATTGTAATATGTTTTTAAAATAATATTTCTACACATTACTGTTAGCATGTGACAAGTTGGGACGTCAATTTGGGTGGAGCTATTTAAACAAGTGAGACACTACACATTGTACGCTATCACCTTATATAGACGTATATAGATAACACGTCCAATATATGACACTCTCACCTTTCTTACATTCTCTCACACTCTCTCTTAGTCATTCATCAAATTACACAAGTGTTAGTTTTTAACATCATAATTTGAAGTAGACCTGGCCAGTCATTAAATCTAAAAAAAATCTTTGTCTCGAGTCACCACAAAAATTTGATTTGTTAATTTTGACTAGAATTGATGAATAAGCAGAATGTGATTATTCATTCTGAATACCATCTAATGTCACTTATCATTTAGTTTAAGTAGGCCTTGGCAGTAGGAACATTTGAATACCATCTGATGTCACTTATCCTTGAGTTGAAGTATGCCTTGGCAGTAGGAACATTTGAGAGTCATTATTCTCCTTTATTTTAAGGTTGTGATTCAGATCTTTTGTTTTAGCAAACTAAAAGTGGTGAATTATTTTTACAAAACATCAGGAGAGGGGTTTTAGAAGGAACATGGAAATCGTCCTACTGCAAAAATTTTTGGATCTACTCCTTGACACTGTATGCTACTTCTTATAGTTTGTTTTTTTTTTTTTTGGTTTTAAAACCACTTCATGTTTTGATTCTTCTATATTTTTCAGGCAAAATGAGTTGCAAAAATCCGTGGAAGAGGGAGATAGCCGAGCCGCCTGTATCATTATCGATAACTTGGCCAATTTTCTTAATCAGTTCAACACTTCAGATGTTGAAACACGACAACAAACCAGGTTGAAGATGCTGGAACAATTAAGGACGTTTCCTAAACGCAACAAGGTAAGTCTGACGCTCATAGATACACTAAAAAGACTAAACCAATATGGATGGTGTGATTGCAATTACTATTGCACATAAAATATCCCTTTTGAAGTTGGAATTTGATACAAGAATAGGCCGTAGTGCCGCTGTCCGGGCAAAATTTTTCTCTCATAGCACACTGTATGGCATATGCTTGTCTTCATTAGCCCAGTTCGGAGTAAAAGAGTACAACTTTAAACTCCCGATTTTCTTTCATTTCAAATTGTGGCGATGTAAATCAGGTATGCTTACACATTCTTCACATACTTGATACCCCATGTGTAAGACCTGATACCACTGCTAGAACGACCAACGCCTATTTTAGCTAATAGTTGATACTAAATTAAATATTTTAATGTTTTAGGTTGAGATTCTGCAAGTGGCTCAATCCCTCGTATCCACGACAGCAGTTCCTAAAGAGGTAAGACAAATTCATTTATTTCAAATTCTGATTAAAATATTGCCAATAATGCTGAGTCTATATAATTCAAACATGGTCGTATTTCCCACCTTCGTTATCCCAGACAATAAACCCTATTTCATTCCCAAGGGGTTGGATGGCAAATTAGTTGCACTATTAAAATAAACTCAAAACCATATGTTAGTCCCAAAATGGTCTAGTTTGTGACAAGGGGATGTTAAACCCCATCTCTCTCTCTCTCTCTCTCTCTCTCTGGAGCTAGGTGCCATTTCATTCATTCATTCCAGTACTAGGGTTACCTGTCCAACCCTGTGGGTTTTTCTCTGGGCACTCTGGTTTCCTCCCACTGCTAAGGCTCCTACGCTCAAGCGAATTATTGAAATAAATATTAAAACCATATGTTAGTCCCGAAATAACTTAGTTTATGTCAAGTGGAAGTTAAACCCCAGTTCTATTTATTTATCTATCTATATATCATTCATTCCAGTACTATATAACAGCTAACAACTGTTAGAGCAGGACCATAAACCCATTTCACTTCATTTTCAAATTCCATAGATTTATTGCTGATAGAATTTTAACCTTCTTCTAGTTACTTCTGAATTTATAAAAGATATTCCGTATCTAATCATACGATCCTCCAATATATCGTTCATTTAATGTTTAATTTCTACACACACCGCAGATTGATTCAAGATCAGATCTGTTTGCTTGTAGAAGAAATATGGCTGCCGTGTGTCGTCTGCTTGAATAAAAACCAAATTGAAATTGTTTTCATTTCATTAAGCGAACAAGATGGCTGATAAATTATATTATCTCTGATTGTTATTTTGGCCGCACCACGACTGATTATTTTGATTATTTCTGGCCAGCGATTGATATTTATTTAACGTGGAGGGGTATAATTGAGATTCACATCGATCTATGATGGAAGAATAATAAAAATCGTTGAACGTAACAACATCGGCTTGTTGATTTAAGATATTACAAGTTAAAATGCCATAAATTAATTTGATATAGAGGTCCATGTATTTTTTGATTAATTTAGACGACATTTGTTAATTAATTTAGACAACTTTATTTATAAGCAATATTTTCTTCTCAGAAAAGGATTGGAGAATGGGCTAGGCGTATATTAAGTCTCTCTCTCTCTCAATCTTTATTTATTGATAAACTATTTAGTGATATTAAGTCGTTTATTTTCATGCTGTGACTGGCAGATCTTGATGGTTCCATAATGGTGGCCGTTGAAAATATTGCTTATTTATATATATAAATACCAGATTTGTGATTTGGTTACTGTCAGTAGTGCAGGACGCAGGGCCTGACCAGGACAGCTGTCTAGTCATTCAGATGGGAGACTTAAAAGATCCCTTGGTGGTTGGAATTCAACATAGCAGTAGGCCATAGTGCCGTTACTCAGACAAAATTTCCCTCATAGTCATAGCACACTGCATTCACATGTCCATCTTCATTAGCCCAGTCGGGGCAGAACAGTAGGACGTTAAACCCCATTTAATTTCATTTCGGTTGGTGGAAAGTTTGAATGATCTGACCAGGATTCTGTTGATACTTAATCCCCGGTTGTATGTGACAACTGACACGGAATAGTGTCGCCTGTCTAACCTCATGGGTTTTCTCTGGGTACTCCATACGTTAGTCCCAAAATGACCTAGTTTGTGTGGAGTGGAGGTTAAACCCCAAAATCAGTCCCTTCTCATCAATTGTTTACAGGAATGGAAACTATTTTTATGTTTGGCCTGAAACAAAAATAACATCGAAGGACAATATCTGTTGTTTTACGTCTGTGTAGCGATTATTATGTCAGTACTTACTGGTAACTAGATACCCGTTTTCCTTGCGACCTCATCACTATAGTAACATAGTCGTTATGTATTTATCCTGGAAATAAAAACAGACCTTTAACAATCCCATAATGCTAAGCTGTCAATCATGTGTTCGATATTCTCTTGGAGGAAATAAAAACAAAATGTCAATGTGTCGTAACTGCAATTAATTTACAACCGTCAGTTTTTTTTTAACAGACATCTTGTCAGTTCAAATCTGTAGAATATAAATGTTATATTGTTACTATAAATAGAACAAACCCCTATTATGACATGCGAGCATGTGCACCGAACCACTATGAAATGCATGTGATCGTAATGTAGGAATGGAATTTCATAATGCCACCTAGTGGCATATTGTTTGCGATCACATTGGAATATATCCAGATAAATTTACCCTTTAGTCGGATAAATAGATAAAAAAAATATACATCCCCAATAATTTCTTGCTCCAAAAAGTCTATTAAAAATATGAGAATACAAGTTTTCTAAATTAATGTAATTATAACATTTGTTTGAAGTTGATTTGGAAAGGTTTAATGGCTTAGAAGTCTGTTGATGGTAATTTCAATAAATTATTAATAAAGTACGATTTACGATAATTCATTTATAACGATGAACAATGTTGATTATGAATCCACTCCCACTTTCAATACAAGCCATCGTCATTCTTATTTAACCACTATTCAAGCTATTTGATTAATACACTTGAAGCGGAATTCACTGTGCATCGTTGAACAAAACTCGTGGAGTTTGAATCGAATAAACCTTTCAGAAAATAGCCAAGTAAACACAGAGCCTTTCTTCATGACTGTAATCAATGCCGACAGTTTGCGGAAATATTTTCATGCTCAGCGATTCCATGATAAAATTGCTGGCGTTCTTTTGAATTGACACTTAAAGATTTTGAATAACGTTCGGGGAAATCGTTCGGGTAATTGTTGGTATTACCGTATTATTACTTTAAAACCACCAATAAAAAAATGCAACCGTATGTTATGATTGGTTGAAAATGAAAAGGAACGACAATAAGTCGAGTTAATTAGATGATAAAATCGATACGCGAGTCTATAGAACTGTTTGATCATCGTTATCCTTAAAGAAGACTCGATGATAATTTCTTTTAAAATGAGCTGGAAACGGGATCAGTGGGCAATTTTCGTCAATTGTTGCAACTACCAAGAACAACAGAGCAAATTGTCTACTGGTGTTCCACCGTGTTTGCTGACGGGCGATGACATGAAAATGGTCTAATTGAGATTTCTATAACGACGAGTTCTCCTATTGAAATAATATTGATTGATGGACCGTGATTGGTCGTTTGTGATTGGTCTTACCCCTGTCTTTATATGGTCATTATGTTTTGGTTATGTTGCCGTTTGTCTTGCAGTTGCCATTGATTGCGGTTTTATGTAGCAGCGAGCACTGTCAAACGAATCGTTGATGTCCTGAGGGATTTAGCTATATAGCCTGTTGATACCAATAATGACATGTGATACTGTCTGTTTTGCAGACGTTCAATTTGCACGGAGACAGAATTACATAAAGTTAACGATAGTGACGGGTAAATGACAGAATGGTTGGGTTTTAAAACAACGGTATCTGAAGATTAACCACTGTCATTATTAGTATGAAGCCATTTTATAACACATCCCCCCCCACCCACTGACAAGGCTTATTTCACTATCTCCCTCCCCCCCACCTCCATCTTACTTTCACTATCAACATGTAATCACGAAATAGAGAGAGAGAAATGGGGTGGAAAGAGCAGGGTTGCCTGTCCAGCCTCATGGGTTTTCTCTGGGTGCTCCAGTTTCCTCCCACTGCTAATTAAAGACCTATACATGCAAGCGAATTATTGAAATAAAATTTAACCAGGTGTCAGTAACGAAAAAACCTAGTTTGTATAGAGTGGACGTTACGACTGGGGAATCGAAAGCAGGCCAGTTGACTCTATGAAAGACCTTATGATACAGCACACGCATGTGCTAACCATTCAAAGTTTTACAATCAAAATGGTGAATAAAATTTTTTAATGGGCCTCTTTTTTTATCTGATTGAATCCAAGGGAGGCGATTGTCTACCCTAGATATATTGGTTTTGCTTGTTCTCCTCTAGGGGGTTGGGACGGTCTAGTGGTCTGGCTTGCGGTTGTGGTTTCGATCCCTGGTGTGAGCATATGTGGCATGAAGATAGGGACGACTTCTCAACGCTTCCTCCGGGCACTCCGGTTTCCTCCCACTGCATAAAAAGTCCCGAAATGACCTAGTTTCAATCCTTGGTGAGAGTGTATGTGGCACGAAGATAGGGGTGCCTTCTCAACCTTGTGGGTTTCCCCTGGGCGCTCAGGTTTCCTCACACTGCTAAAAAGGAACCTATGCGCAAGCGAATTATTTAAATAAAGTTAAACTATATATTAGTCCCGAAATGACCTAGTTTGTGTCGAGTGGACATTAAACTTCATTTCTCTCTCTCTTTTGCTCTCCTCTCCTCCTCCCCCACCCCATTTTTCTAGTATATATATATAATGTGCTTATTACTTAGTTTGTCTCCAGTAAATCACCATATGTTTGACTCAGTATGGTCCAGTTGGTGCTGACTGCCATTAAAACCACATTTCATTCATTCATTCATTCATTCATTCTCTCCAATCTCTTTTGTTCACCCTGAGTGAAGCGATATTTTATGGCTGCACCTATCTGACAGTTCTGATAATATTCAGCTCATCCGAATTCAAGCCTTAAAGTTTCACTCACTACACCAGGAAATTGTCATTTGAGAAATTTTAAAGCCATAAAAATTTGTGTTATATTTAGAATTTAGAAAGGAAAATGTTCATCTTAATCTTTATCAAAATTTTGTCTTTTGTAAAGCCACATACCATATCTAGATTAAATATATCGGCATATATCGTATGTAATAGTTTTAGCATGGGTTTCATGAGTTGATAGTTTCTTTGCTCAAGTTATTTGACTGAAATTTTCAGCATATTCCCTTTACATTATCTTTATTTAAACTATCATAAGCAAGATCTGTGAGTTCTTTATTTAATTGTCCATAATTTCCCTTTAAGTCATTTTTTGGAGATTTTGAGCCAAATTTGAAATAATGAGGTTCTTTTTTATTGGTTTATTTCTGCTCTATGATTGAAAGGCAATCTTCTCATGAATTTAATGCTTATTTCTATAGACATGACCTCATCGTTCTGACATATTTCTTCCCCGCTCTTAACGAAGTGCTCCAAATCCCCGAGATTTATAGCCAATCAACTTGTTTGAATAAAGTTACTTGCTCTTATCTCGACACACATTTTATATTTGAAAGAAAGATTGCACAAGTATTGAATCGCACTGGATTAAACTTCAGAATGGTGATGTATTATTTTAACCTGTATTCAATGGATGGATAGATGATGGATCAGAATTGAACCAACTTTGATGTCATTTCTTAAGAGATCTTTCAAACAATTTGTTAAACATGAAATTTATGATCTGTTGTCATCCACTGGAGCAAAATTACTTCTTGATCAAATTTTGTTATAAATGAAAAGTTAATGCAATTTGATTTTAGGATGGTGTGGAAATCTGATCATTACAGATTGTAAATGATAGAAATATTAATGAGTATTTGCGATCTAGCTGTATTACTTTTTAAATTGGGTTTTACTTTGACCTTGTCTGTTCCCTAATCCTGTACGATGTAATCTGAATAAGGAATATAATTAATGGAAATAAGGAATATAGTTTATATAGAAATAAGGGTAAGGAATATAATTCATAGATGTAAGGAATGTAGTTTATAGAACTAGAGAATATAGTTAATAAAAAAAAGGAATATATTTTATAGAATTAAGGAATATAATTTATAGAATTAAGGAATATAATTTATAGAAATATGGAATTAAAGTTTATAGAAATAAGAATAAGGAATATAATTTATAGAACTATAGTTTATAGAACTAGGGAATATAGTTTATAGAACTAGGGAATATAGTTTATAAAAATAAGGAATATAATTTATAGAAATAAGGAATATAGTTTATAGAAATAGGGAATATAGTTTATAGAACTAGGGAATAGAGTTTATAGAACTAGGAATTATAGTTTATAGATAAAAGGAATATAATTTATAGAAATAAGGAATAATTATGGAAATAAAATAAACAAAAGTACAGCATGCTCTTTGCGAATTAATAAAATAAAGCTCTTGATAATATCTGTGCATCTTAACCTAAGTCTTTGCACTTGTGTGGTTTTAAAGCCTCCTTAGAATTGTAGGTCAGATATAAATACCCATGATTCTGTGGAAACTTCAAAAGGACTGTGTTTGTTCGTATTGATCAGAATTGATCGACAGACAGGCGGATAAAACACTTAACACATCCAACTAGTGGTACAACAAAACGTCCAAGCACAAAAAGCCTGGCTTTGACTTAATAAGAATCAATTCTAAATATTCCCTGATCAAAGGAGTTATTAATAAATCAATTTTTGCCCTGTCGTGAAGTGCCGTCTTTTGTTGACAGAGAGAGAATTAAGAATGACATATAACATGCCGTAGTCGCAGTTCAGTCAGAACAGCTAATTATTAGTGGATATAAAACCAACTCATGAACTACTCAGGGTAGATAAATATCAACTCATCCCAGGGCAGATAATTAACTCATGAATTACCCAGGGTAGATATAAAATCAGCTTATGAATTACCCAGGGTAGATAGACAATCAACTCATCCCAGCGTAGATAATCAACTCATGAACTACCCAGCGTAAATATATAATCAACTTTTGAATTACCCAGGGTAGATATAAAATTAGCTTATGAATTACCCAGGATAGATAGACAATCAACTCATCCCAGCATAGATAATCAACTCATGAACTACCCAGCGTAAATATATAATCAACTTTTGAATTACCCAGGGTAGATATATAATCAACTCATGAACTACCCAGCGTAGATACATAATCACCTTTTGAATTACCCAGGGTTGATTAATAATCAACTTATGAATTACTCAAGAATTATCCAGGGTAGATAATCAACTCAAGAATTACCCAGGGTAGATAAAAAAGGTTTATAATTCGGCTTGCAACAGAGTTTATAAAACACAGGTCACAACTGAAGCTGTCTGGCCAGAATTCTCCTCGCATTGAAAATTACAGTATTTTCGTATAAAAAAAAGATTGCTTTATTTTCATATAAAAAAAAAATTGCTGTATTTTCGTATAAAAATTGCTGTATTTTCGAATAAAAATTGCTATATTTTCGTTTAAAAATTGATGTATTTTTGTATAAAAATTGATTTATTTACTGTATTTTTTTTTTGAATAAGAATTACTTAAATACGATATTAGAGCAAAGTGTTTAATGAACGTTTGTGAACATCCTTTACTCTGAGTAGTTTGGATTTTATATCTCTAAGGTTATTTATGTTCTTTTCAAGAGTTATAATTCCTCTTTGAATTAATAAATGAACATTTTCTTCAAAGATGTCAGACAAATTTCCTTTTTTCTGACGACAAAAACAATTTATCAAATCGAATGAATAATTTTGCTGACCAGCTAATAATGGCTGGGTTGTTTTTGTAAGTCGAGATTCTATAGAGTACTTGAATAAAAATCTGTAACAACGTTCTTAGCCTTTGGCATCTTCTCCTGGTTTTTCTTTCCTTTTTCGTGATGCAATTATTTTATTTATATCATGGTAATGTCGAGACGAGAAAAGAATTCTGTGAATATTTAGTTGTCTTGCGGTTCAAATGAACTCATTGACTTGATGTAAGATCAGAGACCGAGAAGTGATTGCTTGCATTTTCTCTTCATCCGTTATTGGATTTTTTCCTGTGCTACAAGCACGAATGATCTGAAAGTTTTCGTTTAATGAAGTATTTATTTATCCAATCTTGGTTTTATCGGGAAAAGAACCTTTAAAAGGTTGAGGGTTGTAGAAAATATTAGTTTTGGGTGCTTGCTACACATGCATTGATTTCAACAAACTTACTCCCATAATGGCAGACACGTCTTTTCATTATATATTCAATGTGAAATTGCTGCCTTGATTTTTCTCAAACAAATTCAATCATGTTAGATGGAGTTACGTTGGGTTTCAATCGTGTTAGATGGAGGTTATGATGGCTTTCAGTCTTGTTACAGATTAGAGAGAGCTCTGACCTGTGTCAATTCGTGTTAGATGGTGTTGAGATGGATTTCAATCGTGTTAGATGGAGTTAAACGTTGGGTTTCATGTTAGATATGGAGTTATGTTGGGTTTCAATCAAGTTAGATGGAGTTAAACGTTGGGTTTCATTCATGTTAGATGGAGTTAAGTTGGGTTTCAATCATGTTAGATAGAGCTGTGATGGGTTTCAATCATGTCAATTCGGGTTAGATGGAGTTTCCATGGGTTTCAATTGTGTCACATGGTGGGTTTCGATCTTGGTCGATGGATTTCACATGGAGTTACAACAGGTTTGAATGTTTGTTGTTTTTTTATATTATTATTTCTTTTGTTGTTTTTTTTTTCAGTTAAACCCGAAATCTCTACTGAAGGTATTTAACGTTCTGATGTCCCTGAAGAAAGAAACCGAGGCTTTGTATGCCAATCAAAACGCAGGATTACATGTGCCTGACCTATTGACTTTGGCCGTTCATGCGGCATCGAACATCATGCAAGCCGTTCTACATCTTTTGCCGTACAGTACCAGTAAAAAGGGTCTGAAACACGTTACAGATGAAGCTCTAGCATTTGTGGACAGTTTATTGAAGGTAAGATTGCAGGGTGGAGAATCTGGTTTCATTTCCTATGATGAGGTCATATCTTTCTTTGGGATGCGGATCTTGCCAGGGTTTCCATGGTCCGTCATAATTTAGAACAACCATTCCATTTATTCATGAAATAAGCCTCAATAGACTAGATATAAAACACTTTTGGGATGGGGGGGGCCTGGATGGCTGAATGGTTAGCATGTACATGCTTTATCATAAAGCCTGTCATTGAGTCAACTGGCGTGGTTTCGAATCCCTGGTTGTACGTGACAAGGAGTAGTAGGGTCGCCTGTCCAACCTAGTGGGTTTTCTCCAGGTCCTCCGGTTTCCTCCTCACTGCTAAAGACCCCTATGCGCAAGGGAATTATTGAAATAAAATGAAACCATATGTTAGTCCCGAAATGACCTAGTTTGTGTTGAGTGGATGATAAACCCCATCTCTCTTTTGTTGTAATGATTAGTAAGATTTCTAGACTAAAACTAAAGCAAAAGTTTGTGCTTTTTGTTTCCTTATGACATTTTAATGAAAGCATATTTGTTCTGTTTCAGCTTGAATTACAGCATCACTGTATTGGAGAACAACCAATTCACAGGATGGCCGAATATGTCTCCGTCATGGCAACCCACTTTAACACGGGACAGCGCCAGGTGGTGAAACTGGACCAGGCAGCATTTCTCCTCCCACCACAAATCAAAGCGATATCCGACCATTCGACCAATCAACAGTGTTATCAAGCTCACATGACCTCATTCAAACACAGTCCTTATGTTTACAACAACATGGAGTCTAAAAAGGTTTGTGTTACTTGATAATCTTTGTTATTAATCCTGATTATAAAGTCTTTTATGTCCATCAGTACTCTTTTGTTAAAGGAGCTGCAAGAATGTCTGTACATTAACCACATATAAGAGTCCAATACTTCAGAATTTTTTTTTCTATGTCAGGTCAAACTAATTTATAAACCATGGTGATGTCATTTTCATTCGTGATATCCCTTATTCTCCTTATTACTATCATTAGCAATTTATATAACATTCTAGCCTAACATTTTTGGTATTAGAAGGACAGGAGGGCCTAACAAGTACAGCTGTCTAGTTGTTCGGATGGGACCAGAAAGCGAGGTCCTGTGTATACATTGGCGTGCACCTAAAAGATCCCTTGGCATTTGGTATTCAATATAAGAGTAGGTACACTGTTACTGTGTGGAACAGGATGGTCTTCATTAGCCCAGAGGGAACAGAAGAGTAGGACGTTAAACCCCATTTCATTTCATTTCACTACATGAATTATGGGTAATCAATCAAGGGAAAATAATTAATATTTTTCATTAAAATGTCTCTGAAATGCGACATAGTGAAGCCATCTAGTCTATCGCAGATGATCCCCACATTAATTAACATCGTTATCAAACTTCCTTGGTTACAAACTACCTTGGTTACAAACTGCCTTGGTTACAGTAGAAAAGAAGGATTATATTAAATGATATGTAAAATTTATTTTAGGTTCAGTCACAAGTTGTATCATTAGATATTTATAGCTGTGAAGGGAGACAACCCAGTATAGAAAATTTGGAAGATGAAAATCGGGTGGAAATCTGGATCCCAAGAAGTAGCTCAAATGAAAAAGTGAGTTTATATTTACATACTTTATTTAGGGCCATGTGTAATTAAAGTAGATTGGTCGTAGGGTACTTTGGGGTCAAGGTTGATTGGGAGCAGGGTACTTTAGGGTCATGGGTAATTAAAATAAATTGGGAGCAGGGTACTTTGGGTTCAAGGGTGATCAGGTTGATTGGGACCAGGGTGCTTTAGGGTCATGAGTAATTAAAGTTGATAGGATGCAGGGTACTTTGGGGCCTTGGGTAATTAAAGTTGATAAAGAGCAGGGTACTTTGGGGCCATGGGTATATAGGGAGCAGGGGACTTTAGGGTCATGGGTAATCTAGATTGAGAAAAGGGGAAGTGAAGCTGGGTTTGTGCACAAATTGCGAAATACAATGTTGTCCTGGTAGTGGCGATGATTGAAATTTTGTGGGCTTTTTTGGCCAATTTCAATGTAATAGATGAACAAAATTTTATTCAATCCAAATTATTGGTTATTGATTCATTAATTATTGATACCAACAGGATCAATAGCCAATAATTTGTAGTGGATACAATTGATGACTGTGATTGATGATTCTATTGGATCAATCATTATGCAAATTTATTTTCTCTTTCAGAATGAAAGCTCAGCTACTACCCATACCCTTAAAAGGGATATGATGAATATTCATCAGTTTAATGTAACCAATGAAAACATGGAATTGTCACTACATATAACCCTTGACCTCAATCCTGTCAAATATGGTCGTCCTTTTCCTATTGTTGTATTAATTGGGTAAGTATATCTAGGTTTATTAAATTATGTTTCCACAGAATTCTAACTGATATAAGTAAATTAACACCAGAAAGCCAACTGCTACAAGTAAATCATCACCAGAAAGTTAACTGGGAACTATAATATGAATCAGAAAGTTAAGTCGGAGTTGCCAGAATTGCAGGTTGTTTGAAGTACCAGGATCTTTAAATGTATGTGTTTCCATGGTATCTGGTCTGCATGCGTTACTATTTCAGTGTCAGGTTGTATTCTGTACGTGTTACCACAGTTACCACAGTATCAGGTTGTAGTCTGTATGAGTTACGACAGGATCGCATTGTATTAAATTTATGATATCTCTATTCGAGTCGTTTGGTTTACAATGTTTTATCAGGTAGTTTGCCTTGGTTTACAATGTTTTAGAGGATAATCTCCCTTGGTTTACAAGTTTTATAGGGTAGTCAGTCTCCCTTGGGTTAGAGCGTAGTTTGTCTGAAGTGCCTGAAATTTTGGCTCAAACCTGATAAACAGAAGGTGAGCAAAGTTTCAGGTGTATCAGCTGAACTTACAAACATCATCTGGCTGTTAGAGACTATATTTGTCTGGTTGTTAGAAACTTTATTCTGCTGGTTGCTAAATTGATAAGAAAATGTACTGGGTTGAATCATTTGAAGCAAATCTAATACCTTGCTTTCCAACACGGAACTATGATTTGAGCTTCTTGCTTGCAGTTTTAAATCTTGTGGGAATTTCTTATAGCATGTCAATCTGTATTAAAGCATAACTTAAAGGAACAGTATTTCATAATTCAAGGCTAATACAAATGGTACCAATTTTAAGGACAATGTTTATTGGCAATCTGGTGTGTTGACCCTTTTACATGGTTTAAAGGGACAATAACACTCTTGCTGGCTTGGTAGCTCCAGAAAATAAATAATGACCTTATTCTAAGTACTAGATGTTTTAGTGTCTTACCTGTTGTGTAAATTATCCATTACATCCTGTTTTTACTTTTCCAAAGGGTTCGAAAATATTTTAAAATCCAAGTCACATTTGAAAAGGTTTACGTTAGACTTTTCAAATCAATAAGTTGAATTTTTCCAATTTTTTAAAATAGGTGTGTTAAGATGAAATTTATATCATCATTTAATTGGAATATTCTGAAATAATACAATTTGTTGACCAGAATGATGATTGGGACATATTATTCATTTACAACAAGAGTGTTATTGGGGCTTTAAAGAGGATGTTCCCAAAATATGTTTTATTCTATTTTTCTTTTTCAGTCAACACCGTCCACCGACACCACAGAACTACACATATAAAGAAGAATTTGATCAGACTAACAATCATGTTAAGATATTTCTTCCTTCTGGTTCACTCAGTGGTACGTTTAAAATATTATTAACCAAATTATCATTGTGTCACACTCACATTAACCCCTTTCATAACTAACATAGGCACACCCACATTAATCCATGTATCCATAGTTTGTTGAAACTATGACATGTTAAGATATTTCTTCCTTCAGGTTCACTCAGTGGTACGTAAAAAAATAATATTAACCAAATTATCATTGTGTCACACTCACATTAACCCTTTCATAACTAACATAGGCACACTCACATTAATCCTTGTATCCATAGTTTGTTGAAACTGACCTGGAGTATTTTAAAAACCGAAGGGAAAAATCTTTTCTAACATTATATATTTTACTTAATGGAAATGTAGTATGCAGTCTTTAATTCTGCTTGAATTATGATTGGCTTTAATGCTTTGAGAAAGAAATATGGAAGAATATGTATACCCTACCTCAGGCACCTCACCTATCATCACATATATATTCGATTATTTTTAGAGACGGGGAAGTATTATCTTGGTGTGGTGGATTCTGGGTATAATAGTGGTAGACGGAGACCTGGTGAACTAATGGAGAGGTCGTACTCTTTGTTGTTGTGGTGGGGTGGATGCTTGTTCTGGAATAATGAAACAGAGAAATGGAGTTCCGAGGGTTGTTCGATTACTAAACAGTCTAGTTTTGATGTAAGCCATTGTAGGTAAGTAGACTGTAGTAATCAATAAGCTCAACGTTGTATGGCTGAATCATTTAAAGCATGCACTTAAGATCATAAGGCCTGTCACTGAGTCAATGCCAACGTTTGGACTCTCGACATGTATCTGACAAGTATGGTCGCACGTCAAATCTTGTTGGTTTTCTCCGGATCCTTCAGTTTCCTGACACTGCTTAAGATTCCTATGCACAAGCGAATTATTGAGATAAAATTGAACCATATGCTAGCGTCAAAACGGCCTAGTTTGTTTAGAGTGGACCTTTAATCCCATTTCTCTCTCTCTCTGCCTTTCACTTCATCAAATTCCAATTGTGCAAGGGTTCGTTTTCATGAGTGGACAGTTTAATTATCATTCTGCAGTATTTTATAAACACAGATATCCAAGGACTGTTATCGCCGCCTGTCATGGGTTCAATTACAGGCGTGGACACGACTAGCAGTATGGGTTCCTTCCCAACTTCAGTAATTTCCACCTGCTTCAATATTAATCCCCCCATTTTTTGAACTACGACATTTTGGTAGATATAACTAACCCGTGTTTTTATCTTATAAATTGTCATGTTTTTTTTTAATTGTTTTATCTTTTTTAGATGTAATCATTTAACAGCTTTTGGTGGACCATTTGATCTGATTCCAAATGATCTCGATTTTGTAGATGTCGAGGAATTCTTTGGGTACGTTGGTATTTATATTCTGTTATTCAAAATTAAGCCCGTCTGTTACTTAACTTTCTTTTAGCATGGCGTACCTAGGAGTGGTTTCGATTCCCCAGTTGTTCGTAGGGTCACTGTCCAGCCTTGTGGGTGTTCTCCTTGTCCTCCAGTTTGCTCCCACTGTTAGGGACCCTAACGAGCAAGCAAATTATTGATTTAAAATTAAGCCATATGTTAGTCCTGAAATTACCTAGTTTGTGACATAACTCAAAATGATAAACAAACTCAGAATAGGGGAAGCAACTCTAGAAAAACGGAATATTTACTAATGTATTGTATAATGTTCGAGAGCGAGACACAAGTTGCCCTTACGATTATTTGAAATAATGGTACGCCAAGATCAAAGGGTGGCCTCACATCTGTATTTATAATGTACATATAGTTAGTTTTGATGATTATTTCGACTGATTTGTTTATTTTTCAGTTTAAATGAGAATCCTGTTGTTGTGATAATGGTTTGTGTCATTCTGTGTTTGTACGCTGGTCTCATGGTCGTCTGCTATAAGGCAGATTTACACGACGCCAGAAAATCAGGACTCGTTTATCTCAAAGATAATCGACCATCAGATAAACATAATTATGAAATCACCGTGGAGACAGGATATCGTCATGGAGCTGGAACAACATCCAAGGTAATATTTAAAAATCATTTCCTCTTTAGTGACAGTGAGTTGGGTCTCTTAATTATCCTTTACCTGTGAAAGATACCTGTATACATGCAAATTATCCTTTCACTTAGCATGCATTCAAGATGTCATAGCACAATGAAAATAGTTAACTCTGTGAAATTATATCAATGAATGAAAACGTCAGGTCCACAAAATAATAAGTGTCTAATTTACAAGCATTTAATTCCCCGATCACTGTTAAAAACTAAACAACCAAACAACACAAGGTACAATTTTATGGATACACAATTACTGAGTTTGATACTAAGCGACGTTTGGACGAGGATGCTCGCTTAGTATCAAACTCAGTAATTGTGTATCCATAAAATTGTACCTTGTGTTAATATGTTCAATTACTAAATGCCAATCAAAGAAGATAAACAACCAAATTTTACGTATTGTGGATTGGAAAGTAAATGATACCTGGGTTACAGTGTGTTCTTCTGTAGATCTTCCATTTGATTCTTTATTTTTACAATGTTCTGTTTGATCTATTGTAGATTAGTTTGATTCTACATGGAGAGGAAGGAATGTCCGAAACACGAGAACTCATCAGTGATGATGGTAGAACGATGTTTGAACAAAACTCACGCGATATTTTTATTATGACGTAAGTTTGGTTTAATAATCTAACTTTAAATATAAGCTAAATAAACACGAAAAAAATCTAAATATATCTAAAATATAATTCTGATCCACATGTATATTTACTGCTAGAATTACAGCAGAATTTTACTAAAAACAAAACAAATGAAAGGAAATGAAATGGAGTTTAAAGTCCTCCTGTTCTGTTCTGACTGGGCTGATGAAGATGGCCTAGTGGTCTAGAGTGCCGCGCTTCGACCTCTAGCTGGCCTGTCACCTCTGGCTTGCGGCTGTGGTTTCGAGCCCTGGTGTGAGCGTATGTGGCATGGAGATAGGGGCGCCTTCTCAACCTCGTGGATTTCCTCCGGGCACTCCGGTTTCCTCCCACTGCTAAAGACCCCTACGCGCAAGCGAATTATTGAAATAAAATGAAACCATATGTTAGTCCCAAAATGACCTAGTTTGTGTCGAGTGGACGTTAACCCCATTTCTCTCTCTCTCTCTCATAACAGAACACTTATCACACATCTTATATTATAACTAGACAAACACTCGCACAAACACACAACAGAACATGCAACTAAACTTATAATAGAAAAATAATCAGATTAACCCAGTTTTATACTTTATTTTAGCCTTTCCCCTTGTCAGTGATGCAGGATGGAGGGGCTGACAGGGTCTGACGTTCGTTCTATTCATACATTAGCGTGCACGTAAAAGATCCCTTGGACAGTTGTCCCGGCACAATTTCCTCTCATCACACACTGTATGGCGTATATGCCTATCTTCATTAGCCCAGTCGGACCAAAACAAACAGTAGGATGTTAAACCCCATTTCATTTCATTTATTTTAGATTGAACCAAATCAAAGCGATTGAGTTCCTTTATAAATGTTAAAAAGGCCCACGTTTTTTATTCTGCTTGAACTTCAGTCCTCTAATCAAACCTTTTAAATGAGAAAAATAAAAAATATATAACAAGTAAATTTGGTGATAATTTTATGAAATTATAAAAATTGACTGAATTTCAGGTTACCAGAAAGTTTGGGTCGTTTGTGGAAGGTTCAACTATGGCATAATAATGAAGGTGTATCACCTGGCTGGTATCTTAGTCGTGTTATCATCAAAGACTTAATTACAGGTGTGTATAGATTTAAACCAGGTTAATGGATGGATGAGGGACATTTTGCCCCAGCAGCATCGTTGTTTCCCCCCTACTTTTCCTTGAATTTGGAGACACAGTGGCTCAGAGTTCCCATGTTTGATCCCTGCAGGGGGATTGGGATGGCCTAGTGGTCTAGAGTGCCAAGCTTCGATCTCTAGCTGGCCGGTCACCTCTGGCTTGCGGCTGTGATTTTGATCCCTGGAATGATGGCATGGAGATTGGGGTGCATTCTGAACCTCGTGGGTTTCCTCCGGGCACTCCGGTTTCTTCCCACTGCTAAAGACCCCTACGCGCAAGCGAATTATTGAAATAAAAATTGAACCATATGTTAGTCCCGAAATGACCTAGTTTGTGTTGAGTGGACGTTAAACCCCATTTCTCTCTCTCTCTCCGTAATCTCAAGGATAATCATAACACAGAATCAACAGGATGTCGTGATGATAATTTCAGTTGTTGAACATGTAAAGAAAATATCCATTAAATTTTTTACACCATTCTTTACTCAGGTAAAATGTACTACTTCCTCTGTGAGAAATGGTTCGCTGTGGAAGAGGATGATGGGAAGGTTGAACGTGAGATTATGGTGCTTGATTCTGAGTTGGGATTCTCTAAGGTAGGTTAAATTCTGTAAGAAGAAGGTTATGGTTAAAATATTGATATGGGCAGAGTTGTTGGCAGTGGCAGTTGTTCGACTGTGAGATGCCAAATTAATATGTTATTTTAGATATGTATGTTTAATTGTAGAGGGCGAGACATTTCAACAACGAAATATACAGGCATTATCTCGCGCGTGTATAAATAATGTGTGCAATCTGCACTTGGACTGTACCAGTATTTTGAAAAGAAAGTGCCAGATATACAATTTAATAGCAGATATTATATAAGAAAATCAGAGAAAGCGAAATGGGGTTTAACGTCCACTTGACACAAACTAGGTCTTTTTGGGACAACATATGGTTCAATTTTATTTCATTAATTACATGTAGCCTAATACTCAATTGTTATTACAGGTTATATTTGATTGTTATTACAGGTATTTTGGGCTAAAGGTAGTCAATATATAGCTGATTATCACCTGTGGTTATCACCGTATACCTGTCCATCATATAGTAGATTTACTCGTATTGAGAGGTTGACATGTTGTTTAACGGTCCTCTTATCCTACATGTGTCTCAACGCTGTCTGGTATCAAACAAAATTCGAGGTGAGGAATTTTTAGGTTCTTAATCCACAAACAAAATTAACCAATTATTATATCGGTTCTTGCTTTATATAGAACACAATTTCTGATGTTTGGACAAGTATCCGAGAATCTGTTGTCTTACATGTAAATGATCTTTGTGCTTTAAATAATAAGTGCAGAGGGACTGCACCACATATAATTTACTCAAAATTAAAGATATGGACAAGACATCATACTAAGAAATCACAAACAAATAAACAATTCAAATAAAATGAATTTTAATTCACATGTATTATTATTTTTGCTTCAGTATCGTGGAGAGTTCCGTTTGTTAGATCTGTCGTTGCGTAATATTACCGTGGGTGTCGTCTGCTGTTGTATCATTCTACCAATCAATCTATTTATAGCCTTCCTCTTCAGACGCAGTAAGGTAAGAAAATAACTTATTTCAATTGTTTAACAAATTTGAAATAGAAAGTTAAAAAACGGGACAAAGGATGGATTTTAATTCTAACAACGATTAAAAACGACTAATCTGCTTGAAATACTGATCTTCATTTCGTTTCGTTTTTTTTTTCCCACTTTCTATGATTAAAACACAGGGTCCAGATTCATGAAATTTTAACTTAAGATAAAATTCAAATTTTAGTAGATACTTCAGTTTTGATTGGCTAAGCACTAAAATCGATCTAATATTATCCAATTATATAACTAAAATTTGGGTTTTATCTTAGTTAAAATTTCGTGAATAAGGCCCCAGATCCTATTTCGTTTCGTTTTTATAGTTCAAAATTTCATTTTACTTGTCTTTACTACACAAGGACCTGAAAGACTTGTTATTTAACTCGTGTTCTGCTTGAAATGAGGGGTCAGCCAATCAAATTGTCTGTCGAATCGAGGATTTGACCTTTTTAGCGCAGAATTGTGGGTAGGCATTATCAGCGATAGAAATCAAAACAAAGCAACAACGATTCTGATGGGTTAATCGAATGACTGAGGTTATGGGGTCAAATGTGTTTGACATCTGAACTGGCTGAACGTGACCTCCCGCTATTACTTGTTAGATCTACATGTAGTGTAGGCCATCGAAATTATAAATACTGAAATGAAATATAGATCTGAATTTCAATTAGATTGATGAAAATCTGACCTTTTGTACTAGGGGGTTGTGTCAGGGGTCATATCAATCTCGTTCCCAGAGGCAGCCGCGGAGCCGAAGACCTCTGGCACATTAGACTGTCCATTTTTTCCAATTATTTTCAAACCTAAGCCCCGCCCATTATGACCTCTGATTGGTCAATCCTTTTGGGTCGATTTCTCGAAAACTAGAGGTCGGATCGTCGTTTCGTTTGTTGTAAAATGATCCTTGAGTCAAAGTCAACTCGCTGACATAAAAAATTGGATCCTAAGCGAACAAATTCAAGTTTTTGTAAAGATCTATTTTCTACGCGTGGGTATATTTTTAAGTGATTCGGTCATCCAGGCACGTAAAATCAGGGGCATACGACGCAAATAAACGGGAAATTTCGCGCGTAGGAATTATATGTCATTTTCCGGGAAAATGGCTACCCCGATTCACCAGAGAAATTTCTCCAAAAAATTTTTCTGGTGTCGAGATTGGGGTCATATGAGTGGATTTTGACCCTATGACATCATACATAGTTTACCAACAGTTCCATTCAGAGCACGCCAAGAATTCGCCGGAACATATCGTTTCATCGGCTAATTCCTCACATCAACACGTTATATAGCAACTCTTTCAGATCCTAGTCTAGTCAAAACATGCAAAACTTATTTCAATAATTGATTTTATTAAATTCAGATAAGTTATCCAGGTCCAGAACCAGATAAAGTGTATCCAAGTGGTAAACAATATGGTGAACAGATTTCAGAAACAGACGAAGAATCCGTCCAACCTGTTATGACCTACTCCATCTTGGATCAATCCATATTAAACTGGCAGGGTATACAAGATTGGGCCCAGAAACAGTGGTTGAAGCGGCAACAATCGCTACGTTCTAATGCAGACAGCGTGAAATCGCGACCCAACCCACAGCAGAGATCACAGACAGGGGAATCTGAGAGAGATCCAAATTCACCAACAACGGAATTAACTTCGACAACGATCAACGGTCCAATCAGCCCATTAGATTCTCCCGTCTTTCATCAAACTAGCGGCACAACTACCCATAATCCATCTAACATCCTCAGTTCCACATTGTTGAGCTCTAGTCCGCAATCATCACCTCCCAGTCCACGACATCTTCCACCAAATTCATGGAATTTTTCCCAGGGTCCCCTGTACGGTCCTCGCTATCTGCCGACCTCCAACACCGTTAATGGTAGAAATCTGTCAACCAATCACGATCTTCCAGTACTCCACGTTCCAGTCTTACAGAATGTTCGACGGGGCTACGAGACGGATCAGGCCTCGAGTGGATTCGTGGACGCTACTAGTCAATCACAGGCCACAGCTGAGCGAACCAGAATAAAACTTGTGTCTGAAACCAGTTCCAGTAGTCGACAGTCTAACACAGGTAGGCCGACATGATTTGATGGCGTTATATACAGGTCATAGACTCATCTCAGAGGTTAACATAAAGTCTTGTATTACTGGCATGATTATCATAAGGTCTGTCATTGCGTCAACTGGTGTGGTTTAGGAGTAGGATTGGCTGTCCCACCTCGTTGGTTTTCTGTGGGTCTTCCGATTTTCTCCCACTGGTGAATTATTGAAATAAAATAGAATCATATGTTAGTGCCAAAATGATCTAGTTTGTGTCGAATGGATGTTAAACCCTATTTCTCTCTAAATAATATATATATATATTAGGTAATTTATATGGTGTATATATTGTGTAGTTTATATAATGTGTATATTTATGGAACATAATGGCGTATATGATGTGTATATTTATATAATATATTGGTTTATATTTGTAGAATATGTAGACAATGGTCGAGGATGGCGATTATTTTTACCGTTCTGGTGTCGATATGTAGCATGGAGTCTGTGCATCATGATTATAACAACATGTACTGTTGTCACCATCTTGTATGGTTTCAGGTATGGTCTAGTCCATTTATAGATAAGAAATAGGGGAACTCCGTAATACATGCATTTATAGATAGGCAATGGGAGCTCCCTTATATATAGATAAGTAATTGGGAGCTACCTTATATATAGATAGGTAATGGGGAACTCCCTAATAGATGTATTTATAGACAGGTAATGGGAAGCACTCTGATACATGTATTTATAGATTCGAAATAGGGGGAAATCCCTGATATATATATACCTACATATATATAATTGAAATTAAAGATGGCTAAATAAAACTACATTTTCACTGCAATAGAGGCTAATCAGGCGTTGACTCACTAATCGGGAGATTCAGGGTTCGATTCCAATGATAGCTGAGATAGTTCCCTAGGATTTTCCAGCATAGTTTCCCTTTGTCAGTAGTGCAGGAGGGGCCTGGCAACGTACAGAATGTGTCGAAAAGTAGGGCAAATACCCCAATTTGATTTGTAGGAGAATAGTAGGACATTCAACCCCCATTTCTTCATTTAATTTGATTGCGCTACGATCATGTGCCTGGTTGTACATGACAAGGAGTAGGGTCGTCTGTCCAATTTCGGTTTCCTCCCACTGCTAAAGAGCCCCACACGCAAGCGAATTATTCAAATGAAAATTCAACCATGTGTTAGTCCCGAAATGATCTTGTTTGTGTCGAGTGGACATTAAACCCCATTTCTCTTGATCATGAGCCTGGTTGCATTGGTGAGAACGTGTCATTAATTTGATTTATGTATTTTCAGGTTTGGTTACAGCAAGAGTATCATGTGGTTACAGTCCTTATATTTTAGTTTCATGATCTGTGTTTTTATAACTCAACCCTTGATGATCCTCATTATAGTTATATATACAGCCATTACATACAGAAACGATCCATCCATCTTGAATCACCATGACGATGGTTACTATGGAGTCAGGTATGATGGCAAGAAGAAGATGGAGGAGAAAAAGAACGAATCACCAAGTGAAGAGTTAGAAAGGGTTAGTATTTTTAGGGATTTGCTTATGAAATTTTTTTTTTACAGGATATGTGAATGGAGTGAACAGGTTTTTTGTAACAAGTGGTGCTGACGAAATTATTAAGAAAATTTAACGCAGCGACTTGGTGAAATAAATTACTAATCAAAATACATCATAAGTTTTCAGGGGCATTGTATTAGTCCCGAAATGACCTAGTTTGTGTTGAGTGGACTTAAGCCCCATTTATTTCTCTCTATTATTATGTCTGATTTTATCTTTTTTAGGGTGTAGCAGCAAGACAGAGATCACGATATTTACGATTTGCCCGTCCACCACAAGAAAAAATGTTGATAGAAGCACGGAAGAAACGTATTAAAGAGAAACTGGCGTATTCCTTATTTAGAAATTGTGTGGTACAGCTGTTACTGGTATCTTGTGTGTGTTTCATGGCGTACGGTAAAGACTCATCAGCTATTTATAATCTGAATACAGCTCTACATAAAATATTCTTACAGTAAGTTAACTTGTTATTTTCTTTGGTTTTCTCCCTCTGCTAAAGTCCTCCTACACACAAACGAATTATTGAAGTAAAATTGAACCATATGTTAGTCCCAAAGTGCCCTAGTTTGTGCTGAGTGGAGGTTAGACCTCTCTCTCTCTGTCTCTCTCTCTCTCACTTGTTTCTTGTTGTCTCGGTTTCAAGCCCAGCGGAGAAAGTTTCTCAGGATTTTGTGGGGTGGTTTGTACCTTGTCCTTCATTCATGACGAAGGACCTGACAGCATCTTATTCCGTGTACATGTTGGTGGGCATTTAAATGAACTCTCGTCAGTAGACTGTAGTGCCACTGTCCGGGGAAAAATTTCCCTTATAGCACACAGTATGGCGTATGCCTGTCTTCATTAGCCTAGTTGGAGCAGAACCGTAGGACGTTAAACTCAATTTCATTTCATTTTATTCATTCCACAGCTAAAATATTATTTAGAGAAAAGCGATATATTGAGTGGTGTTTTATATTTTCAATTTTTTTCTTCCAGGAGTGGTAATCAATCATTTCATTCTATAAAAACCATCCCAGAATTCTATACCTGGTGTCAATCTTCTCTACTGGATAATCTTCACGACATCAAGACATCGACAACCAGACCTGAGGGTAGTTATGGGTTACGGAACAGTTATCTGATTGGTTCAGCCAACTTACGACAGTTACGTGTTCGACAGGAACCGTGTTTGAGTGAGTTTGCGATTCCCTTGCGCATCATGCCTGGAGTGTATGAATGTCATTATTCCTACACACAGCGACATAAATCATCAAAATCATTTGGACCAAATGACATCTGGACCTGGCAACCGGCACAAGGTGGCGCCACATTATGGGGGAAATATGGTTTCTATGACAACTCTGGATTCGTTACAGAACTGAATGATTCAAGGTAGGACAATAAGTAATTTAAAATGATAAAAAGGGGGAATGTTTAGTTCTGTTCTATAAATAATCTCCCCAGATCAATAAGAAGTGACATTGAATGTTCCAATAAGAGCATACACAGCGTATTGCACAGAGCTCTTCACTGCTCATATAGCGTTTGTCTTCAGCAGGCCTTTCAAATATCTGATGTAAAAAATAATCCAGATAATGTTTTGACTCACTGTAACATGGGCAATTGAATTATTAAGTAAATTTTCTTCAGATGATTTGGGTTTTTTTATTGACAGAAATATTGCCTCTGAACAGATAAAAGAGTTAGAAATATTAAAATGGCTTGACCGACAGACTCGAGCTGTGGTTGTAGAATTCACCATTTATTATGTTCCTGATAATTTATTCACGTAAGTAAATTTTCATCATCCCGGTTAAAAATATACAATTTGGTTAAAGAGGAAATCTGGCTTTCTTTGTTTTGATCCTTTATGGATAGCCTGTTTTCCACAAACTGAATAGAACCAATACATGGTTTCATGAGATATATACTCTCAATGTTTATTACTTGCCATATTAAAATAGTATTATGCAAGAGCAAAATCTGCTTATTACAGGTCTTTCTTTAGGCCTTAATTAATTAACATATCCAAATCATAATAAACTCTTTAAGTCAAGGCTAGCCTTCGATGTTGGCGGATTAAATTCTTATATGTCGCTTAATGGCCGTTGATAATTAAATCAATCAAGTGAATAATCGAGAGTATGCTGTTTATATTAATGATTTGAGTAATGATAACTGAGGCTATGTGGAGATTTCAAACGCTTTTTTCTTGGCTAATAATGGATCAATTTGACTGAAATTTTCAGCAAATTATCTTTACACTATCTAGTTTTTAACTATTATAGTGAGAACTGCCATCTCTTTATCTTATCTCCCATAATGTATCTTTAAGGTCTTGGACGAACATTTCAGTTGATTTATATTTCAAAATGAAATGAAATGGGGTTTAATCGTCTACTAGACTAATGAAGACGAGCATATGCCATACAGTGTGCTACATGGGAAATTTTGCCCGGGCAAAGCACTACAGCTTACTCGTATATCAAATTCCAACTGACAAGGGATCTTTAACGTGCACGCCAATTTATACACACGTCCTCATTTTTCATGTCATACAACCGACTATACAGCTGCCCTCTGTTGGAAAATCTCGAAATTTATCGGCCATTGCAGTAATCGAACACCTGACCTCCAGGCTAGTGAGCCAGGGTCTTGCCTACTTAGTCACCATTGCTTTGATTTCTTTTTCATGCTTTACTGTTAGTACAGCTTTAATACGGTTTGGTTTACCGTTAATACAATTTTGATTTAGGATTAATATGATTTGATTTAGATCAGCATTAATACGATTTGATTTAGCATTAGTATGATTTGATTTGACATTTATTTGATTTGTTTGATAGGTGTGTGAGTTTATTGGTGGAGTTTCCATCATCTGGTGGTGTTTTTACCCGACCCTTTATATCGTCAACATATCTCTTCCGTTACGTGTCAACCATGGATAAATTTATCCTTGCCTTTGAGGTAATTTATTTTTATCGTACTAAAACTGTGATAGGTAGTACTAACAGCATGTATATTTATGGGGTTCTGTGGTCTAATGGACTTACACATGTACTTTAGATCATAAGGTTGTCATTGAGTCAAGTGCCTTATCTTATCTTATGGACGTGGTTTCAAGCCCACACATGTATGTGACCAGGAGTAGGGTTGCTTACCCAACCTTGTGGGACTTCTTTCAGCACGATTGTTCCCTGGGGGGTTGGGATGCCGCGCTTCGACCTCTAGCTGGCCAGTCACTTGCTGCTGAGGTTTCGATCCCTGGTGTGAGCGTATGTGGCATGGAGATAGGGGCGCCTTCTCAACCTTGTGGGTTTCCTCCGGGCAATCCGGTTTCCTCCCACTGCTAAAGACCCTTACATGCAAGCGAATTATTGAAATAAAATTGAAACCATATGTTAGTCCCGAAATGACCTGGTTTGTGTTGAGTGGACGTTAAACCCCATTTCTCTCTCTTTCTCTCTCTATTGTTCCCTCCAACAGCTAAAGACCCCTAAAGTGAATTAATTATTGAACTAAAATTAGACCATATGTTTAGTCGCCAAATTACACAGATTGTGTTGAGAGTATGTTGAACCGCATCTCTGTCTGGATAATACTTAATACAGAATGAAAATTTAACCCAGGGGGTTCAGTTACCGAGTCACTCAAGATGTAGTCTTGTCTCAAAATCAAATAAAAGTTAAACTTTGTGGTTATAATGTGAGTCTGTGGGGTTATAATATAAGTCTGTGTTGCTCTAATATAAATCTGTATGGTTATAAGTGTTTAGTTATAATATAAGTCTATATGTTTATAATATAAACCTTTGGTTATAATATAAGTCTATATGGTTATAATAAAGTGTGTGTGGTTATAATATAAGTCTGTATGGTTATCAGATAAGTCTGTGTGGTTATAATGGAAGTCTGTGTCACTATGATTTAATATTTTGATTTTTTTTCTGTATTTCAGTTATTATTTATTGTCATTTCACTACACAAGGTCAAATGTCAACTGGTTGCCATGGTGAAGGAAAAGAAGAAATATTTTACCAGTTTTTGGAATATGATTGAGGTGATTAAAATTCTTTATTGAATATACACAAGATGATTTGGAGAAGGACAGATTTTCCTCTCTTGGCCTCCATGGTTTTTGGCAGGACCAAATCACTATGAAATCAACAGATACTAAATGGAATCTATAGCGTGTGTGAGTTGTATAACAAGGTCTGTCATTGGGTTAACTGGCGAGGTTTCGAGTTCCCCGGTTGTACGAGACAAGGAATAGCGTCTCCTGTTCAGCCACGTAGGTTTTCACTGGGTCCTCTGGTTTCCTCCTACTGCCATAGACTCCTATATAGCAAATGAATTATTGAAATAAAATTGAACCATGTGTTAGTCACAAAATGACCTAGTCTGTGTCTAGTGGACGTTATGTAAACGTCTGTATCTTACTCAAGAATTGATCTAGTTAATTATAGGTGGTCTGGATGTTCTAGTCTTGTTTGTTTGTACTTCCAGTTATTGATGTGTATAGTATCTATGGTATATATAGGATGTTATATATATAGATATATACTGGTATCAGAGGTGGTGGAATATTTCCGTAATACATACTATCAACAGTTCATCAACATATCATTTATCTGCTGCTGGAATGAGGTGAGTTGTGTATATCACACAGGATTGGTAGGATTGGGGTAAGTCACGTGACAAGTATATGACATGGTTGGGTAGAATCAGAGCCCTGTTTAACGAAATTTTAACTAAAGATAAAATCCAAATTTTAGCAAGTACTTCAATTTTGATTGGCTAAGAACTTAAATCAATATAATATTGTCCAATCAAATAACTAAAATTCAGATCTTATCTTAGTTAAAATTTTGTGAAATAGGCCCCTGGTAAGTCATGTATAACCATGCGATGTCACATGATAGATTGTAGTGTAACCATGCGATGTCACATGATAGACTGTAGTCTAACCATGAGATGTAACATGATAGACTGTAGTCTAACCATGTCACATGACAGACTGTAATATAACTATGAGATGTCACATGACAGACTGTAATATAACTATGAGATGTCACATGATAGACTCTAGTCTAACCATGAGATGTCACATGATAGACTGTAGTATAACCATGAGATGTCACATGATAGACTGTAGTATAACCATGAGATGTCACATGATAGACTGTAGTATAGCCATAAGATGTCACATGACAGACTGTAATATAACCATGAGATGTCACATGATAGACTGTAGTATAACCATGAGATGTCACATTAATAAATTATTCACAAAAATGAATTTTCAAGTCATCTCTTCATGTACTCTATATATTTGTTTTTCCAGTTGCTCCAAGCCTTAGTTGGTTTTGTCTTATTTCTACTGTGTGTGAACTCTGTTCGATTATTGAATCATAATTCGTGGTGTATAAAAGCTGTTAGTTTTTATCGAAGATCACAGAGAGAATTACTCTTATTCACGGTAAGTGGAAAATATTTCTTATATCGTAAAATCTGATCTAGTGTAATGAAATTTTTATTTGAAATATTCGAACTTCGCTGTATGTTTTTTCTAATTGCTCGAGTTATTTGTATGATTACTCCATATTCGAATTAGCGTGTCTCTTAGCTGCTGAAAGCAGTTACAATTATTTTTTTGAGCGAGATATTAGTACACCCAGGAATTCATTTGTTCTTGTAAAGAAACTTGTACAATCCTGAATGACTGTCTAATTCTGGTTGTTTATTTTACAGCTATTGTTTGGTGTTATGGTAATGGCATATAGTAGTGCTGGTGTTGCGTTATTTGGTACAGCATGTGAAGGTTTAATGGGGGTGTGGTCTGGTATATTCACCATGGTGATGGCGTTGACTGGCGTATATCCAGAATCTGATATAAACCAATCAGAATGGACTAATTTATTTATGTTTACATATCTGGTATTTGCTACAGGACTCCTCTCGGCCTACGTAAGTAAACTTTACAGATTATAAAATAAATCAATGGTTAAATGTAAGCGTGCATGCTGTATCATAAGGTCTGTCATTGAGTCAACTGGCATGGTTTCGATTCCCTGGTTGTACGCGACGAGGAGTGGGGTCGCTCGTCCAACCTCTGGGATTTCTCCGGGTCCTATTTAACAGACAAATGGGATCTGTGTGGCCTTTTCGGTTTTCAATGAGTGCTAATATTTCATCCTATTTAAGATCCTTGATTTATTGAAACTGTAAGATATACCAGACGTAAATCTGGAAACGATCGTTTTCAGTTCATCGTGAAATTTACAGCACTTTGTATTGAATGTTTGTGTTGACAAAATTTCTCATTTGCCTTCTTTATCACAATCTTCCTCTTCTTTGATTGAATATTAAATCGTGAATTTAACTGCTACATCTACATGATTTTGAAATTGAATGCATCCTTGTGATTTCAGGTTTTGGCTGTGTTAAGTCGTCGAGTAAAATCAGGGAAGACGTTGGAAATGTTACAGATGGGTGTAGCAGATTGTCTAAGTTTCCTGTGGGACAAGTTTCTCATCAACACGGGGATTCGAAAAACACAGCAGAAACAAGAACCAGAAAATATTTTGCCTGCTGTAAGTTTTATCGTATTTTAAGAACAAACATTTGTTTCAAAGATTATTCCATGTAAAGCACTCTCATCAGAAAAACTTTTTCTATAATACTTGCGGTAGCCTCTTCACAAGATAGTGACTAACAAATGAGCATTTGATATGCCCGTGGCTCTTATTTATCTGTTCAACTTATTTGTGGGGGAGGGGGATTGCTGAATTGTTAGCTAGTGCGCGCTGTATCATAAGGCCTGTCGTTGAGTCAACTGGCGTGGTTTCAAATCTCTGGTTGTTCATGACAACGAAAAGGGTTACTTGTCCACCCGCGTGGGTTTTCTCAAGGTCTTCTTGTTACCTCCCACTCCCAGAGACCCATACAGTGCAAGTGAATTATTGAAATAAAATTGAACTATTTGTTAGTCAATGAGTGTCCTAGTTTGTGTCGAGTGGACGTTAAACCCCATTTCTCTCTCTCTTTTGACTTTATTTGTAGTCTGTAGTTATAGGGCTTAATTCTTTATAAATATAATATTCAAACTAAAACGAAAGGTATTCAGATGGAGTATGCCAGTTTTTATAGACCCCCACCCCCTTGAATCCTGAGCCTAATCCTGGCAATCAACCTCAGCCAGGGGATCTTAAAAGTGTTGTTCGTGCCCAACCAGAAGATTTAAAATGGAAAATACGAATTAATGAATGACCACTATTTTAATGGATAATTATATAATGGTGTATGTAATTAATGGATGATATAATTATATTGTATATTTTAATGGATAATATAATTATATTGTATATTTAATGGATGATATAATTATATTATATAATTTGATTGATAATATAATTATATTGTATATTTAATGGATAATATAATTATATTGTATATTTTAATGGATAATGTAATTATATTGTATATTTTAATGGATAATATAATTATATTGTATATTTAATGGATGATATAATTATATTGTATATTTTAATGGATGATATAATTATATTATATAATTTGATTGATAATATAATTATATTGTATATTTAATGGATGATTTAATTTATTGTATATTTTAATGGATAATATAATTATATTGTATATTTTAATGGATAATTATATTGTATATTTTAATGGATAATATAATTATATGGTATATTTTAATGGATAATATAATTACATTGTATATTTAATGGATCATATAATTAAATTGTATATTTTAATGGATAATATAATTAAATTGTATATTTAATGGATAATATGTATATAATGTATATTTTCAGGAGTTTATAATGGCTGAGATAGAGTACCAGGTAGATGAGTTGTTATTTAGGATGAATGCCCTGTCTGGTTCCAGCGCTTTACCCGATAAACCCAGAACATATTTCACGGATTCGGACGCAACCCAACATATAGTCGGAGATGATGGGATATCTACTGGTGGCTCGGAGGTAATTCTGTCTTATGCACCAAGATTCGTAATTAATTCTCTTGATTTCATAATACTCAAATGTAGTTCATTTATTAATCCTTTTGGGCCGTAAAATCCACTGCAGATGCCCCTTGGATGGAGTACCGTGCAGCCAGTATACCGTCAGCTAAGTATTCTAGCCTCAGTATTCTAGCTGGTTTTGTCAGACGTTAGGGTCCAAAGGTTTATAATGCATGTATCATATGATAAATTTTTGGCCTTTTTTAACCGGGAAGGGTAATATTGTTAAGGGTGTCGGAGTCCAAAGGGTTAATAGCATCAAGCCCCATCTCTCAATGGACAAGTGACGCCTGTCCAACCTCATGGGTTTTCTCTAGGTCCTCTGGTTTCCTCCGACTGCTAAAGACCCTTATGCACTATTGGACTTTGAACCCCATCTCTCTCTCAATCTCTCTTCCATCTCAGGGGGGTTGGGATGGCCTAGTGGTCTAGAGTGCCGCGCTTCGACCTCTAGCTGGCCGGTCACCTCTGGCTTGAGGCAAGCGAATTATTGAAATAAAATTGCACCATATGTTAGTCCAAAAATGACCTAGTTTGTGTTGAGTGGATGTTAAACCCCATTTCTCTCTCTCTTTTGACTTTATTTGTAGTCTGTAGTTATATGGCTTAATATTTATAAATATAATATTAAAACTAAAACAAAGGTATTCTCTCTCTCTCTCTCTCTCTCTCTCTCTCTCTCTTCCATCTCTCAATGAGATATTTAATAGGTAATATTTTGTTTTCAGCATGATCATATGTTAGTTGAAGGAGATCGTTTAGAACATCGAGTACAACGTATCGAAGACAAACTCTGTGCCAACGAACCTTACCTGGCTCAATTACTCAAATTAGACAGCGTTGGTGCTGATGTTCTATCACAGGAGAAAGAAAAACAACTTCGATCTCATCTTGAGCTGGAAATATTTCGACAGTTACAACTTCAGCGCCAGGAATCGAATGATTTAACAGACGGACCGTTGTTATTGACAACAACAGATAATTCTGGTCATAATACGGAACAATCAAATACCCTTTCCAGTAAGTTAAATCATTAATAAAATCGTAAATAAAGACACAATATTCACGAATAGAAGTTATGTGAGACATTAGCAAGTCTGGAAATATGGCACCTGTCACAGACAATGTCTGGCACAGATTCTGGCTTTGTCAGGCACAAGACCTCTGGTGCCGGTCATTTTCTCCAGCACAGATTTGTCTTTTTGTTTATATTATTAAAACATGTCCAGCACTAAGTTGAAAATGTCAGGTACTATTTCAAGGCCTGGACACTGGACATTATTTCAAATATTGTATGGGCAACTTACCAATTTTACATTATTTATACTAGTTGAAATATTGAAGTCATGTGACATATTTCATTGAAATGCACATGCAGGATAGTGCCTATATTTTTAGTTGTTTAATAGTCCCAAGCAAGAAAATTAGTCCCGAAAGTTTGTGTTGAGTGGACGTTAAATCCCATTTTTCTCTTATTCTTGTGGATATATGTTAATGTATTTGTATTTTACAGCAGGTGAGTCCAACAATCAACAAGATACAACGTGGTTAGCAGGGGGGATAACTGGATTGGAAAACTTGCTTAAATTACAAGAATCTTTACCAGAGTCTAGTTCATCAAGCCCTGACTCTACACACGACAACCGTGGCAACAAACAACAAACCCATTCAAAACAACGACCTCTAATACAGCTTAAAGGCTGTATCAAGACGGCTTTACTGGAGGCGAAAAATACAAAACGTTCATCTTCGTCTGACAATGTATCACCACAATCATCTGAGAGCGACAAGGCTCACGCTAGAACAGACTCATCTTCAGGACAATCATCAAATACTGGTAGTCTCACAAAAAATACTCCGGCCGCACCTGGAAGGAAACAATCCGACAAACCACCTCTCAAAACCGCTTCTTCAAAAACTAATTCACCGTCACACGGCGCCATCTCGGCAAAACCATTTCCAAAAATAAAACCTGCTATTCCGCCTAAACCTAGTTTCATGCGCGGAAGTCTTGCCGAGTTGAAATCCAGTAAAAATAGTCCTAATTTGCGGAAGTTACGTCTGGCTCCTGACCGTTGTTCCGTCAAAGAGGCTGCTAGTGGTCATGTGGGAGAATCAAGTTCTGGTTCGGAACAAGATGGCAGTCATGCATTGAAAGTTCCAGCTGGTAAACGTGCTCTACGTAAAACCAGATCTCAAGGTCGTGGTAAAGGTCATGGTGAGATTGTATCTGCTCATATACTTGGGGATTTAGAAACAGACGTTTTCGGTGAAGAAGAAGAGGAAGATATCGACGATGAAACACAAAAATGAATTTGAATTTGGAGAAAGAGATAGAAATGTAGTGCCTCATGTTTTGCGTGTTTTGCATTTGTGGATTGTCTCCCTTGTGACAATGTCTGTGTTGGTCGTTGAGTTTGTTTATATGGTGATACAGTTCTCATGCTTTTACTATATGAAACTGTTAAACAGCTGTTTTATATTATATAGATTATAGATGGACCCAAACTGGCTTAAATATATCTCAAAGTATTAGCATTGGGGACCGAATAGTACAAGAGATTACGGTTGGGGAAGAAATTTCTCCAATCTAATGTTATATAGATCTATGTTATATTTTAAATTTTTGATAAATTTTAATATTTACACATAATTTATTTCTTTATGACTCAACAAGAAGATTCAATTTTTTAATCCAGTTGGGTTTGTTTTACTTTTTATCAAATCAGATTTTTGTAAAGACTTTTCTATGCAATAAATTTATAGACTATTATATTCTATGAAATAATATTAAAAACTATTATATTCTATGAAATTATATTATAGACTATGCAATAAATTTACAGACTATTATATTCTATGAAATAATATTATAGACTATTATTATATTCTATGAAATAATATTAGACTATTATTATATTCTATGAAATAATATTAGACTATTATATTCTATAAAATAATATTATAGACTATGTATTTCTTTATTCTATGCAATAAATTTATAACTATGTTGAATATTTTATTCTATGCAACAAATGTATAACTATGTCGGATATTACTTTATTAAATGCAATAATATTATAACTATGCAATTATTGAGGTGATATATTTATAAATATAAAGTTTTGTCTCAAGTTTGTCAGATTTTGTATTTGTTGAAATATATAATTATATCTAATAATTATTATATCTAATCTGTACATGTTCACTTGTACAGTTCAATCGGTATGACTGGATGGGAAAAACAATGCAATCCCCACATGACTGGATGGTAAAGACCATGCAATCCCAATATCTGGACGATAAAGACAATACAATCCCTATATAGACAATGCAGTAACTAAATGACTGGATAGTAAAGACAATGCAGTGCCTATATGATTTAATAGTCAAGACAATGCAGTGCCCTTATGACTGGACGATAAAGACAATACAATCCCCGTATGACTGGGTGGTAAAAACAATACAATCCCGGTATGACTGGATGGTAAAGACCAATTAAAACCGCTTAAATGGTGCTTCTATTTATAGATATTTGTATATATAGACGTATTATATGTATATTAGTAATGTCTTTTGACACGACAATAAAAATTAGTGTAAAATTTGAACTCTTGTTATTATAGTTCTCCTAACATTGTGTATTGTGAGATAATATTTCTTACAAAAATAATCAACTTAATAGAACGATAGGACTTCTGAACCTGGATCATTTTAGTAATGGAAGGTTGGGGGGGGATGACCGAATGGTTAGCATTGTGCTGTATCATAAAGCCTGTCATTGAGTCAACTGGCATGGTTTCGAAGAAGCCCCTGTTGTACGTGGCAAGGATTAGGGTCGCCCGTCCAGCCTCGTGGGTTTTCTCCGGGTCTTTCGGCTCCCCTCCTCCCCCCTCACTGCTCTCTCTCTCTCTCTCTCTCTCTCTCTCTCTCTCTATACAGTGGTCATGAAGTGATATACTTAATATACTTAGTCAACGATATCAACTTTAATTACAGTGCCAGCATGTACATGTATCATGGTCTTTCAATCTGCAAGAATTGTTATATAACAGGCGTTCTAGTTAATGTGAGGAATTGCCAACGGAACGGTTTGTTACGGGGCGACGTCTTGGCTTGCTCTGTAGGGGCAAATTTTACCCTCACCGGCGCGGATCCAAAGGGGGGGTCCAGGGGGTCCGGACCCCCCCCCCCCCTGCTCAGACTTGAAAATTTTTTATGCGATTTTATTGGCGACTTTTAGACCTGTAATTTTGGAATTTACCTTCCGGAAATACGTCAGAATGCACCAAATTGTATCTAATTTACCAAATTTTCCTGGGGGAGGGTCCCCAAACCCCCCGTTAATTGGTCGAGTGCCTTTTATCAAACCTAGACCCCCCCCCCCTGCAAAAAATCCTGGATCCGCGCCTGCCTCATCGCCAACTATATGGTTATGCCCGTCTGTGTATAATATACGGTTACCATTGAACCGAGGGTGGGGTGTGTTTATGTGTTAAAATGCATTTAGCCAAAATATCAACTGTCTCCCGACTTAATCTAAGCAAGTATGTTTCCAGGCAGGTTTAATTAAGAAAAAAACTACCAGATCTACCAGATCAAGATAATGTCAGGTCCTGTATCAATCGGATTTTAAAAATGCCTATCAGTACATTTAGGACAATAAAATGACGTGGGTCTATAATTCCGTAGCGAGCAGCATAAATCTATGGAATTTCAATTCCACATATCTTTGTAAATACTGGAAGAAATTAAACCAAATTATAATTATATTCCTATTATAGATTCATCTTTCTAAAGCGCTAAAATGACGCATCGGGAGTTTAGAGATACATCATACCAGAACTAAATCTGCCTGTTGCAGGCCTCTCTTAGGCCTGAAATGTTATATAAACTTTTATTAACATGACAAGACCTTAATCAACTCTCGATGTCATCCCATGTGTCGGATTTTCACTGGATTTGTATCAGATTTGCTGCATGGTACCCCCCTGCCCTCCCTGATTCGGTGAACCATCCATTTTTCGGGCAATGTATTTCTGTTGTTCTGACACAAGCAGCAGAGAATTTGGAACATTGAAGGGGCCTTATGGTAGATTAGATAACTAACCGACAGTTTAATAGTATAAAGGGAATGTGCTGAACATTTATGGGGGGTTGGGATGGCCTAGTGGTCTAGAGTGCCGCGCTTCGACCTCTAGCTGGCCGGTCACCTCTGGCTTGCGGCTGTGGTTTCGAGCCCTGGTGTGAGCGTATGTGGCATGGAGATAGGGGCGCCTTCTCAACCTCGTGGGTTTCCTCCGGGCACTCCGGTTTCCTCCCACTGCTAAAGACCCCTACGCGCAAGCGAATTATTGAAATAAAATTAAACCATACGTTAGTCCCGAAATGACCTAGTTTGTGTTGAGTGGACGTTAAACCCCATTTCTCTCTCTCTCTCTCTCTCTCCCCCAACTCTAAACTGAGATATTAGCATGAAATATATATGATATCATAATTGACACCTTTACAAACATATTATAAATATATCTTGCACAAATTGAAAAAAAAGCAGGGCATTGATGTAATGCATTGCATCAAGGTGTTACTGAAAAATTATTAGTAAGAAAATAATAGAAGTACAATATGATGCCTCATTGGAATCTGTTGCTAAAATATAAAATTTCTGCCGGTTTAATGTACGTCATATTGTACTCCGATGGATTATCAGGGGCGGATTACCCTAAAGGCAGTGTGTGTAGGCAGCTGCTTGCCCGTACCGAAATGAAGTGTTCATTTCCCGCGAAGCGTTCATTTCTGACACACTTCTAGGAACACTTCCAACGAAGCGTTCATTTCTGAGACACTTCTAGGAACGCTTCCTTTGGAGTGCTATAAAAACTTCACGGAAATGCTAATTTCTCCGTCACTTCTGAAAGATAGTCTGTTTTCAGAGCATTTACAATTCTCTGTGAAACATATTGATAAATCTCATTTTATATAGACGTTTAGCAAGGTTTCCCTTCGCGGTAAATATTACAGGCAGTAGACGTAGCTACTATAAACAAGTGGTTGCCATGCTTCACATGGAGTATGGAAACCAATACGTTAAAAATTGTATCATCTATCTCGTTTACAAGGTCCTTGGGTCTGAAACTGCCTTGGAATCATCGCGATCAATATGTTACAATATATACAATAATAATCAGTATTTCTTATTATCTCCAATACATCGTAAAACAATCGGGATGGGTGGCTGAATGGTTAGCGTGCCCGCGTTCTATCATTGAGTCAACTGGCGTGGTTTCGAATCCCCGGTTGTACGTGGCAAGGATTAGGGTCGCCTGTCCAACCTCGTGGGTTTTCTCTGGGTACTCCGGTTTCCTTCCACTGCTAAAGACCCCTACGTGCAAGCGAATTATTGAAATAAAATTAAACCATGTGTTAGTCCCGAAATGACCTAGTTATTGTCGAGTGGACGTTAAACATCACTTCTTTCTTTCGTAAAACAATCTCAATGCGTAGCACAAAAACATATATGACATGACATAACACATATAAAACATATAATATGAAAAGGTATAATATAAACAAATATAAAAGCATATAATACGACATTTAATTGATAAATTATGTTTTGGGACTCTTTCCCAAAAATGGGACGCTGCCCTTCAATGGGTCTTAAAACGTATTACTAAAGAATTAAACTAATACAAGATCTAGAGAATGAATTACGATGTTTGAAATGTATATCCCTAAATGTGCTATTGTAATATTAAATGAAATGAAATAGAGTTTAACGTCCTACTGTTCTATGAGGGGAATTTTGCTCGGACAGCGGTGCTACAGCCTACTCTTATATCGAATTCCAACTTCCAAGGGATCTTTTACGTGCACGTCAATGTGTACACATGATCTCGCTTTTTGTCCCATCCGAACGACTAGATAGATGTCCTTGTCATGCCCTCCGTCCGGCATCACTGACAAGGGGGAAAACTCATCATGTTCTTGTCATTCTCTTGTCTACGATAACACCTTTGGTGGAAATGACCGGTCGTAAAACTTCAGGAACGAACGAACGAATTGACACTCCTCTTCCCGTTCAACGCTTCGAACTGTGGCGATCAAGCTGCCATCACACTAGACTCGTTCGTATATAGTTTGGGAAAACGTTGTCAAAAGGTTTCAACTGTTTACGGTTTGTTTAAAAAACGCTGTTAACGAGTTTGAACTGGCCGGTAGTTCCAGATCTTTGAGCATGGTCAAAATGTTCCCCGTCACGCCCAGGGCCGTAACTAGCCCAGAGCAACAAGTGGGGCGGGGAGTGTTCTCACGGACAATGTATATCTAATGGTTTTGTTTCACGGGAGGCGTTTGGGGATGGGGGGGGTGGGGGTGGCGAAACTTTTTAAAGCCCCAATAACACTCTTGTTGTAACTGAATAATATGTCCCAATCTTCATTCTGGTCAACAAATCGTATTATTTTAGAATATTCCAATTAAATGATGATATAAATTTCATCTTAACACACCTATTTTGAAAAATTGGAAAAATTCAACCAATTGATTTGAAAAGTCTAACGTAAACCTTTTCAAAAGTGACTTGGATTTAAAAATATTTTCGAACCCTCTGGACAAGTAAAAAAGGTTGTACAGGATAATTTACACAACAGGTAGGACACTTAAACATCTAGCACTTAGAATAAGGGTATTATTTATTTTCTGGAGCTTCCAAGCCAGCAAGAATGTTATTGTCCCTTTAAAGAGATGGGATTTGCCCCCCACCCCTTCGCCCGCCGCCCCCTAGTTACTGGCCATGGCCTAACAGTGGACGAAGGGGCAACGTTCTTAAAACGAACTAGCCGTACTATGAAAGCAAATTCGACCCAAATCAGGATGTGTTACAATCTGACGTGGAGCATCAAAAGTCAGCACTATATTTATTTATTGGATGATTTTAATTTTTCTTAGTTTTCTTCTTTGTATATCATATATTTTACTGGTATTGAATCTGCAGGGTTGTGGGGCTAAAGCCTTTAATTTATCATAAAACCATGGCTGTTTAGACTTTTTACATAAATTAAAAACACGTAATTTGTTTTAATGTTGGTCACTCGATTCCTTTCACTCAAGGTCGTGTGCAAAGTTAATATAAGAATTAAACCTGTTCAGATATTTGTACTTAGCCCCCTTGTGGTTAATGAAATAGTCTGGTCACTTTTTGCAGGACGGAGGGCCTGACAAGGACAGCTGTCTAGTCGTTTGGATGGGACGAAAAATCGAGGTCCCGCGTACACGATCCCGTGGCAGATGAAATTCGATATATGAGTAGGCCGTAGTGCCACTGCCCAGGCAATATTTCCCTCATAACACACTGTATGGCGTATTCCCGTCTTCTATTAGCCTAGTTTAGGAGCAGAACAGCAGGACGTTAAACTCCATTTCATTTCATGTCATTTCGTCTTGACACTTAAACCACTATCATTTTTAACTAGACACCGCCATTGGTAAATCTGTACTCATACAGGCTGATGAGTAGGTGACCCAACTTATCTGACTACCTCCAAATTCTGCAGGCCCTTTTAATTGCCATTTTTTCAGGCGAGAACATAGCCTACAAGATGGCGACGAATCACAGTTCTCTGGCTGGCGGTCATGGAAGTAGTTTAGCTGTGGATGGCGACACTTTTATAGTTCAACATGCTTTATAACCCAAGAGTTGGATTTTAGTCCATATTTCACGGTTGATTTAGTCGATATTTACCACGTATTATATGTCACCATATATAATACAAACGATGTCGATAATTACCGTAAAAAAACCCATTGTATTAAAAAACTCAACCACACACAATTCAAATATTGGTGGACACCTACAGAGAAAGAGAGAGAGAGTACCCGGAGTGAGGCGGCCCTACTCCTTGTTGCGTACAACTGGGGAATCGATACCACGTCAGTTTACTCAATGACAGACCTTATGCTAACCATTAAGCCATCCACCCCCACCCCCTTCAAGTAAGAGAAAGAAATATAATTTTAAAATCATATTGGAACTCACATTGTATTGAGTATGATACAGCGTGCGCACGCTAACCATTCGGCCACCCAACCCCCCCAATATAAGGGGGTGGGGGGATTGGGATGGCCTAGTGTGCCGCGCTTCGATCTCTAGCTGGCCGTTCACCTCTGGCTTGCGGCTGTGGTTTCCAGCCCTGGTGTGAGCGTATGTGGCATGGAGATAGGGGCGCCTTCTCAACCTCGTGGGTTTCCCCCGGGCACTCTGGTTTCCTCCCACTGCTAAAGACCCCTACGCGCAACCGAATTATTGAAGTAAAAAATTAAAAAAACATATCCCCCCCTTCTCTCTCTTCTAATATAATAAGTATAAAATGTATTTTAGCTGAAAGTTTACACGATGTAAATATCGAACTATACCTTTCTGACCCCGCGGTGGATACTAACCTAACTAATCCAGTATGCTGTGGCTTCATGCCTGGGCTTCTATCAACTGGACCACACACGATCAAATGTCAAGATAGGGCTATGGGACGATTTGTGAAGATTTTTATAGAGAAATCTGAGTTTATGACTTTATGTGAAGTTTAGATAACCGGTTATAAGGGTGAGTAGTATTGTTCAATGGTCCATCTACTCCTTACTTCCAGAATAAAACTCTGTCCTGAATGGCCGCCATATTCAAAACTTAGTATACTGTTTTCTATTGCGTTTCACATCTGGCATCATAGGCCTACACACAGCGACTAAATAAACCTATTCAATCCCATTAGTGTTTTCGACTGAAATTGTCGATTTAAGACTTAAAATGTCCGTCAACTGGCTTAGTGTTTGTTCTCAAGTTGAGGTAACTGTAGACAGACAGCGTAAGTTTAGTATGGTTTTGTAATCGAGAGAGAGAGACATTAAGTGATATATTGAAACAAAACGAGTGACGTAGCCAAGACAGACATTAAGTGATATATTGAAACAAAACGAGTGACGTAGCCACGAGTTGCTGTTTCAATATATTACGCAATGTCTTAAGCTCGAGACCATTAAGCGCAGGATAACGACACGAGAATACCTTGTTGAAATGTTGCACTATTAAAGTTGCTAGTGATAGTTTTCCATAAAGTTGTGTTCGTGTTTTTTTAAAGTTATTTCCATCACTAAATACCAGGAAGGAAAGTTTTGGGTGTTAATCGGACTATAATCCAACAAATATCACAGGCTAGCCTGATTATGGTCTGGATAAGCTAATTAATGCCTAATTAATAGTTTATATAGCCTTAAAGGCCGAAAGAAAGATCTACAATAAACAGTTTTAGCTTTTACATAATGTATATTTAAGACCGGCGAGTGTTTATACAGCTCATTCGTTGGATGGCGGAATGGTTAACACGTGCGCGCTGTATCGTAAGGTCTGTCATTGTGTCAACTGGTGTGGTTTCGATATCCCGGTTGTACGTGACGTGACCCCTACGCGCATGCGAATTAAATACATAAAAATGAACCATGTGTTTGTCCCGAAATGACCTAGCTTGTGTCGAGTGGACGTTAAACCCCATCTCTCTCCCCCCTCTCTCTTTCTGTATATTGAAGATCATTTTATCTTAGTTTGTGTCGAGTGGACGTTAAACCCCATTTCTCCCTCCCTCTCTCTCTATAGTGAAGATCATTTTATCATTCAGTTGATGAATACCAGACCCCATGTCATCCGTACAAGTGTAAACGATTTCCATGTAAGTTATGTTATTATATCATCAGTTTTATCCTCCTGTCGATTCCGTTCGTTTGGTACCAATGAATGCTTAATGCTTATTCGTTTTAGTTTTCTACGCAACACTGAACCAAACAGCATTGTCACAATCGAAAATGTTTTTTGTTTACAGCATGATCGGTATACAAACGTAATGGTGACATAAATCATTATTCTACTCAGTCGTAGGGGGGTTGGATGGTCGAATGATTAGCGTGTGCGCGCTGTGTAATAAGTTCTGTCATTGGGTTAGCTGGCGTGGTTTCCATTTCCTGTTGTATGCGATAAGGAGTAGAGGCGCCTGTTCAACCTGTGGGTTTTCTCTGGGTCATCCGGTTTCCCTATGCACAAGCGAATTATTGAAATAAAATTGAACCATACGAGTCTCGATATGGCATAGTTTGTGTCGAGTGGGCGTTATACAACATCTCCCTGTCTTTGCCCGGGCAGCGACGCTACGGTCCACATTTATATCAAATGCCAAGGGATTTTTACGTACACTCCATTGGGTACACGGGACCTCGGGTTTTCGTACCATTCGAACGACCACACATCTGCTCTTGTCAGACCCTCTGACCTGCATCTCTGACAAGTGGAAACCACGCCGGTTAATCTGGATGAACTTTCTCGGTCAATGTAGGGATAGAACACCCGACCTCCGGGCTAGTGAGACAGCGTCTTACCCACTTATCCACCGTGATCCCCTGCTTAAATACATTGTTATGTGATTTACGGAGACTTTGATTCTGTCTGATAATGTCTTCTGACATTCAAACTTTCAGGTGGACCAAACATTGCCTTAGGTAAACATACTAAACAAAGGTCAACTTGGATTCATTTAGGGGTAATTATCTCATGGGTATGCAAAGTTGAATGTTTTTGTGTCACTCAGGTTTTTTTTCTGCTATTTTTCGTTAATCTTAAAATTTAAACATATTGTATTCAACTCATCTTTATTTTTACACTAAATTCAACAAAGAAATTAAGATTTATTTAATATTAACATATTTTATGAGTATCAGACATAGGAGAATGAGTGCCTATGGGTATGATTTTTAATGTCACTAACACTACATGTAATTTTAAGATTGGTCTTTCCTATACTGATTAAAAAGATAATCAATCCAATCAGGGTGAATAATCACCTACCAGGACTATTGTTAGCTATGATATACAACAGAGTCGTTGGGTGTGGTTGTATAATTCAAATTTTAAATTGTCACTCTCAAAATGCTCAACACCGTAACACTAACAGTTTTCCCGCGGTAAAAATTAACTATAGAGGCGTGGGTGACTTCACCACGTGTCATCGGCCATCTATGTCAGTCTGGTCTGGGCCTGCTAGAAAAAAGCTCTCTCAAGATCATAGATTTACAGGTAAATCCAATCAAAGTTCTAAATTTGCATGCGTGTATTAATTCATAATCAACACCGTAACGCAGTTTTCTTTCATTTATACCCGATTGGATCAGAAACAATGTATATATTTGAATTTAGAATGGTGTACGGATACCTGACGTACACTAACGGCGTTTCTCACACATGCGCTCTTGGTTCAAAACATCATAAACCACGTCGTTCTCAACACCGTAACGCTCAACTCCGTAACGTTAACTTTTGTTACGGTGTTGAGAATCCGTTAGGGTATTGAGGTTTGGTTCACCAATGCTTAAATTAAATCTTATATTATTATCAACATAATTATGTAGAACAAGATGGAGTTCCTTTAACATAACGCTATATATTAAACAACCAATAAGCGATGATACAATCAATAAATAATAATAATAGGGAGTCTTATAATGGACTAAAATCCACATCACAATGGCGAAAGGCTTATAGAGCAATATCCGTAAATAAAACAACATATTCATATCTACAACAATTACATATAATTAACACTTTCATTTCAGAATGACCCCGAGTGCTAAAGAACGGGCACAAAGATAAGAAAAAGGCCGAATTTCTGCCCACTAATAATTCCTTCGAAGATCAAAAGGTGTATGAGATTGTGAGAAGATATCGGACAAATAATAATAAAAAATTGATTGCCACAAGATAAGAGAACGCGAAAGAAAAACAGAAAAAGTCTGTATTACTATGTTTTTATAAGGTATAGAAGGAATAAAAACATGGGAATGTACGAACTATTTCTATTTTCCTCGTGTTCTCTTATCTAATGACACTCAATTACTTTATTAAATTGTCAGATATCCTCTTGTAGTCCCATAATAACAACTTTTGGTCTTCGAAGGAGTTATTAGTGAGCAGAAATTCCGCTGTGTATCTGTAATCACTCTTCACTTCTGTCAGTTATATAGAGGGATAACTCGTGTTTTCCTTTTGCGTTCGTCATTTCCCAAACATCCATTGTTAATCTATCGTAATGATCTCCATGTTAAAATTATATTTGAAATGTATTTAACCAGTTCTATCACTGACTGACACCAATATCATCCATTATCTATGATAACCTTACTTGGGCATAATTAAAAAGCCAGACGAAGACGGGGTTGAAGTGTCTACCACGCAACCCATTGGCATAAATAAACTTATCTGGCCATCTCAACTTGATAGGCCTATCACATGGTATGAATATACCAAAGTAATAAGTCTCGTTCGTGAACCAAAACAAATCAGCACCAGGCGTGAGATTTTTTAAAATAGATAGAGAGGTTTGGGCTGAAGTTGCAAAACTATATTAAAAACAACTCAATTGATTGGTAAGATCATATCCAACAGTACATGTGTTCGGAATAAAATGTTCAATAAATTACTTGTTCTTGAAAGGTTAATATATCAAAATGGCTATCGCAAATATTTTTGACTTAAGAAGAAAACTGCTCTGTAAACATATTTGTTTTACAGTGTTCAGCGTTACTGTTTGTTATAAAATGAAATCATTAAGTTCAACGCCCTACTGGGCTAATAAAGATGGCCATGCATCTATTCTTATTTGATGCCAACTGACATGGGTTCTTTTGGTGTGAAAGCCAATAAATACACGAGAACTCGGTTTTCCATCCCATCCGAATGACTTGCAAGTCACCGTGGCTCTCCTGTGTGTTATATAAACCTACCAATTTAAAAGTACCCCCTCTGGTTATTATTATTTTTTTAAAAAAAATTGATATAAGGGCATATGTTATCTCAGCACCGTCACGAAAGTCAACACCGTCACGGCAATTCAACACCGTCACAGCGGGCAAAAATCACTCATTGCTACTGTTTTTAAGTTAAGTAACCATTTTATGGGCGGACAGAAATATTAGTTGACCAATTTGTGCTACTCAAATCAAGAAATCAAATGCAAAATCATTTCTTTTACTGAGATAAACTAAAATACAATTACCAAAAATGGTGTGAATTGAGGCCAGTGGTACAAACTACAAATTACAACAAAGAAATTATACCGGTACAAAATGAAATATTATTTTTGAACTGTAATCCAGGTTGTCTTTTCACACAGGTAAATGTTTTCGCGTTTTCTAGTTGATTTAACACATTTTTTTGCCTATACAATACCGTTACGGTGTTGAGATTTTGTAACGCATGATCCACTAAAATTTTTGTGTTAAAATTCTAAAGACTGCATGGCAATTCATAACGTACGACGTAGAAGATACTAGTTGTTGAAATGGTGTCAAAAATATATTGGTTCGAGATGGTTCAAGAATCCGGAACATAAATTCCATGATTGCACACTCATGAGATAATTACCCTTAGACGTCGTGCCGTTGTCGTCATCACTGGCTGTCGACGGGAACAGAAATACTAATTCATATAATCTTAGCTGCAGCCATACTTACCCTGATGAGCGTAACCCATGGTTACTAGTTGACCTTGAACTTACTTTTAACATTACCAGTGTTACCATAGTGAATCGCAGAGATAATCGTCCACGTAAGTAAATCTTTAAAAATAAATCTAAAAATAGTTATGGGAAAAAAATTTCCAACTTACTGTTGAGACAGTCCCATGACGCCGATGGTTAGAGTTGCAAAGGTGGGGCAAGATAAATAAATTTTACCAGATACCATCTGTCGTCTGACCAATAGAGTTTATCTGACCGGAGTCCTTACGGAGGCTATGGGGGACCTCACTCAGGAAATTTTGAAAAAATAGGCCACCGAAAATTATTGGGGGGGGGGGGGGGTGCAAACAGAGGGCAGACCACATTTATGGGAAGGCAAATACCCCACCCCTCTTCCGGCGCCGCCACTGTCTTGTAGGAATGCGTTTCTGTAGAGTTATGATTCTGATTGTTTGAATTTAAAACTTTGCTCCAGAAAGACATTACTGGGAAAGAACGGGGGATATTTGGGGGAAATCATTTTGTATTGATAACGTATTTGTATTTGTATTTATATCAATAAATTAACTGTTTTGTATATAGTATATATATTTTTACAGATATTTATCGAAGAATGGCAGATACAAGTATATTGGTTTATGAGTCTGATCCAACTAATACAACAACCACGCCCATCCTTTGTAAATTTATACCAGGGATTTTCGGTATGACTTCTCGAACATTTGAATGTGACGATGTCACTATAGGACGTTACGTCAGAATTACTAAACCAGTGACGTTTTAGAAATCTGTGAATTAGAAATGACCGGCAATTTGGTGTAGATATCTAAAAACTTGTGTTTGTATGTGCGTGGGGGGGGGATTAGGGCTAGTATTGGCCTTCACCTTGTAGCTCCAATACAGCTCGCTTATTCATAGCACCAGGTTCTGCAATATTGTCATTTCGACCTGCTTTTGAAAACCTGTCCCTTTGTCCCTAGTCATATTGGTCAGATTTGTAATTTTTATACGTCCACATTCATAACGTATTGTACCGTCGCCCCTGTGTGTGTGCGTATGTAAATGGTGGAAAACGAGGACACACACATGGATACACACCTTCTAATTGAGGACTTGGGTCGAACCGAGGACGTCCTCGGTCTACTGAATACGTCCTCGGTTAGAACTGACTTGCAGAGGGTGCTTAGGTGAGCCTAAATATAGATATATCTAAAAATCTTGTAATTCTATTTTTTCCTCGGTTGACGGTATAGTACATGTACCGCGTGTAGTGTGATAGCCTAAAAATTTATGGTGTGTATTCTCTTGAAAATCTATGTCCTCGTTCATTTGAATATGTACATGTCTGGAGCATTTTCCTCGATAGAGCAGTTTTAAACGTGTGCATTTTTACGTCGTTATAAAATGGCAGATTGAATTTTGATTGAAAGTTTATTTCTCTTAAGTTAACTCCTCTACGTGACAATAATATTGTCGACCTGGGGCCTATGCTAAAAGCTCCGTTATCTTTTAACGACCCGTTAACTCCATGTTAACAGATCGTTAACTTTAACAGAGAGAAAGAATGTTGCTGGAAGTCTCGTTAACTTTAAAGTGCTGCTAACTTGGCGTTATATTTAACGGAGGTTTGGGGCTGTAGCAAAAAGTAATAGATTACCAATGTAGTTTTCTATATAACATTCTAGAGGGTGGTCGATGCGGGCCTATTCCCTTTTCTATAGGATGAAATTCTATACTATTCTACAGAATTTTGGTGGACTGTAGGAAATAATGGCCCCATAATTCTGTAGTGCAAATCCCATAATTTTTCCTACAGATTTACGCAAAAATTTATAAAGGAAAATTGAAGTATTCTATAGTTTTTTTCTGTTGTAAATTCTACAGTCTTTTTGTCTTTAATCTAGTTTTGCGAACAGACTGCACAGTTGTCTCGCTGTCTTCAGTTTCTTGTTAATAGTAACTTCTATGAAGTTGTTATGCATGTACATTGAAATTAAAATTTTAAAATTCAGCCAATGAACAAGCAGTCTTCTCTTGGATTAACTTTAATGAATCCGTTAGCTAACGGATAATGAAATTGACTTTCAAGCAACCGAAATTTAACGGACCGTTAACAAACGACACGTTACAAAGATAACGATCCGTTAGAGTCTAACGGGTCGTTAAAATAACTTAGTTTTGAGCAACCGAGCCCTGGTCTTGATATTGTTACACGGACGCCGACAACATACCAATCCAATCGTTTTTATATATTGTCCTCGATTAACTGGACCGATGTTTAATGTAAATGTGTTTAATAACATCTGACATCGGCCCCACCTACCGGGGATAGATAACGTCCTCAGTTGTTCATAAAAGAACCAAAATGTCCTCTATCTGTAGTAATTGGTCACACACGTACGTGTGACTAAAGTCTTTAATACATTTTGAAACTGTCTGGCTATACTGATAAAATTCTTTTATTGGCACAAATAAGCCTGATAACAGACCAATGTCATTGGTTAGGGGAACAATTGTTTAGTGCCAGTGTGTTCAGTAGTATCGGACATTGGCCCCGCCTTTAATAATGATAGGTAATTTTGTAACTTATAATAATGACCAGTTATCAGAGAACGAAATTGATTCGAATGTGGTCAAATGGGAGAAAACATGGGGCTTTTTCAGGAAGACAGATCACGCCTACGATTTATAGTAATCCTACACACACGTGAGTTTCCCCAGAATTATAATTTTTAACCCCGGTACTTGAGGTATTTAATTGAGACTTTTTAAAAAAAATTTGACACTGTTTTTGTTTATTTATCTCTCAAACACATTATTGCCAGTCTAGTCTTGATATTGTTACACAGAAACCGATAAGACAAATCCAACGGTTTGTTAAATACTGTCCTCGATAAGCTGGGCTGATGTTTAATGCCTATGTGTATAATAACGTCTGACATCGGCCCCACCAACCGAGGACAAATAACGTCCACAGTTGTTAATAAAAGAATCAAAATGTCCTCCACCTGTATTAATCGTACTCACAAGCGCGTGATGGTGTACCCTACTCCCCGCAGTGTTTCGAGGTTAGAGCGATAAACCCACTTAACACTGCTGTATTTGAAGAAAATTTATGTTGCAAATTATTACTGGCAAATAATCCGATTAACAACTAAATAACAATATCATTACGCTTTAAACAGAGCTCCAAATTGGGCAAAATAAATTATAAATTACGTCGTGGTTCGCGGTTTTATTATACCCAATTAACCAATGCATAACAGAATGTTGCAAAAAAAGAGGCTATCTAAACGGATTCAATACCATAAATCACCGTTCAAAGTTTCAGGGAAGACCCGAGATTAAACGAAAGGCTGCTATTTTGAATGAAATAATGACCAGAAACTGAGTTCTTAGACAATTGCTTCAGGAAGAATAATACGATGGCTTACCTGAATCGCCGCATATGGATTTTTAAACATTTGTTCCTGTTTTAAGCCAAGAGTAAATCGACTGTCATTTTCCAATCGTTTTCTAACCGAAATCTCACTCTATGCCGACCTGAATTCCAACCATCCGATCTGACTGTTGCGGCTGCATTCACAAATAATAATTGATGCCCGAAAAGAGTGGCACAAAGTAGAGTGGCTCCAGACAGAATGTTTTAATCCATAGTCAATTTAGTACAAATTTATCAGATTTCGGGCACTCTATTTTGCCAACCAGATAATATTATTTGTTGTCACTTTACCCGTTTGCCCAAACGGTCAGTTTGCCTATGGCCCCCCCCCCCTCGAAAATAGTGTGTGCGCCTGAAAATGGCAGAAAATTTCAATTTTGATGCTGATTTTGCAATACTGGCGTATTATGATATTTTGATATGAACACTATAACATTTGAAGGAAAGAAAAACCGACTTTAACATACCTATAATAATTTATAAGGAAAATGAAAAGTTCGGAATCGGGTTAGGATGCGAGACTTTGAAGATTATCACGCAGTTTTGGATGCCCAATACATTAGTGGGCGCCTCACCAATATTATGGCAGCCCAAGAACACGCAATTAAGGGTGCCCCTCCGGGATAAGGCACCCCACGAAACATGCCGTTTTGGACGCCTTATATTAATGGCCAATCTCGTTCCCAGAGGCAGCCGCGGAGCCGAAGGCCTCTGGCACATTAGACAGTCCATTTTTTCCAAACCTAAGCCCCGCCCATCCTGACCTCTGATTGGTCAATCTTTTTGGGTCGATTTCTCGAAAACTAGAGGTCGTTTCGTTTGTTGCAAAATGATCCTGGAGTCAAAGTCAACTCACTGACATAAAAAATTGGATCCTAAACGAACAAATTCAAGTTTTTGTAAAGATCTATTTTTCTACGCGTGGGTATATTTTTAAGTGATTCGGTCATCCAGGCACGTAAAATTAGGGGCGTACGAGAACTTTCGCGCGTAGGAATTACATATCATTTTCCGGGAAAATGGCTACCCCGATTCACCAGAGAAATTTCTTCAAAAATGTTTCTGGTTTCGAGATCATGGGCGCCCTTTCGGTCTGGGGTACTTCACAAATCATTCCGTTTGAATTTTGAAGATTGTCACGTCGTTCTGGGCGCCCAATGCATTCCTGGGGGCCTAACCAATCTAACTAGCATTACATTATGAGTGCCCATGATCTCGGCATTATGGGCGCTCCCCTGATCAATGAGGCACCCCATATGCCGTTTTAGGCGCCCCATTGATCAAGTCATGGGCGCCCAACAAATCTGATTCGCCATTATACACTAGTCGTGGGCGCCCCAATACTAATATGGAGACGTTGGTCGTTGGCCTCGTATTGCGTCCTTTGGCGCCAGTTGAGGGAGCCGATTTTTCCCTAACGGGCGAAGGGCGTCTTCCGCGCCAATCGGGGGCGCCGAAATATTTTCCGGGGAGGGAGGGGGGGAAGCAGCCTGTGTAAGAATTCGGCTATACTGATTAAACCCGAACTTGCTGTTGGCATAAATAAACCTGGTAACAGACCAATCAGCTATTTATCAATGTCCTCGATTAGGGAGACCGATGTTAATTAGTGCCAGTGTGTTCAGTTTTACCAGACATTGGCCTGACTTTTAGTTGTAATTTATAATACTGACCAGTCAAAGGTGTGACAACAAGGATCTTTTCAGGTAGGCATATCACACCTACGATTGGTAATACATGAATCGATATGTCCTCGATTTACATTAATCGTACACACACACGTTTGTCCAATCTCGTTCCCAGAGGCAGCCGTGGAGCCGAAGGCCTCTGGCACATTAGACCGTCCATTTTTTCCAAATTTTTTCAAACCTAAGCCCCACCCATTCTGACTGGGTAGATTTATTTAATCCTTAATAACTGTGTAGTTCATTCATCCCCCCCCCCATTATATTATAACTTTCTTATTTTTCTTGCTAATGCTAATTGGTTTCTCCTTGTTATTCCTACTTGTTATCTTTGATCTGGTTAATTAATTGTTTTTAATTTGTTATATGCTTTAATGTTATTGGCTTTAATGTTATTGTCTTTTCTGCTTTAATGGTTTCTACTGGTTGTCTATATATTACATCTTTCATCTTGGTTAATTAAGTTGTTATTGTTTTATCTGCTAAATGGCTTCTAAAGCGTCCATCTATATATTGCACCACATTTATGTTAACTAATCATTATTTGCTTGATAACGATACCTGTATGTGTATTGAAACGTAGCATGTCAATAAAATTCAGAAGTAGTATATCCATACAAGTGTGTTTATTTTTAGTGAGATCTATTTCTATATGTCTTATAAGGAGTAAATTCAAGTTTTTGTAAAGATCTATTTTTCTACGCGTGGGTATATTTTTTAGTGATTCAGTCATCCCGGCACGTAAAATCAGTGGTGTATGACGCGTGGGAATTACATGTCATTTTCCGGGAATATGGCTACCCCGATTCACCTTTTTATACGCCCACATTTTCATGTGGACGTATTATGTCGTCGCCCCTGTCCGTCCGGACGTCCACAATTTGTTTGTGGACTCTCTACAGGTCACAATTCTTATCCGATTTTGACGAAACTTGAAATATAGGTTTATCCCCAAAAGATCTCGGTTCCTTTCGATATTGGCATGTATCGGATCAAAACTTCATGGATTATGGCCCCTGATTGTACGAAAAATCACGTTTTTAGCTTGTGGACCCTATAGAGGTCACAATTTTGAACCGATTTTGATGAAACTTGACATGCATGTTTGTAACCCAAAGATCTTGGTTCCTTTCGATATTTGCGGCTATCGGAATGTAATTTCCTGAATTATGGCCCCTGATTGTCCGAAAAATCACCCTTTTTAGCTTGTGGTCCCTCTGGAGGTCACAATTATTATTCGATTTAAAAAACCGTTCGATTATATCACCGTTACACCCTAAGGAAAGTTGAGTTCGAATTTCGGGAGAATCGGACGAAAATTGCCATACAAAATGGCCGCCGTTAGTACGCGAATACTGTTAAAAAATGGTATATCAAGGTTGTGGACCCTGTGGAGGTCACAATTTTGATTCGATTTTGATGAAACTTGAAATTCATGGTTATAACCCAAAGATCTCGCTTCCTTTCGATATTTGCGCATATCGGATCGTAACTTCCTGAATTATGGCCCCTGATTATACGCAAAATCGCCCTTTTTTTAGCTTGGAGGTCACAATTATTATTCGATTTAAAAAAACGTTTGATTATATCACCGTTACACCCTAAGGAAGGTTGAGTTCGAATTTCGGGAAAATCGGACGAAAATTGCCATACAAAATGGCCGCCGTTTGTACGCGAATACTGTTAAAAAATGGTATATCAAGGTTGTGGACCCTGTGGAGGTCACAATTTTGATTCGATTGTGATGAAACTTGAAATTCAAGGTTATAACCCAAAGATCTTGCTTCTTTTCGATATTTGCGCATATCGGATCGTAACTTCCTGAATTATGGCCCCTGATTATACGCAAAATCGCCTTTTTTTTTAGCTTGGAGGTCACAATTATTATCCGATTTAAAAAAACGTTTGATTATATTACCGTTACACCGTAAGGAAGGTTGAGTTCGAATTTCGGGAAAATCAGACCAAAATTGCCATACAAAATGGCCACCGTTTGTACGTGAATACTGTTAAAAAATGGTATATCAAGGTTGTGGACCCTGTAAAGGTCACAATTTTAATTCGATTTTGATGAAACTTGAAATGCATGGTTATAACCCAAAGATCTTGGTTCCTTTCGGTATTTGCGCATATCGGATCGTAACTTCCTGAATTATTCAAATTTCGTGAAAATGGTACCAAAATTGCCGGACGAAATGGTCGCCGTTTGTACGCGAATAGTGTAAAGATATGGTATATCATGGTTGTTGACTCTGTACAGGTCACAATTCTTATCTGATTTTGACGAAAAGTCACATTTCTAGGTTGTGTACCGTCACACCATAATCATTGTCGACTTCGAATTTCATGAATGGAACTGACCAACAAAATGGCTGCTCCCAATACAGTATGAAATACAGGACTTAATGATGTAGGAAAAATCACTTTATGTATTGTTTGTTCTCTATCCATCTCTCGAAAATGTGGGCGTATCCTGCCTGGCAGTGCCAGCCTATCTTTAATTTTTCTGGTTTCGAGATCGACGTTTGTCCTTATTTTCTATCATTCGAACAGTTGTGTATCCACACTTCACAATGACAATGTCAAATGAAGTGTATCACGTATTATAATCATGTTTTAGTATATATTTTTGTAATAGTGTCCAGTCTTCAGAGAATGAAAATTTAATCGACATGTGGTCAAAGGGGAGACAACACGTACGTCCACGATTGTCAATACAGGAATCAATATGACCTCGATTTATAGTTACCCCCCCCCCCACACACACACGTGTGTTTGCTCAGAATTATAGTTTTCAACCCCGGTATTTGACACTGTCTTTTTTTTTTTAAAAAAAATTTCGAATACATTATTGCCAGTCTGATCGAGAGACAACGATCATTATGTTATCAACAAGTTAGTACCCGAAAATTATGACTATTTTTTATCAAACAGAACAGAAAGAACAGGCGGCGGTTTGGCTTTTCTATACAAAACTTCTCTTAAACTTCGATGTATTCAAGGTCCAGAATATACCAACTTTGAATACCTGGAGATTGATGTACAATTCGACAGCAAAGTAATCACCTTCATCTCTATCTATAGACCAACATACTCTACTGTCAACATGGCCAGTATTAATACTTTCTTTTCTGAATTTCAAGAACTACTACACAGCAGCTTAACAAACCAGAAGGAAGTCTTTATCGCTGGCGATTTTAATATTCATATTGATCTTTTAGATGACCCGAAAACAATAGAATTTCAGAACATTCTTCATTTGTTTAACTTACAGCAGCATGCCACCGACTCTACCCACTTTAAAGGTCATACTCTCGACTTGGTCATTACAAGAGATAATACTACCATACTTAACTTAGTGATGTTAAAAATGATTTAATATCTGATCATTTCACCATCATTAGTCAACTTTGCTTGAAGAAACCGAAACAACAAAAGACCAAAATAACTTACAGAAAGACAAAAAATTTAGATATCAACGCTTTCAAAACATCCATAGAAAAAAGCAAATTACTAGAACGGCTTCAATTAACGAATTGCCTTGACGATCAAATTGAAATGTATAATGTTACACTCTCAAATATACTTGATAATCATGCACCGAAGGTTTGCAAGGAAATAATCCTTAGACCCAACAGAAAATGGTTTTCTGACGATATTCGTGAATCAAAACTTACTAGGCGCAAGGCAGAAAAGACATGGAGGAAAACTAAGTTAGAAGTCCACCGTCAGCTATATCAGCGGGCTCGTACAGACACTAAAAACCTTATTTCTAAAGCTAAACGCGAATATATTTCACAAGAATTTGCACAAAACTTAAAAAACCCAGGACAACTCTACAAACTTACTAATAATATTCTAAAACGTCCTAATGGTAGTATTCTCCCTGAAGGTAATCCCGATGACGTCTGTGAACAATTTCAAACGTTTTTCTCAGATAAGATAACTAAAATAAGATCTGAACTTAGTAACCCGTCATTTCCTGAGCCTATTGAAGAATCTGAGTTTAATGGCGATCTCAGTTTTCTTACTTTTTCAGACGTTTCACAAACCAAACTGAAAGAAATAATAATGGCCAGCTCTCCTAAATCATGTGAACTGGATCCTATCCCATCATGGCTACTCAAACGCCGCATAAATAAATTTCTGCCTATTATTCATCATCTCATTAATATTTCTCTTCAACAAGGATATGTACCAACACCTTTAAAAGTAGCATTTGTTCGTCCTCTTCTGAAGAAATCTAACCTTGATGTAAATTTATTAAAGAACTACAGACCTATCTAAACTTTTTGAAAAAGTCGTTGCATATCAACTCAAATCGCATTTTAATTCAAACAATCTCAATGAAAAGTTTCAAAGTGCATATAGATCAGGGCACAGTGCAGAGACAGCACTTGTTCGTGTTTATAATGACACCATCAAAAATATTGAAAACAAGGCATCAACAGCATTGGTATTATTGGATTTAAGCGCTGCCTTTGACACAATAGATCAGTCCATTCTTATCCAGCGCCTTTCCACTCGGTTTGGTGTCCATGGAAAAGTTTTGGATTGGTTCAGCTCTTGAACCCAGTCAGTAGTCATTGCCGGTAACAAATCGTCACCATCGTCTCTTGCCTTTGGTGTACCTCAAGGATCTGTATTGGGACCCGTGCTTTTTACAGCATATACTACTCCAATTGGTGATATTATTCGAAGATATGGCATTGACTATCACTTGTATGCAGACGACACTCAACTCTATATATCCGAAAATGAATATAACCAGATAGATAAAATTCAACACCGTATTGCTGACATCAGACAATGGATGAAGCTCAATTTTCTAAAACTAAATGATGACAAAACTGTCGTCTTCAAATTGGCTCAAAAACTTAAAGGGACAATCCCGATAAGAACAGAGTCTCAAAAATTAAAGTCTGAGTATTTATGAAATTTATGGACCAAAATATAGTGACATGGTGTATTTACCTTGTCTCAAAATTTTAGCTCAAAATATTGAGTCGTTTGGACGTGGAAGTCAACACTGCTTATCCGGACACGTAACCCTTTTAAGATTTCGGGTTAATTTTTTCATTGGGTGACCTGATAATCGATTAATGTTTCTTGAGAGGTTTATACAGTGAATGACCCATGCCCTGTACTTATAACAAAAGGTAAATTTCACCTACATATTACTTTTATAGAAAAAAGTCTAGTTTTGTCCAGATACTGTATAATAAACCGTTCTCCAATTCCAGATGAAGACTGTCAGCTTTAAGTTATTTACAAGCGTATCACAAATATCGGGTTAGTAGGTGGGCCTTAAGCTATGGATTTTAAAGGATTTTAACGCAAAAGTAAGCAGTTTTATTCCCCAAAAAGTTATCGGGATTGGCACTTTAACTTAATCGACTATTAAATGAAACTTTATCCATTGGTGACACTGACATACCACTTTCGAAAACTGCGAACAACCTTGGGGTTATGTTTGATCAGGAACTAAACATGAAAAGGTTTATAAGTAAAACATGTGCTGTAAACTTTCATCTTTATAACATTGGGAAAATCAGACCGTACGTAAATATAGAAGTTGCCAAAATGTTAATGTGCTCTTTTGTTTTGTCAAAACTTGACTATTGTAATTCCCTCCTTTACCAAATTCCTGTCTCGGTGCTAAATCCACTCCAATTTATCCAAATAAGGCAGCAAGAATCATAACCAGAACAAAACAAAGTCAACATATAACCCCGGTACTCAAGGATTTACACTGGCTTCCAGTTAAACAAAGAATTATTTTTAAAATATCTGTTTTAACTTACACCTGTCTACACTGTGATTTTGCTCCAGGTTATCTAAAAGAACTTCTTATCAATAACTGCCCGTCTGGCAATTTAAGATCACGTGATAAGAAGTTACTAATGGTACCTTTAACAAAGTCAAATCGTGCCGATCGTACTTTCTCCTCTGCTGCTCCCATTGTTTGGAACTCTTTACCACAAAAAGTAAAAAACAGTGACAATATAGAATCATTTAAAAGGAACTTAAAAACAGAACTATTTCGACAGTCATTCTGTTAATGACTTTAACGACAATGTAATTTGCGCCAATGAGCAGCATTTTGGTTGGAATTCCAGCGCTAATAAGATGATCATGATTATTATTATAGAGAACAAGCAATACCGAAAGTGATTTTTCCTACATCATAAGGTTAGAATGTGCAAATATCGAAACGAATTAATATCTTTGAGTTATAAAGTTGCATTTCAGTAGACTTCAAATTCGAATGGGGATCATGTTGCTAAGTGGGTAAGAAATTCGAACTTAACCTTCCGTAGGGTGTAACAGTGATAGAGTCAAACGTTTTTTTTTTAAATCGGATAATAATTGGGACCTCCAGAGGGGCCATAATTCAGGAAGTTACGATCCGATATGCGCAAATATCGAAAGGAACCAAGATCTTTGGGTTATAACCATGAATTTCAAGTTTAATCAAAATCGAATAAAAATTGTGACAACCTTGATATGCCATTTTAACAGTATTCGCATACAAACGGCGGCGATTTTGTATGGCAATTTTGGTCCGATTTTCCCGAAATTCGAACTCAACCTTCCTTAGGGTGTAACTGTGATATAATCAAACGGTTTGTTAAATCTGACCTCCAGAGGGACCACAAGCTAAAAAAGGTGATTTTTCGGACAATCAGGGGCGCCATAATTCAGGAAATTACGTTCCGATAGGCGCAGATATCGACAGGAACCAAGATCGTTGGGTTATAAACATGCATGTCAAGTTTCATCATAATCGGTTCAAAATTGTGACCTCTATAGGGTCAACAAGCTAAAAACGTGATCTTTCGTACAATCAGGGGCCATAATTCATGAAGTTTTGATCCGATACATGCCAATATCGAAAGCAGCCTAGATCTTTTGGGGATAAACCTGTATTTCAAGTTTCGTCAAAATCGGGTAAGAATTGTGACCTGCAGAGAGTCCACGAACAATTGTGGACGGACGTCCGGACGGACAGGGGCGACGACATAATACGTCCACATGAAAATGTGGGCGTATAAAAAAGTACCTCGCACGTGTAGAAACCAATAATGTCACAAGCGGGCTGGTGCATTCTGGCAAAAAGGGAAGACCAGCTCACGTTTCCACCATATCTTATCCGCAAAGACATTGTAGCAGAGCATTTAATATTGGCAGCGATATACCCTTCCATACGGTAAAGGATCATTATCAAATGTTATGAAGTAGTGAGCAAACAAGTTTTCTTTTCGGATAAGATGTTGTCTACGGTTAAACTGCTGGGTTGGGCGTATGTCAGCGTTTTGCGTGGCTATCCTTATACATGACATTGTTCGGCAACCATTATATACGTTGAGTGCAAAAAAATAAAATAGCGTCTCCAATAATCTCTGAAAGGTATATTTCTGTCCATTCCCAATTTGTTTGTGGATGCTCTACCTTTTAACAATTCTTATGAAGAATGAATGAATGAATGAAATGTTGTTTTATGGCACGTCAGCTCCAACCGGGCCATACTGCGCCAAACATACGGTGAGATTTCTTGAGTCAAACTAAACAAATAATCACAATATTATATATACACATACATAAATAAAAACAAATATCACAGTAAACATCAATTAAAAATAAATATCAACTATATGTATATGTATTTAAAACAAAGTGAAAGTCAAATATAAGCAATTAAAATTTTCGATAAAAATTTGTCTCCTTTAAAAAGTCTAGCGCTTTACAGTAAAGACCCGGTTGGGCAAACAACTGATGTAATGATTGGCAACGGTAATGCCGTAATCGTGTATCTTTGAGATGCTTGCACTCAATCAAAATGTGCTTCACTGTCAAAGGAACATGACAGTGCTCACATTCTGGTTGAGGCTCTCGCTTTAAGATGAAAATATGTGTTAAAAAAGTATGACCTATGCGAGAGCGACACAAGACGACTTCATCTCTCCTGCTCGTACGATAGGAGCTTGGCCAGTCTCCTAAGAGAGGCTTGATGTGATGAAGTTTATTTGTGTCTGCAAGATCCCAAGACCGTTGCCAGCGGCCATATATGAAATTATTGATTACAAATTTAAAATCTTTATATGGCGTTAAAAATTCAAATAAGGGAAGATCTAAAGCAGACTTGGCAGCCGAGTCTGCTTGATCATTCCCTTTAATGTCCATATGACTGGGGAGCCAGCAAAGGACAATGTCCTTGCTGATTAACTCGAATGATAGTAGCAGACGATATATATCTGCTATTAGTGGGTGATCAAGCTGTTTGTTATTAATTGCTTGTAGTGAGGACAAAGAATCAGAAAAGATAATGTGTTTTAAAACGGATGAGGTTTGAATGAACTCTAAGGCATTGAGAATAGCCTGGAGTTCAGCTGTGAAAATAGAAGCAGCAGGTGGTAACCGAACAGAGATGGTCTCGGATGGCGTCACGGTAGCCGAAGCTACCCGATCACCATCTTTCGATCCATCTGTGTAAATAGGAGCATACTCACCATACTTAGACCTTAACTCTCTAAAGAGAGATTGGAACACCGTTGAGCTAGTATCTCTCTTTTTGTGTTGAGAAAGATCGAAATCAATCTTTGGCGGAGATATAGCCCACGGTGGAGTCCCAAAGACAGGGGTATTCGCAATACTGTCGAGGCTGATGCCAGCCTCAGACAAAAGGGGTTGTATGCGAATACCGAATGATGGAACAACATTCGTCTTTACCAGATACAAATGCTCATGAAGAGGTCTAAATATGGTGTTAAATGAAATATGATTGGGAAGTGATGCAATTTTGGTAGCATACTGCAGGGCCAGTTTATCACGTCTGTTGTGCAATGAGGGCTCGTGCGCCTCGACGTATAAACTGTCCACTGGAGATGTACGAAAGGCTCCTAAACTGATTCTAAGTCCTTGGTTGTGTATGGTGTCGAGCTCTTTGAGATAAGACTCACGGGCAGACCCATACACAATACACCCATAATCGAGTTTTGATCGAATTAATGGTCGATATAATCGGAGCAAGACCTTACGGTCTGCTCCCCAGTCAGTATTTGATAAGACTCTCAATATGTTGAGGGCTTTCAGACATTTCTTTTTAAGGCTTTTAATATGGGGGATAAATGATAATTTCTTATCAAATATCAGCCCCAGAAATTTGGTTTCATCCACAACCGGAAGGCGATTGCCATCCAAATAAAGTTCTGGATCTGGATGCAAACCTCGTTTCTGACAGAAATGCATGCAGACAATCTTGGATTTCGAAAAACGAAATCCATTTTCGGTTGCCCATTGTTGAAGTGAATTCAAACAAAGCTGCAACTTACGTTCGATTATCCGCATGTCTGTAGAACCATAGCACATCTGAAAGTCATCAACATAAAGAGCGCCGTTTGTACCTGGTTTAAGGCACGCTGGGATCGTATTTATCTTTATAGCAAAAAGAGTAGGAGATAAAATGCTTCCCTGTGGAACCCCCATTTCCTGAGGGAATGGGTCAGAGAATATTGATCCCAGTCGTACCTTAAATGACCTATCTTCGAGGAAATTTTTAATGAAGATAGGTAAGCGACCCCGTAGGCCGAGGTTATGGAGGTCGCGCATGATACCATGTTTCCATGTAGTATCATAAGCTTTCTCCAGATCGAAAAAAATAGCAACTAAATGTTGCTTCTGGATGAAAGCGTCCCTGACGAACGTTTCAAATCTAACGAGATGATCAAGAGTGCTCCTTTGGGACCGAAATCCACATTGGAGGTCAGCAATGAGGTTGTTGGACTCGAGGTACCAAACAAGCCTTCGATTGATCAATCTCTCCATGGTTTTGCAAATACAGCTAGTTAAAGCGATCGGACGATAGTTGGTAGGATTCGTATGATCTTTTCCCGGTTTAGGGATGGGAATTATTGTGGCTTCATGCCACGAAGGAGGGAAATTCCCATCAACCCAAATCCGGTTGAAAAGATCCAGTAAGATGAGGAGTGTTGGAAAAGGTAAATGTTTTAAAATCTGGTAGTGTATTTCATCTGGACCAGTTGCAGTATCCCGAGCCCGCTTAAGCGAATCTCGAAGTTCTGCAATGGAAAATGTATCATTATAGCATTCATCATTGCGGGACTTGAAATTAAGTCGCCTTTTCTCCTGTTGTTGTCTAATGCCTCGAAAGGCATCGGAGGAGAAATTGGATGATGAATTAAATGAAAAAGTACTGGCCAGAGAATTAGCAATATCAGGAAATGTTGTTAAGGTGGTATTATCAACATTGAGATGGTTAACTGATAACGCACTACTTTTACCTTTAATCCTACGAATCCTATCCCATACCGACTTAGATGTGGTACGGGAATTGATCCTTGAGACATAACTCTCCCATGAAGATTTCTTTGCTTGACGTATGGTTCTACGGGCCTTCGCCCGGACCATTTGGTATGCCTCAATATTCTCCATGGAAGGATGGTTCTTTAATCGTCTCAGGATACGATCACGCTCTTTAAGAGCGGATTTGCAATCGTCATTAAACCATGGTTTATTGAAACCTTTTGGTTCAGTCGTGGTTTTTGGAATCGCCTGCTCAGCTACATCTTGAAGAATTGAAGTGAATAAGGCCATAGGCTCATCTGCATCTTCTAACTCCTTTGCATCAAAAGAGAAAAGACACAAAGATTCAAATAGAGCCCAATCAGCCTTATGCAACTTCCACCTCTGGGGTCTTTCGACCGGAGAGGGACCATAATTATCAATTATGATAGGAAAGTGGTCACTACCACACAGATCTTCATTTACTCTCCATGTAAAATCCTGAAACAGGACCGGAGAGCAAATGGTTAGATCCAGGGAAGAAAAAGAAGCTGTGGCAGGATGTAGATAAGTAGGCGAGTCATCATTTAATAAACACAAATTATTAATGTTAATGAAGTCCGCTATTTGTTTACCTCTGTTATTATCATCTGGACTACCCCAGAGTGAATGATGACCATTGAAATCTCCCGTAATAATAAACGGGAGAGGAAGTTGTGCAACAAGGTCATCAAGATCTCTGGGATTAAGATGTAAACTTGGTGGAAGATATACAGAGCAGAGTGTTATAGGAATATGCAAAGTCACCCGAACTGCAACTGCCTGTAAGGGCGAGTTGAGAGTGACTTGACTTTGAGGGATATTTCCATTAAGAATAATAGAAACACCCCCATGAGCTCTACCATCACCAACTGCGTGATGATGGTAACCAACAAAATGTCTAAAAGACAAATTGTCAGAATTCCGTAAGAAAGTTTCTTGTAAACAAATAGCTAAAGGATTGTGCTTTTGAATTAATAATTGGACTTCATTAAAATTTGGTTTTAAACCACGACAATTCCATTGAATAATGGAGTTTAACATTGTCAGGGAAATTTAATTTTTGGCGGTTTACCGTGTGAGTCTTTATGAACATCCACAACGGTAGTACCGTCCATCAGATCATCCCCATATTTATTAAAGAGAGTGATAGGATTGTTTGAACCCTTTTTACCCCTCTCTTTCAATTTTAAAAATTTTTGTTGTCTCTTGGTTAGCACCGTTGACAACTGCGTACCCTTAAACTGCACCGCGGACCCAGAGGACCTGGAATCAACAGTATCAGCTTTAGAGCAAACAAAGGGTTGAGCCCCCTTGCTATTTTGGGTGGGAGTATTGGGAATAATCTCAATGACCCCAGATACAGGCAAGGGAGATGAACCCTCGTCGTCAGGAATGATATCAGTGCTTTGAGTCGAGCACTCCCGCGATTGGGAAGGGCTCGAGACCCCTTTACAATGATCTGATGTAATATTTCTAGGCTTTTCAACTTGATCAGGCCAGGTTATGTCTGTCTGAACAGATGCAGATTTCGTAGATGCTTTAACAACACTCGAAAAAGATTTCCCTTGTGGTGCAATGGGAAAGAGTGAAGTAAGCTCTACTTGTTTCCTAGCATCGAAGTATGATATTTTTCTTTCAGACATAATCTGTTGAATTCGTTTCTCTTTCTGCCAAATGGGACATTCGCGAGAGTAAGCAAAGTGCTTACCCTTGCAGTTGACACAACAAAATTCCGCCTGGCAGGTAGTGCTCTCATGGCCATCATGACCACATCGAGCGCAGGTATCTTTACCTCTACAGACGGTCTTGCTGTGACCAAACTTTTGGCATTTGTAGCAGCGAAGAGGGTTTGAAATATACGAATCAACAGGAATATTTAAATAACCTGCCTTGAGAGTCTTTGGAATGTCGGGACGATTGAAAGTGAGGATATAGGTACTTGTTGGAATTACCTTATCCCCTAGGCGTATACTAATTCTTTTAACATGAGAGACGCCTTGAGGTGAAAGGTATTCTACCATTTCATCCTCACTGCTGCCTTCAAGATCTCGACATCTAATTACACCTCTACTTGAATTAAGTGACCTATGTGGTGACACCTTGATAGGAATGTCTGCCAAGGACGTTGACTGGAGTAACATGGTCGCATGCTGCTCCTTGGCACATTCTATCAAGAGTGTTCCATTTTTAAGTTTTTTAATAGCTTTGGGTTCACCGGCTAAGCCGGCTATACCCTTACCTATTAAAAATGGCGAAACTTTAGATAGGTCGGTAGAGGGACTCTCAATCAAGAGAAACCTCGGCCATGCCTTTGTAATTTTTCTTTTTAAATTAAACAAATCAGAAACGTCATCTGTACTATGACGTTTCTGTTTATTATTTCCTATTATTGGGGTGGGTGGGACTGGGGAATCCATGAAAGTATTTTTTTAAGGTTCACCCCTCGTCGTCCCCCAGGTTACTTCCCTGCCTACCAGGGGGAGGACTAGCGCGGGTAACCAGCGCATGGCCTCAGGGCTCGACGAGGGGTATACTCAAGCCAGAAAGTAAAAAATACTTGTCTAACCTGATTGACCCAAGCCGCCGCCCTGTAGAATGTACTAAGGACACAAAGGTAGATAATTGCTGAGTGAATAAACAACAGAGCATTACACTGGGAAAGGGTACATTCTACAGAGCTACAAACGACCAAAGCCGATTGATCAGAGTGGGCCACTCTGACCTCCCGTCTAGGTGAACCATGGGCCAAAGTAATGTGTTGCAGAGAAAGGGCTCGCAAGCCAAATCCCCACTCAATTACCAGGATTCCACTCTCCACCGAAACGGGTCGCAACGCACGGCAAACACATTGCCCCATTACAGGGATCCTTTTAGTCGCCTCTTACGACACGCAGGACATACGAAGGGTATATTCTTATCACCCCCTACACCTCAGGGGGGTTCTTATGAAGAATTATCATGGCGAGATTTATGCAAAAGAACACGTACTATGCATAATAATATTATGGCCTTGACAAATAATTCATAGACAAACAAAACAGCAGATGAAATAACGGAAATTTAATATCATAAGTTGAACTTTAGGTTAATAAATATATTTGTCATATGCAACCTGTTGGCATGCAAGGTATGAGGCATGCCCATTCCATATTTGGCCAATTAAATAATTGATTTCAGAAGTCAAGGTATATGAAACGCTAATTCTAATAGGAGACATTTCAGACACCAGGCAGATCCTTAGAAAGGATGATATAGCTACTGGCTAGTTTAGATGGGAGTGAGATAAAGAGAATGGGTTCATTTTAATCTATGCTTGTAACCTATGTAGAAACGAACTATTGCTTTGTTATTTCTGTGCGTAACCATAAACTGGACGGAAAGGAAATGGGGTTTAATGTCCTACTCTTCTGCACCTAACCTTGGCTAATTGAAGACGGGCATACACCATACAGTGTGCTATGAGGGAAATTTTGCTCGGGCAGCGGCGCTACGGCCTACTCTTATATCGAATTCCAACTGTCAAGGGATCTTTTATGTGCACGCCAATGTATACACGGGACGTCGGTTTTTCGTCCCATCCGAACGTCTAGACAACCTTCCTGACAAGAGGAAACCACGCCGGAAAATCGAGATGAACTTTCTCGGCCAATGCAGGGATCAAACACCCGACCTCCAGGCTAGTGAGCCGGCGCCTTGCCCACTTAGCCAATGACGAATAGAGAATGAAATCACAACGTGGGGTGTTAGAGTGACATGTAAATACGCCCTGGCCAATAAGACGATAATTACAAATGCAGTAGCAAGATAAAAAAAAAAGTAACCAAGCCAGACAACATGTTTGTTTTAATGAATTTACAGAAAAAATTAGCGACGTGTTCCGATGAGAGTATATTCTGGTGTTGACATAACCACTGTACTCACTCCATCAGTACTGGGTTTCTCCTTGGAGGGAGTCGAGACGTCGAACCGCTGTAATATATTGGTGAAAAATAAAAATAATTCCATTTTTGCCAGTGGTTCACCTGCACAGATCCGTGGACCTATTGAAAACGGTATCAATGCAGCAGGCTGTTTAGATACCTTTCCCGAGCTATCCAAAAAACGTTCTGGTTTAAACTTCAAGGGTTCCTTCCAGTATCTAGAATCATGATGACAGGCGTACAAATTTGCATAAACCAAAGAACCTTCTGGGATAAGATATCCTTTTACTATAGTATCTTTGGTCGTAGTGTGAGGAGCAGACATTGGTACTGCGCTTGAGAGGCGTTGTACTTCTAGAAGTGTTGCTTCATTATACGACAATTTAGACTTGTCAGACCAATCGACCATTCGTCCATCACCGACAACACTGTCGATTTCCTCTTGGCATTTCTTCTGGACTTCCGGATGAATCACCATAAACAGCATTGCCCAATCAAGAGTTGTGGCTGTTGTGTCGGAAGCAGCAAATAATAGATCCGAAATAGTTCTTATCGTGTTGCTTTCGGTGATGGAACTGGACTTACTGCCAGCAGACATATCCAAATACACATCCACAAAATCGTTTATAGCGTTTTTATCGAAAACCGGTTTACGTTTTTCAATGCGTTTAGCAATAATCTGTTGTACCGCCATGAAGGCAGTCTGCACCGACACCATTTTAGCAGCTATGAAAGGTATGAATCGAAGCAGAGGAAATCTATGAACAGGTGTATGAAGCACCATATCAGTAAATCCATCTTCTAGTACCTTAAGGATTTGATTAAATGCGGGATCCCCATATTCGTACCGTTCGCCAAATACTACTATACAGATGATGTTGGTTGTAGCCTTCCTAAAAATTTCACCGACGCTGATTGGGTTTCCTTCGGATTCTGTAAAACTGTCCAGAACGATTCCAATTTCTTCCTTAATGTTTTCTTCGAGTCGAGATTTTCCGACCCCTAGATCACGAAGAGTACGAATTGACATTCGTCTTGCATCTTTCCATTCTTGACCACTCGCCCAGACGACCCCGTGTCCACCCTTTCCTGACTGATTAAGTACCCACAACTTTTCTATTGGCCGGGTACTGAAAAGATTCTGTTGCTTAACAAATGCCTCCTCTATAGATTCGAAGTCATTTAAAACTATCAACAACTGGTCGGCGAAATATATCCGAAAAATATCGCCATATTTTTCTTGAAGTTCTGCATAATATTTATGTCTCTTACCTACGAGTTTGCCTCGAATATCCATCATGTTTCCAACAACTGGCCAAAATGGTGGTCCAGGAGGTATCCCAGATCGTTCCCGCATTGAGATGACATATCCGATAACCAATAACAGAACAAGAGTCACTAAAATTGTTGTAACATCAGTAAATACTGATACACTATCCCACAAGTTAATCATATTTATAAATGTAGTTCACAACCGATCACAATTATGTCTTCATTGTATATCAACATAGCTGTATCTTTTATATTATAAACCAGTAACTTTGATAACATGTATGCCTCCGCATTCACTCGACAGATTTTGTCAGCTGTATGTTTATATATCCTGAACTATAAAAGTACACATGCCTCTTAAACCTGTGTCTACATACATGCACTTTGTACATGTTATCAGCTTACACGTATATAAACCATAGACATCCACTGAATACAACCCTCTTTGATAGACCGACAGCCTATCTGTATATTGACGCTATGACACGCTTTAAACTGTGGGTTGAAAGATAACGCTAGTGCGGGAGCCCAGTGAGGTTAAATCAAAATATTGAGACAAAACGGTTTGAGGTCTACACCACATATTATACCCCCAGATCATTATGGAAAGACAAGTCTTAAGTTTTATAACCTGTGCGTATACCTGGGAGCGCTCCCCTAACCCTCTAAAATTTGATGTGAGTTAAAATTCATTGTCCATCCACAGTTTTCCTGCAGTCCATGACTGAAAGCTAGCTAACCAAGTCATGAAACCAAAAATATCACTAAAGAGCGACAAAAGTTGATCAAATCTTGCTAAGACCGGTTCAAAAGTGACTAATTAGTGACTGTAGTCCATAGCTGAAAGAAAGCCTAAAAACCAGCATACCAAGCCAGGAAACCAATAATATCACTTAAGAGAGGCAAAAGTTGAACAAATCTTGCTTAAGACTGCTTCACAGGTGACAAAGGTCAATTTTTGGGGCTCGTAATTGTGTTTGAGTCTCGTGTGTTAAAGGAGCTCAATCGCTAATATTTGAGACCTGGAAATCGAGACAAATGGGCCGCAATGTACCCAATAATGGAGAGAGAGAAATGGGGTTTAACGTCCACTCGACACAAAGTCATTTTGAGACGAACATATGGTTTCATTTTATTTCAATAATTCGCTTGCGCGTAGGGGTCTTTAGCAGTGAGAGGAAACCGGAGAGCCCGGAGGAAACCCACGAGGTTGAGAAGGCGCCCCTTTCTCCATGCCACATACGCTCACACCAGGGATCGAAACAACAGCCGCAAGCCAGAGGTGACCGGCCAGCTAGAGGTCGAAGCGAGGCACTCTAGACCACCGCCCTCCCCCCTAATAATGTAATGTGAGGGTATATAAACTTGATTTGCATTCACGCCTTTCTATTTTTACTCTTAATTTGGTTAAAAAGGTAATAAGTGTCAACCGAATGGCAATCTCTAGCGCCTGGTTATTCCAGTCTGTTGCTTATGTTCTCCAGATACGAATATGCGTCCACCATCGGACGTGACATGTGGAATGTCTAGCCTCGTTCCTTTTGTTCCTTGTTACAAATGGCACTGCAACTATCTTGGTGCATAAATACCTCGTTAAGAATGGGAATGGCCTGGCTCATTTGAAAATGGTGCCACTATTATTATTTATGTCTTGAATGAGATACTTCGTGTTGTCGAAACAAATTAAGTCATTTAAGGAACTAACATGTGGTTCAATTTGTTTTCAATAATTCGATCGCTTGTGCGTAGCGGTCTTCAGCCGTTCGAGAAAACCGGTGGAAATCCACGAGGAGGGGGGTGGGGGGCAGGCGACCGACCCTACTCCAGACCACAAACAAGCGGGCAATCAAAACCATACCATGACTCATTGAAAGATCTTATGATGTAATGCACGCGCGTTGACCATTTGCCCCCCCCCCGCCCTTCGTGCGGTATCTATTAATTATTACTGTTTATGTTTAGACCAAGAGTGATATGTAAAGACCTTCGTAGTACTATTATTACTGATACGTCTACGGAGATATAAAGAAACCTGTTTTGATATCACAAGGTAAACAAAAACAAGGCCATGCAAAATCCCGTATTTTGACCTGGTAGTTCTTCTAAGGTCAAGGCCACTACGCAGCGAAGACGGTGTCACCTTTTTATAATTCTTGGACCGTCATAGGGAGTAATGTTATTTGTTTATGGTAATTGAGAACTTTTGAAAGGGGGGAGGGGGCGCCACAAAATGAGGGCACTGACCGCGGAGACGGAACACGGGGCACGCCGCTGAGAAAGGGGGTGGGGGTATGGTTTTATCTTCCTGTTCATTGTCAACAAACAATTTGTGGGTGACTTCAACATTACATTTTATTCAACTGACTTTTTACAAGATCAAGCACATGGCGGCTCAGTCACCAGACGAAGCTAGTTTTTAATTAAAATGTAAGTTTCGTATTTTTGGAGTTAACCTACTCGAGTAAAATGGTTTTATCTCCCTTTAGCCGTATTGATTGTTCTCACACGACTCTTACTATACTAGAATATAACATCCGGCCCTTGAAATAAAATTGGAACCCAATTTTCCAAGAGTCGTGGGAGTAACAGATCAATCGGATAATTATAGGAAATTGAAACACTTACAAACTTAAACATAACACTCTACCCGAGTGACGGCATAATTTCTGGTACCAATGTTTACAATGTGATCATAATTTTTTCAATCTTACCACAAATCACAAAATGGAAATAATATTATATGATGATGTGAAACCAAGAATTTTAATGACTTTTATGTCCAACTAAATATACTACTATACCTAAACGTGCTGGCCAGCGAAATAATATAGTAAATATTAATATAACATGCCAAAAGCATATAAAATCTGGACAACAATACATCAAGTAACACTACAACCATGATATGAAAAACTATCCACCGTTTGATCAAGTCAACACATGAGAACGCTATAGGCATAATGCATATAAGGACAAGACGGCATTTTCATCCATAAAATCAAAGATGTCATCAACCAAGTGAACTTATGTGACATACAATGTTTATATGTGTCAATACAAACTATGCAGAATGAAAACCTATACTCATCAATAAATTGTGCATATCCTTTATAAAAATATCAAATTGTCACATATTAAAATTGTTAAAACAAACACTAGCAATGCATATGAGCAAAAAACAATGCAAGACAAATAATATTAATGCATATGAGTAATAAACAATGCAATAAAAGACAAACATTAACACAAAAATTACACAAATGGAATGAATGAAATTGAGTTTTATGGCACATCAGCTCCAACCGGGCCATATTGCGCCAAACATGGTGAATATTATGAGACAAATTAAATGATATCACATAAGGTACACAAATGGAGGAGGATTTGTTAACATATACTTGTGTGCTTTAGAATTGAGACGACTAGGCGGTATCCAAATAGCATTTTGTGAAGGCTCACCAACCAAATATTCAATACCACCACTTGTTTGTCTTTGAGCAATAACTTTCTTGATTTTACTATTTTTATCACTATCAGAAAGCTGAATATTGGACGGATTAATAAAGTTTTCATCCTGATATCGAACTGGCTTACGGATAATGTGATGTGGACGTACTTGCGAAGTGTTTATTGGAATGATAGGATCATCAGGAGGGTTTGGAATGTCAGGATTTACATAATTAGGTGGCACAATAGGTGTCTCTATCACATCTTTAGATGTCTGCATAGGGTTATCAGGTATTACATGTACATCAGTAATAACAGGCGTCTTAGTCGCAATCTCATTAGGCACAATGTCATTAATTGAGACAGTCTGACATCCTCGCGAAATAAATGTCTTTTGAGAAACATTCTTGATTGTTGTAAAATAATGAGAGGGTGTAGGCACTCTAATATGAGCCGGTTTGACTCTATCCACATGAATAGGATTAGAGAACTTTTTAAGAGTCACTGGGTCAGATAATAGTAACATATGATCAGTAGGTTTATCAGTCACTACATAAGGTCCTGTATATTGATGTTAGAGCTTTTTAGCTGGTTTATTGGTATCGTCTCTCAAATAAACATAATCTCCAGTTGATATATTAGCAGATCCTTTATTCAGATTAGCAACATCCAGCATGGCATTCTGTGATTTTGTTAGGTTATCCAAAACTTTGGTACGAATTTCCTCAAGTTGTAAAAGTTTTTGTTGTAAGTAGGTCTTCATATCTGCAGGATAAGATTCTAAGGCAGGTACATGAATAGCAAGTGGAAATTTAGGTCTGTGCGAAAACAAAATCTGAAATGGTGAATAACCAACACTAGAATTCACAGAATTATTCAATCCAAAGACAATACACGGTAGATAAAAATCCCAGTTATTACATGTACTATTCATGTAAGGTGTTAATTGTGATGCAAGTGATAAATGAGTGCGCTCACAAGCACCTAAACAATGATGAACAAAGGCTGGAGTAAATTCTTGAGGAACTTGTAGCATTTTACACAACTGACGAGTTATATTAGCTGTGAATTCCGATCCCTGGTCCGTTATCAAAGTATCACATATACCAAATGTACAGAATAGAGTAAACAGTCCTTCGGAAACCGTAAAAGCATCTTTGCTAGGAATTGGTACAGCATAAACAACCTTGGAAAACATATCAATAGCTGTAAATACATAGTTATTTCCTCTTTCAGTACATGGCAATGGTCCAAATAAATCTAACTGTAAAACTGAAAAGGGCGTTGATGGGGACAGATAAGCTATAATGTTATTCTTCACATGGACTTTGGTGATTTTTCTTGCTTGACACTCGTGACATGAGTTTCCATAGTCACTAACTATGGTAGCTAATCGAGGAAAGTAATAATGTTCTTTTATTCTATCAATAGTGTCATGTATTCCACCGTGAGCTCCCATTGGTGAATCATGAAACAATTTTAACACATGATTTGTTAAAATCTCCGGAAGAACTAACTGATATTGTGACATTGATTTAGTTCTCTTGGCTTTAGCTATACGAGAATGATATAAAATTCCATCAAATAACGCGAAATCAGATTGCTGTAACAAAATTTCTCTCGATTGGCGTTGAGATTTTGGTAGACTTCCATTTTCTAAATATTGAATCAAAGGGATGAGTGTAGAATCATTTCGTTGAGAATTCTTGATGCAATCTAAAGACATATCAACATGAACTGGAGGCTGTACTACAATATTCTCGGTAACCGCGGTCTCGCTATTCGTAGTTATATCAGGATCAGTAGAACTAGTGATATCGGAAGTAATAAAGGAATCAGTGTGAACGGTTTGATTATGATTAGAGTTCATAGCTAAATTCTGCAATTCATCACGATGTGGAGACGGAGAGGATTCCTTGTCTGATCGCTTTCGGCGTTTCACAAGTTTAGATTTCTTAAGTTGGACGGCAGAATACTCTTCGGAATCAGCATCGTATTCATCAGGAAATATACAATTAACTGCAGGGAAAACATTTTCAACTTTTCCATCATTAGAGACAAATTTGGCCTGGGTGGGTTTCTCAGGTACATAGTCAAAGAATGGGTCGTCCTCATTTGGACTGGACGATAATTCTTCAGGAAATTTATCCATTCTGGAAAGCGCATCTGGAACACACATCTGGGTCCCTGGTTTATGTACAACATCATAATCAAACGACTGTAAAATGGTTAACCAACGTTCATATATAGCTCCTCTGAATTGTTTCTGGTGCAAGGACTTTAAAGCTTGATGGTCTGTTTCGATAACAAAATGTCTGGATGTTAAATAGGCACTACAATCTAATACACTAGTCACTACACCAAGTAACTCTAATTTGGTGGGCCCGTATGACTGTTGCCATTTGGTCAATCCTTTAGATCCAAAACGTACAACACGTTCACATCCATCTTCGTGTTTTACTACTGGTATCGACAGAAAGTTTGAATTCCAAGTCAAATCTGGGAAATGCCAATGCATCAGAGTTTTGAAGAGATTGTTTTAAGTCAATGAAAGCAGAATCACATCCTTTTTAAGTAGACAATATAGTGGTGATGTGATAGCACTATAGGTTTTTATAAACTTACGAAACCAGTTAAATAAGCCTAAGGCTCGCTGTAAAGACTTCCTATTCTTAGGAACACTATAGTCAATAAGGATATCCAGTCGATCGCTAGGTGGTCTGATTCCATCTTTTGATATTTCATGTCCAAGAAATACACAACTACTTTGTGCAAATTTACATTTGGAAGGGCCAAGTTTTAAACCTGCCTGTCTCAATCTATCTAATACCTCCTTAATATCTTTTATATGTTGATCAAAAGAACTAGAAATAATACAAATATCATCCAAATAACACAATACTGACATAAAAGTAAGACCAGTTAGGACTTTGTCCATCAAAAGTTGAAATGAATTAGGCGCTGTTCTTAGACCCATAGGAAGTCTAAGAAATTTATAAGTACCGTAACAAGTATTAAAGGCTGTGTACTTAGTAAACTCTTCAGAAATGGGCAACTGGAAAAATCCAGAAGACAAATCAAGTGACGTTATATAATTTGGCGTATTCCTGGAAAAAGATTCTGTAAGATCTTGTAAATCAGGAATTGTATATCTAAAATCTTTAGTCTGACTATTCAAATAACAAAAATCACAACAAAATCTATATGAGGATAAGCTTGCCGCTTTTGTAACATTATTTGGGTCAACTTTGGGTTTGTTACGTTTAGCTAGCACAATAGGACTAGTAATCGGTACTTCCTCAGTTTCAGACACAGGAACAATAATACCTTGCTCTAATAATTTATCTAGTTGATGTCTCAATACCTCTTTTTTTATCTGGGGGTAACCTATAGGGGCGTTGATGTTTAGACACAAAATCTGACTTTAACTGAATTTTATGCTGAACAAGATTAGTAAGACCAAGTCCAGAATTTTCATCTGTCACAAAGATGTCTCGAAAGTCTGACAAACATGACAAACGCTGTTCACTTTCTTGCTGAGACAAATTACGATCAATGTTAAAATTCAACTTATCTAACTTATTGTTATCAAGTACTGTATCAGATGAGGTGTACCGATTGACTTACAATCTGTCTGCTGTTGGACATTAGAACACGAGAGAATATCATACGAATTATCGACAAGTTTAAAGTTAGCAAGAATTGTACCCTTAGTGATATGAACGATCTCGTTGCCAGGGTTAAGAATTTTGATAGGTACAGCATTATCAACGTTACAAGAGACAACGGATCTGGCAACAAATACACCTTTAGCTATCAATTCGCTATGACCCGTGCAGGCACCTTGCATTCCAATCTGTACACCTTTACATAATTTATCCTGTATAACACACTCAGAACTAGGCTGAATAAAACAAGTAACATTACTCCTAACTTTAACCTTTGACTTAACACCAGTGAACTGACTAGCTGCTTTAAAATCAATAGTGATATCATTGTCTCCCATATACCCTGTGCCTAATATTAAAGGGTGTGCAGCATATTCAAAAATATAAACAGATATAGTGGTAATTGTTGAGCCTTTAACAGATATGTTGACAGTAGCAGTACCATAAATTGACATAGACTGATCATTGGCTAACAAAAAAGTTTCATTACTAGGTGAAAAATGAAGGATAACCCACTGAGGTAAACTCAAATAGAAATCTTTTGACATAACATTAATGGAGATTCCAGAGTCCAAAAGTGCAGAAATTTTATGTAAACCAATGACAACTTGTAAGAACATAAAGTTTTTATCAAACATAATAGCACCTTCACACGCTGCTGCGCACTGTTTATCATCTGTAACGCCTGAGGGTGGCGCATTAGGCTCAGGCGCCTTTAGTTTAATTGAGGACACTTATTTGCAGAATGACTTTCACCGCATAGCTGACACTTGACCAATGATTTTTTTCGACTAGGAAGAGTTAAACAGTTCTTGGCTATGTGGCCATAAAATTAGCATAACTGACATTTAACCGTTGGGTCAGGCACATCGACGCCATTCCAATTACATCTAGACTGGTAGTGATCTAGAGCTGAACACTTATAGCATCGGGATTGTTGGCGGTTGTTACACAATTGGGGGATGTATAATTGCATACCCTCACGAAATCAATTAGCAATCTTATCACAGGGCTAGCAGACAGTAAAGACTAATAGACAGACAAAAGTCGTTAGGAAGTCATTAATCATCACAGATGTCCTGAGTTACGCAAGATCCTTGAATGATAAAGCAATCTGCACGGGAAGCTTTATCTGTTATTATATAATGACCAGCTGCCAATCCCGGTCCTAATATAATCTGAAATATAATACCTGGAATTAGTTGATTGGCCAATAACTATATGTCCGTCAAGGTTATTGACCCACCCCGACCGGATACTGACCAATCAGGTTACGATGCACAGGTGTGGTATCAAGAAAACAAGGCTGGACATGGATTCGGCCCAGGAATTAAAAGATTAGACAAACCGTTTTGGGATCAGGCTGGTCCAGGAGGCCATGCTAGGCGGGCGCCTAGTTAAGGTACCTCAGGAGTACTATAGTCAGGGCCAGGAGGCCATGCTAGGCATGCGCCTAGATGAAAGTATCTAATGGATACTAGTGAGGTCCAGGCAGGGCTAGGAGTTAGGTCCGGCCAGGACTGAGCGAAGGCCATGGGCGCCTTGGCACGAGACGGTACGCGACGACAGCTTCTGGAGTTAGCACACTCATGCTAAGACATTCGACTCCCTCCATTTAAGTTAGTTCTACGGTCGTTTACATTATGATGTTTGTACCTAATATGTAAGAAGAATAAAAATATTATATTTGAAGTCACACCAGTGTTGTCATACAAGAACCTGATTTAAAGAACGAAATACTGTCACACGGTTGGATCTACCGACAGAGTTGTTTCCTCCACCATAGATAGGAGTGTGTGATGCAGTTTTCCTATAATCCATCTGTGCTGCGGCAGCCATGACGCTGGGTGTGGTTGGAGCTCTGTAGCCGTGCGCCTCACCAATTTTAGCAGAGTGAAGTGCACCTCGGAACGTACAATCTTGACCAGCCTGTGTTCGTACAAAAAATGCAAGCTGGGGAGGAAGGGCCTTAATAAATTTTAATGTCATTTCCCTCTCAGGTTTGTTCAACCGTGTGCCTTTCTGTAAGATTAAAGAATGATACTCTTCAAGCATCTGGCCTGGATAGAGAAGCAAATTATCGTAAATAGCCTTTTCTGCTAGAACTGATGGCTGGTTGTTGCAGTACTCCTATTCAAAATGCTGTCGGATTGTTGCAAAATTGATTTTATGAGTGGCTGGCAAAGCGTCGTACCAAACCTTAGCAGGGCCATCCAAATGAAGACGAAATGCTGCAACGGCTCGGGGACTATCAGTCTGGATGTTTGCCAATAAGAAATACGATAATAGCTCTGACAAAAATCGTCTCGAATCATCGTGCATATATCCAGTAAAGTCTTTGATAATTTTCTTCATGGCAACCCGTCGACATACCTGTAGTAGGCCTAGTTGGTGGTTCAGGCTGTTGATGTTGAAAAGAGTCTGTCGTTACATAAGGCGGTGCAGACGGTTGATGTTGAAAAGGGTCTGTTCGTTACAGAAGGCTGTGCAGATTGTTGTTGTGGAGAAGATGCTGGGCCCGGCGTTGATGTGGTGGGTGGTCGGCCATGCTGAGGAAACGTGGTTGGAAATGACTGCTCATCGTCGTGAAAATAAATCAAAGTTTCCTCCGGGTCCATTACTTACAGGTTAAATCTGGCATTTTGACATCTCCACCATATTGGGGGGTAGGGTTTTATCTTCCTGTTCATTGTCAACAAACAATTTGTGGGTGACTTCAATATTACATTTTATTCAACTGACTTTTTACAAGATCAAGCACATGGCGGCTCAGTCACCAGACGAAGCTAGTTTTTAATTAAAATGTAAGTTTCGTATTTTTGGAGTTAACCTACTCGAGTAAAATGGTGTTATCTCCCTTTAGCCGTATTGATTGTTCTCACACGACTCTTACTATACTAGAATATAACAGGGGGGCAAAGAAAATTATCTGTCATTTCCTTGCATCTGTACCCATTCCAAGAGCTATTTGGCTGATATTCCCGTCTAAGTAAACGTTCGGAACGAAATTTTTTTTTTTTGGGGGGGGGGGCCTTCCCATTGAATCCGCCTCTGCTACTGTTATTACTTTGTAAAATTGTATTGCGGTCGAGGGTATTCGAAGTCCCACTTGGCATGTAAGGCATCCAAAAAAAAAACTAGGTAACTTTACCTGTTAAGCATGTAGAAAAATAGCGATCGGTGACTGGTTTTAAACCTCCCCCAGCGTAGGTTTGGTAAGACTACATACGATTATACAGGCGGTTCCTCATTGATTAATGCACAACACACCGTCACGCTTTTTTTTCTTAAAGTGGGACATTACTTATGTCATATGCAAAAGTCGTGCGGTAATACAAGAACAAAACAGCAAAAAAGAGGGAGGGAAATGAATATATACATGTCAGAATAAAATAAAACCAAGTACGAACAATCCAAACCATTAGGCAAAACGTTATACGCAAAATAGTTAGGCAAAGTAGTGTAACCAGCAAATGGACTGTTCATCGTGTACGAAATACACAACAAACAGTGGTAACAGGTTTCCGGAAGAGTAAGCTTACCCTGCCTGGCGCGCCATAGCTGCATCCAAACTACTAGGCAAAATAGCGTGATTGGCCAATAGACTATAGGTGTGCAAAATGCACGTGATGAACATTGTTAGCGGTGCAGCAGACATAATCAGAGAGACAGCAAATAGGATACGCGTCAATTAAATATATCAAGAATAATAGTGGAGAGCTACATGTTATATTTACCAATCAAGTCAATATAACGGCCATAAAACCCTCCAAAGGACTATATAAGTTTAGCGAGCAAGTATCCCCGCAGCCGAACCCTAGTTGACAAAGTCTCGGTCTTCTTAAAAAATCAGAACAAAAAGAACAAGCTCTCGCGTAACGAACCAGCTGGGATACAAACACTCCACAAGCCGGCGACACAGGAATGTTACTACTTGTAAATGGAAAGTCAACAATCGGAAAGTCAAAGTCATCACGTTTATCATACAATTTAACACTGAGTCTATGGCAGGGTGCCCCACCATATATAAGTATCTCCAAATAGCTCAACAATTACACCACAATATTTATATATATATAATATGTCTAAAATCTATTTCACACATTTATAGTCACTAAGTTAACAGTCATGTTGAACTTAATAAGCTATGACCATTCAACCATCATAAATAATACACTGAAAAATGGTTTGGAGTTTCGTCCATAACATACTGACACTTTCGAGTAAAAAATAGGTTACGTGCCCTTGTTTTGAAACTAGTCTCTTTTCACCAGCCTACCGACCATTCCCCGTCTGATTGACAGGCCGGGATAATCCACACTACTTTTTTACGAAACGTGACAGAAAGCTGGAACAAGAAATTGAATTTAGAAATAACACACGGTGGGCGACTCAACAATTCTTTTTTCTTACCTTGTAAAAGTAAAATGAAACTACTGCTGGTATCATGTTCCTGTCCAACCTGAGTTATTCTGAGATATTATTTGTACTAAACCAAAATATGTCGTTCTAACGATGATGTGAAGGATAAAGCAATTTAAAAAATAAAACTAACGTAATTTCTAAAGATGCCGTAATAACCAAAACGATAAATATTACTGCTACTCAGAATCGTCAACAATAGATTTTTTACGACTGTAATAGTTACTAGTGTGTTTAGAATTTCTACGGATATCCACGGGCTGTGGCTATTTATAGACTCAACGAGTGTGCGAGACTGTCAGAAAATTAGTAGTAGTGAACCAAGTAAAGCGTGAACATTGAGCGTGTCGAATACAACTTTTTAGTAGGCACACTAGCATTTGTCAAAATCGAGATGCAGATCCAAGTAGGAAGCGTAATTGTCACTGTCGGTAGTATTTTTAATTTCAAGCTCATCAGGATATATGAATTCTACATAATCACTAAATTTAGGATTATTCAGTGATAGAACATCATCGATATACCGATAAGTAAAATTAAAATGTCTGACTAATCGTTTATTTGTTTTAACTAGTGCCTGCATGTACTCGGCTTCATAGGAATACAGAAATATATCAGCAATTAAAGGTGCACAGTTGGTGCCCATGGGGATACCAACTAAATATTGATATTTAGCAAAGCAGTTCCCGATTTAGATGAAAAGACACTGTGAATAATATCTTTCAACCGAGCTTTTAATTTACTATGAGGAATTTTAGTGTACAAAGTGGAAAAGTCAAAAGTTTAATAGATGAGATCGAAGCAAGGGATCTAGATTGTAAACCATAAAGTAATTCTTTGGAATTTTTTAATATTCACATTTGATTAATACCACTACGAGAGTATATTTTGTCACAGTATTTTTGAATACCCTCTTTAACTGCAGTTAGTATAGATGTCAATACTTTTGAAAGTGGTTTTGTGGAACATCGGGATGAACCTGCTATAAAACGTTGTTTGTAGGGATTTTTATGTAGTTTAGGTATCCAATATAACACAGGCAAATCTGTATAGGTATCTCCGCATGGAGTACCAAATGAAGTGAGTACAGATTTGTGATTGGATATAATTTCATCCTTACTACGAGTAGATCGTTTAAACGTAGCACTGTCGGCTGATTTCCCGAAATTAAGTTCTTTGACGAGACAGTCATAAGAACATCGTTTACATATAAACACAAAGTTATTGGACGCTTTGTCAGCCGGAACAATGACATACTTGTCATGCAAGTTTTTGAGATTATCAACGATGCTAACATCATTGAAAATAGACTTAGACCTTGTGTCAACTGACAAACGTTGCATATACAACACACTGGTAATATACTATTCAAAAAAAGTAGGGGATATTTGATTTTGGGGGCATAATACTAGAATATGCAAATGACTACGAAAAAAGTCACTATATAACCTAACAGAAGAAACATTTCCAGTTACATGTGACGCCCAAACGCACCAATAGCTACCGCATGGAATGCAGGTGATGTTTGGGGTCATCATGGGGGTCCAACCCAAGATTTGCACGACTCTGACTTTGAATGTTACAGTCATTGTGGCATTGGATTCCAGGGTGGAAACATCAGTTTAATTGTTTTAGTGACCAGAAAACAAATTTTGATATGCGTCGGCTTACCCAAAATGAAAGGTTACGTGCCCTTGGCATGCTACAGATCGGCACAACACAGGCGGTTGTGGCGCGGACGATGAATGTTTCTCAGTCTGTCATAAGCAGGCTATGGTCCAGATACCGTGATACACAATCTGTACAGGACAGACCACGCTCAGGTCGACAACTCAAGCCCAGGATCGATTTATCCGTACCTTGGCCTTGAGAAATCGTGTCATCACAGCAAATCAGATCAGCACTCGTCTTCAAACAGACACTGGTGTGAGAGTGAGTGGCCAGACGATTCGGAATCGACTGCATAGGGGCCACCTTCGCGCCCGATGTCCTCACGTGATCTCTTGTTTGAGAGATCATCACATTCAGGCAAGACGTCGTTGGTGCAGGGATCGTCAACACTGGGATAATCGACGCTGGAGCAATGTGATGTTTTCAGATGAGTCAAGGTTCACTGTTGATTTTGTGGACAGACGTAGTTGGGTGTGGCGTCGTCGAAACGAGCGCTTCCAAGACGTTAACGTCATCAGACATGACCGATTTGGGGGTGGTTCTGTTATGGTGTGGGGAGGCATCACTGTTGCTGGAAGAACGGCTTTACATGTTGTTGCAGGGCGTGTTACAGGTCAGTACTACCGGGACAACATCTTGGCAGTCCATGTTGTGCCGTTCGTACGACGTCATGGCCGCCGTTTCATCTTCCAGGATGACAACGCAAGATGTCACAGGGCCAGGATCGTTACAGGTTACCTCCAACAACAGAACATCACCACATTACCTTGGCCAGCACTGAGTCCCGACCTCTCCCCCATCGAGCATGTCTGGGACATGCTTGGAAAGAGGTTACGTCAACAACGTCCTGCCAATGTCCAAGAACTTGCTGCTGCGTTGCAACATGAATGGGACAATCTGGACCAAAATGACCTTAGCCGTCTCATTAGGAGTATGCCACGTCGAATCAATGCTTGTTTGGCAAACAGAGGATGATTTACCTGTTACTTACTTTGTTGTGATGCTGTGGTAACTTTGCTGTTTGACCCTCGGTATCATTTTACCCTTATAATGGTCAGTCTGTGCCTTACTTAGTCTAACGATCATTTGGAATAAATCGATGAATGTGAACTTCATTTCATTTTTTCATTTGTTTCTTCGTCAGTTTCATTAGGTGACTTTAATAACACTTAAAAATCAAATATCCCCTACTTTTTTTGAATAGTATATTAATATTATTATTGAGATACATCAATCTCTTCATTCATGTCAATCTCCCAATCCATCATTGCAGAACTGAGAACCAATTTCTCGTTCCAATTGTCAACAGCAGCGGTACTGAGGTCGAAACATGCAGCAGGGAACCTCATTGAGCCGGATTAAGAAATACCAGGCAGATTATTTTAGATGGGGGACTATTAAAATGGGTTCGTCTGTCTGTCACACTTTTTGGGACACATTAACTCTCATCCTAATTGAGCTAGAATGTTCAAACTTGGTGTATGTGTTTAATAGGTCAATGCCTTGATGGAGTTCGAAGATGAGCATTTTCCGCTTAGGGTAAGCAGAGATAAGCAATTTGATTGGTTGATGCTTTGGGACACGATAACTTTAGTTCTAATTAAGTGAGATTGATGAAACTTGGTGTATAGTTTCATTACAGTAATGCCTTGACTAAGTTCGATAATGAGCATTTTCTGCTCAGGGTAAGCAGAGCGATACGCAATGTGATTGGTCGAGACTTTGGAACACAATAACTCTCCTTCTAATTGAGTTAAAATGTTCAAACTAGGTGCATATGCTTATTAGATCGAGACTTTGGAACACAATATCTCTCCTTCTAATTGAGTTAAAATGTTCAAACTAGATGCATATGCTTATTAGGTCAATGCCTTGATGGAGTTCGAAGATGAGCATTTTCCGCGTTGGGTAAGCAGAGATAAGCAATTTGATTGGTTGATGCTTTGGGACACGATAACTTTAGTTCTAATTAAGTGAGAGTGATGAAACTTGGTGTATATGCTTATTAACTCAATGCCATGATGGAGTTCGAAGATGAGCATTTTCCGCTAAGGGTAAGCAGAGATAAGCAATTTGATTGGTTGATGCTTTGGGACTCGATAACTTTAGTTCTAATTAAGTGAGATTGATGGAACTTGGTGTATAGTTTCCTTACAGTAATACATTGACTAAGTTCGATAATGAGCATTTTCTGCTTAGGGTAAGCAGAGCGATACGCAATTTGATTGGTCGAGACTTTGGAACACAATATCTCTCCTTCTAATTGAGTTAAAATGTTCAAACTTGGTGTATATGCTTATTAGGTCAATGCCTTGATTGAGTTCGAAGATGAGCATTTTCCGCTTAGGGTAAGCAGAGATAAGCAATTTGATTGGTTGATGCTTTGGGACACGATAACTTTAGTTCTAATTAAGTGTGATTGATGAAACTTGGTGTATAGTTTCATTACAGTAATACCTTGACTAAGTTCGATAATGAGCATTTTCTGCTCAGGGTAAGCAGAGCGATACGCAATTTGATTGGTCGAGACTTTGGAACACACTAACTCTCCTTCTAATTGAGTTAACATGTTCAAACTTGGTGTATATGCTTATTAGGTCAATGCCTTGATTGAGTTTGAAGATGAGCATTTTCCGCTGAGGGTAAGCAGAGATAAGCAATTTGATTGGTTGATACTTTGGGACAAGATAACTTAGGTTCATCTTGATTGATGATATTTATGCCAATACAATGACTGCATTCTCATTCAGTAATGGATTCGACAGTTACAGTGTATAGAAACGATTGACTCGGACACGAGGGGCCCTTTTGTCAAGCGTGGGGGCCCTTTTGTCTGCCTTTAGGTTCCCCCTAACTAATAGGTACATTTTCATTTTTCTCGTCGGTTTTAGGAATTTTCTTTTTAAAACACTTTTGGATGACACTTCGTGTACAGTTGATTGCTCGATACATTTGAAAAAAATAAATGTGCGATTAATTAATATGTGTCATCTATTTATTTTGGGATTTCGGCGGGGGGCATCAACCTCACTGTTGGCTTGTATACACGAAATAAGAAGACTTGCCGCATTTGATTTAAACCTTACTGGGACTGGCCAGCCATTCTTCCTACACACCGCCTCCAAAACCGGTCTAAGTGCAGCTCTGACTACCCAATCTCGTTAATTAAATAATTTCACCATCTGCTCCGGGGTTTTACAACCATCAAGTATAACGCCTCAAGGGTCTGCAACTGCGTATCAATGTTGTAGGGATTGTAGTTAGTTTCTGAGTTATGTACTTGGGCATGTGATATTCAAAACAGTGGAATTTAATCGTTCGACTGACTACTGGGCAGCCTAATTAGGGGGGAACGATTGGTTTCTACCCAATAGACGATGCCTTGTTGCCGGAAAAGCTGAGCCCGAAAGGACGGAATTTAGGGGACCACGTCCAGTTACTATAGAAGAGGCAGGAAGGCAAATTATGTGTAGGATAAAGAGAGAGAGTAATGGGGGTTTAACGCCCACTCGACACAACCTATGTCATTTTGGGACTAAGAGATGGTTTTATTGTATTTCAATAATTCGCTTGCGCGTAGGGGTCTTTAGCAGTGGGCGGAAACCCACGAGGTTGAGAAGGCGCCCCTATCTCCATGTCACATACGCTCACACCAGGGATCGAAATCACGGCAACAAGCCAGAGGTGACCGGCCAGCTCGAGGTCGAAGCGCGGCACTCTAGACCACTAGGCCACCCCAACTCCCCATGTGTAGGATAAAGCACGAGACTGAGGTTATGCTGGAAAAAGAAAGACTGAAGAAAACAACCCGAGAAAAAGGAAAACCGAGGCCGATAGGCCGAGGTTTTTCTTTTGAGTTTTTTTTCTGAAGTCTTTCTTCCCCAGCATAACCGAAGTCGAGGACTTTATCTTGCTTATAAACCGTTTATGTTTACATGTAAAATGAAAATATAAGTACACTACGAGTATAATGTGGAAAATTAAAATACATATGTTCAGTTATACTGCAACATCCAATATTATATTGGTGTAAATATTTTGGCGGTATAAATATGTTTTTTTTTTGTTTTGTTTATGAAATGTAATAAACATTTTGTTAAGCGTAAAAGGGCAATAATACCACCAATAATAAATCTAAATAGAATATTCCCTGAGTCATATCGTCTGCAGTGACTGATGTTGAATATGGATCAAGAAACAAATTGTTGATTGGTTCAAAGTTGCGCGTGCAAATCACGGTCGACCTTTTCATTAGTTTGGCTGGCTCTGACACTGTTCACGAGACATTACCAAGATGGCAAGTAGGAGCAGACAAACAGGTAAATTATTTTAAATATATTTATATACATGTATATAAAATATTAACTATTAATACAAATAAAGTGATGTGCTGTTAGATAAACTTGCATTCAATCGCTTCTGCTAATCCGCCAATATTGATTGCTACTACTAGAATTTACCAATGAAAAAAACCCCGCGAAACTATTTAGCGGAGACAAAGTGAAGCGGAACGGAATAGGCCAACGGAACAAGCCACGTGCTCGCTTCATCTCCCAAACCGCCCCGGGAGCCAAATAATTTTTATCCGTGATAACCCTAGAGCGGTTGACAAGACTCCATAAGTTTGTCAGTGACCCCCCGCTTCTTGAAACCCTCCCCGCCAAAATGATAACAACTTCCAGTTTCCTATGTAATCCCTCATCTGTGCAGGACCCCAACCTAAAAATATCTGGTAAATGATGGATAATCACATGTCTCTTAATTGATTTTGAAAAACACCAACAGCCCCTTACCGGGCAGAGCTGAGCTCGCCTCACCTGAGATATGTGTCTTCTTCTTTTCAGGACCTCCCCTTGAGATTCCTGACATAGATTTTCCGATTGGACCCGTGATTGTGTCCCTGATTGGACAACTGGTTGTATCCCTGGACGGACAAATGATTGTATTCCCAATGTAAATTTTTTGAAAGCATAACATTTGGAGGGATTTCTATCTCCTCTATTACTGACTCCTCCTCCAACACGATCGACTCTTCCAACACCACCGACTCTTCCAATATCATCAACTCCTCCAACACCTCTACCTCAGACGCGTGCCCCCTTAACACACGTCTCCGTGGTTACTTCGCTCGACACGGCCATGGCTCCCAAGGTCACCCTCTTACACTCCCTATTTAAAAATTCTTCTACCTCCCCAGCCTCTGGTGTTATAATTAGCAATTCTTGATCCCAATCCTCGACTCTTTCCACTATCCTCCTACCATTTCTCCGTCCAATCTTAAACCACTCTTCCATCTAAAAAAAACATCCAACAGAAAAAGAAAAACAAAACCGAAATTTAGTCCTTGACCTGGGCGAGGTCTAGCCGTACTTGGATTGCCCAAGGAGGAGCATTGATATCCGAGCATACTGAACTTCTAGTCTTTACCCTATACAATGAAGCACCCAACTTTTCAATTACTATCCCCGGGCCCCTCCAATATTTCATTAATTTCAGAGCTTTTCCTTTGGGAGTAGAAGTGTCCAACATATAAACAAAAGCTCCCACTTTATACGCTTGTTCCCTTAATTTTATATCATAATCCCTTTTCATGCGCTTCTGTGCCATCCCTAAATTTTTTCTCTAGCCAGTTCATGTGCCAAAGTCGCAGCTTCTTCTAACTCGACCAGATATTGATTTATCGTTTGTGTATTCTCATTCTCGGGACTTCCAAACATTAGATTTACTGGAATCTTTATCTCCCTGCCTTGGGGTAAATCCGGTCTATTTACTGACGACCTTAAAGCGCCAGCTAATTCAGCTAAATGTTGATTCCAATTATCCTGTTTTCCATCTACGAAACACCTAACAGCGCCCATCAGTGTTCGATTATACATTTCCGCTTGCCCATTCGAAGAAGGATGATACTGAGTAGTTCGTGCAAACAAGTCACTCTGAAAATTCCTACCTTGATCAGTGAAAATTTGAAAGGGATACCCAAAACGAGAGAAAAATTGATCTGTCGCGTTTTGTGCAGTTACTTCTGCGGTTTGCGAGGATAACGAAACACACTCTACCCATTTTGTAAACTGATCTACCATTGTTAAAATATGTTCATACACACGAGTCGACTTTGGTAAAGGTCCAAGGAAATCTAGTTGTACTCTTTCCATGCGAGAACCTGACTGATATGATTCTAGACCCGAACGAACATTGAAAGTAGTCTTTTTGCAAGTACTACATACCCTACAATTTTGCAAGTATGCTACCACATATTTGGACATACAGTACCAGAAATAATTCATTCTTATTTTCTGTTGAGTTCTCTTTAAACCTTGGTGTCCTGCCGAAGGGAGATCATGACACAAGGCGATAATTTCTTGTATACAATTCTTAGGCACCACTAACTGAGACGACCCATCCTCAGGATCTTTTCTAAAAAAAAAATTCCCTTATCATTTAAGTACAACAGTTCCTTTACATCCAATAATATTTATCTGCAGGACTACTCCCATCCTTAAGCCAGGCCAGAATGATTCTAAAATTTGAATCCTTGTTCTTATTTTCTACAATTTCCTGTCCAGAATTCAGGTTAGCTAGTTGAGTGGACGTTAAACCCCATTTTTCTCTCTCTCTCAGGTTAGCTAAAGTTTTTTGCCTAACAATCTTATCTGATGCCTTTTTTTCTATCAATCGAAAAACCCGACACCAACATCCCATTAGGATTTTAAGTCCCTAACTGACTCGAATTATCTTCCCAATTAGACAATAACTCTTGTGACAATAACCTATTTACAACTGGTTCCTTAGGAATCTTATATAAAGGTACCGATTCCTCTACTTCTTCTATAAAGTCAGGCCAATCGTCATAGGCCTTACAACAATATTTACACTCCCCCACAAGGTAATTATTCTGGTAGAATTTGTGTCTTGAAATCGGGACAAGGGCCTAACTCGGGCGAACGGGTTAAGAAATCCGCGTTTACGTGTTTCGCTCCCGGTCGATGCTTAACCGTCATATCATATTGTGACAATTCCTCCAACCATCTAGCTAGCTGTCCATTTGGTTTTTTAAATCTCAAGGGCCATGTTAAACTACTATGATCCGTTCGTAGCGTAAAATTCCGTCCCAACAAATAATGTCTTAATTGTCGGGTGAACCTAACTACTGCTAGAAGTTTATTCCGGGTCGTGCAATAACGTCTTTGCTCCGGAGTTAAGGAAACACTACTATACGAAATCACCTTTCCTTGTCCATTTTGCACTTGACTTAAAACAGACCCGACAGCTATGTTAAACGCATCTGTATCCGAAATGAAGTGATCCTGGGCGTTTGGAAGGGATACAACTGTAGAGGTTATCAAAGCCCGCTTAATATACTATTCAAAAAAAGTAGAGGATATTTGATTTTTAAGTGTTATTAAAATCACCTAATGAAACTGACGAAGAAACAAATGACAAAATGAAATGAAGTTCACATTCATCGATTTATTCCAAATGATCATTAGACTGCACAGACTGACCATTATAAGGGTAAAATGATACCCGGGGTCAAACAGCAAAGTTACCATAGCATCACAACAAAGTCAGTAACGGGTAAATCCTCCTCTGTTTGCCAAACAAGCATTGATCCGACGTGGCATACTCCCAATGAGACGTCAAATGTCATTTTGGTCCAGTTTGTCCCATTCCTTTTGCAACGCAGCAGCAAGTTCTTGGACATTGGCAGGACGTTGTTGACGTTGACGTAACCTCTGTCCAAGCATGTCCCAGACATGCTCGATGGGGGAGAGGTCGGGACTCAGTGCTGGCCAAGGTAATGTTCTGTTGTTGGAGGTAACCTGTAACGATCCTGGCCCTGTGATATCTTGCGTTGTCATCCTGGAAGATGAAACGGCGGCCATGACGTCGTGCGAACGGCACAACATGGACTGCCAAGATGTTGTCCCGGTAGTACTGGCCTGCAACACGCCCTACAACAACATGTAAAGTCATTCTTCCAGCACCAGTGATGCCTCCCCACACCATAACAGAACCACCCCCAAATCGATCATGTCTGGTGACGCTAACGTCTGGGAGCGCTCGTTTCGACGACGCCACACTCTCCTACGTCTGTCCAAAAATCAACAGTGAACCCTGACTCATCTGAAAACATCACATTGCTCCAGCGTCGACGATCCCTACACCAACGACGTCTTGCCTGAATGTGATGATCTCTCAAACAAGATGACCCCTATGCAGTCGATCCCGAATCGTCTGGCCACTCACTCTCACACCAGTGTCTGTTTGAAGACGAGCGCTGATCTGATTTGCTGTGATGACACGATTTCTCAAGGCCAAGGTACGGATAAATCGATCCTGGGCTTGAGTTGTCGACCTGAGCGTTGTCTGTCCTGTACTGATTGTGTATCACGGTATCTGGACCATAGCCTGCTTATGACAGACTGAGAAACATTCATCGTTTGCGCCACAACCGCCTGTGTTGTGCCGATCTGTAGCATGCCAAGGGCACGTAACCTTTCATTTTGGGTAAGCCGACGCATATCAAACTTTGTTTTCTGGTCCCGGAATTCAATGCCACAATGACTGTAACATTCAAAGTCAGAGTCGTGCAAATCTTGGGTTGGACACCCATGATGATCCCAAGCATCACCTGCATTCCATGTGGTAGCTATTGGTGCCTTTGGGCGTCACATGTAACTGGAAATGTTTCTTCTGTTAGGTTCTATAGTGACTTTTTTCGTAGCCATTTGCATATTTTAGAATTATGCCCCCAAAATCCCCTACTTTTTTTGAATAGTATATTTTCAAAAACAGTTTTTGTTTTTCTACATCCCATGAAAAAGGCTGCTTTCCGGTTATAGCATACAATGGAACAGCCATTTGTGCCAAATCCTTGATAAATTCTCTATGATAATTTGCAAAACCTAAATATTTCTCGACTTCTTTAGTATTCTTGGGTACTGGCCAAGATTTGACAGGCTTTATATGTCTTTAGACTCATTTTTAACCCTTCCCCGTTTACTATCCTCCCTAAAAATTCTACTTCCTCCTGAAATAAAACGCACTTCTTTTGTTTCAATTTCAATCCGTATGTTTGCACTCCCGTAAGAACTTGCCTAACATTAGCCAAATGATCGTCAAAATCCATTCCCATAATTAATATATCATCTAGAAAGGCCAATGCTATATTCCAAGTTAATCCATGCATAACTAAATTGATAGCCCTGCAAAATGTGGAAGGACTGTTCGTGAGCCCAAAAGTGAGTCTACGGAATTCAAATAATCCATATTTAGTTATGAAAGCGGTCTTTTTCTGATCTTCTCGCTTTAACGGGATTCGGTAATAAGCATTTGCCATGTCCATTTTAGAAAAGAACTTACTACCCCATACTGTATCAATGCATTCCTCGATTAAAGGTAAAGGAAAACTATCTTTGACAGTTACCGCATTGAGTGCTCTATAATCAATACACCACCTAACAGAACCATCAGGTTTCCTTATTAACACCCGTGGACTTGCCCAGTCGGATGAGGATGGACGAATTATCTTAGCGTCTAACATTTTCTTTATTAAAGAATCCTTCTCACTGGCAAAACTAATAGGCGTACGACGAATCCGTTGCTTAATAGATTTAGCGCTGCCCGTATCTATGGAATGTTCCAAGACACCAAAACTACCCAAATCGTATTCCGTTTTTAGCAAAAACATCCTGAAATTCAGTTAAGATTTTGGCCAATGACTGAGCTTGTTTCTCTGATAAATTACTTTTAGATTTTTCAAATAATGAAATCAAATGCTCCGGGATAGTTTCTTTATCCTGTTTTCTTTTCATCGCGTCCTGCATGCCATTTTCCCTTTGAAAAATGGAAACATTTTCTATCTCTTGTGCTTTACCAATAACTCCTTATTTTTAAGAACTACTGACTCATTGGAACAATTAATCACACACACATGTGGTCGATTCCCTGAAGCATTTAATGTGCGACTGATTAACATATCATTCCATGTATGAAACCACTCCCCCTGACTCGACATGACATCTTAATTAAACAACCGTTTTAGGAGGGATGATAGTTCTACTAGGTACTGTCACTCTAGCTACATAAGAATTATTACTTTGTAATTCTATAGTTTCATCCCCAGCAATTAGAAATTGATTCCCTAGATCTAATATCATATTCTTAGCCGTTAAAACATTTAAACCTATTATCACAACATCCGAAATATCAGCTACGTAAACAAAATCTTCCAAGTTAACATTTCCAATCCTAATTTGAACAGGGTCTATAATGAAGCCCTCAAATATAGCCTTACCCACCGTATTTAAACATGCATCCTTAATCTTCAAGGTTTTTTCTGGTAACTTATCATAAAACATCTGAGATAAAATAGTAATCTCGGCCCCTGTATCAATGATTCCATTAGTATGGTAGAGCCACTGGAAAGGAATAAGGTGAATGACCCGGCAAACGTGGTCTGGATATTTCCAGGTCCTTTTTAACCACTGAGAACGAGTTCCGACCCGTAGAGTCGCCCTCTCTCAGTTTAACGCTTGAGTGTCCTCTGAAAATGTAACCTTAGCAGCGGATTTATTTAAAGGACATCCCCTAGCAAAATGCGATGGAGAATTACATTTAAAGCACTGTCCTGAATTCTGAATGGCAGTTGGTATAAATAGTTCTAAAACAGTGTTGATCCATACAAATGTTCAAAATGTTTGCTGTAAACGATAAAATAGACTCCGAAATATTCCATAATAAAAGAAAAGCCATTCAATCCATAGTTAAAATAAAATTGTAAGTTTCTAATAAAACAAACAAAAGTTCCCAGATAAAATGAACTCATGAGTTCCAAATAAAATCTATAGGCTGTTTCAGCTATCCAAATACTCTGCCAATCCTGAGAGCTGCCAAAGCATGAACCGCCAGAAATGAGATGTTGGCATACCCATTGTTAACATTTACTGAAACTGGACTGGAAACTGTCTTTTTAGGATCGCCAATTACTCTTAAATCATCATTGTAGGATGAATAAAGGAAAATAAGTATATTTGATTAAACTCGACTATTGTAGAAATCTAAAATTACAAATACCCCGATTTAAAATTGTCCATCAAAGACAATTTAAAAAGTTACGTACTATACACATATCCAAAATATAAAATTGTTCATCCAAGACCACTATCCAATCCAATCATCAAATTTGGATGGGTTAATGTACATTTCATCCAGAACCCGTAGTAGGATGCTGGTGATCCGAAACATGAAAGTAGACTCGTTCGTTCGTTTCTTCGGTTTAACGCCCACTTACGCCGAGGGTGATATCGTAGACCAGGAAGTAGACTGCCACCCAGAAGGTTTAAATCCAATCTGGAAGAAGAATTGATTAGGTGAATGTCAGCTGGTTCAGTACACGCTGAACCAACACCCACAGTATCCTCACGAAGAGTAGGCTTAATAGGAAACGAGAAAGATATATCTGAGGCTGTATTTGATCTCTTGGTATCGGAAAGTTGACCGTCTACTACGCCGGGTCATCGCATTCAACTAACTATTAGACAAACGTAACGATGCCTATTTCGTTTCAGCCACAGGGGAGTATCTGTGTCCTTGCCTAGTTCCACACGGTTATGGCAAATATTATTATCTCCTCGTCTGTGTCTGGCCCAATACAATGGTGAGTTTGACGGGACAATCAGAAAAGGTTTCTTCCATGGAACCTGGAACTCTTGGCCTATTTCAGCAATATAATCAAGGTCATTTGGATGTTTTTGGTGAAGTGGGCTACAAGCTTGTCCATGAACCTCCGCCACAGCAGTAGCTACGAAACGTATCAACGCGTCAGCATTATGACCAGGAACTATCGCCATACGCTGGAACAAAACCGGTGTAAAGCGATTGTGGAATCCAAAATGGCAGCAATCACCTCGATCCATTATCTGCATCTCCTCTAACCACGTTGCCATTTGACCTACAATGCATAACAGCCAGACAAGACTGTTATGGTCAACCCGAAGATGACAAAACTCTCTGTTGTATTTGGCAATAATAGGTAATTCCTTCCTGGCCGTCACCTCTTCTTCATTTCGAAACTGAGATAACCCATCACTGATAGCTTGATGAGAATCTTTAGTGTCAGGGTGGATATACAACCAGGAGGTACGAAATCAACACAAGGTACATTTGTTACTGCCATCTCCAACGGATTGAAATGTTCCCCATATTGAGGAAAAGCAAGAGCTGCGGACTCTCTGACATGACCTAGGTGGTAGTTGACAGGTGGTAATTGCCAGTTATGTGTAGAGACGAAGGAACTTAATAAAGGAGCATCTGGGTTTTGAACCCCGTTATCTACCTCAAATGCCTGGGATTTGGTAAACTGATACAGATCGGGAATTACAGAGGGCGCTGGATTGTCGAGTTTAAACTCAGATCTCAAGGCATTGGTCTGCCTGCTTATTGCATCCATGACCTTCTCAAATTTGGTATTAATAACACATTCTAATGCGTTCAGTCGGCCATTAAAACGTGAAGAATCCTTGCTGTCTCCCTCTCATCTTCTGGAGGTAGAAACGTAATTCTTCGTTTCTCCACTCAATCACCCCATTCTACTGTCTCTTCAAGAGGTTCAAATTTGAGTGATCAATGGTAGGCAATGTCATCAGATCTTCCACCGTTGCAGTATGCATGTAAATTATGGCGGTATATTAGTGCCAAAATTCTAACATGCTTTCGTCTAATTTCTTACTTCTATTCATGTAATTTCTAACCTCCATTCATGTAACTTCTAACTTCCATTCATGTAATTTCTAAATTAAGACAATGTATAATTCAACTTCTTTATTTGTTCAGTGTAAATATCAATTCTATTTCATCTTATTTCTAATATTGGGGCGAAAAATGTCTACTTCATTGTGGTATTACATGTTAAGCATGAACGGCAAACAAATTTAGAAATTTGATACTTCTACCTAGCAACCATCATTATGACATCGTTTGGTGTCGCCACCGTGTGCTCAGTTTGGCGATTGAGCACCTGATCGGGACCATTCTATTGATACAAACGACTCGCTCTTCGTCAGATTGAGTGGCTTGCCTGAGTGTTAAAATTGAAAACAACATCGGGAGAGAGATGGGGACATGGGGTTTAACATCCACTCGACACCAACCAGGTCATTTCGGTAGCAGTGGGAGGAAACCGGAGGACCCGGAAAAAACCCACGAGGTTGGAAAGGCGGCTCTGCGCCATGTCACGTAAAAACGGGAAATCGAAACAACGCCAGTGCACGCGCTAACCATTCGGTCATCCTACCCTCTAAACAACATTGAACGTGATATAAATGTATGGTTTGCAAATATTATTTCGAATACCGTGGCTAAGTGGGTAAGACGCAGGCTCGCTAGGTTGTGGGTCGGGAGTTCGATCCCTGCATTGGTCGAAAAAAGTTCATCCAGATTTTCTGGCGTGGTTTCCCCTTATTAGTGTCTTGTCTTTCCGATTGGATGAAAACCCGAGGTTCCATGTACATGTTGGCGTGCACGTAAAAGATCCCGTGACCGTTAGACTTCGATATAAATCCAGGTCGTAGATCCGCTCTCCGGGCAATATTTCCCTAAAGCACACTGTATGGTGTATGTCCGTCTCCATTAGCCCGGTTCGGAACAGAACAGTAGGGCGTTAAACCCTCTTTCATTTCATTTCATTTTCTATTTCAAATATAAGCTAAACGGGATTTGCAGAATTTTATTTTATTTTTTTTACGGTTGAGCCAATAATTAATATGTATATGCAGTTGGTCTATATTAACACAGGGTATAAATGTTATGGATAGGCCTACACAGATACTGAGTTTAATACTAAGTGACCTCTCTCTCTCTCTCTCAGCACGCCTTCCAACCTTCAACCAAACGAAGAATGGGTCGTTTATACCAAATAATGGTCCCGATCAGGTGCGCAATCACCCAATTGAGCACACAGTGGCGACACCAAACGATGTCATAATGATGGTTGCTAGGTAGAAGTATCAAAATTCTAAATTTGTTTGCCGTTCATGCTTAACATGTAATACCACAATGAAGTAGACATTTTTCACCTCAATAATAGAAATAAGATGAAATAGAATTGATATTTACACTGAACAAATAAAGAAGTTGAATTATACATTGTCTTTAATTAGAAATTACGTGAATGGAAGTTAGAAGTTACATGAATTGAGGTTAGAAGTTACATGAATGGAAGTTAGAAATTAGACGATAGCATGTTAGAATTTTGGCACTAATATACCGCCAAAGTAAATAACCATATTTATTACAATGTCAACTTTTGATTATTTAGTGTTGAGATGGAAACAAAATGGTGAACACTTTTAATGAAGTTGAAGTATGACTTGACCAATGTGTATCAACAATAAAGTCAGCTGTTAAGGTCAACTCAAAACAATAGGATTTGTGATGTTAAAAGTTATGAAGAGCAGAACGTACTGATCACGTGACTTCTCAGACTTTAAATAACGAATATTTACGGATGTCTGAAAATTTATTCTGGTTAATTATATTCAACATAAATTCCAGATGTAGATTTAATCAATAAAGAATTGAATTGCTGTTTACTACGATACTCAGTTATAATTTATAATCACACTTCACCCCCACTGATTGAGAACGCTATCGGCGTATAAACTAAGCAGACGACTAGAGTTGAGTAGCAATTCAACACCGATGACAACAATAGCTTTTGTTGAAAATAATTTATCTTGAGCGTCAATATAAATTAGAAATAATGAATTGTATTATTAGTTTCCACTATGCTACACTCGATCTGAACATTCAGACAATCAAAATGCGTAAAATCTCAATGATGCGTTGAACGCTACCGGGTCTACACAATAGAAGATGGGTTTGGCGTAATAATACAATTCTAAGAACTTAGCGATGTGCGCTCTCAATATATTCAGAATATCAATAAATAATACCCTGTTTTATATTGCAAGCAAACTGTGTGGTTTTTTTATATACGAAATTTCGACCACGAGAAATAGCAAACGATAGAGAACTATTTCGTCTATCTAACACTATCTCTCGTAAACGCTGATAAACAATTTTATCAGCAAAATATCACAGTAATTATATATAAAACAATTTGTGACAGTATTGGTTCTTTAATCAGGTTCCTGATGACAACACTAGTATATACATCTAATAATACTTTTATTTTGCTTCTTACAATATTAGGTGCAAACATTATAATGTAAACGACCGTAGAACTAACTTAAATGGAAGGAGTCGAATGTCTTGTCTCGTGCCAAGGCGCCCATGACCTTCGCTCAGTTCTGGCCGGACCTCACTCCTAGCCCTGACTGGACCTAACTGTCGATTCGTTTCTGTTGGTGGGTTTATAAATCCCTTCAAGGCAAAGGAGCTCATTAGACACCTGTCTTATGTATCATATCAGGTTTATCATTCACTAAAGTTAGCTTATCAAAGACAGTTAAATAAAACAGGTTAAGGTTACATAATGACGTAAGGAATTCTACCAAGAACACCAGGGGTGTCGATATCACCTGTCAAGATGACATGCCGCATCTCTAGCGTCTGGAATTCTGTAAGATATATTGCTAATTGATTTCCTGAGGCTATTCAATGATATATCATCAATTGTGTAACATTTACCATGAATGACTTTACACAACAAAAAACTATGTACGGCGACGCCAAAGGTAGTGAACGAGTGGATAAATCAACACTGTTACTAAATAAGGAGTACTTGCTTCGTTGAGGTCTTGGCATAAAGTGACGTATAAAACATACACCGGAAGTTGGAAGTGTTGGTGTCACGTGGTTTACTACAATAGTTACAACAGGGTAAACAATGAATTGGTTAAAAATTTAAAATATCATAATAGTAAAACATGAACAATAAAAAATCAAATCTATAATCATTCATGTCATTTACAAAACGGTTAAATGGGGTACGCCATCGGCATATTCGAATAAAGTCTTTATACCGTTCTGAAGATCAGTTTTCAGGGTTGGAAGTCGGGTTTTAAATTGCTGGTACTTCCTTCTCGTAGGATGTAATTTGCCGTTGGCACCAAACTGCAGTACGGTGACCTCAGAGTACGCTTGCTCATTCTGGTTTAGATCAACAAGTGCCAATGTTTTGTCTCCAACACTTCCGAGGAACTCAACATATTATGTTGTTTCCTTCTTATCGGGTATTAGTCCATACACCGAATAGAACATTTTATTATTCACAAAAGCATGTAGAGTGTAGATCTGGGTGTACAAGGAAGGGCTCATGCTAAATGTTCCATCACAGTATATGGGGTCTGCATTAGCGAGATGGTAAAGATTTTCTTGTGTGGAACACACTAGGAACCTGTTATCTGCTGCTGCATGGAGAAGGAGGTCGTCTCTGGATGTGGTCTTGGTGTAGGAGTCTGGAAACTGGATGTCGTTGCGTGTTTGAGGAAGTGCTGGAATGATGTTTGCCCGGGTTCTATACAGGGAAGAACCACAGCTGTAAAGTGTTGTCACCTATCTAATCATCTCAGTTGAGTCACGGTCAGATGTAAACGCTTTACACAAAAAGAGAAAAAAAAATATTCATTAATACTCGATAAGACACTCTAATGGTTTGTTTAGAAAATAAAAGAGTTCATTATGCTTTAACATTGAATCTTTCAAATCATCGACACTCAAGACTACAGATTTACAAATGAATTCTATATGCATTTGGATAATTACATACCTGATACTTCCTCTTGATAAATGGCAAAGACTGGTTTGGTTTTCTCTTGCACCTTGGTTTTCATGGCAACAAGAAATTTGTCAACTGCCACCTTGTGTGGGTTAGCAGCATGGCTGTGGTTTCTGGAATATTTGGTGATGAGGCCATTATATGTGTTCAGGGTTGCTGGACAACCTCGTAAAGAACATCTCCAGTACACGCGTTCTGCCTTGGAGTTTTAAATATTTTCGAACCCTCTGTACAAGTAAAATATGGTTTAATGGATTATTTTCACAACAGGTAGGGCACTTAAACATCTAGTACTTACAATAAGTCTATTAATTATTTCTTGAGCTGCCAAGCCAGCTAGAGTGTTATTGTCCCTTTAAGTGACCATATTGTTGCCAAACACGAAAAGGATCAGATTTGTTATGAACACAAAAACAACAAACATTAAAACCAACCAATGTCCGCTTCGGAAGCATTCGGCCATCCACCGCCCACCCCTTTTGTGGGTATGGCACATTGCTGGTACACCAGCTGGTAAGAATTTAAAATATTACATGTTGGAATAAAATATTACATGTACAGATTTTGGGGGCAGACGAGTCGTGCTTTTTGCTAAAGTGAACCAAACAAATATGGGATAAACAGAGTTAGCTCCCTTCTGCCATTCACGGTAATATTGTGGTAGAGTAATTTTATTTATTTTTTGGGGGTATTTTAAATGGATCACAATACTAATTTAATCTTAGATAATATGTTACACATCACTGCTTCTTTAAACTATCCTGTCCTATACACTCTTCTTAAAGGGGTTTCCAGTGAGTTCCAGTTCACTCAGCTGACTGGTAGTTTATCTCAACTTTGACCTGAGGTTTTCTTAGTTTTGTATCATCATCACTATGGTCTTAGTAATGATTTCATGAAGGTCAGAGGATATTTTCATTCTCTGTAATTCATGGTTAGTTTGTATTTAATTTAATAGTTTTGTGGTTACGTAGTATATAGTTTATTATGGTGATAATTGAGAGCAGTTGTTTTAAGTTGCAGTGACAGAATTTAAAGGTATGTGTTAATATTTGTTTTAATAGTTTTTATATTTCATTGCGTATTGGGCTTTGTTAAAGCAGCGGCCATGTTAGTTTTATTAGTAAAGTTTCGCTAGAAGTTTAAGGTATTCTGGTTTTTATTAATTGCATTCTGCAAATACATCAGAATGGGCGGGGCTTAGGTTTGAAAAAATGGACGGTCTAATGTGCCAGAGGCCTTCGGCTCCGCGGCTGCCTCTGGGAACGAGACTGGAATATGAATGCATTGATTTTATATATTTGATTGTAATACGTTTATTATAAATGTATACTTTCAGGGTTTTTCTTATACCGGAATAAACAGTAATTTTGTTAAACTGAACCCTTGTGTGGTCGTTTTGTGCAATAATTTGACCCCCTACAACAATATATACCGGTTCGAATGAATATTTTTTACTGCGGCATGACGACAGATAATTATGTCCCCGCTGTGTATGTTTGTAGTCAAATATGACAGAAGGCGATACGAAACTGATTATGATTAGGTTACTTTTTATCAATAACTGACGGGGAAAAATTAAGGTCACGAGATGTAAACTGGCAATTTTACTCTTTAATACTTTCTATCCATTTTCTGCCTTCCGGAAATAAATTAGAAATATTTCAAATTACAGGGTTTAATTCTTAATATAAAAATATTTATAATGTTTCATTCTTCATAATCAAATATTTAAACGGTTTCGGGTGATTCTTGCGAACGCCTCGGGTAAAGGAGACTTCGGGTTATCCCCTTTATTTCTCTAAAGACCTAGCCCGAAGTTCACAAAGCATTTGCAGACTTCAGTTAAGGATTGACTCGACTTTTAATCCGTTTAAAGAGAAATATCTTAGAACGCAAAGCACAAACCTGTGCACATAGTTTCTTATTGATGTATTCGATACATTAAAACAACAAAATCAAAATTTTTATAAAGGGCTATAAATTTTATAAAATAAGGCGAACAATTTTGAGTAAATTCTTAACTTAAGTTTGAGAATGTTTTGTGAACACTGGGCATAGTTAGTAGACCTAGTTTCTCACAAACTCTCTTCAGGTTGGTAAATTTCACCCCCCCCCCCAAAAAAAAAAAACAAAAAACAACCAAGGAACAGAATGGGATAATTGACGACTTTGTTAGAAATACTAGGGTTAATTTGATATGCAAGGAGAGTGAGGGATAGTTTGGGTGATCTATATATTTCTCGGATTATCATACATGGGGAGACTTCGGGTGAGGGTAGCCCTTGGTATCAAGTAGTATCGCCATGTAACACCAATGCTATCCCTAAAAGAACACCAATAAACCACTAGTATTAGGGGGTTGTTTACGCACACTTGAGATAATGGTTACAGGTTTACTTAGTGACGCTTGTGGAGACTTCGAGATACTGGGGGTGGTTACGACTTCGGGTTAACTTCTTTATTATCTATAGATCTTACTTGGGAGAGAGAGAAATGGGGTTTAAAGTCCACTCCACACAAACTAGTTCATTTCGGGACTAAAATGGTTTAATTTTATTACGATAATTAGATTGCACGTAGAGGGTTTAGCAGTGGGATGAAACCGAAGGACCCGGAGAAAACCCACGAGGTTGGACAGGCGACCCTACTCCTTGTCACTTACAACAAGGGATTCGTAACCATGCCAGTTGACTCAATGGCAGGTCTCACGTGCTAACCGTTCGTCCATCCAATCCCCCCAAGACTGTTTGGAGTGTCAAAATTATTTGGGGAGACCTCGGGTAAGAGTAACTTGGGTAAGGTTTGACTAGTGTTAAGGTTAGGTTTAGTGTGACTTGGGGTTATCTGCTTTGTCCCGGTGCAGACCCGCATGGCGTTAAACTCAATTTCATTTCCATCGACCTCTCGTCTTCGATTACAATTCTTGTAAAAACGTGTTCTACGTGTCACGAATTTATGAGATTTTATTCCCAATTTCCCGGCTTGTACGGTTAATGGTGAAGAGGGTTTTTTTTTTATTGAGTCACAAAATGATTTTTATGTCGAGTCAGTCACAGGCTCTATTTCCCGTTTCTCCGCAAACTTGTAAATGCTCTCCTGGTCAGAATTTTATTTTGTTTTTGAGATTTGTTGTTCCAGATTTGCTGGGATTATTTTGTATCTTTAGGAGAAAGAGAGAAATGGGGTTTAACGTCCAATCGACACAATCTAGGTCATTTCAGGACCATTCAATGATTTGCTATTGCGTAGGGGGTCTTTAGAAGTGGGTGAAAAAGAACCTTCCTGAGAAAACCGGCAGGTAATCATATTCCTTGTCACGTGGTTTTTCTCCGGTTTCCTCCCACTGCTAAAGACCCCTACGCACAAGCAAATTATTGAAATAAAATTAAACCCTATGTTAGTCTGGAAATGACCTAGTTTGTGTCGAGTGAACTTTTCTTATGGCAATGTCATCAGTTAAATCCGGAAAGCCTCAGTAAACTGAAATAGACGTGTTAAGCAAGAATACATTTATTATATAACAGGTTAATGAACACATTTCGTCGACAATATTGACACAAATCAACATTGATATATATAAAAAAAACAAACATTGATGAATTAAAAAATAAACGAATACACTTTATATTGGACGCTCAGACCAGGGTGACGACATACGTCCAGATGAAAATCAACAATGATTGATATTTTTTATGACTAATCAGTTAAATCATAGGCAACGATAAATAAAATGAAAAATACAACATTATTAGAATATATTTTCACGGGGAATGACGAAAAGGCAGAGATTATATTAATTACTTTGCTATGAGATATGTTGTAGTTTTCATCAGGACCAGTGGTAATGATTCGGTAGTATTCCAATGTATATTACACTTACACATATCGCTGCTGGTGTACGGCATAAAGGTGGGATAACCCAGAATATTAACTCTCGAACACTCCACAGAGTTATACCACCAACCTGCCTCAAATTCTTCGGCACAATGTCTTCCTGGGTTTCCATCATTATCCTGATCGACGCTACTGAATAAACTGCCATTCATACCAACCAAGCCATCGCCAGCATCTTGATATCCCGCAACTGGCGATGATGGACCGAGCGTTACTCTAAACTTGTCAGCTTCGTTGCCAATAACGAAATTACTGTACAGACGGGCATACCGTGTCGCCGTGTCGTCTTCCAACACAAACATGGCGTCATGAGGCCTGGATGAAGTAATGTAATGAACCGCGGGAAATGCTAATCCAAAACTGTTAGAATCCGGCGCATTGCTAACATAACCATTGACAAAATTGGACCAATAGTCTTGAAAATATGCTGGATTAACATCATATTTTTGCATAACTGTTCTTCCTCCAGAAACCATTTCACAAAGAACTGTAAATGGTGCTGGGGCTCCTGTCGGCTGTATTGTGAACTCTCTTATCTCGCCATTGAACAAGCCGGTGTCGAATCCATCCGAGCAATCTGAAAAAAAACAGAAGCACATAGCATGAAACTAAATTGGGTGCAACGTCCTATCGTGGCTCTGGTATCAGTTTTATATACAAGTGAGTTAGATGAGGACTGGTGTTATCACGCGGGGGAACGAGGTTGAAATATATCATCAAGGTAGTAGACAATCGAGACTACATTGATAAAAAAACAACTGCAAAAACTCATAGCTTCACGCAGAATAGAAGTAATGAGAGAGACGGAGAGGAAGAGAGAGAGATGGGGTTTAACGACCACTCGACACAAACTAGGTCATTTTGGGACTAACATACGGTTTTAGTTTTGTTTTAATAATTCGCTTCGCGTAGGGAGAAAACCGGAGTACCCGGAGAAAACCCACGAGTTTGGACAGACGACCCTACTCCTTACCACGTACAACTGAGGATTTAAAACCACACCAGTTGACTCAATGGCAGGTCGAATAATACAGCGCGTGCACGCTAATCATCCGGCCATCCAACTGCCGGGGATCGAACAGCTATGATAATAACAATCTATGCCACATTTTGCCAAAACGTCAAATCGCGATGGGGGGTTGGGTCGGCCTAGTGGTCTAGAGTGCTGCGCTTCGATCTCTAGCTGGCCGGTCACCTCTGGCGTGCGACTGTGGTTTCGATCCCTGGTGTGAGCGTATGTGGCATGGAGATAGGGGCGCCTTCTCAACCTCGTGGGTTTCCTCCGGGCACTCCGGTTTCCTCCCACTGCTAAAGACCCCTACGCGCAAGCGAATTATTGAAATAAAATTGAACCATATGTTAGTCCCGAAATGACCTAGTTTGTGTCGAGTGGACGTTTAACCCCATTTCTCTCTCTCTCTCTCTCTCAAATCGCGATAGTATGACAAGAACGGCAAGCTCGTGGGTTTCATCCGGGCACTCCGGTTTCCTCCCACTGCTAAAGACACCTACGCGCAAGCGAATTATTGAAATAAAATTAAACCATATGTTAGTCCCGAAATGACCTAGTTTGTGTCGAGTGGACGTTAAACCCCATTTCTCTCTCTCTCTCAAATCGCGATAGTATGACAAGAACGGCAAGTTCTTTATCCAAATCTTACATAAGGTCACTTTAAAGTAAAGGAATCAATATTGTTCTCTTTGCCAACCTCGCCACATAAAAGACTAACAAAATAGAAGAATGGTAAAATAAACAAAACCCTTAAAGAGTTAATCAATATTTATCAATTTTAAATTTATTTTCAAATACTCGTGATTTTATGTGTACTTAACATCAGTAAGTAAAATTTGCTAGTCGTTAGATCTTAGGCGAGCCAGAGTCGGTGATCATAATATTTATTTTTGATGGGGGGGAGGGGGGCAAATGATGAAAGCGAACAAAAGAGAAAGAACAATTTAGAGGATATAAAAGGAAAAATATCAAAATAAGTGGGCGAAATTTGGGACATCCACTGACCACACAATGAATGCTTATTTGGATTTAGGGTATCTATTTCATAAACTCAAAGTGCATACATACGATAATTATTAATTACGTGAATAATAAAGTGCTTAATAATAGAATATGAGAAGATCGCTGCCCCCCTCACCCTACACGCCCAGGAAAACCTAAACCAGGGTCAAAGGCCAGCTTAACAGGAGCGGGGCCCTGGGCCTGACTAGAATCGCGGGGCCCCCAACGCGACGAGAAGATTATTTCTATACCCCTTTGAAAAATTACATAATGTCAGTCCGAATGGCAATGCACGGAAATGACATATAACGGCATGGAACTGTTATAACAAGTGAAATTGCTGCTAGATCGATTATCGAGTTGAACTTCACAGAGGAGGATTAAGGGATACCCCAGTCTCCGTCCTATATCTATTACCGTGAAGCTTTCATCTGGAATTTGAATTTTTTTCTCTTTTTGTCATAAACCGCGGGGCCCTTGGGCCCTCTGGCCCATGCCTAAGCTGGGCCCTGAACAGGGTAGCCGAATGGATTATAAGGCCTGTCATTGAGTTAAGTGACGCGATGTCGGTTCCCGACTCACATGCAAGTTTCTCCGGTCCCTCCGCTTTCCTCCTCCCATAGCGAATTATTGAGATAAAATTCAAGCTTGCATCAAAAGGTATCATTCTCTCACAACGGTAGATAACCCAGGTTAGTTGTCAAAATTGATTACCATTATGACCTACTATTCATGTATTAAATTTAAAAAAGGAAAATGACTATTGTCCTTGAGGTACACGTTGGCTTGAAACGGAATGCAAAATCAAATGAAAATCGAGTAACATTTCGAAATACAAAAAGGTACACCTCTTCCGCTATTTGGGGGCGCTGTGGTCGGGCGTATGTATACAAGACTCTCGATTAAAATGCTATGGTAGAGTGGTTCAGGCTAAAAATGTTTTATAACAAACAGACACTATTTCGGGACAGTAAAGACATTATATGATAAGACTTACTATAAAAACTTCATTGATCAACAATGGAAGTCTGGTTTTTGAGGACATACATGTATGTTATAAATGGCTGAAAATCTTCCCGGCTTCCATAATCAAAGGAGTTATCTCTTAGTGAGAATAAGAGCTATGTCCCTTGGTTGTACTAAAAAAAAATATGCTCCAAGCTACGCATGTCCCTGAAACGAAATAACTTTATCGCAGTCGGAAAATATCGTTTATTTCCTTACTGCGAAGTAACAGAATACACTCTATGAGACGATTGGATTTGACATATGTACGCATGCGCGAACGCTTAGTTGTTTCAACAGCAAACCCGCGCCTTCAAATGTCTTTATATTAACTGTGTTTATAATGCTACAGTAGAAATTAAAATATATGTTAAGCTGGAGAGGAAAAGATCGGCATTTGACATGAATTATTTCAAGTTTAGCCTAATATATTAAAAGATACAGACGGAAAACCCCATTTTACTTAGCATTTGCCATGTTAAGATACGGCAGTGAAAAGGCCAGACTAAAAATAGACACCGGAAATACGTCACGTATAAAACCTCCTATATTAAAATGAACAGTGCGTTTACTTATTTATACCCAGACACTGGCCTATTTATAAGGGCATGTTATACAGAGGGAGCGAGGGAGAGAGGTAGGTCTATAAATCTAATAATGTAACACTTTAATGTTAATCTCAAAGATAACTAAATATTATATTGTGCAGTATGATCACAGAGTAAAAATAACCAGAGTGGAGACTTCTTCATTTGCATACGGAGGAGGTCGCGCACTGCATCTTGGGTCTCGTCTGTAATGTCACTAAACATGGCGGCTAAAGAAGACGTATCACAGTAGAACAAAAGAAAATGTAAACATCCGAGTGGTGGATATGGTACCCAGAGTAGGTCCTACGCAGGGTGTTTTAATTTTAGGTACTATTAAGGGATTAAAATTCTTTAGATTTCCCGAAGAAAAACATCTCAGTCTATGTCGAGTCGTCTGCTATGAGTACGATACGAGTCATCGTCGAGTGCTAGGCCTAGTCACAGAGTGCTATAAATATATAATAAATACTGAGCCATAATAACATAATAATATGTTATAATAACAGCAATATACATATTATCAAAAATGTTATTTTGTAAGAGTACATATTTGGTGAAAGATGTTTTCATATTTGATTGGTTAATTGGCATTATATTACATTTTTCCGGGGGCCTATTCCAAGTTAAAGTAGGCAACTTGAACCAGTCTACAGGCCTACTGTCAGTAGCCTACCGAGTACTGCCCGAGAAGTAGATCTATGCTCATAGTCTCATGATAAACTAGGAAATATCGGGATTAACATGGTTAATTTTTATTTCAATAATTCACTTACAGTAATACAGGTATGTATGAGTCTTTTTTAGCAGTGAGGGGAAACCCACGATGTTCGACAGACGACACTACCCCTTGTCACGTACAAGCGGGGAATCGAAACCGCACCACCTGACTCAATGACATGTCATGGGTCTAATAAAAGTATTAATAATATCAATATTCTGTTATTTTAATTATAGGCCTTTTTTAATACTTTCGCGTACGCAGGACAAGAACTAGAAGTGGTTGCGCTCCGATGTAACCAAACCCATTCCTTGCATTCTTTACCATCGCTTAATTGCTATCGAGTATTTTCGTAACTTTAGAATTACATGTCTAGCTGCACATGTTCTTTTTACATTCCATAATATAAAAGGCCTATGCTACCATTTAAAGAAATTGAAAAAGAATCGAGTGTGAGGGAACTAACTATATTTTCTGAAGAATTGGATTCTGGCATATGATATAATGAACAAGCCTAATTTCTGTATCGAAAAATGCGATTCTGTATAGGCCTACAATTACTTGTGGTAAACAAAGTGTTCAGTTTATGGTATCGGTAATACACCTTTCCAAATTTCCTAACAAAAATACTGTTTTGCTCAATTATCAGTTGCAATAAACTTGAAATAAAACAGTAAGCCTAATACTGTTATGCTATTTAAAATCACATTTTCCCTTTTAATAGTTTTAATGTAGGCCTTAATCCGACCACCTATAAATTCCATAATAGAACACTGTATAAATTAAATTTTCTATTTCTAAATAATTCCATTATAGTACACAGTATAAATTAAAGTTTCTATTTCTAAATAACCAGTTGACAAAAATATCACAAAAATAAAAGTAACTCTGAACACAGATCAGACCTAATGTCATGGATATCTAGAGCACTGTGGCACACAAAGGCGGTCAAAACATTACATGGTACCCAGAGCAACCAGAGCAATATGAAAAATATTCAATTTCAAGTTGTTTTTGGTTTTGTAAAAAGAGAAAATAATCAACTCAAATATGTTTATTGAAAAATGTAATAGTATTGAAAATAAAATATTTAATTATTTTTTTTTCATTTTTTAAAAATTAAAGCCAACATTAATTAAAAGAACAAAAATCATAAAAGAAGACAGGGAGTCAACATTGGGGCCAAAGGCATTTTATCTTGGAAAACAACCAACGGCTCAAATTTGTTTATTGGAAAATGTTCTGGGCTATTTAAAAAATTCAATTTTAATATTCTTAAATTATTATTTAATATTATTTTAATGAAAGCATACTTAATTAAGTAATACGCTCTAGAAGACAGGGGTACTTTTCTTTGGGAGAAAAAATAAATCATGTTGAGTAAAATGGGCCTTATCCAAAAATTAAAAAGGGCGTGGTTCTTTGACATTTTCAAATGGGCCATTTTAAGGTTTATGGGAATGTATATTTCAAATCTATGAATCGAAACAACAAGTATTTGGTGGATTAGTTTTAAAGTTAATAAAAAAAGAGATAAAATCAACAATAGTTTACGGCCTTATAAACCAATTCGTAAACCGCCACAATTGCCGTCTTTCACTTCATTACTTCATTTCATATTTATATGCATGTTTTAAAAATATTAATCATGTTTTATAAATTTCCGAAACACACACACACCTAACGTGATTGTATGTGATAATTCTCAGTAATTTTTTTTTTACCGAAAATACTATAAAACTACGAAATTAAAGAGATTTAGTTCATCGATATAGGTATCGTAACGTTGAGCGTACTGTCAGTGTGTCTGTATTACAGACGAATCCCATCATGCATTGCTCGTCTGGTTGTTTCTATAGGGAGTAATGCGAGTCTCAACTCTGGTTATTTTTACTCTGTGGTATGATGTTTGTTATGAAAAATAAATTGCCGGGTAAAGTACAAGGAAAATATAATGACATGTAATACGGGGAGTGAGAGAGAGGGATAAACACCCCAATGAAACTATTAATTTAAGACTTTATTTTTTGTCCCTCAGATAAATAAATATATTGTAGTGCATGATGTTTGTTATGAAAAAAGAACAGATTGCTGGATAAGTGGCGTATGTGTCGACCCAGCGATTATTGCATATGTACCGAATTTAGAGCCAAATGTTGTAGTTTCGTCTGTATAAAGGGTGGTATTTTTCGCCGACTTCAAGGTTTCCTAAACATGTTTTAAAGATACACCGACGCGCTCACATGATATTCTTTGAACTGTAGATTTTGATGGGGTGTAATTAGATTTAATCCCGCGACAGCCAAACATGCGGTTATAACCACTGCTACGTTACCATTGGAATAGTTTAGATTTTTAAGTTCCATGACCAAATTATGGCATCCTGCTGTGTATCTTTGATTTTTGACACCATACAAAATTCCTTCGTTCATCTAAAAAGGTTTGGACTTGCAACCATTCTTTTTAACTGCCAATTGTTTGTTTTTTATATTTTCATTATTAGCCTGCATGCGAAACATTTCTTTTCTGGTCTTCCGGAGTTGATTTTCTTTTAAAACTTGGCGATTGTGCTTTTATGACAATCGCCGCAAATATTTTTTTTCTATCTAAATTAGTTAAGGTCGCATCGGCAGATGTCCGAGTCTCTCTATTTATTAAATTAATTTCACTTGTGTCTGGCGATGGAGTAACGTAAACTATCCCGGAAAAAATGGGATGTCAAGAAAATCGTCGTATGATTTCATACATTTAGTGGACTTAGCCTTACTTTTACTCAGCTTCCTAGGCTTTGTCGTCAGTCTGACCAGTCTATTTTGAATGTATTTGTCACCAAAAGTCACACAGTCGTCATGTAAGCAGTCATGATAGACCGATGCTCCGAAGTTGTCGGGAATTTATTAACATTTGTCTAGCATAAAGCCTATTTGTGATTTTTGTCATAGGTAGTTTGTTGTTACAGTTCCAAAATCATAGGGGTACTTGTCCAATCCAATGTTGGATAGCAAATCATTCGTGGACGATATCTTGCAGGGCTCAGTCTCAAATCTAGAAACAAATAAGTCCGTGGATCAAAGCCTATGGCTACAGGATGGTTAGATAATATACTATGATTATAAAAATAATTTACACCATGTTACCGAAAAGGGTCTGAAAAATAAAGACTACAATTAAAAAGTTTGTTTCGGTTATTTTCCGGTCTCAAACAGTTCTGCGTATTTAGAGCTAGCAAATATTTATTTCCTAAAAGGATAGATCGCTGCGTAAACCAAGATTGTAACCACTTAATAAAAGTAAATCTCGAAAGGTTGTAGTGAATTTATCTCGGCTATTTCACCTACTTGAAAGTTAGAAATGAAACGAATCTATTACAGCTAACTCTGTATTTAAATCACCAAAATCAAAAATCAAATCAAGGAGTGAAATCGAAATTTTTGCTCACGTTCGCTATTAAATAAACACGTAAGTCGAAGCCCGTAATGAGTGTAATTTTTACTCGGCGTTATATACCAATACGTGTTTGTAAAAATACCTCATGTGGCGTATATTTGCTGCGACATCCTAAACCACGTGCGCGGCGCTAACTTCTGCTCACTTCAGGAGATTTCTCGACGGAGCAATCACACAGATAAGCGGTTCAGTTTTTATAAGGACAAATATTGTGTCTCTGAACCACTCTACCTCTATGGTTTGTAAGGCATAATTTATCTCAATATAGTTCTACCAACCAGGAATAGCATTCACGACATCAGCTAGGTCATTTCATTTTGGGACTAACATACGCGAACGGGTGTTTAGCAGGAGGAGGAAGCCAGAGGACCTGGCGAAAACCTCAGGCTTACTCGATGTCACGTGCATGTGTAAGCGAACAATCAAAACCACCCCAAAATGACTCAATGACAGACCTCGCGCACACATTAAACCATTGAGCCATAGATAGTTTGAAGCAAGGCTGACACTTGCACGATTCCGTGGCACGCATTGGCACGACTTGAGTCGGTACGACACAGTCCCATTTGCGCAAACTCGTCGTGCCAATGCGGGAAGTGCGTAAACAATGCGCAAACTCGTCGTGCCAGTTCGTGTCAATGTGGACACTGACGGGCGCGACAAAATCGTGGCCAAAAGTCGTGCAAGTGTCAGCCTGACTTTACTGATTACCTCTCATGCGCTGTCCACAATCAGGCGTTAGATAACCATCTGTACAATTACATCCACCACCGTCCAACGAAACTCCTCCATTTTGACAGACAAGAACACTCGCGCTCTGACCAAACTAAAATAACAAATTAACAGTGTCATATTATAAACATAATCCCTTTGATCTTTTTCAGCTTATAGTAGGGCAATTGGATAAAGAATATTTATTAGTCATTAGTTAATATACAGCTACTTTGGTCAGTGATAATTCGCAACTCCCAAGTTTGATTGGTCGCGTGGTTTTGCCTCAAGCACGGTGAACTGAATAAAGCGAGAAATGGGGTTAACAGGTGGGGATCCAGGATTTTTTGCAGGGGGGGGGGGGGGGGCTAGGTTTGATAATTGCTTAAAGATACATTATGGGAGATTTCGACAAGGAGTTAGCCATTCTTGCTATAAAAGTTCAAAAATAGATGTTGAAACAAGAATATATTGAAAATTTCAGTCAAATAACTTTATCCTGAACAAAGTTGGTACCACTATAATTTTTTACTAGAAATGGTAGCTAAATTCATCGACACCCTTTTCCCACTATTGCCGATTGTTGATTGACAGGCGTTAACTCCACCTACATAGTCTGGATCATCAAGTAATGTTTAAACGGTATCTAGTGAAGCTTGTGTATAGCCTCGGTCATCACTGTCTTTTATGAATAATTTCCGGAAGTATGATGACGTCAACGTCACGGAGAAACCCCACCCACGACGCCATAGTGATTAAATCAGTCGACGAAATCCTGTTTTAATCCGAGCCCAATCCAAGCCATCCGTGGGTCTACAGTGTTCATTTTGGGCTTGTTGTTTAAATAAAGATCTAATTTATAATTTCTGTGACATCTGAGGCTCAAAGGAAGACCGACGAAAGTCAGTTTTTGCTCTTCCATAATGTATGTTTAACTAATTGCGCGCAGCCGATAATTTGGTAAATTAGATTCAATTTGGTTCATTCTGACGTATTTCCGGAAGGTAAATTCCAAAATAACAGGTCTAAATCGCCAATAAAATCGCATAAAAATTTTTCAAGCCTGAGCAGGGGGGGGGGGGGGGGGGTCCGGACCCCCTGGACCCCCCCCCCCTTTGGATCCGCGCCAGGTTAAACGTCCACTCGATACACACTAGGTCATTTCGGAACTAACACGTGGTTCAAATGTATTTCAATGATTCGCTTGCGCGTTGGGGTTTATAGCAGTGGAAGGTTGGGACAGGTGACCTTCGCCGTTGACCAACTGAATAACGTCCACTCGACACAAGCTTATAGGTCATGTTGGGACTAATATGGTTCAATTTTATTTCAAAAATGCGCTTGTGCATAGAGAGAGATAGAGAGAAATGGGGTTTAACGTCCGATCAACACAAACTAGGTCATTTCGGGACTAACAAATGGTTTAATTTTATTTCAATAATTCGCTTGCGCGTAGGTGTCTTTAGCAGTTGGAGGAAACTGTAGTGCCCGGAGGAAACCCACGAGGTTGAGAAGGCGCGCCTATCTCCATGCCTCATACGCTCACATCAGGGCTTGAAACCACAGCCGCAAGCCAGAGGTGACCGGCCAGCTAGAGGTCGAAATGCGGCACTCTAGTCCACTAGGCCATCCCAACCCCCCGCGCTTGTACATAGGAGTCTGTAGCAGTGGGAGGGAATAGGAAGACGCGGAGAAAATCGTCGAGGTTTGGCAAATGAATAACGTACGAAAGACTGCCCTGAGATGTAAATAGGGCTAGCGCTAATCCCAACCCTGATCTCAAGCCTAGCCCCAGTCCTTATGCTTAACATAACCTATAATCTCGCCAACAATCACGTGTCCTAACCTTATTTACATCTAAGCGACCTTGATGAAATTTTGAGTTAGCCGTGGAATTACAGGTGGGCCTCCTAACTGTCAAATAAGCTTCAATTGTCTGGATAACCCTGCCTATAACTTCAAGGGCAAAATAGAACTAAAAGGTGACGACGCTATCCACTGGAGCCAAGACACGACAAGATAGGTCACCAGCAGCTGCATGAGGAATTTAAACAAGGATTAGTGAACAGGAAAGACAGTTGTAAATTTGAGTGACATACTTCTTAGCCCCCACGAAATTAAATTCATCTCAACCACGACAATAACATACTTAGACCGCATCACCCAGGCAACCGATCGCTTCCAAAGACCCTTTCGTTGACTTGTTTTAGGAACACACCCGAATGAGGTAAAACATAATTCACAGAAAAATCCACATGGAAACCATCTAATAAATCATTGTCACCAACCATCCTAAAATATTTCGACGAAATGGAGACAGAAATAACATCACTTACAAAAACAACCGAGCAACAATACGGCATTAAATAACCTCAAAAATAAAAAATACATACGTATGAAGAGAAGTGATATTACATGAAATTAGACCGCCTCATCTTTAAAGACAACGCGGGATGTTAGGATGGCCTAGTGTTCTAGAGTGCCGCGCTTCGATCGCTAGCTGGCCAATCACCTCTGGCTTGCGGCTGTGGTTTCGAGCCCTGGTGTGAGCGTATGTGGCATGGAGATAGGGGCGCCTTCTCAACCTTCTGGGTTTCCTCCGGGCACTCCGGTTTCCTCGCACTGCTAAAGACCCCTAAGCCCAAGCGAATAATTGAAATAAAATTAAACCATATGTTAGTCTCGAAATGACCTAGTTTGTGTTGACTTTAAACCCAATTTCTCTCTCTCTCTCTCTCTCTCTCTAAAGACACTGCAACCTTAAAGACTTGTTATGGGAGATTAGTTAACTAGTTGGTAGTTCTCACTATAATAGTTAAAATCCAGATAATGTAAAGGCAGTTTCAGTCAAATTGATCCACTATAAACTGACAATTGATCAAGTGAGATTTCCACTTAGTCTCGATCATCATAACTAAAATGGGCACGGTAAAGACCGTAGTCTCGATTATATATTTAATAATCAAATCAAGAAGGAAAGTTATGCAGTAAATCGGATCACAATTCACCAAAGATCGCTGGCTGGCGGTGCGATCGAGGGTTGATTATGGCCTCGTTCTGTTAATGAATGTCTAATTAATACAGATTTGGCTCTTGTATAATTATTTATCCGCTAATTCTGACTTCCGAAAACGACATCTCTATACACTATCAGAAATCTTGAAACGCCCAATTATATCAAACCGTGACAGCGAATCATACAACGTACCAACGTATACCAACACGCACTCTACCTAAAAGACACCAACTAATTTAGAGTCCCCGAGCACGCCATTTTAATATCCATCGACGTAAAGAGCATGTACACGAACATCGACAATAACACAGGACTCGAAGCAGCTAGGAACGCAAGTATCCAGACCGGACAAAGAAATCCTCAAATTACTCGACATTTGTCCGTTGAAAATTGACTTTTAACGACCAAGTATACCTTCATGCTTCCAGACTGGCTATCGGTAAACCATTTGCCCGAGTTATGCCAATCACTTCATGACACAGTGGTGAAGGGAAGTTTTTCCACTCTGCCCATTAAAACCAGATTTCTATGGACGCCTCTGGACGTACTCACAAAACGAATATTGTTGGACGTTTTTCAACATTCTAAACAATCATCATCCATCTGTCAAATTAACCACCGTATTTATAAGCGGCAACACAACAACAACAGAAATAGAATGAAACTGGGTTTAACGTCCTACTATTCTGCTCCTAAACTGGGCATTGAAGACGGGCATACGCCATGCAGTGTGCTACGAGGAAAATTTGGCCCGGGCAGCGGCGGTACGACCTACTCTTGTATCGAATTCCAATTGCCAGGGGATCTTTTACGTGCACGCCAATGTGTACACGGGACCTCGGTTTTTTCGTCCCACCCGAACGACTAGACAGCTGTCCTTGCCAGGCCCACGTCCTGCATAACTAATAAGGGGAAACCACGTCAGAAAATCTGGATGAACTTTATCGACCAATGCAGGGATCGAACACCCCGCCTCCACTTAGCCACCGTGATCCCTCAACTACAACCCTTTCTTAGTTTTCATGCATAGGATATGCACAAAAGGACGGCTTTCAGTATGTGTGCACTCTAGTATTTTGCAAATTAAGGAAAAGGGGATACTCCAAACGATATCTTTGATAAATAAAAAAACGACACCCAAGCTGAACTTGCCGCGGTTCAAACCAAACCATGTGTCGTGTCCACCCAAGATGCCAAACATTCAAAATCATAAATATAAACGACTAGTTTCTTAACAAAACACCTGGCACACAAACTTCCATGCAGCCATACAAACGTAATTTATTTTAATTTCGCGTAGGCAATGACAAACAATCCACCGCTCAGACATAATCACCTAGAAAGGCAAACCGGTCGCGATTTACTTCAACCAACCAAATCATGACTTTTCTGATCCCATTATCGCGCCAATAGAACCGACCAAAAGCAAGTTTAGGCTAACAACTTGAAAATCCCCCCCCCCTGTTTGAATATCCATAGGGCTAGCTAGCGCAAAAGCCAACTTTGTAGTCCCATCTAGCGCAACAGCAATACCATCACAAGATAATATAATGGTATCGAGGTAAATCACCCGAAAATGTCCACACAGAAACTTATAATTGCATATTCTAAAATTAAAATCTAAACATCTCAGTGAAGTGAAGTGTTAATGGCTCACCTTTATATAATGTTTCACATCTGCTACTGGTACAAAATCCGAGCCATCGCTCGCTCCTTGAATATAAAATATATAACACTGATGCAAGACTGTGTTATACGCCACCGATAAACATGTCTCTCCACTGACACAGAGTTGAATACATTCCACTTTACTTCTAGTGTTCATAACAAAACCAGCGGACGACAACGGTAAACTTCCCTGGGAATTCAGATTAAAGTTCTCAAAAACAACCGGATCACATTGTATAAATGCAATAATACACACAATATATAGCAGATTGGAAATATAGGAGTGTTTGACAAGCGCCAATGATGCCATACTTTTTTTTGGGATCTTATTGTAGCAGCTAGAATCCGTAACAAAAGCTACTATTCTTTAATCCATTTTATTCACAGTAGCTACTGATTCTAGCATTTCCGTGAACTATAGAACTATATATTTTAGAGCACATTTTCGCTACATTTTATTCCAACTTTTAGCCCTTGGCGAAGTCTTTCAAACTATTAGCAGCAGTTTCTGGTGCTCGTTCTGGTAGTAATATCGATCAATCAACAGTTTCTGTCATTCCTTGCTGAAAACTTTCAACTTCTGGTAGTATATTTAAACTTCTGGTAGTAGATTTAGTCACCCCTTGGTGCAGTTCCCCAACTTCTAACAGTAGATTTAGTCACTCCTAGGTGCAATCTCCCAACTTTTAACAGTAAATTAAGTCACTTCCTGGTACCGTCCTACAACTTCTAGCAGTAGATTTAAGCACCCCTTGGTACAGCCCTTCAACTTCCAGCAGTAGATTTTGTCTCTCCTTGATACAGTCCTCCAATTTCTAGCAGTAGATTGAAACACCCCTCTTCAATATCTAGTTGTATTCAATTATTAAATCCTCGGGCAAGTCACTTCCAACTTCTAGCAGTTATTTTCGTCACTCCTTATGAAGTCTTCCAACTTTGTAATTGTCGTCCTAGTCTGCTTCCCATCAGGTGTTTCCAACACCAATCTAATAATTTGGATTTCTATTCTAAAATCTCTTTCTAGTCCATGTATTGGAATTGTTGGTTCACTTTTAGTTACGGAGCAATTCTACAATTTCTTATATTTGTTGGATTTTTATTAAAGAATGTACGATCACAATATATATCTTACAAACAATATATTATACATATGTATTCATCTGTTGCTTCACATGTGGTGGGTTTATTCTATATTCTGATATTTGTTGGGGTTTTTGTTTACCAGGAACTCTGTAATTATAACTTCGGTGTTTTTAGCGCTATGCTCCTACTAAATATTCTCCTCAAACTGAACGCATTGGTCGCGGAATAACGTAACTTTGTTTTAGAGCTATGTTCCTCCTCAATATTCTCCCCAAACTGAATGCGTTGGTTATGGAATAACGTAACGAGGAATGAAGTTAAATATTGTAATAACAAACGATGACAATCGATATAGTCGATGTTTTCCGTAATTTATAGCAAAACTCAATATTAGCTCGAGGATGTCTGGATGACTGTGTCTATTGTTTAGTCAATCAATAAAAGTTATGTTCGTAATCTTCACCGACCACTTGATAAAACAAAAAGCTCATTAAGAAATCTTTTGAAGCAACACTGTTTTTAAATTCCTTCTTGACGTAATGGAAGGACAATGCGTTTCTTAATACGAGACACTTTAAAATTATTGTAGCAGTTCGAAAGTATTAAATGTAGATAAAAGCTTTCAGTGATGCGTGACATCCTGGAGGAAATCAACGTTCACGCCGCAGTGATCAGTGGTCTACATGAGGGTACTTACAATTTGCAAAGACATCATAACATCGGAATTCGGAGGTATCAAGTATACTTAAACTTTAAGGTGAAGGAAAGTGGACGTGTCTAGTCCGTCGGAAGAGACATTTACACACTGAAATTCACGTACAGAAACCACGGATAGTGGGATTGGATGAAGGGTAAGTGGTATTAAAGGTCGCCCTGTTCAAATTAAACGCTGACTGATGTAACAGGTGTAACAGTATTTTAGTTATTACAGAGTCAGCTTCGTAAATATATGGTTTATTTACAACGGGAACAGAATATCAACAAATACACAAATGGGCCTACATCTACACTACAGGAACTAGTCTATATATACTGGAACAATTACTACGACAGGAACACATCTAACTATATTGTATCTACCATTCTGCACCGCTGCCAACGCAGTGGCTGGACTCGGGCTAGTCCATACGCCGGTCTCGGCCATTTCGTCGCCTGCTCTCTCTCTCTTTGTCTCTCTCTCTCTCTGGTTGTCTGCCTTGTCTTCTTCCATTATTCCATTATTCTAAACTTCGGTGCTTTCACTTATTTCCTTAACTTAATTATTTTACTTCTAGTGTAACATTCTTTGTAAAACTTTATATTTAATTATCCATTGGTCATTTTTGGCGTTCCATTGTCAGTTACAAAGAAATATGCACCTACCTTAAAAACGACTGGTAACGGCGTCATCTTCCACGGATTTCTTCCTGGATCGCAAACGGACGTCAATGGGTCCATGGCTTCTATCTGTAATTAATGGCTCATGATCGTCGCGAAGGACGTCCCGCTGGTATGGCGATTAGCTCCCAGGTTCATATAGTCCCGGCCACCATTACTGATACCTGTAACACTACAGATAACAGAATATCAGCATAGTTGATAGACCTTTATCGACAGCATGAAATAGGCATACTCCAGGAGGAGCGCCGTTCTAAGTCTTCTTTAAACTAACAATAAACTCTGACTTATAAAGCATACAATCAATTAAGAAAAATGATACACAAGCGATGTACCTATTTGGCATTGTTTATTTATGAGATTATAGTATCTGTAACTGCACTGCATATTTCCTTTGAATAAATAATATGTTTAATGAGATCGTGTCTTTTGTCAACACGGGCAGATACCATTCGTGTGTAGTCCGTATTGGACACATTAGATGTTTTAATAAGTCCGTACCTAGAAGAAGTTGTGTCGAGTTGAACACGTCAATATCATTAATGATCAAAAACCAGCAGAGGTCAGAAAGTTCTATCTGTATATGTATATTTCAATATCACTTTGTCACACCGGTTTAAATTCGCCTTCCAAGTATGTAACTGCGTGTTAGTCTAAAAACTACCAAAAATGTTGACGACACGTTTGACTCCCTCCACATCTTGACGAGATGTTTAACTTCCACCGCGTTTTGACCAGACGTTTAACTCCCTCCACATCTTGACAAGATGTTGAACTCCCACCGCGTTTTGACGAGACGTTTAACTTCGTGTATTGACGAGACGTTTAACTCCCTCCACGTATTGACGAGACGTTTAACTCCCTCCTTATGTCGAGGAGACGTTTAACTCCCTCCTCATGTTAACGAGACGTTTAACTCCCTCCACATGTTGGCGAGACGTTTAACTCTCTCCACATGTGGACGAGACGTTTAACTCTCTCCACATGTGGACGAGATGTTTATCTCCCTCCATGTGTTAACGAGACACTGAACTAAATCCACATGTTGACAAGACGTTTATTTCCCTCCACGTGTTGACGAGAGGTTTAACTTCCTCCATATGTTGACGAGACGTTTAACTCCCTCCACATGTTGGCGAGACGTTTAACTCTCTCCACATGTGGACGAGTCGTTAAACTCTCTCCACATGTGGACGAGACGTTCAACTCCATCCACATGTTGATGAGACGTTTAACTCCCTCCACATGTTGACGAGAAGTTTAACTATTTCTGCGTATTAACGCGATATTGAACTCGCTCCGCGTATTGAAGAGACAGCTAACTAGACATATAGCAACTCCGTCCCTAACACTTATGTCACGATTGCATAAGACATAACTAAATATAAAGACATATAACTAATAATCAATAAAAAAAAACACCCATATGAGTTATTGGTAATTGCATAAAAAATCCGTTATACATCAAGTAAGATTTGGTGTCTCCATTTTCAGTATAAACGAAATGGTCGTACTGTCATTAGTTAATATTATAATAGCCATTGTCAGAGCGAGAGAGAGAGAGAGAGAGAGAGGGATACGTTCAATCGACACCAACCAGGTCATTTCGGGACTAACATATGGTTCAATTTCATTACAATAATTCGCTTGTGTGTAGGGGCCTTTAGTAGTGGGAGGAAACCGGGGACCCGGCGAAAACCTAAGAATCGAAACCACGCCAGTTGACTCAATGACAGACGTTATGATACAACGCGCACTCGGTATTCATTCGGCCATCGAACCCCGCTATCCGCCTTGAGACCAGTTGGGTTATATTATAATACTGACCAACTAGCCCGAGGGTAAAAATCAGTAAACAAATATATATATTTATATTATATATATACTATCTGTTTATTTTATAAAGAACCCCCCAAGCTATGTAGCTATCTACATATAAACTCATGCCACTAACAGACCCCTCAAGTAACTTTTACAAAAAGTCAATATGGCTGCCACTTTAAGAACTAAGACCAATCACCAAATTGTACTTAAATAAACACACCTACGGAAATTCTGTAGAAATACATGAGAACACTTATATTGAAGAAGTTTCAACCAGTAGCAACACCGGAACAACTTATAACAAATTTACTGAACAAAAGAAACTGTGAACTTTTTATAACAGAGGAAGGGGAAACGTCCGCCTCTTACAAAATCTATGGTTTGAATGTCTGAACGGGAACATCAATAAACCCATTCACCGGCAACGCTAAAGGGTTAATGTTGAAGTAGCTGAAGTGGGCTAAGAATGGATAGTACCGGAAATGAAATAAAATGGGGTTTAACGTGTCCTACTTTTCGGCCCCGACTGGGATAATGAAGACGGACATACGCCTTGCAGTCTGCTCTGAGGGAACAACGTGCCAAATAGCATGGAACCGAGCAGAGACGGATTCAATGGGGGGGCGCAAGGGGCGACATTGCCCTTTTTATACGCCCACATTTTCATGTGGACGTATTATGTCGTCGCCCCTGTCCGTCCGGACGTCCGTCCGTCCGTCCGTCCGTCCGTCCGTCCACAATTTGTTTGTGGACTCTCTACAGGTCACAATTCTTATCCGATTTTGACGAAACTTGAAATATAGGTTTATCCCCAAAAGATCTCGGCTGCTTTCGATATTGGCATGTATCGGATCAAAACTTCATGGATTATGGCCCCTGATTGTACGAAAAATCACGTTTTTAGCTTGTGGACCCTATAGAGGTCACAATTTTGAACCGATTTTGATGAAACTTGACATGCATGTTTCTAACCCAAAGATCTTGGTTCCTTTCGATATTTGCGGCTATCGGAATGTAATTTCCTGAATTATGGCCCCTGATTGTCCGAAAAATCACCCTTTTTAGCTTGTGGTCCCTCTGGAGGTCACAATTATTATTCGATTTAAAAAACCGTTTGATTATATCACCGTTACACCCTAAGGAAGGTTGAGTTCGAATTTCGGGAAAATCGGACGAAAATTGCCATACAAAATGGCCGCCGTTTGTACGCGAATACTGTTAAAAAAATGATATATCATGGTTGTGGACCCTGTATAGATTACAATTTTAATTCGATTTTGATGAGGAAGGTTGAGTTCTAATTTCGTGAAAATCGTACCAAAATTGCTGGACGAAATGGTCGCCGTTTGTACACGAATAGTGTAAAAATATGGTATATCATGGTTGTGGACTCTCTACAGGTCACAATTCTGATCCGATTTTGATGAAAAGTCACATTTCTAGGTTGTGTACCGTCACACCATAATCATTGTCGGTTTCGAGTTTCATTAATATCAGACTGGAACTGACCAACTAAATGGCTGCTCCCAATACAGTATGAAATACAGGACTTAAAGATGTAGGAAAAATCACTTTCGGTATTGCTTGTTCTCTGTCCATCTCTCGAAAATGTGGGCGTATCCTGCCTGGCAGTGCCAGCCTATCTTTTACTACTGAAAGTGTCTTTCAAATAGCATTTTTGGTCGATTTTTAGACTCCTTTTCTACGATTTCCGAACGTTTATACGAAAATATCAGCCAAATAGCTCTTGAATTGGCTACAGATGCAAGGAAATGATTGATAATTTTCTTGGGGCCCCGCGGTCAGTGCCCTAATTTTGCGGCGCCCATTCAAAATTCCTAGATCCGCCCCTGCCGACGAACAACATTGTTTACTTTGAAATATGACGACATACTATCAGTCAATCAGAGGCCAAATAGAAGTGCAATGGCTATATGAGTTGAAAAAAAAAAGAGGGCAGCGTTAAATTTCACTTACTCTTCGTTCAGTTTCAGTGTCGATGGTTGCTGTATGTGTACTCCGGTGTGTACATAGGCGGGGGTTGGGGCGGGTGTAAAAAAGGTCTCTTCCGAGGGTCAAGGTACTATTTACTTGCTTTCGACTTAAATTTTAAGTATACCTGATACGCCCGAATTCCTAAGTTATGATGTATACGCATTAAAAACTTTAGTGTAATCTTGCGCTATATAAATCTGTTATTATTATTACGAGACGTTTAAAAACTCCCGCTACGTATTGACGAAACGTTTAACTCTCTCTGCGTATTGACGAGGCGAGACGTTTAACTCCCTTCACATGTTGACGAGATGTATAGCTCCATCCGCGTATTGACGAGACGTTTACCCGCACCCCCCACCCCAACCTCCACGTGTTAAAAAGACGTTTAACTCCCCCACGTGTTGACGATATGTATAGCTCCCTCTGCGTATTGACGAGACATTTAGCTCCCTCTGCGTATTGACGAGATGTTTAGCTCCCTCCGCGTATTGACGAGGTGTATAGCTCCCTCTGTGTATTGACGAGACATTTAGCTCCCATCGCGTATTAACGAGATGTTTAGCTCCCTCCGCGTATTGACGAGACATTGTGACACGTGCAGACTAGAGAAATGTTCTATTCACGCCCAGTGCACGTGTTGGGTGACACGTCATAATAACGTTGAATGTCAAACCGACAATAAACTCATTCTAAACACGCTACCTGCTCGAAAAAAAAGCTAGCTACCATTTAGTTTTCTATAGACTTTGTCTGAAAAAACATTTAATTTGTAACGCCATTTGTGTAAAGGAAAGATACTACAACGCTTCACTTCCTCCAAACATGCGCAACCAGAAACAATTACACATTTTAAGTGCAGATCAATTCTAATATCAACTTAAAGCTGCATTGTGTAAAATAAGAAAGAAAGAGAGAGAGAGAGAGAGAGAGAGAGAGAGAGCGAAATGGGGTCTAACGTCCACTCAACACAAACTAGGGCATTTCAAGACTAACATATGGTTTAATTGTATTTCAATAGGGGTCTTTAGCAGTGGGAGGAAACCGGAGGACCCAGAGAAAACCCACGAGGTTGAGAAGGCGCCCCTATCTCCATGCCACATACGCTCACACCAGTGCTCGAAACCACAGCCTCAAGCCAGAGGTGACCGGCCAGCTAGAGGTTGAAGCGCGGCACCCTAGACCACTAGGCCATCCCAACCCCCATGTAAAATAAGAGTTGACTGCCTGTAACATAACAAGAGAGCGAAACGCCCACCCGACACAAGCTAGGTCATTTTGGAACTAACATTTGGTTTAATTTTATTGCATTAATTCGCTTGCGCGTAGGGGTCTTTAGCAGTGGGAGGAAACCGGAGGACCCTGAGAAAACCCACGAGGTTGGACAGGTGACCCTACTTCTTGTCACATACAAAATGGAATTGGAAACCACGCGTGTTGATTCAATGACAGGCTTTATGATACAATGCGCACGTGCTAATCATTCGCCCCCCCCCCCCCAAAAAAAAAAAGATAATAAAGAATTCACGAACATTTCATTCGAATCACAGATTAGAGCAATGTTAGCGGTATAAGAAGTTTAAACTAAATAGTCCCGAGTATTATTACAGCGATAAGAAACAAAGTCTCGATTATCCATTTATTAATCAAATATCCTGTTTTAATCCATTAAAATCGCTACCACCCGAGCATCTAGATAGTCGATTATGGGCGTGCCACTTGAATAAATATCTAGTTAATGATTTATTAAAAGAAAATTGAAGCCAAACGAAAGATCTGCAATATGCATCGGTAGCCACGATTGTCCCGCGTCATTCCTCCTTGTCGGTGGTACAGGACGGCAACCATGACAAGGGACATGTAGGCGAAAATCCGAGGTCCAGTGTATATTTTGGCTGTTGGAATTCGATATAAGAGTAATAATAATAATGTACAGCTGTAATTGCGCTAACTCCATCCATATTTGTCACAAACAAATGAGTTTTGAGTTTAGATTTGAACACAGCTAATGATTGAGAACTCTGTATCTCCAATGGTAAAGGTGTTCCACAAACGCGGTCCACAGACACTGAAGGCTTTATCCCCATATGATTTCAGTTTAGCTTGCGGCACAGTCAATAAGGGCTTATTTTGTGAGGGAAGTGGGCGATTTGGTTGATATGTTTTAATGAGATCAGTGAGATAGTGCCTATGTCCCCGCAAGCTTTATCTCATAGCGCACTGCATGGCGCATGAGTGTCCTTATTACCCCAATCAGAGCAGCTTAGTAGGACGTTAAACCCCATTTCATTTCAGTTTTAACTACAGGACAATTCATTTAATTTTCTTACTTACAACATATCTTTAATTATTAAATTTTTACCGTAACTACTTCATTTATGAAGATCGAAATTTCATTTGCTTAATTTTCGGTTCATAGTGGATTAATTTGACTGAAAGTTTCAGCAAATTGCCTTTACATTATCCTGTTTTTCACTATCACAGTTAGAACTGCCACCTCGTTATATAATCTCACATCAGGTATCTTTAAATAAAGGCTATTATAATTTAATGCAGGCGGTTCTTTGTGTTTCTGTAATGATGGGTGACTATTAAATGGGCAAAATAAAGATCTAAAACATGTCACGATCATAAATGAGAGTTGTTTTTATAATAATAATTACTTTCAACACCCGAGGCATGCATGTCATTTTATTTTATAGCTTGAAAATATTCAAAATCAATGTCGGTAAATATTTTGTCAAATTATTGATTAATGACAAGGCCAATGCACTTTTAATTTACATTTACTTTATTAAATATACATGACACTTCTAGGATATTTCATGGACAATTTCCAAGATGGTTATCTGTTGGCTTCTAACACCCGTCTCACAATTGGTGCTTAGAGGGAAGCCACGGTGGGTCGGTGAGTAAGCAGTGAATCACCGACCTTGAGATCTCGGGTTGGATTTCAAACAGATCAACAGTAGATATTCGCTTGTTCTCTGGTATCACCGAGAGAGATGACATCGAGACGAGTTAATTAACATTTTTTTTTTTTAAATCATTGAGAACATCAATAAAAGTATTGGGTGAATGTCTGGATAGTTGGCGTGCACATAAAATACCCATTGCTGGTCCATTATTCAGAAGGTCCCAGTGGTGGCGAATGAATTACCGGCTCCGTTTGTTCTTTAATTTCAATAATTCGCTTGCCCGTAGAGGTCTTTAGCAGTGGGGGAAACCGGGGGACCCGGAGCAATCCCACGAGATTGGGCAGGCGACCCTACTCCTTGTCACATACAAGCGGGGATTCGAAACAGGCTTTATGATATAGCACGCACGTGCTAACCATTCAGCCATCCACCCCCTAGCAGTGAGAGGAAACCGGAGTACCCGGGAAAAAAATCTACGATGACGGAAAGGCATCCATTGGGTTAAAAGTACGTCCATCCACCCCCTAGCAGAGAAAGGAAACCGGGGTACCCGGGAAAAAATCCACGATGACTGAAAGGCATCCATTGGGTCAAAAACACGCCCACTGCCACATTGACCTTATGAGCTAAGGCCAACCAGCCCTCCTGGGTATTAGAGTCTAAGCGTACTAACAACCTGTTATTATATTGACGATAATTACATTAAATTAAACGATATTATCTCTATATTTCTAGTTTGTTATTTTTAAACCACAACTACTATAATCGACGCGTATAAAAGGCAAGATAACCAGAAACCAACGGACATCGAACGGAAAACGAACCGAATTACAGGAAATTAGTCCGTATTGCTGCCTCTGCTGAAAATTAATGCAAAAATCGTGTTTAAGTTTGACACGCTGACAATGGTCAATATATTAACACACAACAGACGTTGTCTAATTGGAAATAGGGTTTGCGGTGACTCGATCACCTTTTTAAAATTAGGTGTGTTAAGATATAATTTGTATCATCAATTAATTGGAATATTCTAAAATAATGCAATTTGTTGACCAGAATGAAGATTGGGACATATTATTCAGTTTCAACAAGAGTGGTATTGGGGCCTTAAAGTGGCTAAATCGCCGATATTTGGAACCTAGAAATTGACACCAATGGGTCACAACGCATACAATAATGTAATATGAATGAATATAAACTGATTTACATCTTATCATTTCCATCTTTACTCTAATTTCAAATTAATTATGTTCGGCGAAATACGCCTAAATCCCAATCGCATGCCAATCACTAGCGTCTAGTTATTCCAGTCTACATTATGTGTACGGCCTAGTGCATTTTGATTGTTATGTATATCAGAATATAACATAATTAGCAAATTTATATTTATGTCCGTTTGTTAGTATCATTAACAGTCAAAAGAAAAATCCAGAGTCGATCCAAAGGAAAACGAACCTTCACTATCACCTGCAACTTGGCGTTGTTCTGATATGTATTTTCTTACTTTAGACGATGATGGGATTACGTAAAACAATAGTTGTTGATTCACAAAAACACATAACATGTTTTTCAAAACACGGGTTAAAGATTTGCATGTCACGGAAGCTTGTAGGTACGTTAAAATAGGCTCAGGCGTATAGTTTATATTGTTGTATATTTATATGTTGTGTGCCTTGTATAGTTTACACTGCTGTATATTTGTATGGTGTGTATCCTGTGTAGTTGTGTATGTTTGTATGGTGTGTATCCTGTATAGTTGTGTGTATATTTATATAGTGTGTATCTTGTATAGCTGTGTGTGTATATTTATATGGTGTGTATTTTGTATAGCTGTGTGTTTATATTTATATAGTGTGTATCTTGTATAGCTGTGTGTTTATATTTATATAGTGTGTATCTTGTATCGCTGTGTGTGTATATTTATATGGAGTGTATCTTGCATAGTGTATTTATATGGTTTGCAACTTGTTGTTTATATTGCTAGGGTATTTGGGTGCTATTGATTATTTATGTCTGTAAAATTTGTTTCAGCTTTCATTTCATGCATCTGCATCCTGTCCTCAAAGGAAAGTTTGGTGCGATATAATTTCGTTCTGTTCTATTTTATTTCACAGGGGTCTTTTACCCAATTGACCCCGTCTCTTGTTTAAACATGCAATACGCCTGACACACCATCATCACGTACACCTTTGATGTTAATGTAATATAAATAACCAAACAAACAAATTAAAAACACTCCTCTTTGATTTATATTGATCGAACATGTATTTTAAACCATCGAACAAAACTGCAATCAATCAATCGTGATCGCAGACATTTCTCAGACATTATAAAGATCGTCCCAAAAAAGAAACGCAAAGTTATATTTCGTGGTCAGTATATCCTTGCTCTGCTATCGCCTTGTTGCAACAGGAACAACGACACGTTGCTGAACCAAACTGCTATCCAGTGTTGCTGTGGCCATACCCTCAGTGCCTGAACCCATTAAAGTTGGATTTCATGGTGTGGGCGTATTTCAAAACAGAAGCTGTAACGGGGACGCCTGTCTCGTTATTCGGTTTCACGTAGGCGTTTGCCTACTGTCTGGTACGAGATTCTACGCCGTCCGGGAATTGCTGTTGCAGTAGAGGTCACTGTTGAAAACCATTTACGCCAATGACGTAACCGGAAGTGACGATCCAGGACAGGTGGGCCACTCTTGTTTGGCCTGGGCTAGGGCGTGCACGTGTTGAACTCCGCTGTCGGTACCTATCCCAAAGGCTAGAAATGGAACTAAGGGAAACATTCAGCAGCCTGGCTACATCTGTTTTGGATTCACCTGCTTGTAATCGACGAATAACGTTGTTGCGTTGGTCTTCGTCCAGATGTGGCATCACTTGGTTCTTTGAGTGTTTACATGCCCAACTGATTTGGAAACCGAGAACCTCGGGATTTTAAAGACCTTAGATTTAGGTTCCATGCAAAAAGCTCGCGAAGCTGTTAAATTCATGTTTCTTGGTGCAATCAAGCGATAAAAAATTTCAACAAAAAGGATGACCAGTCACAATTAGTGACCCTACCTTTAAAATCAATAATGAATTTCTTTTATCCTTACATAATGGCATTAAAACAAGTATGATTTGCCGAAACAAAGACCTCGGTGAAATAAAAAAATGATGAAAAATGGGTTGTGCGTTTCTTTTTTTGAAGAGTATATATCTATAGGAGTTATTGTAATTCAATGACAGGTGTCCTGTTTAATATATTAATCGTAAACTCGGACATTTCTCAGACATTATAAAACTCGTCTCAGGTTATATTACATTTCTGTAGGGATTATTGTAGTTCTATGGCAGGTGCTCAGTTAAATAGTTCGGGGACAGGTAGATTCCGCACATTTCTGCCACTATCCAATTCAAGAAGTGGTTACTATTGTCCGGTGATCTGGCGCACAGATTATTCCAATGAAATAAAACTAGGTTGATGTAAGAGGGTGTCCAAATGAAACACTTAACCATATATAGTAATGATCGCGATAAAATTTGCTTCAGACATCCTTTGGCATTCTAAGAAGGCAGTTCTCACTTCCTCCTCAGCTTAGTGGCCGGGATAAAGACATAATTTGGCAATTTCCATGGCCTCCTCGGCTTAGATTCAGACATCATTCGGGTTTCGTGGAGAGACATACTTTTAGCTGCCTCGGCTAAGAGGTCGAGGAAGATCATCATGTAGCCTTAGAAAGAAGAGCGTAACACCCCAGGAAACACATTAAGTGATGGGGAACTTGTATTTGATAACATAGGTGAGTGTGTACTTCCATGCATATAACCTTTGTGTCTTGGTTGTTATAAATATATATAAACATGGTTAAACCAACACGGAGTTTATTTAAAAAAAAAAAAAAAAAAATGTTACACTCAGACATAGTAAACTTCGTCGTAGACATGATAAATATTCGCTCAGGCATCATATAGTTCTATCAGACAAGCAACATCTGGCCCCAAGTTCACAAAGCATTCTCAGACTTAAGTTGAGAATTTGCTCAACTTTCAATCACGGTTTATGAGAAATTTCTTTGATGCAGAAACACAAAAGTTTGCACATAGTTTCTTATTGATGTATTTGATACATTAAAACAACAAAACTATTATAAAGGGCTATATTTTAGTTAAAATAAGGCGAACAATTTTGAGTAAATTCTCAACTTAAGTCTGAGAATGCTTTGTGAACTCGGAGCCTCGTCTTTCGGGTGAGCCAAAAAATGAAAGGTCTTAAAAGAACCGTTGTCCATCGGAGACCTTAAGAGTAGATCTTGGCGCAGCTATTTGAACCCATTGTCCCCATACCACACACTGAACGGCGTATATCTATCTTTATTCGCCCAGTCGTTGCAGTAAAGTTGGAGGTTACACCCCTACTGGGCGCGTGCTCATGTGAGGATATCACTGGTATACTTCCACTGCTACAGACAGACCTTACACACAAGAATAATATTGAATAAACCTCGCTGCCCCCTCTTTCTCTCTCTCTCGCTCTCCCCCACCTCTCTCTCTCTCTCTCGCTATCCCCCCCCCCTCTCTCTCTCCCTTTGATATGTACATCCATCATTAAACATAACACTGAAATACATGAGCACTGAAACAGGTCACTCACTGATCGTGGTACTTTGATTGTTATTATCAGGATAAATCAATCGGAGTTCGATAAATTGATGTTAATGTGCCTACTGTTATTGATATTTCATGATAATCTACACTGAAAACAAATACACCAATACAATTCATAATTATATTTGATCCTGGAAAACCACTCAGGTTCAAAGTACATTTTTTTTTGTTGTGTTTTTTTTTTTGCTTCTATACCATAAAGCTGCTGTTGACTGAAATGAGACATAGCGTGTCAATGTAGCGTGTTATTATGGACGATCTAACAGATCTTGTTCTTAATTCTTGAATTCTTATCCACGATCAAGTATCAATTGGATTCTTTGAAGAGACCACTGATAGTGTTTAGACACTGGATTCCCCGAAGGTCGTGACACCATTTGGATTTTTTTGGAGATACCGTTAAGAGTCTTTAGAGCCCCATTGGATTTCCAGAAGTTCATGACACCATTTGAATTCTTGGGAGATACCGTTGAGAGGCTTTAGTTCGGATTAGAATCTCGAAAGGGAATGATGCAGGGGTTTCAAGAGTCCAGTCATATAGAGGTGTAGACGTAAAATGGGTGATAAGGTTTTCACTCGGCAAACCTCGACAGATTCCGGAACCTACATCTAGTCTCGACTGTATGACAGTCCATACATTTGCGATGCGGCTACCGGTTTACTTTAACGGGAAAACTTGGACGCTATTACAAACAAACGAGACACCATGGGTGCAGCCATGTTTCACCCGGGACCTTTAAAGTAGTTCCAATATGGCGGAATTCGTCATACAGCCGAGACTAGATGTAGGTGCCGAAATCTGTCGAGGTTTTCCGAGTGATAAGGTTTTGACAATGGGTCTTTCCGTGTTCGAGTTTGAGGTTGGGTGGCTGAACGGTTAAAACGTGCGCACTGTACCATAAGGTCTGTTATTTAGTCAACTAGGGTGATTTTGATTCCCCGGTTGTACGTGACAAGGAGTAGACTCACCTGTCCAACCTCGTGGGATTTTTTTACTCTGGGTCCTCCGATTTCCTCTCAGTGCTAATGACCCCTACGCGCAAGCGAATTATTGAAATAAAATTAAACCATATGTTAGTCCCGAAATGACCCAATCTGTGTCGAATGGACGATAAATCTCCTTTCCCCCTCGCATATTAATAATTTGACAGTCTTTTTTAGATTTAACCAACTAAAACGCGTAATCATTATTAAATTAGTCATTTTTTTTCCCAACTGCCAACCGACTCTTACCCTTCTTGTGTTCGTACTGGAAGATGCTCATTATCCGCATTCATCGTAGTGGTGCTTAGGCGTTCAACTGTTTAATACGTTTTTTTTTATATAAACATGGTTAACATAATCAATATATACGTCATGTGACTACCATGTAATTAATATTAATTAATGACCCGTATAAAGAACGTGACACATTCAACGATACAAATCAATTTAATGTTTCAAATCACGATTTTTATTAATGATGGTATGGTGGTCCAATAAGGCCAATTTGTCGATGCAGGGGCTGGAATGTATCCGTATGTCCATGGTAACGAAATGACACCCCCCCCTCTCTCTCTCTCTCTCTCTCGGTTTATCTCCTGTAAGCGTTTTCGACCACCCATCTAACGCGGAAGTAAAATTTGTATCAATATTATCGACATTAACAAGGAAATACGGTAAATGAATATACATGTAAGATAATTGTTTAGATCAATACATCGAGCTAAACAACAAAATACAATACATGTAAAATGATGAAATCTATTCATAATTGTTGGTCTTTAGATTAAATCAAGTAATAGGAGTACTTTGTATTGGTAAAGCAATATCTAATTATGAGTTCGGATGGCAGAAAAGAACGAGGTCACATGCACACCTTTCCGTGCGCTGAAAAGAACCCTTGGTAGTTCAAATCGATCTCTATGTGGGCAAACTGAATGATATATGGCCGTCGTCATAGGAACAGAAAGGTAGCACGGTAAACCATATTTCATTCCTTTGTTTATACTTTCAATTCATTTTACAACTGACGTGGTTTCGATTCCCCGCTTGTACGTGACAAGGAGAATGGTCGCCTGTCCTACCCCATGGGTTTTCGCCGGGTCCTATGGTTTCCGCCCACTGCTAACGACCCCTACGTACATTTATATGAATTCTACTTTTAAGAACATTACTCTCTCGGAAAGAGAACGATTTGAACTATTAAAGTTTCTTTGCCGTACACGGAAAGGTGTGCATGAGACATCGTTCTTTTCTGTCATCCGAACTCATCGTCATACCCATTGTGGCTACCCGATATCAAGGCCCATGTTGAAATGACGAGACTTGAAAGCTCTTTTCGTTTCCTTTCTCTTTTTGTGGTAAAAATGGCGACATAGAGCTTCCATATTTCTTAAAGTGCGATGAGTTCTAAAGAGTAATGTCAATCACAGTATCTGTTATCGATCTATAATCGATGTGATTGCTTATTTACATGGTTAGTAAATTAGTGTGAAGATGTAGATCTGAAGTAAATATATTGAAATTAGATATTGCTTTACCAATACAATATACTTCTATTCCTTGATTGTATTCTAAAGACCAACAATTATAAATATATGTTATCATTTTACATTCGAAATATATTATATTATTATGTATATTTATTTACCGTATTGCCGTGTTAAGGTCGATAATATTGATACAAATTCTACTTCCGCGTTAGATGGATCGAAAACCCGTACAGTATACATTAACGCCATTGTGGGCAAAGGCGTTTTATAGCTGAGGTGCTGGAGGCGCCAGTCTCCTCTCGAAAAAAAAATCAAAGAAATTGGAAAAATAAAACTGGAGAAAAATGCTAAAACCGATGAGAAAAATGAAAAAAATGCCCTAGTTAGGGGCCCTAAAGGCAGACAAAAGGGCCCCACTTCTGACAACAGGGCCCCTCTGGCCAAGGGAAAGGGCTCCGAGTCCGAGTCAATCGTTTTCTATACACTGTTACTGTCGAATCCATTACTTAATGAGAATACAGTCATCGCATTGGCATAAAAATCATCAATCAAGACCCCCTCCACCGCGAAAGAGGGCCCTCAAAATTGTATAGCCTCCGCCATGATAAACCTTAGAACGCCCCTGATTGTGGGCGGGGGTGGGGGTGGGGGATGGCGGAATGGTTACTTCGTGTGCTTTGTATCACAAGGTCTTTCATTGAGTCAACGGATGTAGTTTCGATTGCCCGGTTGTACGTGATAAGCCGTAGGGTTGCCTGTCCTACCTCGTGGGTTTTCTCCGGGTCCTTCGGTTTCCTCCCATAGATAAAGACCCCTACACACAAGCTTATTATTGGAATAAAATTGTACCATGTGGTGGTACCGAAATGTCCTAGTTTGTGTCGAGTGGATGCTAAACCCCATCTCTCACTGCCTCTCTCTGCCTATCTCTGTCTTTCTCTCTGCCTTTCGCCGTCTCTCTTTCTTTGTCTTTCTCTCTCTGTCTCCCTATCCCTCTATCTCGCCCACCCTCTCTTAATCAGTTGGTTCATCACCACTAATTGTAATAAAACAAAAGAATGCAAAGACTTCATACAACCGCTGTTGACAGAATTATCGTTTTAAATAACTTGCGCTTGACAATTTTATTTCATTTAATTTCTGCCTTTACGACACGAGAAGGGGAATCAATCGATATTGGAAACAATTTCAAAAGATGCATTAAGTAAGATTTCGATCTGTTTTTATTGTACCGCAGCGAATCTAAATGTACCCCGGTGAATTTAGTGGTACTACGCCACGATGAACCTAAAGGTATAACGCCACCGTGAATTTAGTGGTACTACGCCACGATGAACCTAAAGGTATAACGCCACGGTGAATCTTGTGGTACCATGCCACAATGAACCTAAAGGTATAACGCCACTGTGAATCTTGTGGTAAAATACCACGATGAAACTAAAGGTAAAACACCACAGTGAATCTAAACGTACCACGCCACGGTAAATCTAAAATTACCACGCCATGGTGAATCTAATGGAACAACACCGAATCTAATGCAACCACAGTGAATCTAAACGTACCACAGTGAATCTAAACGTACCACAGTGAATCTAAACGTAACACTCTGAGTCTGTACCACAGTGAATCTAAACGTACAGCGCCTCGGTGAATCTAAAAGTACTACGGTGAAACTAAAGGTACAACGTCACGGTAAATTTAATGGAACCACGGTGAATCTAAACGTACCACGGTTAATCTATATGACCACGCCACGGTGAATCTAACGGAACCACCCTGAATCTAAACGTACCACCGTGTACCTAATGGAACCAAGCCACGGTGAATCTAAGCGTATCACACTGAATCCAAAGGTACCGCCGGGGAATCTAGAGGTACCACAATGAATCCAAAGGTACAACATTGATCTAAAGGAAGCATATCGAATCGTAAGGTACAATGGTGAATCGAAACATGGAGGAAGCGTTGAAACATGTAACACATAATTAGGGATGTTTTTTTTTTCAAGTGGTTGTCTGGTTATCAAGTATACATTTTTTTTATCTTATTAATAAAGATTTAAAAACAAAACAAAACAAATCGAATGTATGAATTGAATATACTATGTATTTATTATGTAATACAAGTTCTCGTAACCAAGTTGAATCTAGTAAGCTGATAATTCTACAAATGTTCTTAATTAGTCCTTTATATTTACCGAATAAAGGATAATTGATCGTACACCAGTATCATCTGTTGTTACTAAACAAGGGAAATTCCTTCTTCTTTGATTCTTCTTCATTCTTCCATTGATTTACTAAAAATTTATATTTTTTTTTTCTTGGGCCAGTTCAAACAAATTAATAAGAAAAGCAAAATTGTCGTTAGTGTTTAGTTAAATTGTAGTTACAACTAAGACGACGTTTCAAAAATGGTTGATGACTTGACTGGTGGAGTGAATGACCCTTGAACACAGGGTGTAGTGTTGCAATGCCAATGATGTCAAGTATGAGTCACACCTTGTTGGTTCTATTTGAGGGATAGAAGTACCATACCCTTAGTTCACTTCATCTAATACGTTAAATTGTTGACTTGACTTAGTAACCTTTAAACACGAGGATGCCTTTCATCCAATTGAAAACTTGACCAAGTTAACCATTTTTCCACCCCGCCCGATGTGTGATGGTGTGTGTGTGTGTGTGTAGGGGGGGGGGACCGAATGGTTGACCCGTGCGCGCTGCATGGTGAGTTCTGTCATTGAGTCACCTGGCATTGTTTTAATTCTCCGGTTGCACGTGACAAGGAGGATGTCGCCTGCCCAATCAGGTTCCAGCAGTTTCCTCCGACTGCTAATGAAGCAACCCTACGGGCAAGCGAATTATTGAAATATGATCGGAACGTGTTTTAGTCTAGAAATGAAACGGTTTGTGTCGAATGGACGTTAAACCCCATCTCTCTCTCTGTCTCTCCATCCCGCCTACTGCCCCAGGACGCGTGGACAATATGGAAGATGTATAGTGAGAAATACGGCTGTTGGTTCTACAATGTATTTGAGATATAAAAATAGCATTATGTAGATACACCTATACCACTTATTCACGTTCTTCGACTCCCTTTAGGTATGCAGACTTTCAAAACAGTTCCATTGGCTGAGAAAGTTGATTGGGAATATTCGATGTGGTCTCCACTTGTCGATGGTGTAATACGGAGGGCCTGACAAGGACAGTTGTCTAGTCGTTGGAATGGGACAAAAAACGAGGTCCATGTATACTCTGGCGTGCACATAAACGATCCCTTGGCAACTGGAATTCGTTATAAGTGTAGGCATATTACAGCTGCCCGGGACAAATTTCCCTCATAGCACACTGTATGGCGTATGCCCGTCTACGTTAGTTCAGTATAGGAGCAGAACGGTAGGACATTAAACACCATTTCATTTCATTTTATTACAAAACATACGCAATGTAAGATTTACATAAAGAGCCGACAGTTCTCGCAATAATAATTCAAAAGCAGATAATGCTACCATTGTGACGATAATAAACCCTAGTTGATTAAGTGTCTTGCAGGTAAATAAAAATCTAATTAATGATATCATATGAGACCACACCAATGGCCCACTGGCAAATCTCAAACTCGCTTATGAATACGAATGTAATAGACTTCAGTTTGCTTAGCCCTAGTCTAATGCACTGAAAAAATACTTGTGTTGAAATTTCTGAAACTTGTGTGGTTTCATATACAAATTTGTGTATAACCATCAACAAAAACTTGTATTGTATTTCCCCCAATTTATATCCAATATAGCAACCTTTCCCATGCAGCACCCCTCCATTTGCTCTGTTTAACCTGCAAAGTTTGATAAATGAGGAAACAATATTTTTCTTTTGTTAAATTATTATTTATTCATAAAATGATAGGAAAAGGTAAATTAATATCACCAAATAAAAAAAATAGACATTTGGAATGTTAACAGAAAAACAGAGGAATAATATTACTAAAATTGTGTTAAATAATGCCCCCCCCCCCAATCACAAACACTATAAAGTAGCTATTTAAATTTTTCTTTACCCATCAACAAATACTGAGCATATAAATACCGTATCCCTACCCCATACCCCCAAAATATATAATTCAAACATATCTAAATTTAATAGCATATATACCTATCACTAATAAGATAAATTATTCACTAAATTGAATTACTTTCAAAAAGTGAAAAGTGTTATAAAGTCATATTACAAGTGATTTGTGAGTAATCTAGAAATAACTAACATACACAGAAAATGCACTATTTTACAGGAGTAATAAAATGGTGTAGAACTCTTCCTCATTAGGAAAACAAACCCCAAACAAAATGAATATTTTGTACATAAAAGGAGCAAAGCATCAAGATTGCAGGATTGAAATATAAAAATATCAGAGACAATGACAAATATTGAATAATATGTACAAAATATATATATACAATTACAAATCATACGCAATGGGAAGCCACTGTGAGTATAAGGCGTTGGTCGAGAAATTTCAACTGGAGTTCAAAGCATAGTTCCTTCATGTCAGTAGTGTAGGACGTGGGAAGGGACAATATATAGTTGTTTGGATAGGACAAAAAACCTTGATCTAATGTACACATTGCCGTGTATTTTAAAGAAGAGATAGAAATGAGGTTAAGCATCCACTTGACACAAACTGGGTCAAATGGGTACAAGCCTGGATCAAAGCCATCTCGACTGCGTTCACTTTAAAGAGCCCTTGACAATTGACTTATTTGACTCAATGACAGACCTCCTGATCCAATGTGTGCGTGTTAATATTATATTATTATGTATATTATGCATGGACCTACTTGATTTAATACAAGGACATGTTAAGTGAACTTAAAATATCATTCCCCTCTCTCTTGACTGGATATTACTACTGATAGTGATATTATTTAAAAAATACATTAAAAAAAAATAAAATTGTTACCAGTTTTTCTTTGTGGAGTACATGCTAACATCAATGACTGAAAAAAAATTACGAAATTATAGAGAAACTTCAGACGACAGGTGTTAGTTTCTGAATCAGTGAAAGTCTAGCCTAATAGGGCCTATAGTAATACTAATATATTACACATTGATTGATATAAAAATAAAAGGCTGATTTGTTTGTTTTTTTTTCTTTTACAGAGATAAGATTACATTGAAATTAAACTAGTACAAAAGTTAGTATCTAGCTATAGTCCATGCCTGATATACACGTATTTTTCATTTTGCTCGAACGTCTATAAAACTCAATCAAAATCAAAATGTCTGTCTGGCAATTGTCTGATTAATTAGTGCTCACACCCTTCCAGTGAAGAACAGCATGTAATTTTCGGGATTTGAATTAAGCCTTTTATTACTTTTCTTAAACTTGTGGTTGTGAACTCCCGAATTCTGACTTTGTATGGAGGTTCTTTTTTTTAAAAAAAAAAATCAAAAAAAATCGTTGGTTGACGGTAGGCCTACACATTACTTGTGTTACTGATATGAAAACACACAAGATTTTTACAAATCTACACAAGTTTGTGTAAATGCAATGCAAAACAACACAAACTTGTGTAGATTAGTTTTAACACAAGTACTTGTGTTGAGATCCAACACAAGTTTTTTTTCAGTGTGTTATTTTGGAAGAGGGGTGTGGGCCGACAAATATTCCGTCATTGAGTGAAATTAGCGTGGTTTCGATTCCCAGCTTGCATTTGCCGAGTAGTAAGGTCTAATATGTCCCATTTGTGGTTTTATCCTAGTTTAAGAGACATGACACACATGCGACGTCCTGCTTAATTAGCAAACGCGGCTACTGGTAGTCAAGGAGTACGATAGGCATAGGTTGGGTCTAGGGGACGTTAAGCCCAATTCCCCAACCCCCTCTCTTCCTCTCTCTCTCTCTCTCTGAAAGAGATTTTCTATTTTACAAGCACGAGTCTTTGACATGCCCTTAAAATACAGACCACTCCGTGGGTTATTCGGTCTATATCTTATAAGAATATCTGAATCATTCCACAAAGGGTTGTTCATCGCTGACACAGATTATGAAGTAGGTCTGTTCAGATAACTCGTGAATAGAATCCTCTCCCTGAAGACTCTGTTACAAGACATATGAAAGTCTCCAACAATAAAGTGAAGATATATAGAATTAAGAAGAAAGCATGCGACTGTATTGTTGGTTAATGTTATATAGATGTCACCGACGTGAAAGTGACTCTTGCTAGTATCAAGTGACGAAAGGCCTTTATGGATGATTTCGTTGGAACATTGGTTAAACAAACATGTTTTAAATCTGTTATTCTTTATGTAAAATAATTTATGAATCTAAAGGGCTCTATTCAATTATATCAATGCTCAATCTTTTTAAAGTTTTTCAGATTTATATTTTTTCATGTAAGGTAACTATCATTGTGCTAGAACTATACAACAGTTCTACATTTCTCAATCTCTTATTACCCGTGTAAAGTAAACAAATCTATAATTATTTATTTAGGTTAATTCACCGATCTGGGTGCTAGAAACTTCATAGAAATTAGTTTCACATTTCTAAATCTGTTTAAAGTTTGTAAATATTTATTTAAAGTTTGTAAATATATATTTAAAGTTTGTGAATATATATTTAAAGTTTGTAATTATCTATTTAAAGGTTGTAAATAAAGTTTGTAATTATCTATTTAAAGTTTGTAATTATCTATTTGAAGTTCGTAAATATGTAATTATTTATGGTTTGTAAATTTGTAATTATCTATTTAAAGTTTATAAATTTGTAATTATCTTTTCAAAGTTTATAAATTTGTAATTGCCTATTTAAAGTTTATAAATTTGCAATTGCCTATCTATAGTTTATAACCTTTAAAGTTGCTAAAATAGTAGAAAGGCGCTTTTGCCGAGTCAACAGTTGTCGTTGAGAGCGACATCCCAACATCCTGCTAGGCGGATCGATTTGTTGTTTGGAATTCAAGTCAGTCACCATGACCGGCTATATTGAACCACATTGAATGTGCTGTATTTACGACCGGGAATAGTAGGAAAACGCGTTTCCGACAGTTACATTTTGAAAATTGTTTGCATAGTAGTGGCGTCTCCGTGGACTGTAAACGATTGATTGGAATTCTGGTCTGCCACCTAAATCAGGCTATATTAGACTATTTAGGAATTGCCGTATTCACGTGTAAATGGGAATTATGTCGAGCATTTCAGGTCAGCCTTGCTAACATTCATGGGTTCCCGCCGTAGCCTATCTAGCGTTTTCCGCCCGCACCACAGACAAAGCTGAACCATGATAGAAGACTGTCAAGGAATCTTTTACGCTTGTTAGGTAAAGAAAATAATGGAATAGCTCAAACCATACATCCAAATAATGATGTGATTGATTTCCAATAATAACAAATAAACTACGAAAGGCTTAAACATTTTTTTTTAATTTTTAAACACTTTTATAGCAAGATATCGGCAATCAATTTTATCTAATGCTCTAGTTCCACCATTTATCCAATAGGTTTTAATGTGCCCCATCTAGAAGTAGTAGTAGGGATTGAGCCTGGGGCCGCATACTGACAGATATGTAACTTATGTCGGTTCGCTCCGCCATCATCAAAAGGGTGAGCCCCGGAGACCGAGTTATGGTTGCCTAAATGTTCTTCTCCCCATGTCATTGTATGTTCGGTCAATCCCATACCGTGTACTCTTTGACACTCCCGGGTATATCTCAATAAGGTGAACGGTTTTTCCGTTGGCAGATAAATGTCGTGGGCTGGTAAGTCGTCTTGTCTGAAAAAAAGTGCGACAAGTAATAAAAGAGATAGTGAAAGATACATTATGGGAGATTAGATAAAGAGTTGGCAGTTCTCATTATAATAGTTAAACACCAGATTATGTTAGCCCCTCCCCCCCTTCTCTCTCTCTCTTTCTTGTAATGCCATTGTTGGTTGGTAAACAACCCTATCTAAAAAAAAGAAGACAGCTGCCCTTCATCGGTCCCCCGCCCTACATCACTGACAAGGTAAAACGTCGGAAAATGCCGAGGAACATTGTCGGCCAATGAAGGTGGACATCACAAATTATACCAATAGACAGTTTCTTCAATTTGAGTGCAGATGTGTTGATTTCCACACATATCATACAGTACTAGGATTTGCAGGTAAAATATTCCATTGCATTAACTAACCCTGTGACAGCACACATTAAACAATATCCCTCTGTCCTGCATCACAGACACCCAGGGTCGAACACAGGGCCTTCTGATTAGCCAGTCAACGTCCCACTCACTTAATAAGCGCGGCTGCTGGTTGTCAAGGAGTGGTTACTAAATAACGATAGGCATAGTATGGCGTACGTGACAAGGAGAAGGGTCACCTGTCCAACTTTGTGAATCCTCTTGTGACCCCCGGGTTTCTTCCCACGGCTACAGATCCCTGCGCACAAAACGAATTATTGAAATATAATTGGACCAAATGTTAGTTCCGTGTTGACATTGTTTATGTCTAGTGGGCCTTTACCCCCCATCCCCCACACAATCTCTGTCTACTAACCTGCAACAGAAATCCATTCTTGTGTCTGCATTGTATACCCCATCCGGTAAAGTGCCTGATTTACTATTTGTATTTCCCCCAGAGGTTGGATCATCCCAATAGATAGAGCCTTGATTAAATCCTGTCGGGAAGGTAAATATAACAAATTGTATACATAGTACACAGTTCATATTCCGAATCATCTTACTATGCAGAATGAGTGTTTTTAGAATTCTGTAGAATAGTAACTATAACAAGGTTGTATCAAAGGAATCCATCGATTTATGAGCATAGGCCAATTATTAATGAGCATAGGACAATTACTAATAAACATATGTCAATTACTAATGAGCAAAGGCCACTTGCTAATGAACATATATGTCAATTACTAATGAACATAGGTCAATTACTAATGGGTATAGGGCAATTACTTATGAGCATAGGTCAATTATGAGCATAGATCTATTAATAATGGGTATAGATCTATTAATAATGGGTATAGGTCAATAACTTATGGATATAGGCCTATTACTGATGAGCATAGGTCAATTATGGGCATAGATCTATTAATAATGGGTATAGATCTATTAATAATGGGTATAGGCCAATTATTTATGATCATAGGTTTATTACTAAAGGGTATAGGTCAAGACCAATTACTAATGAGCATAGACCGATTACTAATGAGCATAGACCAATTACTAATGTGGTTGTTTTTTGTTTATGGACTGAAATGGGCTTTAAAGTGATGTAGTCAGGTGAAATGAAATGAAATGGGGTTTAACGTTTGGCTGTTGTGCTCCAAACTGGAATAATGAAGACGGGCATACGCCATACAGTGTGCTATGGGGGGAATTTTTGTCCGGGCAACAGCGCTAAGGCCTACTCTTATATCGAATTCAAACTGTCAAGTGATCTTTACGTGGACGCCACCAAAGAGTACACGGGACCTTGGAACGCTGACCGTGCAAAGTGGTGGGGGGTTGACTACATCATCTCATATTTTCTCGATCTTTAAATATAATTCATGAACCAGTACTCAAACTGGGCAATATAAAACTAAATGCAGGCGAACGCCATGTTGCTGGACGCCATATCAAGGACCGAAATCACGTCTTCAAGCCTGAGTAAACCGGCCATCTAGAACTCGAAGCCCGACATTCTAAACCACAAGTCCCCTGCCCCGACCCAGTATCGCCATCCTTATCCTTTCCCTCTACCTGACCGTCCATTAAAAATTTACCTGCAGGACAGGATCCATATTTCAGAATACAATAATTTCCCTTTGGCCAATCGGTATCATATTCAGAGATTCTATTGTCTCCTTTCATACAGAACTCTATGGTCACACTGTGGCCGCCTGAAACAAATTACATAGTTATTTTAATTAACACGATCAGTAGTCACCAACCCGTTATAAAATCTCGTTATGCATGTAGTTGCAGTATAGGTGTGTAGTTGTAGTATAGGTGTGTAGTTGTATTGTAGGTGTGTAGTTGTAGTGTAGGTGTGTAATTGTAGTATAGGTGTATAGTTGTAGTATAGGTGTGTAGTTGTTGTAGGTGTGCAGTTGTAGTATAGGTGTGCAGTTGTAGTATAGGTGTATAGTTGTAGTGTATGTGTATAGTTGTAGTATACGGGTGTAGTTGTAGTATAGGTGTGTAGTTGTAGTGTATATGTAAAAGTGTTTAGTTGTAGTATATGGGTGTAGCTGTATTGTATGGGTATAGTTGTAATAAATGGGTATAGTTGTAATAAATGGGTGTAGTTGTAGTAGGGTATGTAGCTGTACTATAAGTGTGTAGTGGTGTAGCTTTGCAACACAAATGCACCATGCAATGTCACAATAATTCTTTGACATCCTTCATGTATACCGGGATCTTTTATAAGATGTTGCAACATAAAATTACTCAGCTGTGAGCGAAACCCAATTGATGAAGATTACCTGTATAAATATGACTCATGTGGCCTTTATGGCGTTTGCTGTTGTCGCCTTGATGCCTCTTTCCGGGATGCCAAGTGACTCTACCGGCAGGGCATCCAGTAATAGCCTTGACAAGTCCATATGTTCCCGATGGCCATGTGAGCGGAATCCGAAGCTGTGGATCTAATAAAAAAAGGAAAGCGATTATGCAAAATAGTAAATGCAGGAAGACTGCACAACACACAACCAATTACACAAGACTGCACACACTATACACAAACACCTTATACAGAGAGAGAAAGAGAGAAATGGGGTTTAACGTCCACTCAACACAAATAAGCTCATTTCAGGATTAACATAGGTCAATTTTTCTTTCAATAATTCACTTGCACGTTGGGGTTTTGAGCAGTGTGTGTGTGGGGGGGGGGACCGGAGGAACCGGAGAAAACTCACGAGGTTTGCCAAGCAAACATACTGCTTGTCACGTACACGAGACGAATCAATACTAAGCAAGTTGACCATAATAATTATAACAAACATTATGATTCAGTGCGCACACGCTAACCAATCCCCAAAAATATGGCGTTATAGTATGGCGGGGGAAAGCGGCAAAAACCTAATGCTATGTAGAAATGTCTAATTCAAAACACAATGTAACATAATGCCATATACCAAATACCTAAAACGTCTAATGCAAAAAACAAAATACAAGAAACCTCTAATACAAAAGACCTCATACGTCTATTGCAAAAGACAAAATACAAGAAACCTCTAATACAAAATACATATAACCTCTTATGCACAATTGATTTTACAATCTGAAGCATCTACCATAAGCTTTAGATGACATATCTCGTTGTCATTACTTACGTTTCTCCACTGAATTATCTTTATTTAGGTCAATGTCAAGGTCGAATTATTTTCTAATCGACACAATGATTTCTCCCAAACGAAGGGAGCTAACTGCATTCATGTTCAATAATAAAAATGTTCTGTGGAATTCAAAATTCGTGTGCTTTCAAATTATACGATTTCATACTGGGGGGTGGGGGGTGAAAAAGCTGTTGTAGTGTTACACAATCAGATTATTTCAACTTACTTATCCTATGAAAATACAGCTGTATAGGAGACAGTTTAAAATTGATAGGCACTGCATTTTTCAACATCTTAGATTTAACCATAATTTGGCACTTGAAACTACGTTAACTGCGAAAAACTGCGTGGTTTTTGATGAAAGTGTTAAAAAGTCTAATCTAATATTGCATCATGATTGCTGTTTAAAGTATTTTCATGTTTGATTTACATTGAATTTATCTCATCTTATTACACAATGCATTTATGTTCAACAATAAAAATGTTGTGTGGAATTCAAAATTCATGTCCTTTGAAATTTCTCTCTGAAATTCCGCAGTTTTCTGATGTATTATAGTGTTTGCAGAATGCAGCACTGCTCTTCTGAAAATGCATGGATTTTAATAATGTTTGGCCAGGGAATTGCATATATGTTTGTTTATTAGATTACAAAAGATTTGTTCAAATAGCAGCAACATGTGAGGTATATAGGACTAAGACTAGTAATTACGAATGTAGTGCCATTTACAAATAGACAATTTTCCCCTTATTTTTTTTCTCCACTCTTCCTGCATTTTTGGGTTGACTTTTTGGTCTAGAATTGGAGAAAAGGCATCAGATTTTCAATTTCATAGCAGTTTTGGGTAATACTGAGGATATTACAGCGGAGGGATAGGGGGTGTAAAATGTCTTTCTGCGGAGCAATCATTGTGTCGGAAGTGAGATTTTCACCCCAATCAACTTAAAATCCCCGTAACAAAAAATCTAAACGGTCAACCCCCTACAAATTTATGATGAGGAGATTGCCAAATGTGGTCCCCATTGTGCCTAAAAAGATTGGAAGCAACGGAATGTTGAGAAAAAACTACAGCCTGTGATGTTACAGGCATTTAACATTGGAGTCAATGGGCAAATAATTACTAGTCTGAGTCCAGAACAATAAACTAGAGTTAGCCCCCTTCGTTTGGGAGAAATCATTGTGTCGATTAGAAAATAGTTCGACCTTGACATTGACCTAAATAAAGATAATTCAGTGGAGAAACGTAAGTAATGACAACGAGATATGTCATCTAATGCTTATGGTAGATGTTTCAGATTGTAAAATCAATTGTGCATAAGAGGTTATATGTATTTTGTATTAGAGGTTTCTTGTATTTTGTCTTTTGTATTAGACGTATGAGGTATTTTGTATTAGAGGTTTCTTGTATTTTGTTTTTTGCATTAGACGTTTTAGGTATTTGGTATGGCATTATGTTACATGTGTGTTTTGAATTAGACATTTCTACATAACATTAGGTTTTTGTCGCTTTCCCCCGCCATATTATAGATGTCATAGTGTATGTTTGTATATATTTTATTATATGATTTATGTTAATGTAGTAATTGACTAATGTCCGAATTGATATCTCACTAATCTTTCAAGTCTCTTAACTGTTTATACTTAATGTAACGATATATATTACGTAATTATAGTAAACCCGCGTTCTTGCTATGTCCACATCTTCTTCTGTATTTAAACATCTATTTCCTATGTGCAATTTAACATCTTATCAAATGTCACTATATAATTATTTTAATCCTAAGCTTGTATATATGTTCTATATTCTACTGTAACTTTAGTCTGGTGACCGGCTCGCCCTAGCGATACCTATCTCGTTATTGTGACCGTTAAACAATTTTGTACACTAGTTTATTAAAAGTACAATTTTAACTATTTATCTGAGTTTTCTTCGTTAGTGTTGGAATAAGCTACAACCCCCAGAAATCAACACTTCGGCATAGATAACAACTTTATGATGTTATTTTGTCGAAATTAACAGCGTCAGCATTACGACGTTGAATAATCCATTTTGCCCCTTGTGAATAAATGGCCGCCAAGTGTTTGCCTATATTAGAGCATAGTATACAATAAACGTATCTATTGATTTAGCATTTATGTTTATGGATAATTAAAGAGGCAATCGGTAAGATTAGATAAAAAGCTGACATTTCTCCGAAAAATAAATAAATGATAATAGAATATGCTGAAAAATTCAATAAAATTGCTTCACTCTGAACCGAGATATTATTGATTCTATTTTAGGCTAGCATCGATCAGCTTTACTTATGTTAGTATGATGATAAACAAAGTCTCGATTATATATTTATATCGGAGACTGACGATAGAGAGAGAGGGAGAAATGGGGTTAAACGTCCATTCAACACAAACTAGGTCATTTCGGGACTAACATATGTTTTTTTAAAAATTTTATTTCAATAATTCGCTTGAGCGTAGGAGTCTTTAGCAGTGGGAGGAAACCGGAGTGCGCGACACTCTAGACCACTAGGCCACCCCAACCACTAGGCCATCCAAACACCCCCCCCCCCCCACTGACGATAGTATCGAGAGTTGATTATGGTCTGGAAACGTTTATCAATGTCTAATTGATAATGTATATAACTTAAGGCCTATAGAAAGACCTACAATAGGCAGCTTCAGCTTTTACAAAATGCATCTTTAATATAATTAATGCAGAGAGAGAGAGAGAGAGAGGGGGGGGGGGGTAACGGTCGACTCGACAGAAGCCAGGCCATTGCGGGACTAACATAATATGGTTCAATTATAGTTCATTAATTCACTATAAGCGCGTAGGATTCTTTAGCAGTCGGAGAGAACCAACCGACCCGGGCAAAACCAACGAGGCTGGACAGTCGGGCAATCGAAACCACATCCGTTGACTCAATGACACACCTTATACTACAACCATTCGGCCACCCAACCCCTCAATTAATAAAGAGCATGACAGAATGGATGCATTATATTACTAAGACAGACATACATAGCGTGGTGTATTTTGAATTATTTCAAAGTGGTTTTAATCTATATGTATGTTACATTGAGAGGTTTCGGTAATTAACAGTTACACTTACATTTACATTTAGACAAGTGTAAATTGAAACTATACATTATAACATTTCACTAAATTCACACTTTCAGTTAAATTTAGTACGTGGCGACACCAACTTATACCGCGATCTCAATAGGCCTTCATAATGGAGAGAGAGAGAGAGAGAGAGAGAGAGAGAGAGAGAGAGAGCGAGCGAGAGAGGAATGGGGTTTAATGTCCACGCGATACACACTTGGTCATTTCGGGACTAACATATGGTTCAATTTTATTTCAATAATTCGCTTGCGCGGAGGGGTCTTTAGCAGTTGGAGGAAACCATCATGGATAGATTCTTAAAGATGAGATTATTAAAGCACGCACATATTTGTCTCAGCCTCTTTTTATTTTGTCTACACGAAAGAGAAGGTCTTCTCTGTTGATTAAGTACGTGAAAACCACCACTCAGAGATTAATTTTGGACTGGATTATAGAAATTAAAGCGAGAATTTCATATTTTCTAAGAAAGTCAAAACATAATTATTTCTTTCTATGCCTTTTGCTCAATAGGCTGCCAACTCACTATAATACGATCATAGGTATTATTTCCCACACTTAAAAATCATTCACACCGGAAATAATAACACAATTACCTCCCTTGTTTTCTCCCCCGCCCCCGATGCAATAGTTATCTTCAAACGTTTGATTTTGAAGTTGAAAATAACATTTTTGCCTATTTCTCAACTGGCAATAGTAAATTATAGGATTAATATGATTGTTTTTTTTAACAAGGTAGGACTGTTTATAGATACCATCTATTTTAAGGCTTTATTTTAACACATTTAAAAAATTATAACTTAAAAATATGAAATTCTCGCTTTAAACAAGGTTTATCTATATGTTGTGAACTTATAGTTACGGACACACTTTTATCACGTGCACTTCACGTCATACGTCAAAAATACTGATGACGTTTAACTGTCTAAGTGTAAATGTAAAGTTACGAAACCTCTCTGATATCCGATAAGTTTAAAATTTACAACTAACCTGGGTGTGGTGTAAATAGTTTGAATTTACCATAACCTTTTAAGGCCTTTACTAGGTTTTGTTTTTTAGATTGCAGAAACGTTAACGGGTGGCCACATGCCTTCGCCACGTTCTGGCCCCACCAATAATCTGAATTCAAAGCTTCTGAAATAGTTTTGATGGTGAGACCAATTGGTTCTGGTGTGTTTTTGTTTCCGGCGTGAAGAGTCGTTGATTGTTGACCAAACTTGTGTCTATATTCGTCACTGGATTTATATCTGTTGAAATCTACCCCGAATGATGCACCAAAACCCTGGTATGATCCCTCGGCCGAAAACCCAACGCCTCCCTAAAACAAGTAAGTAAACAGACGAGTGAATTAAATTGTACACAATTATTAATTACTTCCCTTGTTTTTCCATTCCCCGCATGCAATAGCTATCTTCCAACGTTTGAATTTGAAGATGGAAATAATATTTTTGCCAATTTCTCAACTGGCAATAGTGAATTATAGGATACAATAGGATTATCTTCAAACGTTTGATTTTGAAGTTGAAAATAACATTTTGGCCTATTTCTCAACTGGCAATAGTGAATTATAGGATTAATAGGATTATTCTTTAACGAGGTAGGACTGTTTATAGATGCCATCTATTTTAAGGCTTTATTTTAATATTTTTTAAAAATATAACTTAAAAATATGAAATTGCAGCTTTAAACGAAATTTTAAACTATAAAATTTGAAACTAAATGGGATCTGTGTTTTAATCAGAGAGGGGAATTGGGTTTAACGTCCATTTCAGGACTAACATATGGTTTAATTTTATTTCAACCGTTCGGTTGCAAGAAGGAGTCTTTAGCAGTGGGAGGAAACCGGAGGACCGGTGATTCCTAAGAGTCTTCTGGCCAATACAATGTCATTTTATTCATCAACACATTTAGCCTATGACGCTAAATTGAATGTTTTAACAAATGATAATGTTCCCCATTATTTAGTTTTACCTCAACATAGTCCAGCAGGAGCTGACGTACACATGCCATACACTTCCATTTCATTCCTTTCTCCATATATTTTTCCTTCCTCCCTGCCTTCATTCCTTCCTTCCTTCATTTATACCCCCCCCCTACCTTTTATTTATTTATGTAACAATCACAATGGTCTGACATTGAGTCAAGTTTCGGTTCAACGTTGTCCATCCTTGTGTGATTTTGTCTTCCACAGCTAAAGACCCCTACGTGCATGAGAATTGTTGAAAAAGAATTGAGCCACACGATAGTTATGTCCATGGGCGGATCCAGAGGGGAGGGGGTGTGGTCCAAACCCCACCCTGCTCAGCTACATAAAAAAAATAATGGCTTGCATCAATGAAATTACATCACAAAGTGATCCTACATCAGTATAAAAATGATTTCTCTGTTTAAAAAGCTCAATTTGTATGTATGCCTATGTAATTTAGAGGCGATGATGGCAGATTTCCTCAACAGGAACCTAGCAAATCCCTTCCTGCAAAAAATTCCTGGATCCGTCCCTGATGTCATAGTTTTTGTCTGTCCCCCACCCCATCCCCCTCTCTCTCCCCCCCTCTCTCTCTCTCTCTCTCTATCTCTCTCTCTCTCTCTATCTCTCTCTCTCTCTCTCTCTCGATTTCTTACTTACACTAGTTTGCACGTGTTTGATAAATTCTGACAACGAGGATTGGTACCTGTAGATCACTTTTGTACCAAAGTTAACTTCCGTTATATAGTGCTGTAAAATACAATTACAAACAATAATAGGAACACAGAGAATCAGTGAGCCCCCTGTTCAATCCCTGTTTTGACCAAGATAGTTAAGCCCAGCTAGCTGACTGACAGACTAGCTTTGTGACTGGCTGACTAACTTTGCGACTGGTTGACAGACTAGCTGACTGACTAGCTGACTGACTGGATGACTAGCTGACTAGCTGATTGACTGACTGACTGGTTGTCTAGCTGACTGACTGACTGTGATTAGAAGTAACACAGCTGCTCTAAAAAATAAAAGGAAAAACCAACCGTTCCCCACTCGTCTAGGAACTGCATGTACACTTTCGGGCTATACAATATTGGAAGATTGCAAACAGCTGCTGCAAAGTTATCCGTCACATGGAGGTTATGCATGAGTGCCAGTTCCTCGGAGAATCTTGCTGTTCCATAGTTGCAAATAGTTTCGTCATCGAAGAAGACGTTTCCCTTTTTATTGGTTTCCTGGTAGGCTCGATTATACCCTGTAAAAATATCATCATATTTATATTAAAGTTTTTTTATGTTACTTTAATAAGTGTCTATCACTGGGGGTGGGGGGCACGCTAGCCTGGAGGTCGGGTGTTCGGTTCCTTCATTGGTGAAGAAAGTTCGTCTAGCTTTTCCGGCGTGATTCACCCTTTTCAGTGATGCAGTTCGAAGGGACTGACGACGGGCTGTTGTCTAGCTGTTCGAATGTTACGATAAAACAGTGGCCCGGTTTACACGCATAGAAGATCCCTTGGCAGACGTGGCCCCGTCTTGTAAGCGAGGACCTTACAAGGAGTTGTTCAGATGGGACGAAATAACGAGGTTCCTTGACAGTTTGCGAGATATCCGGCATAGCACACTGTGTCTTTATTAACCCAGTCGAACGTGAAGACAGATTTTGAACAGTTATGTAAGCCATAAACACAAAAACATATTATGGAACACAATTACTATTTTTCAATTAAAATAGTAATTGTGTTCCATAATGCTTTTGTGTTTATTACGTATCAATTACTAAATGCCGCTCAAAGAAGTTATGTAAGCAGTGTGCTGACCTACCTGCACTTAAACTGAAAGCTGCCTTTTCAACTTCTGCGTTCCCTTCTCCTATATGCGATAATATAACATTAAATATTTAGTAATCTGTCGATTGCAGGTTTTTATTTTGGTTTGTATGTTTTATAAATGATTATTACATATGCGATAGAAATGGTAAAATACATCCCAGGTATGATTTTAACACAGAGATCATTGCTACGGGAGATGTGTAACAAACTCTTAAATATACGGGAAGTGACGTCAAACATGACAAACACGAGTTGTCCTTCTATGTAACTGAGTGAACTAAGGAGCGATAACAGACACGCGGGCGAATTTCATTTCACTGACAATTCCATTGACGATGAAAAGTTGTTATATGAGAAGGTGAGAGGATATCTTACAATTCACAAAAAGATTTGACTGGCAGTAATCAACAGGCCCATTCGTAGCATGACCGTAAACACTGTGTATTGGATACTGGCGTTAGCCCCAAGAGGACGCCGCGGGCAGACAGGTGGCGGCGAAGACAATATACGACCACATTTCAATATGGGCGTATAAAGATGGTTAATCGAAACGATAATTTCGCTCCTAATAAAGTAATTTGAATGAAATTTTCATTATATTCATTTTACATTATCTATGTTTGAACTTATATTGCCAGAACCGCCAGCTCTTTATTTAAAGGGACAACGTATAGTTATCTGGAATCCTGTGTAACAATAGGCTGTAGCGCCGCAGTCCGGGCAAAATGCCCCTCAAAGCTCCATATATTATGGCTTTATAAGCCCAGTCGGAGCAGTACAATAGGACGTCAAACCTATTTTAATTCATTTTTTAGAATTAAAGTTGCCAATATACCTGACAATTTCAAACCAAATTTGAGTCTCGACTGGTAGGAGTGTGTTCCGTAATAAACATATGATTCCTTGGTTTGTTGACAGCTGGCTGCATGCTGATATCTAACTTCTTTCGGGACGCTCCCTTGAGACAGCTGCAATACGCGATTCACGACGTTTAATCCCGGGTCTACACCACCGGCACCCCCAGCTCCTCCTTCAGGATTAGCTTTCAATAAATTGTATCCAATTCCAACAAAGTTAATCCCTGGATTCCATCCGTTAACAAGAGTGACAATCACCACCAATAACGCTAATCCCGAAATCTGAAATGAAATGAAAATAAAATGAAATGTGGTTTAACGTCCTACTGTTCTGCTCCGAACTAGGCCAATATGAAGACGGGCATACGCCATACAGTTTGCTATGGGGGAAATTTTGCACGGACAGAGACACTATGGCCTACTCTCATATCGAATTCCAACTGTCAGGGAATCTTTTACGTGCACGCCACTGTGTACACGGGACTTCGGTTCTTCGTCCCATCCGAACGACTAGACATATGTCCGTAATCCCGATATCTAAAACAAAGACATTCCAATATTGCCTCAAATAGCCTCAGATGCCAAGATTATTATATACTATAATCGAACCGTTTGTTCACAACAAACTATAGGAGATAAGATAACGAGTTGGCAGTTCTCACTATAATAGATAAAAACTACATAATGTAAAGGCAATTTGCTGAAAATTTCAGTCACATTGATCCACTATGAACCGAGAACTAAGCGGATGAAAATTCCGCTTAGCCTCGATCATCATTACTGAAGTCTCGATTAACCATTTAATCGTTTACCACACAGGAAAGTTTTGTGTTTTAATCGGACTACAATCCAACAAATATCGCACCCTAGCCTTGATATGACACCGAGAGCTGATTGTGGTCTGGATAAGTTAATTAATGTCTAATTAATAGTTTTTATAACATTTCAGGCCTAATGAAAGACTTACTATAGGCAGATTAAGCTCTTGCATAATGTATGTTTAATAAAATCGATAATGAATAATGAGTATATTGAAAATTTCAATCAAAATACTTTACTATTGGCGTGTTTCTAGCTATTATTTGAATATAGCCATATTTTACATTTATAACTGTATTTATTGATATTGGTGTGTTTTGTTTTGTTTTTTTTATTACAAATTATTGATTCTAATTTCATAACTGAAAATATTATGGCCTTGTTTGATTATGGTTTACAGATTTGTAGACACCCGAAACAACACGGGTGGTCTGTGTTGACATAATACATGAATTAGACTAAGGGTTAATGGACGCATCATACGACATCTTAATGGTAAGGGATGGAATGTGTCTGCAGACTATATTTGGTAAGAAGTCCCTGCCCGTTGCGAGGTGTGGGGTATGACCATTCCATATTTGGAATCGGGACATAATCCAGTTGGGGCGGGAGCACTATAAAATAGAATTCACACCACCTGGCATATCAGTCATATACTTATTTGAGGCCATGGTGCATTGTGGCTAACGCTTCAGCTGTAGTTCAGGACGAGAATACAACGTAGAGATAACACCCAATAACCCCCAACGTGTGGAGTGCCCCGGTCATTTGTCCACATTTGAAGAAATATTACGGGATAAACACACTCGGCAAACCTCGGCAGATTCCGTAACCTCCGGAACCTACATCTAACCTCGGCTGTATGACGAATTCCGCCATATTGGAACTACTTTAAAGGTCTCGGATGAAACATGGCTGCGCCAATACCGAACACAAATTGGCGACCTATTTGGATAGCGACCTATTTGACCGATCCAGCTGTAAGATAATGACGAAATTACACTTCTATTCTGAGCTAAAGGAATGGATAAAAAATAATATATTCTACTTTCATTTGATAGACATAACGTTGGATTTTATTGGTTGATAAATAGATGAGTTAAGGTCACTGTTGTCTTTATTCTAAACAGGTTTCCAACGAACAGGTTGCAGCTTGATCGGTCGAATAGGTCGCTAGCCGAATAGGTTCCCAATTTGTTTAATAGCGTCAAGTTTTCCTGTTAAAGTAAACCGGTAGCCGCATCGCAAATGTATGGGCGTAGTATAGGTACATATCACTTACTGTAATACAGCCGAGACTGTCGAGATTTGCCGAGTGGGGATAAACATCCACATGAAAATCCAAACGCCCGGTTGAGCATGGAGAGAGAAACGGAGCTTAACAACCATTCGATACAAACTAGGTCATTTCGGTACTAACCTATGGATCAATATTATTTTAATTATTCGCTTGCGCGTAGGTGGTCTTTGCACGTGTAAAGACGACCCTACTCCTTTTCACGTGATTTAACTTACACGACCCACCAACCCTCTGAATTATTAGAGCACCTGACCAAAGTACTCTAACACTATTAATACAACTTACATGCATGGTGCCGGACAATCAACTTATCTATGAGTAAAACAGACCAGAATAATTTTGAATTAATTGTAAATGCTACACCTGTTTATCAGTATATATTTCACATAGGTCGGCACGATTTTTATATGGTTCTATGTTTCCAAAGACGGACGAAAAGTACTTTAAAATGTTAAAATGTCGTTAAACCAGAGTTGGAATCAGTTTGCGTCGGCATACCTTTTATCTTTTTATCATTTACCGTGAAACAAAGTAGTGTTGCTTTGCGGTTGTACTAATAATTTTGGAGAGAGAGGGAGAGAGGGAGAGAGAGTATGAATGAGAGAGAGAGGGGGGTGGTTAACGTTCACTCGACTCAAACTAGGCCATTTCAGGCCTAATATATGGTTCAATTGTTTGTGCATAACATATTGTGAACTAGGGTAGGACCGCACTACAAAGCAGTATGATGATTATTAGACATGGCGGTCATTCAGGACAGACATTTATTCTCAGAGTATAGTAGATATAGTTTTTATACGCCCACATTTTCATGTGGACGTATATTGTCGTCGCCCCTGTTCGTCCGTCCGTCCGTCCGTCCACAATTGTTTGTGAACAGTCTACAGGTCACAATTTTTATCCGATTTCAATGAAACTTGAAATATAGGTTTATCACCCTAAGATCTCGGTTCCTCTCGATATTGGCATGTATCGGACCGTAACTTCATGGGTTATGGCCTCTGATTGTACGAAAACTGACGTTTTTTAGCTTGTGAACAGTGTAGAGGTCACAATTTTGAACCGATTTGGATGAAACTTGAAATGCATGTTTATAAACCAAAGATCTTGGTTCCTTTCGATATTTGCGCCAATTGGATCGTAACTTCCTGAATTATGGCCCCTGATTGTCCGAAAAATCGCCCATTTTAGCTTGTGGTCCCTCTGGAGGTCAAAATTGTTATCCGATTTAAAAAACCGTTTGATTATATCACCGTGCCATGGTTATGAAGGCTGAGTTCGAATTTCGTGAAAATCGGACCAAAATTGACGGACAAAATGGCCGCCATTTGTACGCGAATAGTGTGAAAATATGTTATATCAAGGTTGTGAACAGTGTAGAGGTCACAATTTTGAACCTATTTGGATGAAACTTGACATGCATGTTTATAACCCAAAGATCTTGGTTCCTTTAGATATTTGCGCCAATCAGATCGTAACTTCCTGAATTATGGCCCCTGATTGTCCGAAAAATCGCCCATTTTAGCTTGTGGTCCCTCTGGAGGTCAAAATTGTTATCCGATTTAAAAAAACGTTTGATTATATCACCGTGCCATGGTTATGAAGGTTGAGTTTGAATTTCGTGAAAATCGGACCAAAATTGACGGACAAAATGGCCGCCATTTGTACGCGAATAGTGTGAAAATATGTTATATCAAGGTTGTGAACAGTGTAGAGGTCACAATTTTGAACCGATTTGGATGAAACTTGACATGCATGTTTATAAACCAAAGATCTTGGTTCCTTTCGATATTTGCGCCAATCGGATCGTAACTTCCTGAATTATGGCCCCTGATTGTCCGAAAAATCGCTCTTTTTAGCTTGTGGTCCCTCTGGAGGTCAAAATTGTTATCCGATTTAAAAAAACGTTTGATTATATCACCGTTTCATGGTTATGAAGGATGAGTTCGAATTTCGTGAAAATCGGACCAAAATTGACGGACAAAATGGCCGCCATTTGTACGCGAATAGTGTGAAAATATGTTATATCAAGGTTGTGGACCTTATAGATGTCACAATTTTGAACCGATTTGGATGAAACTTGACATGTATGTTTATAACCCAAAGATCTTGGTTCCTTTCGATATTTGCGCCCATCGGATCGTAACTTCCTGAATTATGGCCCCTGATTGTCCGAAAAATTGCTTTTGTTCGCTTTTGGTCCCTCTGGAGGTCAAAATTATTATCCGATTTAAAAAAACGTTTGACTATATCACCGTTACATGGTAATGAAGAGAGAGTTTGAATTACGTGAAAATCGGACTAGAATTGACGGACAAAATGGCCGCCGTTTGTACACGAATAGTGTGAAAATATGTTATATCAAGGTTGTGGACCCTATAAAGGTCACAATTTTGAATCGATTTTGATGAAACTTGACATGTATGTTTATAACCCAAAGATCTTGGTCCCTTTCGATATTTGCGCCCATCGGGTCATTACTTCCTGAATTATGTCCCCAAATTGTACGAAAAATCACCCTTTTTAGCTTGTTGTGCCTCTGGAGGTCACAATTATTATCTGATTTAAAAAAAAACAGGTTTGATTATAAAAACCAAACAAATTCTAATGATTTTCTGATAATTCCTTAATATGTGACAACTCTTGTTGACTGCCCGGACGATTTGGCTGCTGTGTGGGCGTATGTTTCGTTGCCTGGCAACCTATTTTTTGTATGCAGAAAGAGAAATCCCGAGTAACATTCTAACCTAAGTCCCACTCACTGAGGGGCCGTGCCCGTGATATAAAACTACTGAAACATGTTATAGCATAGTTTGTATTAATGGACCGACAATTGAAGTAGGCTTACACCTACTCCTAGTCTAGGTTTATGTTTTTTATATTTTTTTTTTAATGTTGTGGTTATTAACATCAAAGCGGGGGTAAAAGCTTATGAAACAGGGGAACTTTGTCTGGTAGTTTGTAAAGAGTCTTAACAACTTCAAAAACTACGAGGGCGTGTATATATAAATTCTGTCTCTTCGAAATGCAGTCGTTAGATCTTACTGGAGTGTTAATATCGGCGGCGTAACCACAACAAAAAACCTAAACAGAGAGAAAAGGGGACGGGGTTAAACGTCCACTCGACGCAAACTTTTTGTCATTTCGGGGCCAACAGATAGCTCAATTTAATTTCAATAATTCGCTTGGGCGTAGGGGTCTTTAGCAGTTGGAGGAAACCGGAGGAACCCTTAGAAAACCCACGCCTTTTCACTGCGGAATCGAAACCGCGCCAGACCTTATGATACAGCCCGTTTATTCAAGTATAAAAGATTAATCATTAGTGTACTTTATTATTGATGTACATAGTAAAAAATATATTCATTAAAGCTACAATTTCATCTTTTTAATTTTATATTTTTAAAATAAAGCCCTGAAATAGATGGTAATTATAAACAGTCCTACCTTGTTAAAGAATAATCCTATAATTAAATAATTCACTATTGCCAGTTGAGGAATTTGCAAAAATATTATTTTCATCTTCAAATTCAAACGTTTGAAGACAGCCATTCCATGGGGAGAATAGAAAACCAAGGGAGGTAATTGTATAATTATTTCCGATGTTAATGATTTTCAAGTATGGGAAATAATGCCTATGATCATATAATAGTGAGTTGACAACCGTTTGAACAAAAGACATAGAAAATATTCAATTCTCTCGCTTTAAAGATACATTTCGGAAGATTTAATAAAGAGCTGGCAGTTCTCACTAGAGAGAGAGAGAGAGAGAGAGAGGGAGAGAGAGAGAGAGAGGGAGAGAGATAGATGGGTTTAACGTCCACTCGACACAAAATAGGTAATTTCGGGACTAACATATGGTTTAATTTTATTTCACTAATTCGCTTGCGCGTAGGGGTCTTTAGCAGTGGGAGGAAAACGGAGTGCTCGGAGAAACCCCACGAGATTGGACAGGCGACCCTACTCCTTGCCACGTAAAACCGGGGATTCGAAACCAGCTATGAACTATAATTATACACCTGTGAATACTCTATTAGGATCGGCGGTTGGGATGGCCTAGTGGTCTAGAGTGCCGCGCTTAGACCTCTAGCTGGTCGGTCACCTCTGGCTTGCTGCTGTGGTTTCGAGCCCTGGTGTGAGCGTATGTGGCATGGAAATAGGGGTGCCTTCTCAACCTCGTGGGTTTCCTCCGGGCACTCCGGTTTCATCCCACTGCTAAAGACCCCTACGCGCAAGCGAATTATTGAAATAAAATTAAACCATATGTTAGTCCCGAAATGACCTAGTTTGTGTCGAGTGGACATTAAGAGCTCTCTCTCTCTCTCTCTCTCTCTCTCTCTCTCTCTCTCTATTTGGATCACGTGTTTTTTCGCATTTTCTTAGTGTGCCGTTCAAAATTTCGCGTCATACGTAGAAAGATCTCGCGGCACATTGGGTTGAGAATCATTGGTTTAGCCCGTTATTTGGAACAAAGGGTATTCAAGATAGATCGATAAATAATCAGACCTCGTCACCGGCATTTATGTTAACTGAAGAATCTAATTAACTGTTACTTCATGGTTATTCAACCTTGTAAGATGACTTCCTTGAGTATAATATAGAGAGAGGTTAGGAAGAACAAACGTGGTGTATTTGTAAAGTGACTTGAAGAAACGCTCTGTGAAGAGACATTCAACAAATTTAGTCATTACGGTTTAGCGCCAACAAAAGTAATCAGATAAGACTGGTCAAAGTCGCATTGGGTCGACGGAAAGGTCAATTATCCGAAAAGGTCAATTATTATCCGAAAGTTGCAGTAAAAACTCTTTTTCTGACACTTCCTTTCATAAAAGGAGTGTGTGTGAGAGAGAGAGTGAGAAAGAGGGAGAGACAGAGAGAGATAAAGAGAGCGAGCTCTTAATGTCCACTCGACACAAACTAGGTCATTTTGGGACTGGCATATGTTTCTATTTTATTTCAATAATTCGCGTTAGGGTCTTTAGGACAGGACAGGCGACTCTTCTCCTTGTCGCATTCAACTGGTGAATCGAAACCACACCAGTTGACTCAATGACAGACCTTATGATTCAGCGCGTACGTGCTAACCATTCGAATATCCACCCCACCCACCCCTTTCATATGGTTTAATATTTCTAGAATGATGATTCGGATGACAATTTTTAAATCACAGAACAATCGGATAAAAATGACAATTTGTAAATTAAACGTTTATTTTGAAATCACAGAACAATCGTGTTGCTTTAAAAAGAGAAACAAATGAAGTCCTTTAACGAACAAATAACTGATTCAAATTGTCATATTACAAACAGTTCCAAAAATTTATTTTGAAATCTTTTAAAAGATCTGGTGGGGCTACTGAATTTTTGGAGGGGCTGAGAACACTCCTAATATAAGAAATAAAATATACTTCTGCGTTACAAGCAAGAATATAATACACAGTTGCCCGTACGAATTATGTCCATCACATTCTCACCGAGTGTCTAGACTGTTTTATTATGAATATATTTTTCAAATTCAGGATGACAGGAAAAACATCGAATAATTGCTTTGTAATTGCACTCGCTCAGATATATATCATACAATGTACTGGAAGAGACTCTTAGCCATTTTCCGTCGCCGTAGCAGCGCTATTAGGACGCCATCTCGGACTGACGGGGGCTGGGATGGCCTAGTGGTCTGGAGTGCCACGCCTCGACCTCTAGCTGGCCGGTCACCTCTGGCTTGCGGCTGGGGTTTCGTGCCCTGGTGTGAGCGTATGTGGCATGGACATAGGGGCGCCTTCTCAACCTCGTGGGTTTCCTCCGAGCACTCCGGTTTCCTCCCACTGCTAAAGGCCCCTACGCGCAAGCGAATTATTGAAATAAAATTAAACCATATGTTAGTCCCGAAATGACCTAGTTTGTGTTGAGTATACATTAAACCCCATTTCTCTCTCTCTCTCTCTCTCTCTCTCTCTCGAACTGACGGGGATAGTACACGCAACATTCTGCTACGATGATGGAAAATGGTCTCAGAACGCGTCAAGATGGCTGTCCAACTTCATGGGCTTTCTCCGGGTCCTCCAGTTTCCTCCAACTGGTAAAGACCCCCTCTCTTTCTCTTTCTCTCTCTCTTTGGTTTTTTTGCTGTGTTTACTTATAATTTCCCCGGTGGTTTGAACATGCATTGTATTTCTCAAGTGATAGTTAATATTAATAACTTGAAGTAAAATAGCACATATTCTTCTTTACCTCTGATTTGATTTTTTTTCTTCTTCACAAAATTGAACTCAGCAGGCCCGGATCCAGGATTTGTCGAGGGTGGGGGGTGGGGGGCATACATTGGAGCAAAAGGTAATCACCAGGCTACGAGGTTCTGAGTGACCGAGACTAACTCATTATGATACCGACCCTAAACAGAAACTAAAATATGGGAATCCCATTGCTGGCTGAAGGTACTGGTCTGAAAGGTGATGACCAGTCTCACTGGGGCTGAGCGGCGGGGGTGGGGGTGGGGGGTGACACGGCCCCTTGCGCCCCCCCCCCCCCCCTCGATACGCGCCTGCTCAGTATTCCGGATTCTTATTATAACGACAAAGAAAGAATATAATGAACTATTGGAAGCCTTTATTAATGAACTATTGGATAAGAGTCTCCTCCAGTACATCGCACGATGTAAATCTCAACAAGTAGGCCCACATGAGGGCAATTACAAAACAACAACAAAGCAACTATTCGATAAGTCAATTCGCTATCCCATTTATAGCATTTCTTAAAACAGGTAGAACCTACTCTAAACTGTCTATATGGTCGATTAATACTACCACGCTGTTTCTCTTGTGCTTCTTCGTCTTCTTCTTATAAGTGAAACCAATTTAACATCTTGACGTCATGAGACGAAGACAAAAAAAAGACAATCAATTCCTCCATTAATTGTATAATTTAAAGCGAGAATTTCATATTTTCCAAGAAAGTCAAAACATAATTATTTCTATGTCTTTTGCTCAATAGGTTGTCAATTCTTCACTATTATACAATCATAGGTATAGTATCATTCTCACACTTATAAAATCATTGACACAGGAAATAATAATACAATTACCCCCCCCCCCCGTGTTTTTCTATACCCCCCCCCATGCTATAGCTATCGTCAAACGTTTGAATTTGATGTTGAAAATGATATTTTTGCCAATTTCTCAACTGACAATACATTGAATAATGTGACTAATAGGAATATTCTGTAACAAGGTAAGACTGTTTATAAGAAAATAAATAATACCCTTATTCTAAGTACTAGATGTTTAAGTGTCCTACCTGTTGTGTAAATTATCCATTACAACCTATTTTACTTGTCTAGGGGCTTCGAAAATATTTTAAAATCCAAGTCACATTTGAAAAGGTTTACGTTAGACTTTTTTCAAAATAGGTTTGTTAAGATGAAATTTATATCATCATTTAATTGGAATATTGTAAAATAATACGATTTGTTGACCAGAATGAAGATTGTGACATATTTTTCAGTTACAACAAGAGTGTTATTGGGCCTTTAAAGGCTCTATTTTAATATATATTATTTCAAAAATATAACTTAAAAATATGAAATTGTAGCTTTAATGTGTTCTGACTTTATTCTTAGATCTACTTCAGCAAATAAATCAATCGATATCTATTTATTCATCGTGTTATTGTATGTGTTACACGTAGGAGGATTTGGTGGCCGGATTGTTAGCGCGTGCGTATTGCATCCTAAGGTTTGTTATTGAGTCATCTGGCGCCGTTTCTATTATCCGGTTGTACGTGACCACTAGTCGGGTCACCTTTTCAACCTCGTGGTTTTTCTTGCGGTCCTCCGCCCCCCCCCCCCCCATTGCTAAAGACCACTACGTCCAACCTAGGGTGATCACCTTTGTTTGGTCATATTGCGGGACATCATTATCTTTTTAAAAAGGACTGAGGCAGTATGCATAACAATGTTGATATATAGTTACTTCACTTTTTGACATACCAACAATAGAAAATCAAACTATGAAATATTCACGTAAGCTTGGTTTGTATTCGTATGTCATATGATATGCATATATAATTACAACAAATTTTGTTGGATAATAATACATAGCAACAATATATATTCAAGTCATATAATATTCATATCGTATGCCAGCATCATCTTGCATTTCAAAAAAGCAAACACAATTTCTTTTGTAGCTGTAAATGAATAAATTATTAATTTGCACGACAGAACCGTTTGAAAGGGTGCGTGTAAAGATCATGACGTTGAATGAAAGTTACAATCAAATGGCTGCCGAATTATCATCCAGGTATATTAATTGTTTATCGCCAAAATTAAAACATGCCGAACGTAATTGAATCGTATTGAGATTTTATCGCTGGTGTTTAATCATGCTGAATGCTGTGAAACTTATTGAGATTTTATAATAACTGAGTATTAAGGATGTTATGCTGGTTAAAGATGCATTAATTAAGAGCTTAATGAGCCTATTGCTGATCTTTCGTTTGACCTCAATGTTATATAAATAATTTATGCAACATTTATTTACATACCAGGCCCATAATCAACTCTCTAGAACTTCGGATGGGTTTGATTTTCAACAGATTTATGATTTAATTTAAAAATGACAATCAACACTACACTGTTCTGTAAACGACTTCTCTCAGAATGAAGTAATTGTACTGACATTTTCAACATATTCCCTTTTCATTATCCATTTTTTAAACTATTATTACCAGAACTGTCGGCTCTCTATCTAAACCTTACGTAATACATTTAATAACTTTTCCTGATTGATCATCATGTCATGCCATATTAATAATACAAGATACCTTTACACCATCATCTGTTATGCATTAATAGGTTATTTGAATTTTAGTAATTCAGAGACAAGAAAGCGAATGCAATTGATACCCAATTAGATTAAGTGTATACAATAGAGTAAAATAGAGAACAAGGCAATTCGATATATCCGTCATCGTCGAGTGGCCTAAAACCCCATTTTTCTTTTTCCCTCTCCCTTCTCTCTCTCCTTCGACTGTTTTGAGTTTTAAATGGCCCACTGACAATGATTGACCGTGGTTGTTTATTCCATAGAAAAGGTCTAGCGTAGACAAAGCACGTTTTCCAAGTTGTAAGTTAATAGTTGGAGGTTCAGAGACAAGAAAGCGAATGCAATTGATACCCAATTAGATTAAGTGTATACAATAGAGTAAAATAGAGAACAAGGCAATTCGATATATCCGTCATCGTCGAGTGGCCTAAAACCCCATTTTTCTTTTTCCCTCTCCCTTCTCTCTCTCCTTCGACTGTTTTGAGTTTTAAATGGCCCACTGACAATGATTGACCGTGGTTGTTTATTCCATAGAAAAGGTCTAGCGTAGACAAAGCACGTTTTCCAAGTTGTAAGTTAATAGTTGGAGGTTTTAGAAGATGTATGTTTTTACAAAATTTATTCAATTATAAAATGTGGATTAATTATATTCATTTAATTTTATTTCCTTTGTGTGATGTTAGTCGTGATGTTGTCGGTTGTGCTGGTGGTTGTAGTTGTAATGCAAGACAGGGGGTGGGGTGTCAATGTTAAATTATATTCGTTAATTTCTGTCTAGGTTGTGTGCAATATTTTCCAATTCTTATGTTTATTACATATATAAATGTAAATGAAATAGGGGGTTAACGCCCGACTGGGCCCACGAAGAGGTGCATACGCCATATCCTATGTCCAATGAAGGAAGTTGTGCCCGGGACCGGTGCTACGGCCTACTCTTATATTGAATTCCAACTGCCAAGTATTTTTTTACGTCTCATCCGAATGAGTATACGTTATCCAAGGCCCTCTGTGTTGTAACAGTGGCAAGGGGAACCGCACCGGTGGATTTCAGTATGATGTACAGGGAAAGGTCATCTACAATTGCAAGTTGGTACCAAAAGACATTCTAAAGGAATTTGTGGTGGGTCTTTCAGTATTTTCACTAAACTAATACTCAAATACACTATCGCAAGACTAGCTTCACGCATATTACTGTAATAGAAATCGTCCATGTGAGGAATTGCAGGACATTTTGACTGATATTCGGGACGCGGGACATGGAAACATTTTGCGGGGCAGTCCCGCGAAATGCGGGACGGGTGGTCACCTTAGTCCAACCTCGTGGGTTTTCTCCGGGTCCTCCGGTTTCCTCCCACTGCTAAAAGCCCCTACGCACAAGCGAATTATTGAAATAAAATTCAACCATATGTTAGTCCCAAAATGACCTAGTTTGTGGTCCTTAACCGTTACCCTCTCTCTCTCTCTCTCTCTAAAGACCACAACGCACAAGCGAATTATTGAAATACTGTTGAACCATATGTTAGTCCCGAGTGGACGTTAAACCCCATTTCTCTCTAAGTGGGTAAGACGCTGCCACGCTAGCTTGGCGGCCGCGTGTTTCTTGGGGTTTCCGACGTAGTCTCCTTCGTCAGTGGGGCAGGACGAAGGGATCAGTCGGTGCAGAACAGTAGGACCTTAAACCCCATTTATTCATCTCCGGGGTCGGGTGTTCCCTCCTTGCACTGGCCGAGAATGTCCATCAGTGGTACAGGTCGGAGGGCCTGGCAAGGACAGCCGCCTGTCGCTGGGATTGGACAAAAACCCAGACTCCCGTGTATAAATTGACATGCACGTAAAAGATCCATTGCCAGTTTGAATTCAATATAAGAGTGGGTCATAGTGCCGCTGCCCGTGCAAAATTTCCCTGGGGGTTGGGATGGCCTAGTGATCTAGAGTGCCGCGCTTCTACCTCTAGCTGGCCGGTCACCTCTGGCTTACGGCTGTGGTTTCGATCCCTAGTGTGAGCGTATGTGGCATGGAGATAGGAGCGCCTTGTCAACCTCGTTGGTTTCCTCCGAGCACTCCGGTTTCCTCCCACTGCTAAAGACCCCTACGCACATGCAAATTATTGAAATAAGGTTAAACTATGTGTTAGTCCCGAAGTATGCTAGTTTGTGTCGAGTGGACGTTAAACCCCATCTCTCTCTCTCTCTCTCACACACACACACGCACACACAAAATCTCCCTCATAGCACACTGTATGGCGCATGTCTGTCTTCATTAGCCCATTGCGAAGTAGAAAAGTATTTTATTTGATTGCTTACATAATGCAGTTTTAATTTTTAATTAGTTCAACAAATAAATCAGTCGATAAAACACAAACCAAACAACGATTAAAACATCGATGATATACTTAGGAAATAAATGGGGTTGATAAATTAATTAATCAACGTCGGTTGTTTGTTTTTTGTTGTTCCTGTTGTATTCTAAGACTTTTCTGTCGTCGCAAAACCAAATAACCCAGTCAGCAAATACATACATCGATTCAAAACGTCTAGAATGATTGCATAAAAATAAATTGATTTTCTGGCCTTCGTTAAAATCCAATGATTCTGGCCCCGAGTTCACAAAGCATTCTCAGACTTAAATAGTTAAGAGTTAAATAAAGAGTTGGTCATTCTTGTTGTAATATACTATTCAAAAAAAGTAGGGGATATTTAACAAAATGAAATGAAGTTCACATTCATCGATTTATTCCAAATGATCGTTAGACTAAGTAGGGCACAGACTGACCATTATAGGGGTAAAATGACACCCGGGGTCAAACAGCAAAGTTACCACAGCATCACAACAAAGTCAGTAACGGGTAAATCCTCCTCTGTTTGAAAAACAAGCATTGATCCGACGTGGCATACTCCTAATGAGACGTCTAAGGTCATTTTGGTCCAGATTGTCCCATTCCTGTTGCAACGCAGCAGCAAGTTCTTGGACATTGGCAGGACGTTGTTGACGTTGACGTAACCTCTGTCCAAGCATGTCCCAGACATGCTCGATGGGGGAGAGGTCGGGACTCAGAGCTGGCCAAGGTAATGTGGTGATGTTCTGTGGTTGGAGGTAACCTGAAACGATCCTGGCCCTGTGACATCCTGGAAGATGAAACGGCGGCCACGACGTCGTGCGAACGGCACAACATCGATTGCCAAGATATTGTCCCGGTAGTACTGGCCTGTAACACGCCCTGCAACAACATGTAAAGCCGTTCTTCCAGCAACAGTGATGCCTCCCCACATCATAACAGAACCACCCCCAAATCGATCATGTCTGATGACGTTAACGTCTTGGAAGCGCTCATTTCGACGACGCCACACCCTCCTACGTCTGTCCAAAAAATCAACAGTGAACCTTGACTCATCTGAAAACATCACATTGCTCCAGCGTCGATTATCCCAGTGTTGACGATCCCTACACCAACGACGTCTTGCCTGAATGTGATGATCTCTCAAACAAGGGATCACGCGAGGACGTCGGGCGCGAATGTGACCCCTATGCAATCGATTCCGAATCGTCTGGCCACTCACTCTCACACCAGTGTCTGTTTGAAGATGGGCGCTGATCTGATTTGCTGTGATGACACGATTTCTCAAGGCCGAGGTACGGATAAATCGATCCTGGGCTTGAGTTGTCGCCCTTGGTCGACCTGAGCGTGGTCTGTCCTGTACAGATTGTGTATCACGGTATCTGGACCATAGCCTGCTTATGACAGACTGACAAACATTCATCGTCCGCGCCACAACCGCCTGTGTTGTGCCGATCTGTAGCATGCCAAGGGCGCGTAACCTTCCATTTTGGGTAAGCCGACGCATATCAAAATTTGTTTTCTGGTCACTAAAACAATTAAACTGATGTTTCCACCCTGGAATTCAATGCCACAATGACTGTAACATTCAAAGTCAGAGTCGTGCAAATCTTGGGTTGGACCCCCATGATGATCCAAAGCATCACCTGCATTCCATGCGGTAGCTATTGGTGCGTTTGGGCGTCACATGTAACTGGAAATGTTTCTTCTGTTAGGTTGTATAGTGACTTTTTTCGTAGTCATTTGCATATTTTAGTATTATGCCCCCAAAATCAAATATCCCCTACTTTTTTTGAATAGTGTATTAGCGACTTAGCCTCGCTTACCCATTTTTAAATTAAATTCTTAATTGGCGAACCGTTCTAATCTAGTTAAAATCTCGGGTATCCGATGCCATCGAGAGTTAATTATGGTCTTGGTTTGGTAATAAATGTCTAATTGATAGTTAATATAACATTTCAGGCCTGATTTAGCTTTCAACCACTGTTTATGATAAATATCTGTGATCCCGAAACACACAACTTTTCACATAGTTTCTTATTTATTTTTTGATACATTAAAACAAAATAGGGCTATATTTTAGTTGAAATAAGTTGAACAATATGGAGTAAATTCTTGACTGTAAGTCTCAGAATACTTTGTGAACTCGAGATCTGAAGTGGATTCTTGTTCCAATATACATCAGACATAGGGTGGATAAAGTCAAAGATCCTACTCAGACCTTTTAAATTTACTAAGCCACGGGTATAAAAACATCCTGGAAGATTTGCGTTGTTTTTCTTTGGCCACAGAAGTACTCGAAGAACTCCTACAGATCTAAAGCATTATCAGGGGCGGATCCAAAGGGGTGGGATGGGTGTGTGGTCCCACCCTGCTCAGCTACATAAAAAGAAATTAATGCCCTGCATCAATGAAATTAAATCAGAATGGGATCCTACATCATTGTGAAATGATTTCACCCTTTAAAAAGCCCAATTTCTATGTATGTCTAAGTAATTTAGAGAAGATGATGGCAGATATCCATAAAATGAACCTGTCAAACCCCCTCCTGCAAAAATTCCTTGATCCGTCCCTGATTATTTATGTTGTAGATGAAGAATATTGGCTCACAATTGATCGTGGTTTTAAAATAAAATAGCTCTTTTATATCCAAAACAAAGGGTAAAAACAACATCACGTCTACTCGCGACATCTTGGGTTTTTTTTCTGTCAGTGCAAGAAGGGCTTTTTCGAATAGAATATGTTAGGTTAAGCTGACAAACTAATCCTGTATTGTCACGCATACTTTGTAATTAAAAGAAAGATCCTGTTTCGTTTCGTTATTGTCGTTCAAACTTTCGTGTTGCTTGCCTTTACTACACTATTATCTGGAAGAGTTGTTGTCATTGGCGTGCTCTAAATGGTGTGAGCGATTAGCCTATGAAATGGTCTGTTACGGCGAGCTGTGGGCGTGTTTTGCACGGAACTGTAGGTAATCTACTAGTAACATCAATGCTGATTGATTACTTAAATGCCTAATGTTATGGGTCAAACGCGCTCGTATGACTTCTGATGTGACCTTTCGCAACAACCGGTCAAATCTGCAAGTAGTGTAAGGCTATTGAAAGTATAAAAAAAAAAACGAAACGAAATACAGATCTGTATTTTATTGAGATTGAAGATCTTTAGCCACCCTCAACCTAATGAAATCGAAAAATTGAAAATGAAACTCTTCTAAACGGAAATAAAAATAATGGTTGAGGATTAAACTTACATTTCTCAAGAGCTGCATCTATTGAAAGCCTTTCATTAATAGGCCTAAAATGTTATATAAACTATTAACCAAACATTTATTAACACGAAAAGAACTTAATCAACTCTCGATAACTTAATCAACTCTCGATGCCATCGAGAGCCTGTGATATTTACTAGATTAGGATTCAATCTGCTGCTCAGCTTTTATTCATGATTTAATCATGAAATGCATAATCGAAGCTATGTTTTTATCGTACCGACTTAAAGCCCCAATACCACTCTTGTTGTAACTGAAAAATATGTCCCAATCTTCATTCTGGTCAACAAATCGTATTATTTTAGAATATTCCAATTGAATGATGATATAAATTTCATCTTAACACACCTAATTTAAAAAAATAGGTTGCCAGGCAACAAAACATACGCCCACACAGCAGCCAAATCGTCCGGGCAGTCAACAAGAGTTGTCACATATTAAGGAATTATCAGAAAATCATTAGAATTTGTTTGGTTTTTATAATCAAACCTGTTTTTTTTTTAAATCAGATAATAATTGTGACCTCCAGAGGCACAACAAGCTAAAAAGGGTGATTTTTCGTACAATCAGGGGACATAATTCAGGAAGTCATGACCCGATGGGCGCAAAGATCTAAGGGACCAAGATCTTTGGGTTATAAACATACATGTCAAGTTTCATCAAAATCGATTCAAAATTGTGACCTTTATAGGGTCCACAACCTTGATATAACATATTTTCACACTATTCGTGTACAAATGGCGGCCATTTTGTCCGTCAATTCTAGTCCGATTTTCACGTAATTCCCTCTTCATTACTATGCAACGGTGATAAAGTCAAACGTTTTTTTTAAATCGGATAATAATTTTGACCTCCAGAGGGACCAAAAGCGAACAAAAGCAATTTTTCGGACAATCAGGGGCCATAATTCAGGAAGTTACGATCCGATGGGCGCAAATATCGAAAGGAACCAAGATCTTTCGGTTATAAACATACATGTCAAGTTTCATCCAAATCGGTTCAAAATTGTGACCTCTATAAGGTCCACAACCTTGATATAATATATTTTCACACTATTCGCGTACAAATGGCGGCCATTTTGTCCGTCAATTTTGGTCCGATTTTCACGAAATTCGAACTCAACCTTCATAACCATGAAACGGTGATATAATCAAACGTTTTTTTAAATCGGATAACAATTTGGACCTCCAGAGGGACCACAAGCTAAAAAGGGCGATTTTTCGGACAATCAGGGGCCATAATTCAGGAAGTTACGATCCGATTGGCGCAAATATCGAAAGGAACCAAGATCTTTGGGTTATAAACATGCATGTCAAGTTTCATCCAAATCGGTTCAAAATTGTGACCTCTACACTGTTCACAACCTTGATATAACATATTTTCACACTATTCGCGTACAAATGGCGGCCATTTTGTCTGTCAATTTTGGTCCGATTTTCACGAAATTCAAACTCAACCTTCATAACCATGGCACGGTGATATAATCAAACGGTTTTTTAAATCGGATAACAATTTTGACCTCCAGAGGGACCACAAGCTAAAATGGGAGATTTTTCGGACAATCAGGGGCCATAATTCAGGAAGTTACGATCTGATTGGCGCAACTATCGAAAGGAACCAAGATCTTTGGGTTATAAACATGCATGTCAAGTTTCATCCAAATCGGTTCAAAATTGTGACCTCTACACTGTTCACAACCTTGATATAACATATTTTCACACTATTCGCGTACAAATGGCGGCCATTTTGTCCGTCAATTTTGGTCCGATTTTCACGAAATTCGAACTCAACCTTCATAACCATGGCACGGTGATATAATCAAACGGTTTTTTAAATCGGATAACAATTTTGACCTCCAGAGGGACCACAAGCTAAAATGGGCGATTTTTCGGACAATCAGGGGCCATAATTCAGGAAGTTACGATCCAATTGGCGCAAATATCGAAAGGAACCAAGATCTTTGGTTTATAAACATGCATTTCAAGTTTCATCCAAATCGGTTCAAAATTGTGACCTCTACACTGTTCACAAGAAAATCAATTGCTAATATCTCGATTCAGAGAGGAGCAATTTGACTGACATTTTCAGCATATTCTCTTTACATCATTTAGTATTTAACTATTACAGTGAGAACTGACAGCTCTTTATCTATTGTTTGATATAAAAGTATCTTTGATAAAGCTTCAAACATACCTAGACTGATGGTTGATTCTAAGTTCGGGCCCGGAGGGAGGGTGAAAATAAAGGTATCTCTTTCTAAACCTACTCATCTTATTTTATTCCCAAATGAATCGTCTAGCCACTGCATCTTATAAGTGCCATAATGTTCAAAAAGAATGGAAAGAAGCGGAATAAATTAATCGCATTTCTCTCGGGCAAATAAAATAATATGTTTGGGCGTTTCTTTCATTGTTCACAAAGAAAGAGATGAAAAAACCCCGAATTAATGACATGTTTTAGTCGATCATTGAGATTTCTCTTGAACAAACATAAAACGTGTTGTTCTTGGGCATTACTTACATCGTGTATTAAAATGAAAAAGAATACCATACTCTTGTTGTTTTTTTTTTTTTTTACATAGATCCTATAATGTGATCAAAATAGTAATAAAAACCCCCCACCAATATCTGTTCAACGGAAAAAAAACTGGAGATTAAGATTAAAAGATTAAATGATTACAGTGTGGGTCATTTCGGAGGTAACATGGTACAGTTTTATGTGGTGTGCACCGAATATTAACCTTCAGATTACGTGGAGAGAGAAGCACAAACTCCCCATGACAATACCAATGGTTCTTCGGAAAACGTTCAGCAAACACTTTAAAAACAAAGAAGTCTAAAGCAACCATGGTAATAAAAACAATTTATTGATGTATGCTGTAGTAATCTTCATAACATTTAATATGTTAAAACAATGCTGTGGTAGATTTTAATATGATAAAACAATGCTGTGGTAGATTTTATATTTTCAAACAAAACTGTGGTAGATTTGATAATCTTAAACAATGTGGTAGTACATTTTAATATTTTAAAACAATGCTGTAGTACGTTTCAATATCATAAAACAATGCTTGTTTTCCTTTTTCATTTATTTATTTTTTTTTTTAAAAAAACACCTGTAGTATATTTTAATATTTTAAAACAATGCTGTAGTACATTTTTAAACAATGCTGTAGTAAATTCTTCTGTTAGAAAAAACATTTTGTCCGGCAAATACTAACGAGTTGAAATTAATAAATAACGTATAAAAGTTGTAAACCTGTTAATAAGAAGCAGGGTTGTATCGTTTTATTATATTTTATAAAAGTTACAATAAATTAACACTTATAGTGAGATGCTGTAGTACAAATAAAATGTGAATTAAAAAAAGTAACAGTTTCCCCGAAAAGGTTACAAACACACAAGAACACATTAACAAGACAATAGATAGCAAAAATTTCAGTATATAAATGAAAAAATATCACATTTAGTACTTGTTTTGTAATTAAGTATTTGTTTTGTAATTTAGTACTAGTTTAGTAATTTAGTACAAGTTTTGTAATTTAGTACCAGTTTTGTAATTTAGTACTAGTTTTGTAATTTAAATTGAGTATGGATCAGAAACTGAAGCAAATATGGACTATGAAAAGAATACTTATTTTATAATTATGGTAAAATGATTTCCCAAATCCACCATTATTTCAATTCATTGGGTATATTGTGTTATTAACCATTTCAATTGAGTTGGAATCGCTCCAGTCGAAATTGTCTCCCCTTCAACAGGCAAAGTCATATTTCGATTTTACACATGGCATATGACTCATTAGGGAAAATATGACCTTCAACATGTGTTTGAAAGTATGCAAACTCAGACAACACTTCATATACTGATTTTCATTGGTTTAAAAGTGGAGGCTAATGCAACCACAATCAAGGCCAATTTTTAATCATCAGTCATGCGATTAATATGGTTTCAATGCTGGTCAAGTTCTAAATGATGCAGTCAAAATAACGAGCCATTGGTTCGATTTTGATTTCAACCCCACCTCCACCCCCTCCAATTACCAATAAATAATAGTGTTAAAGGGACAATAACATTCTTGCTGGCTTGGTAGCTCCACAAAATAAATAATACCCTTATTCTAAGTACTAGATGATTAAGTGTCCTACCTGTTGTATAAATTATCCATTACAACCCATTTTACTTGTCCAGAGGGTTCGAAAATATTTTAAAATCCAGGTCACATTTGAAAAGGTTTACGTTAGACTTTTCAAATCAATTGGTTGAATTTTTCCAATTTTTTAAAATAGGTGTGTTAAGATGAAATTTATATCATCATTTTATTGGAATATTCTAACATAATACGATTTGTTGACCAGAATGAAGATTGGGACATATTATTCAGTTACAACAAGAGTGTTATTGGGGCTTTAAGTTGAAAAAAACCCCACACTGACTCAACAGATCAGTAACTGTAAAAGAGAGAGAGAGAGAGAGAAATGGGGTTAAACGTCCACTCAACACAACTAGGTCATTTCGGGACTAACATATGGTTTAATTTTATTTCAATAATTCGATTGCGCGTAGGGGTCTTTAGCAGTGGGAGGAAACTGGAGTGCACGAAGGAAACCCACGAGGTTGAGAAGGTGCACCCATCTCTATGCCACATACGCTCACACCAGGGCTCGAAACCATAGCCGTAAGCCAGAGGTGACCGGCCAGCTAGAGGTCGAAGCGCAGCACTCTAGACCACTAGGCCATCCCAACCCCCTAACTGTAAAAGACATTTCTGAACATGTACATGTGACGAAATATAAACTATTTTGACAGGTCATACATAGGTCTACTTAGAAATAAAAACTGGGTAAGGTAAACAACTAAATATTTTGACAGCAGGCTAAAAGCAAGAATTTTAGCACATTTTTTGTAAAATATATACAGATTGCAATTTAAAATTCAGCAATGAATCTGTTTTTTTCTGTATTAATTGGAAGAGCTAGAATGTTACTGCCATATTTTTTGCTGATAAGATTTTACAGTATTATTCTCCAGGGACCTGTTTCCACGAAATTTTAACTAAGATAAAATCCAAATTTTAGCAATTTGATAGGATAATGATGGATTGGTTTTAGTGCTTAGCCAATCAAAATTGAAATATCGACTAAAATTTGGATTTTATGTTTAGTTAAGATTTCGAGAAACAGGGCCCTGGACGCCATTTTCATAGGCAACAATCATTGGTTTACCAAATAAGCATCATCTTATCCTTATCAAGCACAATGACCTTTCGACGAGGATACTCTCGTCTTCACAAAGCAAATGGTAAAGACTAGAGTATCCTCGTCGAAACGTCGCTTAATATCAAACTCAGTAATTGTGTATCCCATAAAATTGTACCTTGTGTTATATGTTCAATGCCAATCAAAGAAGATATATATTCTGAGCTAAGATATCACTGTAGTTTTGACAACATATGTGCATTGTGGAATTCAGTGCACTGGTATATTTGAGACTTAGGCTTGCTTTCTCATTTTTAAATTAAATATTTAATGGTGAACCATTCAAATCTAATCTTTTAGAGGCATTTAGTAACTGGAAAGAGCAATACACAAAAACACATACTTATGGAATAACAGCCACTTAACCTTGAGAGAATACTCTTCGAAACGTCGCCTAAATAAATTAAGTAGCTGTTATTCCATAAGTATGTGTTTTTGTGTATCATTCAAATCTAATTAAAATCTTGAGTATCTGATGACATTGAGAGTTGATTATGGTCTGGTTTTGTTAATAAATGTCTGATTAATAATTTAGATGCAGAGTTGACATTTCTCACTGCAGGCTTAATGGTTTAAAACTAGAATTTAATGTATTCTATCTTTCTGTTTGAATAAAATTCAGATCCAATTTTAATTAAATTAAAAGTTAGCAATTAAATGGAGTCTTTACAGGAGTTTTATCTGAAAGCTGGCTTCACTTTTTTCTTTTCAATTTTCACTTTATTGTCTTGTTTTTTATTTTTCTCATCTTTTTTCTTTTTGTCTTCTTTTTTAACATTTTTCTTATTTCTTTCTTCTTCTCGGTCTGAAAAACAAAAATCAAACTATTGTATTTATACATTCAAGCTATTCTTACATGTAAGTTTATAAATTAAAGGAATTCTTACATGGGTGTGATGTGATGAATTTGTACATTAAAGGAATTCTTACATGTGATATGATGTGATTAATTTATACATTAAAGGAATTTCTTTCAGATGATATGAATTTATAAATTAAAGGAATTCTTACATGTGACATGATGAATTTATACATGAAAGGAATTCTTACATGTGACATGATGAATTTATACATGAAAGGAATTCTTACATGTGACATGATGAATTTATACATGAAAGGAATTCTTACAAGTGACATGATGTAATTTTTGTATACTTTAAAGGAATCATTCCATATAATATGATGTGATGAATCTATATATTAAACGGATTCTTTCATGTGATATGATGTGATGAATGCCTATACATTAAAGGAATTCCTACATGTGTTATGATGAATTTATACATTAAAGGAATTCTTACATTTGTGCTATGATGTGATGAATTTATACATTAAAGGACTTGACCAATTTATATATCAAAGGAATTATTACGTGTGACTTGATGAATTTATACATTGCTGGAATTCTTATATGTGATGTGATGAGTCTGTACATGAACTGTAACTTTTTGGGCTGGAAACTGTCCATGTAACTTTGTTGTTTTGGCTACTGGTTAAAAGCCTCTATATATATTTGTAATACAATCATTGATGTATTTTACATATTGTTTTCAAGCACAAAGAATGATACAAGAACACTTGTCGGATCATATGTATAATAAACCAGTGATTGTATTTTATACAAATATTGTAGTGTTCATGCAGCCAATCCTAAAGGCCACACAAGGACTATATGACTGGTTAAATTGTGTTTGACTTCCATTATTGACAACATAATTCATCTTATAAGGACTGTATTTATCGTCTCGCAATCAAAGTGGGGGAATTTGAGATTTAAAGATCATCATAGGGCCATAGGGCCGTAAAAATTTTGTGATTTTTGTTAATTAGACAAGTATAATATGCAGTGGGATTTCACAGAGTTTTAAAATAAACAAAGCTCTATTTGAAATGGTCTGTTTGATCTACCAGTACATTTATTTCAAAAGTGATAATTCCTTTTTAGTATGACTGTCATCATTTTATATGATTGCGACCATATTCATTTATGCAAACTTCAGAAAAAAGTCAACACATGTAAATACATACAAGTTCCATTGTATTAAAGTTAAAAACACTATTATTAAAAATCAAATCAAAACAAAGCACAATTGAAAATTATCATATTGTTATCATCATTTAGCTGAAAGAATGAACTCACACATGGGAATCTGTTTCCAAAACCTATTAGATCTGGGTCAAAAATTAAATTGTCTATAATTCATGGATAAGGGAAAAATATGGTTTATCTCATAAGAGAATCATATGGGATCATCAAGTAGGGATATATTATGTGTTTATATCTCAACAGGGCAGGACCGTATCTCGCGGTGGTGCAGGAGGTACCAGAAAAATAAGGTGCCCCCCCTCTATCAAAAAACCATAATGATAATTTGACAATCTTTCAATTATAAAATAATGTATATACTTGATTATGAACACAGAGGTACTGATCAGTCGATCGGTTTTAAGGGCGCCCTGATCCAAACTTTCTTATATCACTTACGTGGAGGCTATGGCACCCCACCACTCTTTTGCACCCCTGCTTTTAAAATCCTACATATAGTCCTGCAACAGGGGATTTTAAAATGGGGAATTATATGGTTGATAATACAATAAGGGAATTGTATGGTTTATATCTCAAAATGTGAATATAAAGTTTAGGAATTTTATGGTGCATATCTTAAAAGGGATTTGGTTTATATATCAAAAGGGAATTATATGGTTTATTTTTGAATGTGGAGAAATTTTATGATTTATATCTCAAAAGGGAATTGTATGGTTTATATCCCAAAAGAGATTCTCCAATATGGTCTGTATCTCAATAGGAAATTATATGGCCTATATCTCAATAGGGGATTGTATGGTGTATATCACAATAGGGGATTATATGGTTTATATCTCAATAGGGGATTGTATGGTGTATATCTCAATAAGGGATTGTATGGTGTATATCTCAATAGGGGATTGTATGGTGTAAATCTCAATAGGGGATTGTATGGTGTATATCTCAATAGGGGATTGTATGGTGTATATCTCAATAGGGAATTGTATGGTGTATATCTCAATAGGGGATTATATATATGGTGTATATCTCAATAGGGGATTGTATGATTTATATCTCAATTACATCCCAATATGAAGATTTTAAAGTAGAGGATTATTATAGGGGATAATAAAGTAGATAATTGTAGGGTTTATTGTATATCTCTCATAAGGGGGAATTTAAAGACGGGAATTATATGGAGTATATCTCCATAGGTAATTATATGGTTTCAATCTCAATAGGGAATTATAAAGTGGGAGATTATACGATATACATTATATCTCAATAGGGAATTATAAAGTGGGAAATTATACAATATATATTATATCTCAATAGGGAATTATAAAGTGGGAGATTATATGATATATATTATATCTCAATAGGGAATTATATGGCTTATGTCTCAATAATGGGTTAAAACTATGAGGAATTATATGGAATTATAAAATGAGGAATTATATGGAGTCATAAAATGGAAAATTACTTGGGATTATAGCACGGGAAATTATATGGGATGAAAACATGGGGAATTATATGCAAATAATAAATGGGGAATTATATACAGTTAATAAATGGGGAATTATATAGGGATCTTTCATTCGTAAAAGCTAAGAAGGGTGGTTAGCATTAAAGGTAAAGTTTATATATGGGACAAACAGGTTTAGGATTCACGCTTCACACGAAAAACCTTTATTTCAGTTATCTTCTTGCCGATTTTCCTCCTGTTTAGTTTCTGCTGATTGTGGTTCATCGCCTGCAGGTTTTCGATCCGACTCAGAACTCCCTTCTTTATTGTTAATTATAGGGTCATTTTGTTCTGGAGTTTTCGGATCATTTTTTTCTGGGCTTTTAGCCTCAGTGTTAGTCTGTTCGACTTCCTGTTTTGTTTTTTTATCTAAAGTGTAAAAAGTTAGTCAACTACTTTTGTTCCTGTTAAACAGAAAAGTGCCACAGAACTGAGAAGTGAAATCATATGTTCTAATACCCCCGTCAGACCGAGGTTGTGTCCTTACTGTGCTTCTACTGTGACAAAAATGGTGTCAGAGCGAGTCAAGATCGCTATAAGCATGGTAAAGGCGTGGTGGAAACGCTTGATATCGTGCTATGGTCTGCGTGGTCGATGATCCGGTCTGACGGGGGCATAAAAGAAGAGCAGGTATTTTTTTTTTTAAAATCTGACAAAAATTGTGATCTCAAGCTTAAACACAATTTTTCCAACAATCAGGGGCCATAAACAAGGAATTTATGGTCCTGTATCGAAAAGAACAGGATTTTTTGTAACCATAATCCAGGAAGTTAGGGTCCGATATGCATCAATTAAAAAAAGAACCAAGTGCTGATAAAAATTTATAAATATACATTTTAAATTTTTGCCAAACTTGGACAAAAATTGTCTAGAGCGTTCACAAGCTAAAACCATGACTTTTTGTACAATCAGGGGCCATAATCCATGCAGTTACGGTCAGATACAAGCTAATATTGTCATAATCCAAGATCTTTTAGATATAAACCTATATTTCAAGTTTGATCAAAATCAAATAAAAATTGTGACCTGTGGAGAGCGTGTCAATAAACAAAACAAACCCACAGATGGAGAGCGGGTACATAATAAGTCCACATAAAAAATTTAGTCAAATAAGCAGGTTGCACGGCTGCATTATCTGAGTACCAAAATATTTTTTTTATATGGCCTTGTTTATTATCTTATTCTACCTGAATGTTTATTAGATGATGATGAAGACGACGATGAGGCAGATGATCGTCTGTCCTTCTTCTTCTCATTTCTGTCTCGAGAGTGATCTCTGCTACGTGAATTATCTCTACTGCGTGAATTATCTCTACTGCGTGAATGATCTCGACTGCGTGAGTTATCTCTGCTGCGAGAGTTATCTCTGCTGCGTGAATGATCTCTGCTGCGTGAATGATCTCGAACTCTACTATCCCGACTTCCCCTCCGCGACCCAGAATACTCAACACCTTTAACAATCTGGTCGTTGACATCTTCTAAAGCTTTTTTAATGGCTTTTTCTGCTGATCTGTCTTTTTGTGATTTGGCCATGTCTAACGCCCGCTCAAACGAATCAACACCTGGCTGTAAATCTCCACATTTTACTGCAAAAACCGAAGAAAAAAAAAATGTCTTGACAAGGAGGAAACACATGAATTGGGAAGGTGACTGTACTCCTTGTCAAATGCCAGATTGAGATCTAAACCACATAACAGACTTTATGATCTAAAGTAGAGAGAGAGAGAGAGAGAGAGTTTTAAGTCCACTCGACACAAAGTAGGCTAGGTTATGGTTTTAATTTTATTTCAATAATTCGCTTGTGCTTAGGGGTCTTTAGCAGTGGGAGGAAACCGGAGTTTAACATCAACTCGACACAAACTAGGTCATTTCGGGAATAACATATGTTTTTTTAAATTTTATTTCAATAATTCGCTTGCACGTAGGGGTCTTCAGCAGTGGGAGGAAACCGGAGGACCCGGAGAAAACCCACAAGGTTGGACAAGCGACCCTGCTCCTTGTCAAGTACTGATCTAAAACTAGGGTTACCAGATTAGTCATAGAAGAAACCGGGACACATATTTTCCTGCGAAGACCAAAGGATAATTCGGCACGGAGCGCCCGCAGGGCGCGACAAAATGAGCGCCGTGTGGGCGCGAATCATTGAGCACCGAAGGCGTGAACTAACTAGGGAGGTTTGGGGGCATGCCCCCCCCCCCCCGATTTTTTTTCATTTCTAGAAGTCGGGAGATGCGTTTTCAGGCATTTTTGTGACGGTAGTTACACTAAAAATATGTTGTTGAATGGGCATTGACGGGCATTATTTCGATTGTCACGTGTTAGTAATGTAGTATTTTTGCTGATGACCCTAACACATACGGTGTCAACTGAACAGGGCCCGTTCAGTAGCCGGGACTATAACAGACAAACCAATAAAATTATTCCCAAGATCATACGTCAATTTCTATATTTATGCACATTCGGAACACAAGGTTAATCTACGAATGCCGATGTATGCCGAATGTATGTGTACTGACTACTGAACTATATTTAGATCAGAAGTGGTGTGCCTTCGTGTTGAAGTAAGAGTGTTTGCAGCAAACACTACTTTTATACATCAATAATCACTAGTTATTAAATGTTATGTGTTCTTATTTTCAATTGAAAAAACACCTGATTTGAAAACCGGGACATTTAGGCACGGAGAAGCCTCGGAACGGGACGACAAAAGGGACCCCCAAAACCGGGACTGTCCCGGTAAAATCGGGACGTATGGTAACCCTATCTAAAACACAAACAGCTTACCTTGTGACTGAGCAATAAGAACGCAGGCATGTAGCTGCCATCCTTCATCTTCCGCTTCTTTGGCTGCGCTCAGTGATTTCTCCCCATAATCACATGCATTTTCGTACTTTTTTAATTCAAAGTAACAACGACCCATCTCGTGGTTGACCCACGTGCTTTCTAATGCTGTTTTACTTAAAGGTATCTTCTGTTCCCAGCTGAAAATAAATGAAAGAAGTTCACAACCGTGATTGCAAAGTTATAAAATTTACAATTTCCATGAATGGAAATGCAGCACCCGTCACAAGTTCATAACCATGACAATTCCCAAGTTCGTAACCTTGAGCATTCCCCAGTTCATAACCTTGATCATTCCAAAGTTCATGACCTAGATTATTACCAAGTTCATAACCTTGATTATTCAAAAGTTCATGACCTTGATCATTTTCGAGTTCATGACCTTGATCATTTTCGAGTTCATGACCTTGATCATTCCCAAGCCAAAGGCAACATTTTAATTAGTTGTGCTGTGTAATTGTTCGTATATCTGGGGATACTAATGGTTCTGTCCGGTGTAATTGTTCGTATATCTAGGGATACATTAATGGTTCTGTCCGGTGTAATTGTTCATATACATGTACCTGGGGGCCCCTAGATTGTCCTGTCTTGTGGGATTGTTCATTTATCTGAGGACACCTAGTTTATATATAGTTCCTACTGACTTAGTTGTGGGAAACTCTGTTTGGCTCTCCCAGAAAGGCTGTCTAAATTCCAAGTCTGGAGTTGCTCAGTAAAGTTGTACGAGTTCCCTGCCTATGGGGAGTGGTTCGATTCCGACAGGAGTAGCCTGACGTAGCTATTTGGTACATGTTTGTGTCTTACACCACATTTCATTGATAATATCAAGTTGAGTAATGCCTTCCCTTTTGTCAGGCATAAATAAATTCATCTTTTCCAGGTCTAATCATTTTATCATTTAGATCAATGCCTAACAAAAAACATTACGCCCAAAAGCTTATAAATTGTTCAATAACTTCTCACATTTCTATAGCTTTCTCGTAATCTCCTTTTCTGGCGTAAACTCGACCAATATTATCTAATGCTCTAGATTTTGCATCTTCAAGATCACTGAAAAAAATAAAAGAAAAAAACATTTCAAATTGTCATAGTAACCAAGTTATTATCTCCCTTTATGCAGGTAATAATCAGGTAATGAAAATGGGCAAAAAACATGCAATGCACTAGAAGGGAAATTTTGCCCGGACAGCAGCTTTATCCAGATAATCCAGAATAACTTTCAATGTCCAACACCAGGAATAAGCGAAAAATAATTTTTTTATTCAGGAGTATTACTGATGTGAAGTTGAAATTTGGTAGGTGAATTAAATACGGAAAATTTTCAAAAGGTGTACCCAATTGTTGTTAGTTTTGTGGTAATTGTATACATCAGAATATAACATTCTCCAATGAGAGAGAGAGAGAGAGAGAGAGAGAGAGAGAGGGGATGGGCACAAGCTATGTCATCTAGGTTGTCATTACCTTTAATTTTATTTCAATAATTCGCTTGCGTGTAGGGGTCTTAAGCAGTGGGAAACCTGGAAAACCCATGAGATGAAACGGCTGACCCTATTCCTTGTCACAATAGTTGACTCAATGAAGGCTTTATGATCTAGCACACACGTGCTAACTATTCAGCAATCCAACCCTCCCTGATAAATGTTCAAGCTAGCTACTCACTGATCATTAGCTAATTCTAAATCTGTTTTGTGGTTTTCTAATGCGGCATCTAATTTGTTCATTTCTAAATGGGCGTTTCCCATACAGCTGTGAATGTTCGCTAAATATTCTGGCTTGTTACGGACTTCATCATCTGACCAACTGTCAATTTTTTTCAAAGTCTTTCGACATTTTTGTAAACTTTCTTCGTACTTTTCTTTTGCTATTGCTATAAAAACAAAAATGACATCATGAGATTTATCTGTATCAAGAGGGTCAATGAAGAGGGTCAAGAGTCATAACATATATAATACAGTGTGTAGGGAAACTTTACTTAAAAGTGGTTATATCTGTCTGCTGCTTCATCGACCTTCAACCTCAGTTTTTTGTCACACTCAAGGCCCTAGCTGTACTCTACATTTTCCCTCTTGCCCGGCCCTCTATTCTGCACAAGGAAAGAGAAGAAAGCAGGCTAGAAATCTTGAGGAAATTTTTCAGCCATCACCAAAATCAAACCCTGGGTGTCCTGGTTACTGAAGTAATGCCTTACTTCAGTGAATAAGTGTGGCTCCAGAATTTGTGCTAAGATCAACATTCATACAAACCTTCGTCTATCTGTTCTAACATTTTCAAAATATATTGCACTGGACTCTCAGGTTTGGACGTATCTTTTTGTTTGTGGCGATTCAGTTGTTCGTCTTGACGGGATTTATCACGTTTACGAGCATACATGGGTTTTTGTTGACGCCAGAAATCTGACCTGGCATGAAGGTATTCCAGACCATCACATGCGCGACCCTTAACAAATTCACCGGTTTCTGTATTATTATTTGTCATTTCTGAAAAAAAATACAGTCTTTTATTGAGGATTATGGTTATAAATACCTTCTCCTAAGCCTCACATTTTAAGGCAGTACATTTATCTTATCACATTGTTGAATGTATGATTAACCAGTAACATTTATCAGAGAAGCATAGTTGATGATTGAGTCTACAGTACATTTTCGGATTCATTCAATTTTTTTATTACTTCCTGTTGAGAGAGAGAGAGAAAGAATGAGGTATTAAATTCAACTCAAAACAAACTAGGTCATTTGGGACTAACATAAGATTCAATTTTATTTCAATAAGGGGTCTTTAGAAGTGACAGGAAACGGAGAAACTGATGAAAATCCTTGAGGTTGTACCTAGCTGCCTCACCCTTTGTCATGTGAAAGCGGGGAATCAAAAAATACCACTTAAATCAGCGACAGATCTTTTTTGACCTTATTTAAACCATTAGGCCACCCTTGCTACAGAGGTCAAGGCCAAGATTAGAGTTACAGTGCAGCAAACAATCTACATACCATCAAATAATCCTTCGAGAAATGTCTTATCTTGAAATAATTGTCCGAGTAGTTGTTTGGTTGTTTTAGGGTGTGAGGCGGTCTGTGGTCGATTTCTCTCTTTCTTTTCTTCTTTTTGTTGGTTGCCGGGAGGTTTTTTATACCCTGTTTTGGCCTGCTGTTTCTGTTTTTCCTATTAAACATATAATAAAATCTGTACTGAAAATTCTTAAACTGGATGAATAAAAAGGGGATTAATGTTTAACTGACGCAAACTAGATTAACTATAAGGTCTTACTTAGACTGTCCTGTCATGTTGACAGCTGTTGTAGCCACACAAACTACTAAATTTGTTCATGATACCTCAAGAGATTTCAGACGGTCTAAGGAAATGAAACAGGGTTAACGTAACGTCTGACTGTTCTGCTCAGAATGAGTTAACGAAGGAAGGTTTGTCTAAAGAGTGGAGTTACAATTTCGGACGGTTTCAGTCTGTCCAGGAATGTACCAGTATTACTATATCAATTTTTCTCTTATTTTCTTCAAGGAACTGAGAAAGGGTTAACTGAGGTCATTGTGAGACGCAACATTCAAATTTGGCATTTTTGCTCAAGCTACCACCATTTCTACTGACTCAAGCTCCAAGACTTCTTTTAAATTAGGACAAATTATTCTTGCCGGCATTGTAGAATTTAAAATTACTTGTGACATATATGGTTAAGAATAATTTTATAATACAGATTCTTTTTGTTTTTTGATTTTTCATATTTCGTTTCATTTGCCTTCAGTGCAGCTGAAATTTGAAAGGGTTTCAAAATAAACCATGTTCTGTTTGAAATGGTCTTTTAGTTTTGACTTACCAGGTTAAAAACAAAGCAAAACAACAGTTTAATATAATTAGTTTTCATCAGTCAGTCAAAGTTCACCTATACTACATGTACCTGACATGAACTCTCATTAACAGAAGTTAGATGAATATGCAGGAGGAAATCGAAACAATACAAAATCTAAAACTGAATCTTTATCAGACTGAAAAGCTATATATGTAAGCAATTTCTAGCGTAAGTCTAAAAACTAATTGATATTGATCATTAGTGTATCTTTAACCTGTATGTTTTTTTTATAAGACTAGCATTATTCTAATAACTTTTTGCTATAGACCAGTGTATTCCAACCTTTGGTCAACAGATTTTCTAGAGGGTCTGTGAAAAGCGTTGGGGGCTCTGCAAAGCCCACAGGGGAAAAGGGGGGGGCAGTGGAAAAGAAGCCAGCCAATAAAATTTGTGTCAAATTGTTGGTATTGAGACAATGAATTTTAGTAGCTGATTTCAGAGTCAAATTGATACGGGTTTAAGAGCTATGTTTTTTATCAGATGGGCAATAACTGACCCATGATAGGGCTTATTTAATCAGAGATTCACAGCGGCTATTAAGTTGGTTTATGTTATACAGGGTTCATGAAACACTTATGTCCTAATGTCCCTTGTAGCGGAAATCAGATCCAAAAGGGTTAGAGAGAGAGAGAAATGGAGTTTAATGTCCACTCAACACAAACTAGGTCATTTTGGGACTAACATATATAACTCTATTTAAATGATTTGCTTGCAGTGTTAGAAAACTGTAGGATACAGAAAATACAAACAAGCTTAGGCAGACAACCACTTCACTTGACTTAAAGACAGAGCTTAGAATCTAAAGCTCATGCACATGTCGGCTCAGATATTTTTAAACCGTTCGTAGGTTGGGAACCACTGTCAGAAACTAGACAATAATCATACCACAAGATTTAATCACAATATCTGAACATCATAATCTACGGGAAAAAAATTTATATCAGTGCTTGCCATTTTATCTCATAAAATATTAAAATAAAAACAAGGATTATGTCTAACTATGGGGTAAAAATTTACTCATAAATCCTGATATTAATTTTACATCTATCTCATTCCTGGAAAGAAAAGCATCAGAAAGCATGTCACAATTCTAAAGAAACAGGGATGAAGCTATGACTTTATTCATAAAATATTCCAAGGGAGAGAAAAAAAAAATGGGGTTTAATGTCCACTTGACACAAGCTAGGCCATTTCGGGAAGAACATATGGTAATATTTTATTTTACTACTTCGTTTGCCAGTAGGTGTCCTTAGTAGTGGGATTAAATTGGAGGTCCTGGGGAAAACCCATGAGTTTGGACAGGCAAAATATTTCCAAAATGTAGTCTTTTCATGATTTATTTGAACCTTCAGGTTGAAAAATTAAGAGAGAGAGAGAGAGAGAGAGAGTGAGTTTAACATTCACTAGACACAAACTAGGTCATTTCTGGACTAACACATGACTCTATTTTCTTTCAACAATTCACTGGCCACTTAGAGATCTTTATAATTAGCAGTGGGAGAAAACCGGATAACCCAGAGTAAACCCACAAAATTGGAAATTATTGAGCAGAAAGCAAAGCGATTTATGATAGCCTATGGTTTTATCAATCAGCTTTTTAATACCCCAAGCAGTTGTAGCTGACTATAATCAAGCCTATGAAATCTATCCCTGTCCTCATCTAATGAATTCGCTAGCTTCATCCTTTATTTTGATTCAATTTTTCATGAAAAAGGTCCCTGGATGTAAATTAAGAAATGGATATATATAGCTATATAATGTTTGATATCTACAAAGTAATGAATATAAACTATTTATCTTTATAACTGGTTTGATAAAACTAAAAGCTATAGGCCTATAAATAGGAGAAGTTCGGGGCTGAGCTTAAAATATGGAAAACATTATAAAGAAATGGATATAGCTATTTGATATAAACTAATAATATATATCTTTATAACCGGTATAATAAATATAAAGCTATAAGCCTATAAATAGGAAAGGTTCTGATGGGCTAATATTAAAAAATGGAAAATTTTAAAAAGATAAATAAATATATACTCTTTTCATATGATTTACCTTTAACTTTGCCTCCTGTTAGTGAAAGACACAAACTTATAGGTTAGTGAGCACTAAGTTAGTATAAAATCTATATGTTTATTAATTCTATATGATAAACTAAACAAACGCTTGATAACTGTAATAAATTAATGAGTTAATAGATAAATCCATTTGTTAAAGGTGCATTATGTGAAACGGTGGACACACTACCCAATTCATTCAGCCGAATCAATCAATCAATTCACCTTACAGTGCGTCCATTGTCATTCGGCCGAATGAATCGCCCAAATCAAACATGTTTTGATATATTCAAATTTGGCCAAATTATATAAACCTAGAGTGTCTGCTTGGCTGAGGCATTAGGCTGATTGTTGAATTCATTAGCCAATCACCACTCATTTAGAGAAGTCACGTGATTGTTTGAAGACATGATCGCTGTCATGTTAAATCATGTGACGTGAAAGGTAATGCAATCAACTTATGAATCGGGAGAAGGAATTGCCTATTGTGCCCTCTCATTCGGCCTAGTGAATTTGACTGCATTCGCACCGACTGATTCGGACAAATCTACCTACTGCAGGTCTGTCTGTTGGCTTCAAATGTTATATCAATTATCATTTAGAAATTTATTAACATAACAATTAAACCTATAATCAGTTCTTTAGATTAGATGGTCGAGATTTAACTGGATTAAAACATCCTGGAGACATAAAATCTAACAATAAAGGTATCTTAATAACTTTGATCAGATAAAATAATTTGAATTTAATTTTCAAAATATTCATTTTAAACTAATATAGTAAGAATATCCAGCTCTTTATCAAAATCTTACATAATGCATCTTTAAGCTAACAATATCCCAATAATGTTAACAATATGTCATCATATATATTAGTCACTGGATATAGGACCAAAGCCGTAAAGGGAGATCACCAAGACCAAACCTTAGATATAAATATATTACTATAATCCTGTTAGATATAAATATATCATTGTAACCCAGTTAAGATATAAAACATTATAATTCTGTTAAGATATAAATATATTATAATCCTGTTAGATATCAAATATAAATATATCATAATCCTACCCTATATAATCCAACTATACTACTCTACAGAATATGAAAAGATAATTCATTACTAAACAAGTGGTTTCCGTGCAAGATACGCTCACATTTTATAAGCGATTTATAGGGGGATCAGTGGCCATAATCCAGAAAGCTATGGTCTAATGCTCAAATAAAGACAGAATCCAAGTTCTCTTGGATATAAACATTTGTAAGTTTCATCAAAATAAGATAAAAATTGTAACCTCTAGAGTGCCCACAAGCTACAATAGGGGCTATAATCAATGAAGTGTTACTGATTGGTATAAACCTATATTTCACATTTTGTCACGGACGGACAAGTGCGATAGCAGAATACATCCACATAAAAATGTGTGAGTATGAAAATTATCAAATGACACTATAAACCTCAGAATGCCTCGTGCGGCATTTCTGTCTAAACGAGGAAAAAATAAATGCCTCGTCTGCAGTTCTAAAACAAGGTTTTTTAAATTGCCCTGTAGCTGTATGTCTTCAATAGTTTTACACCTAGCTATGGCGTGTATTCTTGTCTTGTCTATTTCTCTGATTATAATATCATAGTTTGGACTGGTTTTATTTTCGTATTAAATAACATAAATTTTAATTTTTACAAATTCGCTGATAGCAAATACCGCTAATAATTATCTTGTAAAAAACAAGTTTAGTAAATGAGGTATTTTACACAACTTCGTTCTGAACAAAATACCTTGTTCCAAAAACAGGCCAATTTAAAAAAAAACTTGTTTTGGAACTGCACACAACGAGGCATTTATTTTACCACATTGGACAGAAATGCCAAACGGGGGATTCTGGGGTTTATAGTGTGATATTATTATTGAAAATTACTATCTACAATAGTTGCATCTATATATAGTTTCATATTTAATAGGGTATAAAAATGAATTTTATGTTTGCAACTTTCATGTTTTGTCATCCCTCGGTAGGTACTTGTTAAGAGATAGAGTGAAATGGGGTTTAACGTCCACTCAATACAAACTAGGTAATTCCGGGACTAACATGTTTCAATGTTATTTCATTAATTCGCTTGTGCGTAGGGGTATTGAGCAGAGGACCATGAGAAAACCCACAAGGTTGGACAGGCGACCATACTTCTCGTCCTGTACAACCTGGGATTCAAAACCACACCAGTTGACTCAATGGCAGGTCTTATGATACAAGGCCAACATGTTATCCATTCGACCATCCAAGCTCCTCCAGATTAGCAGATGTACCCATTTGATAAAATACAGTTTGAAGTGTAAACAATAAATCTATATTCCCATTAAATGAATCCAGTATATTGCACCCACCTCTTCTTGTTTGTGGAAAAATGACAGATCTCCAGATGTCTCCAATTTAACAGAATTTGGTTCTGGAAAAAAAAGTCCAAAACCAAACTAATTTATTTCATGTGGAAATTGTAAGTTACAGTGGTCTTAATCCAATATAAATTAATGGTTGTCTTGTCTTGCTGGATTAATTGATGACCAGCTAGTATAAACAGCCATCGTTCTTCAATCAAGGGACATAACTGGAGCTAGATACAAGAACATGGCTTGGTCCAGCAGTGAATCTGGATGTGATTGATTGAACGTTCCAGAATCAAGTTCTCTCCACCCTAGAGTCAACTCACCCAAACTAGGTGAATTCAGGACTAACATATAATTAAATTTTATCTCACAATTTTACTTGGGCGTAGAGGTCTTAAGCTACACGAGAAAAACCCTACTCCTTGTCACGTACAACCGGCGAATCGAAACCACGCAAGTTGAATCAATGACAGACCAGTCACCCACCCTGCCTAAATAAGGTATTAAAGTAATAAGGCTATATGTTTTACCTCCTATGCTGTTATTAATTGCTTCCTGGCATTTCTGGATTCCAAGTCGAAAGTCTTGTAGTTCCTGTCTCTCTTTGTTTCCACGGTGATAATAAACTAAGGCTGTTTCAAAATCTCCCATTTGATATAAAGATTCTGCTTTCATCAAAAGGGCCTGAAAACGATAGATAAAGATGCATTAAAGTGAGAACTGTCGGTTCTTTTTCTAATCTTCCCAAATTCCCATTTATCTTTTAAGTGTAAGCCCTATGACTTTTTGAAAATGGATTATACAATTTAATACCAGTGATAATAAATCAAATGTCACACTCTCGAAATAATTACATATCCAATAACTAAGCCAAATAGCAATTTTTTGAATCACATAGGCCTACTGCTATGAAACATTGTCCAATTTATGCTATTTAAATAATTTCACTGTATCTAGACTGATTGTGATATATGTGGGATGAAATGGGGTTTTAACCCTTAGAACCCGAAATGCCACAAAACCGGCTTGACGTTGTATCACATATACCAGAAATGTCGGTTTTGCGGCTTGGGGCGTGTCGAGCTCCAATTACGTTGACGTCATAATTAATATGACGTCCTGTAAATCCAGGGAGGGACGTGCAACACCCCATGTATAGTCAGTGTTCAAAGGGTTAAACAAAGGCGAAAAAAATCAAAGAAATTGGAACAATAAAACGGGAGAAAAATGCTAAAACCGATGAGAAAAATGAAAATGTATCTTAGTTAGGGGGTCCTAAAGGCAGACAATGGGGCCCATGTCTGACAAAAGGCCCCCCCCCCCCGGCCAAGGGATACAGCCCTGAGTCAGAGTCAATCGGTTCCTATAACTGTTACTGTCGAATCCATCACTGAATGAGAATACAGTCTTGCATTGGCATAAATCATCAATCAGGCCCCCCCCCCAACCCGCGAAAGAGGACCCTCAAAAAATAGAATAGCCTCCGCCTAGATAAACCTTAAAACGCCCTTGGTTTTAACGTCCTACTCTGACACGGTTTTATAAATTATGAATAAAGATCTAAATAAATACCCTGATATCTTTACTTCCATCTTCATTCTCCAGTGCAGCGTTAGCATCAGCGAGAGCCGTTTCAGCATTGCCTAACATTAAATGACATTTAGCTCTGATAACAAGGCAGGTACTATCATCAGCTTTCATTTCCAAAGCCTGAAAAAAATACCAGTTTACAATTATAATATAAAGAAGATTTATGGAAGTGGTAAATGTGTTTATTGCAGGTCTGTATTCTGGTTTTAGATGTTTATAATTTCTTTTAAACATGTAATAAACAATCGTTATACACAAAATTTAGCTTGGTATTTATTTAATTGAATGGAATTTATGGAAATTGGAAGGCTACTTTAGCATTTTTATTTTTATTCTTCTGTAATTCCATGGCTGTTCTTCCTTAGATATTCCCTATGGCTATTTATCAATTTATTGCTAATTTAATTCTATTTGCCCTGCAATAATAATAGCTGTAACATTTATACTCGACAGTTAATATAGACCTATAGTATAATCTACCTTTGTAAAACTATCAATAGCTTTCTTGTACTGTTTAACATGCACAAAATGTTCGCCTTCATCACGCAACGTTTCAAACGTGCCCGTCGCCTCTTGATTATCCGTGCTGTCATCACTATCACTATCCTTTCTTCCACGAGCTTTTCCTGGCATGATTACTAATTAAGATAATCTGATCAAGCCAATTTAATCTTTTAATCGCGTTATAAGTCTACCTAGAAAGTTAACGGGAAATCACGAACGGGCACCTGTTTACATTGGTTGCCATGGACGACCAATATACCGTTATTCCCTGGTTCATTTCATCGTTTTTATTTCTCGATTTACACATTTTTATATTTTATTGACAAATGTTCATAATTTATTTATTCGAAACAAATACATAATTTTAGTTGATTTACGCCGTGGTTTGTTTATTTTTACGAAACGTAGCTTTTGATCGCCCAGCTTGACAACAGCCTCGTTATCAATTTGTTTAAAGATGGCAGATAAAGCTGCTTCCGGTGAGATGGAAGTCGAAGCAGACGATAAGAAAGGGGATTCTCCATCCAATTTAGAGAAGTTTATTACACAGCATTACGAAAGACAAAAGGTACAAATAAGTTCGTATCATAATCGTTAAAGTTTGGTCTTATAACATCCTCTAAGGCTTAGCTTAGTAAGTTAGTTGTTTCACTGTCATTTGTCACAAACAGGGCGAGATCGTTCAATAAACCAAGAATAATGATGTATCATAATCATGTGACAAAACAGGTATAATGCAAAAAGGTACAAAAAAGCCTGCATTAGGCCAGTGTATATAAAAGAACCCTTGACATTAGGAATTTTAATATAAACAGTGCAACATTGGCCGCAATATGAAGCCAACGGGTTACGTACGTTCAGAGGTTGTAGCCTAGTCACACAAAAATCTGCATATTTCACACATTTCATTTTTTTCAAAATAAACGCAAATATTGTTGGACGCTGAAAAATTTACATGCAGAAAATTTCCCCCGACGTGAGAATAATTAGATTATTCTATATCGTAGTTTGCACAATTTACGTGCTTCACGCCTCATTTACACACCTCTGGGCACGCAGTCGCCGTAGATTTTTATGTCTCCTCTTATTTCATTCATAAGTTCGGGCTATCCTGAGACATCCCTATTTTGCCGGAGAACTCTAGATCGAAGACGGTCCTAACATTGGAAGCAATAAAGCGTATTTCATACAAGACTTTGGATTGGCTAGAACACAATAGGTATACTGTTTACATTCAGCCTATCAAATATTGGCTTTCCTAGCGATAGTTTTCTCTTTACTTCCTGTCGAAGTGAAAGATTGAAATGTCTGCATCGTCAACCATAGATCTAAGATATGCCGATGCCGCTAACCTCCAGTCGCCATTTGACTAAATACAATAGGCTTATCAATGAATTAAGGACGTTTAAAATAGGGTAGATAAAAAAATTCATCTGTCAACCCTCGGTGTAACAAATGAAATTTCTTCCCATTTCAATCAACGTTGCAAATGTGATTCTGAATCGCAATCGCTCTTAATATGCAAAATTGACAATATTTTTCATCAAAACAACGATTGATTAATGTTATTTATAATATTTCTACCAAACTCAAATACAATTAAGCATATAATCCTACCTGGAACGGGCATAAATCATTGTATTTAAAATCGAGGTGTTAAGCCATTACTAAGACCGCCATCTTTTTTAGACCAGAGAAGTCTATAATGAAGGCGGGGCTAAATATAAGGCTTTATAACAGCCAATCAAAAACGCAATTGCATGTCGAAAAACTAAATGACATCTACGTTTATTTCAATGGAGGTGAATGTCGAACAAAAATATGGCTTTAGTAATTTAAATTTGGAGTTAGGCGATAGTTGTGCCACCACATTGGCCTCTAAGTTTAATTAGTGATAATAGTATTAACTTATCTTATTTTAAAGATGTTATAAGCATTAATAAATTTGCAACTTGGAACTAAAGGCCTCAAATCGTAGCTAAAAACAAGCACATCGGTATATCTCAACGTTTTTAGCTACGTTCTCGACTTGACTTGCTTCTAATGAGTATTTTGAGAGGCTCTAAGTCACGTAGATTTGGACGGCAAAAACGCAAAATTTTGGAATGTCCACGTATTTTTACGCAACTCGAAATTGATCCACTGCAACCTCGGCTCTGCGTATATTCCTAATTGGGGTTACGAGTAAAATTATGAGTAAAATTTGAACTGGGATAATCCTGCGCTATAGCTAATCTTGTTTTGGATTTACCTGGTATGTCCTGTGTTGCTTCGATATCAAACAAATTATGCTACATATTCCAACACTCATAACTTCCCTCAGAATAAAATACTGTAATTACAATGAGATTTTCAATACATTCATTTTCATTATCTATTTTTGAACTAGTGTAGCTGGAATGGCAAGCTCTTAATCTAAATCTTAAAGTTCCAATTTCATATTTTCTAAGAAAGTCAAAACATAATTATTTCTATGTATTTTGCTCAAAAGGTTGTCAACTCACTATTATATGATCATGGGCAAAATTTCACAGGCATTAAAATGGCTGACACAGGCTGATTGAGGAAAAAGTAACTCAATTACCTCCCCATCTTCAAATGTTTGAATTTGAAGTTGAAAATGATATTTTTGCGAATTTCTCAACTGGCAATAGTGAATTATAGGATTAATAGGATTATTCTTTAACAAGGGAGGACTGTTTATCGGTACAATCTATTTTAGGGCTTTATTTTAATACACTTTAAAAATATAACTTAAAAATATGCTATTGGAACTTTAAAACAAAATAGGACAGGATCTGTTCACAGGTTTCCATACCACAATACATTCAAATTCATTTAGTCTGTAATCTTAGCAGGGGTGGGGGTTGGGTGGCTGAATGGTTAGCTCGTTTTTTTTTTCATAAAGTCTGTCATTGAGTCAACTGGATTGGTTTTGTTTCCCAGGGTCACCTGTCCATAAATGTGAGTTTATGTCTGGGACCTCCAGTTTCCTCCCACTGCTAAAGACCCCTATGCACAAGGGATTTATTAAAATAAAACTGAACCACTTATCTAAATGTAAGTCAGTGTAACTGTTAATTTGCGAAACCTCTCAATGTAACTTGCACGTTGAATTAATTAAAAAACACATCACAGTACTTGTATGTATGTGTCTTACTATAATAATAAATCTGTCATGCTCTTTATTAATTGGGGGTGGGGATGGATGGCAGAATGGTTAATGAAGCATAAGGTCTGTCATTGAGTCAACTGGTATGGTTTCGAATCATCGGTTGTACGTGACAAGGAGTAGGGTCATCTGTTCAACCTGCATGGGATTTTTCCTGGTCCTCCGGTTTCAGCCCACTTCTACAGACCCATATGCGCAAACTGATTATTGAAATAATATTGAACCCTATGTTAGTCCCAAAATTACCTGGTTTATGTCGAGTGGAAATTAAAATTAATCCCTATTTCTCTTTCTCTCTCTCTGTAATCATAGCTTATGACATGATAAATTAATTTTAACTTCGTTTGAACTAGGATGAAGGAAGATTTGATGAAACAAATGAGATTGATAATGAGAGAACTGAGAATTTTTTCAGTCGAGCCATTGAAGAGAGTAGAAGGTGAGTGAATACACCACATTAAATTACCTAAATGATGGGCAATATTTGAATAATTCAGGTTCTGCCATAATTTGTAATGCTTCTCCTTTGCTCCACTAACACAGAAAGAAATGAAATGGGGTTTAACAACCTACTTCCTTGCATTATTGGGCATTGACCAATTTCGACAACAGCTAATAAAGATTGGCATATATACACTAAGCAGCATGCCAAGAAGGGAATATTGCCTGAACAGGGGCACTAGGGCCTACTCTTGTCTGTACTTTTATGTGGACGCCAATTTTTGTACAGGGTCTTTGCTTTTCGCCCCATGTGAACAACGAGACATGGTTCCTTGTCGGCCGCCTCTGTCCTGCCCCACTGTCTCACAAGTCAAATCCAAGATTGACCTGACAACGCAAAGTCAGAGAACCAGTGCCTAACTCACTAAGTCCCAATTTGTTTCCCAATTGGTTTCCCCCTGTTTTGATTGATTTATCCTGATTTTCAGAATGAATAAAGAAATTAACAAGTCTAAAGCCAAATCTGAAAAACTACATAATGAATTTGGTACGGAGAGAATGACATCATGGAGAATGGAACATGCTGCCGAAGTTTTACTTCCTGCAGAGGCGGAGCAAGTTGAACTTTCACAAAATTTATAATGAAAATTCAGCATACAACGTACATAGACAGATGGATCGGGTAGATGGCTCTGTAATAAGTTTGCTGGTGTACAATAATAACTCAAATTATTAAACAATAAATTGAAATGAAGGCAGCTTGAAATAATCTTTATGAATGAATATGTGTGTCTTACATTCTACCATAAATACAAGATTGCACAAGATTTCTTCTTTAAATGTTCCTTTTAAGAATATAATATGTGGTACAAAAATTATTCACAATACTGTATGTCACTTGGCAAATAATCAAGAAATAATTTGTGTAAAAACCTGTTAATATTAAAGGGAAGTATTGACCCTATTTCCTGAAGCTTATCATATTCTGGTCTTTGGCTAGTTCCTTTCCACAATACGGTGAACTGAAGTTGAATGGAGTTACGTATGCACCTGTGTGTTGGGTGGCCGAATGGTTAAGGCATGTGCATTCGTGTCAAGTGTACCTTAAATCCCTCTTTCCTATCTCTCTCTCTGTCATCATAGATTACATTTATTAAAGTGATAGGTTTAAAGGTGTATTATGTAAGATTGATGCAAGAGCTGACATTTTAGTCCTAAAATAGATAATGAATTAATGAAAATTTAATGTTGAAAATGTCAATTAAATTACTTAATTTGGAATAAAGTTATCAATGTTTGAAGTTTTTACAAGAATGCTTAGTCTTTATAGTCATTGCTATACAATAATAAACAAAGCATCTATTTAAAAAAGAAGATTTTCCGGTTTAAAAGGATTAAATGCAGCAGATGGTCTAACCCACTTAATATCCAAGCCCATCTGGTGGTCTAGAGTGTTGCTCATGGGCTTGTCATATGAATAAATAAGTCATAAAACATTTTGGAGTGTTTCAAGTCCCAGTTTGCTTCTTCAAAAACACAACACTAAAAGAAGATAATCTGAAAATATTTAGCTAAATAATTTCACTGTGAATAAAAGAAAACCACATACAGGTTAAAAAAATTTGTTCATTTTTATTTTTAGTTCACTTAAATTATAACAAGACAAGGGTTTAAGATATACAATTTTTTAAATGATGAAAATAATTCATTCATAACATGTACATGTAGAACTTCTTCCTAACACATGGAACTGTCCTATAAAGATGCACTGCAACTCAAGTGTGATGTGTTTAAGGTTTAGTTTCAAATGATTATAGGCTAATTGTTCAAATTCATTGAGAACCATCAAAAAATATTGGATTCCTATATGCTACTCTCCTATAGAAACTCCCACTATAACACCACAACTAGATACACAAGATCTAGTAATATATTTTCAACAATACAGATTTTGTAAATCTCGTTATCTGTGTTTTAGATTGTGCATATATAATGGAGGATGGTATACAGGAAAAATGTAAATCTTTGAATTTATAGCCATGGTTAACAGTTTAGACATTTTGTCTAATCCAAGATGGATGAAATTGATAATGTGATGAGTTTGATGTCGTTGACCACATGTCATATTTTTTACTTACGGGATATCTGCATCTTTTTATTATATTCGCACAAAACTAGCTGTTCTGTTGTTGGGGATGAGGGGTTGGGGGATAAGCTGCCGTCTATAACTTCCGGGCAGGCAGGTAAAGTGAAAACAAAAATTATTATTTGATCTAGTAAGAGGACACCAACGAAACTGAAACACCCCGATTCCTAAAAAAGCCCCCGGATATTAAAAATTTAAAAGTCACGTCATGATCACCCAATGCATAAATAATGAATTACATCAACCATATCGTTGATGTAAACAAATTTCTTTTTTATATTATATAATATTATTGGCAAACTTTTTCAACAAGGAAATGTCTCAAATATCTATTTTTTTTTACGTATGTGACGACGTTAATGACTATTCATTTTATTCATTAATTTGCATTAGGTATATCAAATATCTATTTTTTTACACATGTGACGTCGTTGATGACTCTTCAATTTATTCATTAATTTGCATTAGATCATTTCGTAATCGTAATTCGTAATATCGTAGTGTGTAGCTTGCAACACGAAGAAGAGATTGTTGACGGCAGTGGGTTTTACAGTAAAGGTACATTATATATGTAACATTTAGATAAACGATTGACCTTTCATGCTATAATAGCTAAAACATAGTTCATGTAAAATGAAAATAATTTCTTTACAATTACTTCATTGTGAGCCACGTTTTAAGATAAGATAAGATAAGATTTTATTGTATCAAAACATCCATTAAGGACAGCATACAATTACAATATGAACATGTGTACATAAAGATATAGCAATATGACAAATAATATATATATATTTACAAACAAAACAAATGATAATTTAATCTGGATTACGCATATACAAGACATACATTATGATGATAATCATCTCAAAATACACATTTATCTCAAACTGGTCTGATAATGACACAACATTCAACACGAGTATGATGAATATTATGGGTATAAATATTATAAGTACATAAATAGCAGAAAGACTTAGTATGGATGTTGACATGGAAATATGATATTGGAATGCAAGAGGCATTATATAAATTAAGAAGTAAAATATGGAATGAAATATATTAATACATGGAAATCTAGATAATAATTTTGATATAAAAGGTAGTGATAGGTGTACATGTATCTATACACAATTTATGATCTTAGATTCATAGCATGAAATACAAATGCACTAACTGATTTTGCAACTGTTTTGGGTGGGTTAAATAGATTTTCTAGAGAATAGGGTAGATAATTATATGTAAATGCTGGGTATATGTGAACGGTACGTAAATTTTCATACAATGGACATTCTAGTAAAAAAATGTGCTTCATCTTCAGTTTTGTGCATATTCTTAGATCTGGGGGGGGGGGGACATTTTTGTATCTGCCCATTTCAATTTGGAGTGAGTGGGAACTAAGTCGGAGTGCGGTCATGGCTATTTTAAAGTTCTTATTATGTACATAACGGAGATATTCGGCAGGTTTAGAAATTTCCATTTTAAATAGACCGTAAGTCCTAAGCTTTGTAGCTTTAAATGGACTGGATTGGCAGGATTCAGTAAAAAGGGGGTTGAATTTGGATTGGTGTGATGATTTGATATTAAATTTAGTGAGGTTTAATGGATTTATATTGAAATAATTTATTAAGTGAGTTATAGAGGCAGTCCACGAGAGTTTAATATTAGACTTAGCTATTTTAATATCATCATCATAGGCTTCAGCTAGTAACGGGTTTGAATCTTTCAGGTCAGGATGGTTTAGTCTTTTATAATAGAGTAGCATTCTATGGTATATATCTAGTTGCAGTGGGAAAATTCCAAGCTCAGCAAGGCAACCTATATTGGTAGTTTTAGGGGGTTGGCACAATATTGACTTACAGGTTTTTATGGTTATCTTGTTGTGTTCTATACAACTCCACTTAGGTAAATTTAATTTGACATTGTGCACTAAATGAGAACCCCAGACATCAGAGTTTAATTAGAACTTCTGTAGGTTATTGATTAGGAGTGCATACTTTACTTTTAATACTATACCAAGCTCGCCTTGCCTTTTTGCAAAGGTCAGACATTGCTCCTTTAAAAGAATTGTTATTTGTTATATTTACGCCTAAATACATATATTAACGATATCCAGAGAAATATTACCGAAAGTAAAATTTACATTTTTACGCTTGAAAATTTTATTATCTTTGGGTGTATTTATGAAACACATTATTTTGGATTTAATTGGGTTTACTTCCAATTTCCACTTTGAACAAAATTCATGCAGATGGTTGAGAGATTTTTGAAGACCTAGCGAAGAAGTTGAGAATAATACAAGATCATCTGCAAATAGGAGGTGAGATATTTTGAGATCACCGAGACAAGGAGCTGCTGTGTTACCGATATAAGTTTGCAAATCATTAACATAAATATTAAATAGCGTAGGGCTTAAAACACAACCCTGTTTGACACCGATATCTGAACTGATTTGTTTGGAAAGTCCATTGTTGGTTTTAACTATGTATGAAGTACTGCTATACATTGAATTTATTATGTTAAAGATGTTTCCATTTATGTCATGTTTAAGTAATTTAAGTAATAGACCCTTTCTCATTGAATCTAATCATGGACCTAATTATAAGGTCCATGATCTAATACCGCCATAAGTTATTAGGGTTTCACACTGCGTAGCTTGTGTGAAAAACCATTGTTTTTGTTAAAATTATTCTTATTATTATTCTTCTTTTTTTCCAATTTGCTTATATCTCAGCAACTTCTTGTCGGATCGATACAATGTTTTCAGTTTTACTGGGAAAGTGGGTGTGACTTAGAGATTAAATATTCCCGGCATTCTGCGACAATGCGAAACGTCCGAAACCACCGAAAATGTCGTTTTTTGAAATATTGCCGTAATATTAACAATAATCGTTGTATTTTAGCATATGATGCATTTTGAGATAGCCAGAAACAGGGGACATAGTTATGTTACTTTTGATTTTCGACGAATCTTGGAAGATATTAGGCGCCAAATTTTGAAAATTTAAATTTTTACAAAAATAATCTTTATTTATTAATATTTTTTATGACATTTTAACCAAGGTTAAAGAGTCATCTGATTTGACCAAAAATGTCAACATTTTTTGTTTCCGTAATTTTCCTTGGCCGCTATTGGCTAATTCAGTTTTTCAGTCCTACATTAATTATTTATTGTTCGATTTGTATAAAACCATGTTCATATGTTCCGTGGTTCAAAATGTAATTTTTTTTGTTACCGGTAAAGTTTCCTGAAAGTTTCAGCAAAAACTGCAATATTGACAGTTCGGTACCACTTTTTGAAAGCAAATACTATTTTCTACAAATCTGATCTTACTCAAAAGATGCGCCCTGTAAAGTATGAGGGGCGATTTGACTCAAAAGTCAATGCTATGTCGTTAGTGCTATTACATGTCCAATGTTGCAAATGTAAATTGGACAAGGTCACGAGTAAAAAGTCCTGTAATACTGACAAATACATCGTGTAAATTGACATCTACTCTTTGTCATTAAACATTTCACATTAGACATTTCACAACAAGCCTAACTCCATTTACCCAGAACTTTAAACTTTCAACTCTTACATCTTCTCATATGACACGCGCACTATGTATTGTAACATTCAACATTTCACTTTTACATCGCAACACAGAACAAGTAATGAAATCGGCCAATATGCAAATTAGTTCATCACGTGATATGTTAATTTTTTCAAGCAGGGAATTCCCCCCGACACGAGATCTTCAACCGGATGTTGATTTCATGATAGAAAATGTCTCAGCTTTCAGATATAATTCACAGGGGCGTAAATGTGGGTGTGTGTTGGGGGGTACCCCCCCCCCCAGCCCCCAAAATAGTCGGTCGCAAAATCAGTGCAGTCGGTCGCAAAATAGGAGTAGTCGGTATCAAAATAAGAGCTCACTGTATACGTCACGCAACTCATGCAAAACTTTAGTATAAAAATGGTCGGTCGCAAAATCAGTGCAGTCGGTATCAAAATAAGTGTTAACTGTATACTCACGCAAAACTTTAGTATAAAATAACCTTGTCAACTTATCATGTTTGAAAAGATGCTGTGTTTCAGTCTCATTCTGTTGTGAGTATGTTAGTCTAACAACAAAATTTCACCCAGGGAGAAAAATAGTCGGTCTCAAAAAGTGCAGTCAGTGCAGTCGGTCTCAAACACAATGCCAGAATAGATCCCAAATACTGTGTATTTGTGTGAATCCGTGAGCCTAAATTGCATACGTCACTCTTAATTTGTTGTGAGTATATTTGTCTAACAACAAAATTTCACCGAGGGAGAAAAAAGTCGGTCACAAAATAAGTACAGTCACTGCAGTCGGTCTCAAAAACAATACCTGTGTATTTGCGCGAAACCGTGTGCCTAATTTGCATACGTCACACAAAACTACAGTATAAAATAACCATGTATGCTTGTCACTCTTATTCTGTAGCGAGTATGTTGTTCTATGAGACCGCAGTGGGTCTCCGACTAGATGTATTAATGAGATAAACCAACAATCACAAAACGGGCGAAATTGGCAGATAAGCCTCAAGATTCTGTTCCATTTCTTATCCTCTCGTTAACGAGAATTTGGTTCCATTTGCCATGATATTAATTCAAATTTTCAAGCCCAGTCCCAAAAATTTAAAAGCATATCTGAAATTTTTTCGCGCCGCAGATGCGATTCCGTTATAATACCATTTTCCTATACACAGTTACATATCTGAAATTTTTTGTTCGCGCGCTGCGGCGCTCGATTCCATTTTAAAAATTTTCTTCTATTCCTCAGTTGTCTTATACTGTCTCAGTACTATTATATTTGCAATTAAAGTGAACTGCCCAGTTTGTAGTACCACTGGTGTGTGGAGCGTCAGATTGTACAGATGTTATGTCAACTCTTGCAAAACAGATCTTGAGATTCTGTCCCATTGACTGACATTTCTGGTCCACTTGTCCACAAAAATTTCTCCCAGCAATGACCTCATATGCCAGGATATTGAATCAATTTTTCAAAATTTTCTCAAATTACTGCGTTAAAGGCACAATCATTAATATGACATAAACTATATGTGAACTTAAATAAAACTGCTTTCCGACGAGACAACGATCGGCGAACAACTATATAGTTCTACAATACTATATAATATGTACTACCGGGACGCTTAATGTTATAGCCAGTATTTTGTTTACTTTCATTGTGGGGTGGGATTGTGGATGGCGCCCTAGATTTGAAACAGCCCCTACCCCACCCCCATATTCCCTAGAAAACTCACACGCGGTGCTCGGCTCCTGATTGCGCCACTCGCACTGGGGGGGGGGGGGGGGTATGAGCATCAGTCGGTCGCATTTTGGCTAAACACCCCCCCCCCCCGCCCCCTAAACGAAATCATTATGTACGCCCCTGATATTTCAAGAGATTATTCGTAAAATTCAGAGAAAATATCTCGGGTTATAGGCCTATGTGGAAGCCGAGACATTTTACTTTCCTTTTTTACTTTCCTTTTATGTTGAAAACAAATCGTAAAATCAACATCCGGTTGAAGTTCTCATGTTTGGGGGAATTCCCTGCTTGAAAATTAACATATCACGTGATGAACTAATTTGCATATTGGCCGATTTCATTACTTGTTCTGTGTCAAACTGATCCCGCAGTGAATATTCGCTTGGCCGCTACAATCACTGATAAGCATGACATCGACGAGGCTTAATGAGTACGGCATATTAACTTTTTTACTCCGACAAATTAAATTCTCAAACATTTTTTTGAGGTAAGAGAAAAATAAATAAAGACGTTTGAAGTATTTGTAGTTAAAAATATTTCCTATTTAGTGTAAATGGGTATTAAAATGAGTAAAATGCATCATTTTGCCCGAAGCAGTTAGGTGTTAAGTAAACATTGCACGAGCCGTTGAGCCAATGACTACGGCGCGTGCACGTGTTCTGGACAGTCATATGTCACAGAGATAATTCGTAAGTAATTCTCCGTGAAACAGATTGGTTCTGTGTTGCGATGTAAAAAAGAAATGTTGAATGTTACAATACATAGTGCCGTGTCATATGAGAAGATGTAAGAGTTGAAAGTTTAAAGTTCTGGGTAAATGGAGTTAGGCTTGTTGTGATATGTCTAATGTGAAATGTTTAATAACAAATTTACACGATGTATTTGTCAGTATTACAGGATTTTTTACTCGTAACATTAAACATTTGCAACATTGGACATGTAATAGCACTAATGACATAGCATTGACTTTTGAGGCAAATCCCCCCTCATAGTAAAGGTGCACAAGATCTCGGACTCAGTTTTTTTTAATTTCGATTTTGTTTTCGGGCCATTTCGATTAAAAGGTAAAAAAAAGGGGTAAAAATAAGCCATTTACAACCCATATAGTGTCTTCACATATTAAAATATTTCTTCGATACTTTCATAAACTTGTAGCAATAATCCATAAAAGAGAATGTATGTGAAATTTAGTTTGTAATATGAGCAGTTGCCGAGAAATGGGCAGTTTTGCATGAGTCACTTGTCACGTTATTTTGGCTGTAAAAGAATCAATTATTATTCGATTTTCAATTTTTTTCACTGTCTGTTGCCTATTGCCACAGTCGACTATTCCAAACCATTTTAACACTTTCACTGTCACCGGAAGTGACGTCATTCAGTCAATAACTGAATTTTTAGCCTTAAAAATACATTTTTTATTCAAATGTGTATTATTTGTAATATTTTTAGAATTATGAAATTTGGTTCCCATCAACAAATAGATCATATAGATACCACAGAATGGTTTCTAACTTGTACGGTTGCAGAGAAATGGACGATTTTCCACAAGTCACTTTTTACTTTATTTTGGCTCTAAAAGAATCAATTATTATTCGATTTTCATAAAATGTTCACCATAAGATGTCTTACGCCATTTACGATTTCATAGAACTAATTTAAATTTGTTAGTATCACCGGAAGTGATGCCATTTTGGCAAAAACTGAATTTTTAGCCTTCAAAACAGATATTTTATTCAAATGAGTCTGATTTGTAATGTTTTCAAAATTATGATATTTGATTCCAATCAACAAATAGATTGAACCCATACGATCATACAGATACCACAAAATGGTTCTAACTTGTGCCGTTGCAGAGAAATAGGCGATTGTCTACAAGTCACTTTTCAAGGTTCTTGGTCTAAAAAAGTGGCAATTATTTCGGATTTCATAAAACTAATTTAACATTTTCATTATCACCGGAAGTAATGTGATATTGTCAGGATCACTTACAAGTAACAAATGTATAAAATGATAAAATGCATTGATAGGCCTATTGCTGGATTTGGTTGATTCTGCGTCTAATTTATTTGAAGTGTGCAATGCTTATGGGGAAACCTGTTTAATGGTTTCATTGGTACCGGAAGTGACATATGTTCAAAGGTAACGTGGCACCGGAAGTGACATGTTAAAGGTTAACGTGGCACCAGTGAAACCCGTCATTCCTGCATGCAGGTCTAGTTACTATTTGTAGTTTTGACAAGATGTGTGCATTGTGGTAATCTGGCCACTGGTATGTTCGATACTTAGTCTCGCTTTCCCAGTTTTAAATTAAATTTTTAAATGGCGAACCGTTCTAATCTAGTTAAAATCTCCAGTATCCGATACCATCAAGAGTTGATTATGGTCTAGATAAGAAAGACCTGCATTAGAAATATTTAGCTCTTGCATAATGTATGTTTAAAAATGGCGACATATACTGCATGGGCTAAGGAATTAGCCGAGAAGGATTCAGAGACATTACACCGGAAACCGTCCAAATTTTCAGAGCAAGAATTCAACGTCAGCAGATTTGAAATGTTTTCGTTACGGGAATTTTAACCTTAAAGATAGGCTGGCACTGCCAGGCAGGATACGCCCACATTTTTGAGAGATGGATAGAGAACAAGCAATACCGAAAGTGATTTTTCCTACATCATTAAGTCCTGTATTTCATACTGTATTGGGAGCAGCCATTTTGTTGGTCAGTTCCAGTCTGATATTCATGAAATTCGAAGCCGACAATGATTATGGTTTGACGGTACACAACCTAGAAATGTTACTTTTCGTCAAAATTGGATAAGAATTGTGACCTGTAGAGAGTCCACAACCATGATATACCATATTTTTACAATATTCGCGTACAAACGGCGGCCATTTTGTATGGCAATTTTGGTCCGATTTTCCCGAAATTCGAACTCAACCTTCCTTACGGTGTAACGGTAATATAATCAACCGTTTTATTAAATCGGATAATAATTGTGACCACCAGAGGGACCACAAGCTAAAATAAGGCGATTTTGCGTATAATCAGGGGCCATAATTCAGGAAGTTACGTTCTAATATGCGCAAATAGCGAAAGGTACCAAGATCTTTGGGTTATAACCATGAATTTCAAGTTTCATCAAAATCAAATAAAAAATGTGACTTCTACAGGGTCCACAACCTTGATATACCATTTTTTAACAGTATTCGCGTGCAAACGGCGGCCATTTTGTATGGCAATTTTCGTCCGATTTTCCCGAAATTCGAACTCAACCTACCTTAGGGTGTAACGGTGATATAATCAAACGGTTTTTTAAATCGGATAATAATTGTGACCTCCAGGGGGACCACAAGCTAAAAAGGGTGATTTTTCGGACAATCAGGGGCCATAATCCAGGAAATTACATACCGATAGGCGCAAATATCGAAAGGAACCAAGATCTTTGGGTTATAAACATGCATGTCAAGTTTCATCAAAATCGGTTCAAAATTGTGACCTCTGTAGGGTCCACAAGCTAAAAACGTGATTTTTCGTACAATCAGGGGCCATAATCCATGAAGTTTTCATCCGATACATGCCAATATCGAAAGCAGCCGAGATCTTTTGGGGATAAACCTATATTTCAAGTTTCGTCAAAATCGGATAAGAATTGTGACCTGTAGAGAGTCCACAAACAAATTGTGGACGGACGGACGGACGGACGGACGTCCGGACGGACAGGGGCGACGACAATATACGTCCACATAAAAATGTGGGCGTATAAAAATGAAAAATGTTTCACGTGTCAGGAAAGAGAACATATTTCTAAAATGTGTAATAAACTCCAGTTTTCTACAAATAATGTACCAGTCAACGCATTTTGGGTTAGGATCTGTTAACTTTTTTTTGGGGGGGGGGGGGTTCGAATGGTTAGCACGTGCACGCTGTATCATAAAGCCTGTCATTGAGTCAACCAATCTAATTAAAACATACTTTAGATCTATATTTCGCTTCGTTTGTTATACTTTCGATGGCAAACAAGTAAAAACAAAATTTTGAACTATAAAAAACGAAACGAAATTGGATCTGTGTTTTAATATGATTGGGAGTCAACTGGGGTGGTTTCCCCAATGTAAATATGTCGATGTTCATTGGTTTATGAAAACGGAAGAAAGTTTCGCCCCGTTGATTGCAGATTTAATAACCTCATTTGTTTATAGACCAAAGGTAACATTGGACAGGTAAAGTTAATATTGAGTATATATATATATAGTTTCACAATAATGGTAAGATAATTTAGAAGACGATTCCACAATTTGTTTGTGGACTCTCTACAGGTCACAATTCTTATCTGATTTTGACGAAACTTGAAATATAGGTTTATCCCCAAAAGATCTCGGCTGCTTTCGATATCGGCATGTATCGGATCAAAACTTCTTGGATTATGGCCCCTGATTGTACGAAAGATCACGTTTTTAGCTTGTGGATACTATAGAGGTCACAATTTTGAACCGATTTTGATGAGACTTGACATGCATGTTTATAACCGAAAGATCTTGGTTCCTTTCGATATTTACGCCTATCGGAACGTAATTTCCTGAATTATGGCTCCTGATTGTCTGAAAAATCACCCTTTTTTAGCTTGTGGTCCCTCTGGAGGTCACAATTATTATCCGATTTTAAAAAAAAAATCGTTTGATTATATTACCGTTACACCGTAAGGAAGGTTGAGTTCGAATTTCGGGAAAATCGGACCAAAATTGCCATACAAAATGGCCGCCGTTTGTACGCGAATACTGTTAAAAAATGGTATATCAAGGTTGTGGAACCTGTAAAGGTCACAATTTTAATTCGATTTTGATGAAACTTGAAATTCATGGATATAACCCAAAGATCTTGGTTCCTTTCGATATTTGTGCATATCGGATCGTAACTTCCTGAATTATGGCCCCTGGTTATACGCAAAATCGCCTTTTTTATACGCCCAGATTTTCAATTAATTCATTTCGATATTTGCACATATCAAATTCTAACTTAATGATGTAGGAAAAATCACTTTCGGTATTGCCTGGCAGTGCCAGCCTATCTTTTTAGCTTGTGGTCCCTCTGGAGGTCACAATTATTATCCGTTTGATTATATTACCGTTACACCGTAAGAAAGGTTGAGTTCGAATTTCGGGAAAATCGGACCAAAATTGACAGACAAAATGGCCGCCGTTTGTACACGAATACTGTTAAAAAAATGGTATATCATGGTTGTGGACCCCGTCTAGGTCACAATTTTAATTCGATTTTGATGAGGAAGGTTGAGTTCTAATTTCGTGAAAATCGTACCAAAATTGCCGGACGAAATGGTCGCTGTTTGTACGCGAATAGTGTAAAAATATGGTATATCATGGCTGTGGACTCTCTACAGGTCACAATTCTTATCTGATTTTGACGAATAGTCACATTTCTAGGTTGTGTACCGTCACACCATAATCATTGCCGGCTTCTAATTTCATGAATATCAGACTGGAACTGACCAACAAAATGGCTACTCCCAATACAGTATGAAATACAGGACTTAATGATGTAGGAAAAATCACTTTCGGTATTGCTTGTTCTCTATCCATCTCTCGAAAATGTGGGCGTATCCTGCCTGGCAGTGCCAGCCTATCTTTAAGCTTGTGGTCCCTCTGGAGGTCACAATTATTATCCGATTTGAAAAACCGTCTGATTATATCACCGTTACACCGTGAGGGAGGTTAAGTTCGAATTTCGTGAAAATCGGACCAAAATTGCCGGACAAAATGGCCGCCGTTTGAACGCGAATAGTGTAAAAATATGGTATATCAAGGTTGTGGACTCTCTACAGGTCACAATTCTTATCCAATTTTGACGAAACTTGAAATATAGGTTTATCCCAAAAAGATCTCGGCTGCTTTCCATATTGACATGTATCGGATCAAAACTTCATGGATTATGGCCCCTGATTGTACGAAAAATCACGTTTTTAGGCTTGTGGACCCTATAGAGGTCACAATTTTGAACTGACTTTGATAAAACTTGACAAGCATGTTTATAACCCAAAGATCTTGGTTCCTTTCGATATTTGCGCCCATCGTAACGTAACATCCTGAATTATGGCCCCTGATTGTCCGGAAAATCACCTATGGTCCCTCTGGAGGTCACAATTAATATCCGATTTAAAAAGGCGTTTAATTATATCACCGTTACACACTAAGGAAGGTTGAGTTCTAATTTCGTGAAAATCGGACCAAAATTGTCGGACAAAATGGCGGCCGTTTGTACGCGAATAGTGTAAAAATGTGGTATATCAAGGTTGTGTACCGGATTTTGATGAAACTTGAAATGCATTTTTATAACCCAAAGATCTTGATTCCTTTCGATATTTGCGCATATCAAATTGTAACTTAATGAATTACTTTGTTTGTAGGAAAAATCACTTTTGGTATTGCTTGTTATCTATACATCTCTCGAAAATGTGGGCGTATCCTGCCTGGCAGTGCCAGCCTATCTTTTTAGCTTGTGGTCCATCTGGAGGTCACAATTATTTTCCGATTTAGAAAACGTTTGATTATATCACCGTTACACCTTAAGGAATTTTGAGTTCGAATTTCCGGAAAATCGGACCAAAATTGACAGACATGGCCGCCGTTTGTACGCAAATACTGTTAAAAAATCGTATATCATGGTTGTGGACCCTGTATAGGTCACAATTTTAATTCGATTTTGATGCAACTTGACATGCATGGTTATAACCCAAAGATCGTGGTTCCTTTCGTTATTTGTGCATATGGGATCGTAACTTCCTGATTGTCCGAAAAATCGCCTATGGTCCCTCTGGAGGTCACAATTATTATCCGATTTAAAAAAAAAACCTTTGACTCTATCACCGTTACACCCTACGGAAGGTTGAGTTCGAATTTCGAGAAAATCGGAACATAATTGCCAGACAAAATGGCCGCCGTTTGTACGCGAATAGTGTAAATATATGGTATATCAAAGTTGTGGACCCTGTAGAGGTCACAATTTTAATTCGATTTTGATGAAATCTGCAATGCATGTTTATAACCTATAGATCTTTATTCTTTTCGATATTTGCGCATATCAAATTGTAACTTAATGAATTATGGCCTTTGATTGTAGGAAAAATCACTTTCGGTATTGCTTGTTCTCTATCTATCTCTCGAACAATTATTATCCGATTTAAAAAAGAAACTCTAATTATATTACTGTTGCACCGTAAGGAAGGTTGAGTTAATGATGTAGGAAAAATCACTTTCGGTATTGCTTGTTCTCTATCCATCTCTCAAAAATGTTGGCGTATCCTGCCTGGCAGTGCCAGCCTATCTTTTTTCTTTTCCTTGATTTTATGTTTCAGGTGTACACTCGCAACTCCTAAACATCATGGCAGCTAATGTTTTGAGATTTTATCTACTTTTAACGTTTCTGCCAACGGTAAAGATGTACACTGATCTATCCAGAAACTGTTCTTTTAGCAATGGTGGGACAAAAAAGGGTGTGGACGTAGATTGTTCTCATGGTGGATTTTCGACTGTACCTAATAACTTACCTCTAAACACGACGTCCTTGTATTTAAATAACAACAAGATAAAACATCTGTTAAATAATCAGTTTGTGAAGTTAACCAGATTAAAATATCTGAATTTGAATTTTAATCCGATCACTGATATCCATGAAAAGACTTTCAATCATCTGTATCAGCTTCAAGAGCTGCAACTGAATGGACATCATCTCAACTATTCCGTTCAATCTATACCAGATAAGGTGTTTAAACCCTTGACATCTCTGAAACGTTTAAGTATCCGATCAAATGTCAAATATTGTAGAAACCACGAACAGTTTACCGCGATGAGCAAGGCTTTCGGCTATTTAGTGAATTTGCAACATCTTAGTATTGATTCGTGGATCATCGATAAATTTAATTTGGGTTTCTCAAAACTTCATAATCTACAAGAACTGGATTTGTCGAGCATAAATATAGATGGTATTGAATTTAAATGTCAAATACCTTACCTTACTAATACTACCTTTATTGTCTTTCAATCAATTCCGATTTCAACTATAAATTTAAAAAGTTGTAATTTTTATAAAATAGACAGAGATGTCTTTGCTCCATTACTGAGTCTTGACAACATCGTTTTAACGTGGGCCGGAGTCGTTAACTATTTTGTGCCTGATTTTATAGCCACATTACATGTATTTAAAAACAGAACACTTAAATCTGTAAAGTTAAATCACATTAGACCCCTGTCCAGGATGTTAGATGTATCCGGTTATCCGTTATCCTTTGACATACTTTTAGATATTTGTATCGAGTATTTAGATCTGTCCTATGATAAAATAAATATGGTAGATTTCTCAACATTTTTGACATTTCCTATACCACGTTTAACTAAGTGTTTAAAGCATTTGGATTTATCAGGAAATTTTATAACAGGCAGAATAAAAAACATGTTGAATTTTTATTTTCTCTTTCCTAAATTTGAAAATCTCGAATATTTAGATTTGTCGAAACAATCAATATTTAAGACGAATGGCGTCACACGGTTTCATGAAGTAGAACTGTCGAGTTATACATTGCCAATTAACTTGCCCGGAAAACTCAGATATCTGTACCTGGACGGATTAATTCATCGTGTGGGAATGGTACCTATCGTTAATATTAGCGGAGGGTCAAATATGATTTCTCTTAATATGTCCTACACCACATCAACCTTCTCCTCAAAAAGCAAAATCTTCGGTTTAGAAAATTTACAAATTTTGGATTTTAGTTACTGTAATTGCCGTTTCATAGATCAATCGTTTTTTGACACGTTTCCAAATTTAACGACCTTAAGATTAAGTAACGTGAACCTAGATAATGATTATTTTTTAAATATTGGTAAAAGACTTTTCCAACCTTTGAAAAAATTACAAATTTTAGATCTGACTAAAAACTTACTGAGTATTCTACCTAAGGATATTTTTAATGGTCTAACTGAATTGAAAACAATTTCTTTATCGTTTAATAGCCTGGTCTCCATTCCTGATTTTTCAACGCTTGTAAATTTGAATAATATATATCTCAGTTATAATGCCTTGGCTACCGTTGATGAACAAACACGAAGTACATTGGATAAACTTACATCGGACAAAAATCCTATTCACGTATCATTGTTTGGAAATACGTTTGGCTGTACCTGTGGTTCGTCTAGTCTATTGGCCTGGTTTTATGAGACAAGAGTGGATCTAGATGGTAGAAACTATTCCTGTATAGACAGGATGGGTAAAAAAACTACAACACGACTCATCACCAATAATTATCGAGCTTTACGACTTCATTGTGTTTCCAGTACCTGGTTAACTACTGGCGTGGCGGGGATAAGTTCACTTCTTGTGGCTTTGTTGGCAATGTTTGTGTTCGTTAAAAACAAACTAAAGATTAAATTGATTTTATTGAGAATGATCGGGCGTTATATAAAACCCAGAAGACGAGAGGAGTTCCTTTATGACGTATGTATTCTGTATGCGGATGACGTGTACCAATGGGTGTGCCACGATCTGCGGGCAGAGCTGGAGGACAGACGAGGATTAAAACTCTTTATTCGTCACCGTGATGAGATCCCTGGTGAAGATAAACCTGTTGAACTTTATAACACCATGAATTCTAGTTGGCGAGTTGCTCTAATTTTAACGCCTGGATTTCTGGCGTCGGAATTTGCGTCAACCACTATGTCCATGTGTTTATCGTTTATAACCATGACAACACCGAATCGGTTAATGTTGATTATGGACAGTAATATGAATATACCTACTAATATAGATTTCTTTCTAGAGTCAGTTAATGAAGAAAATATTTACCGTTATGGTATAATCAATGGTGGACCCGATGATCCATTTTTCTGGAATAATATCTATCATGGAATAACAGCCGCTAATAATAACATTGATATGATACGGTAAATATATGTATATAAAATCCGCTTATAATAAAATGGATGTAATACGGTAAATATATAAAACAGCTTTGATATAATACTATTCGTATATTAAACAGTTTTGATATACTATTTGTATATTAAACAACATTAATATAATACTATATGTATATTAAACAACATTGATATAATAGTTAATACTATATATATATATATTAAACAACATTGATATAATACTATATATATATTAAACAACATTGATATAATACTATATATTAAACAACATTGATATAATACGACATACGTCATATTTTGGAATAAATACTATCATGGCTTCCATTGATTGTTTGTCTCTATACTCTACGTCTAATCGGTTTAACCTCACTTTCCCCACATTTGATTGTTTTCATAAAGGATCAGGAGGTTAGCAGACCGTGGGTGTAGGACTATAGTCTGTTTTAATTAATTAGTATCACTGGTATAAACTCCGCACTCTAATTATTGTTACTGAACACTTCCCACTATCAATCAGTAGATTGGACAAATTAGTGAAATCAGTTTACTAAAAAATTTACATTGTGAGCTATTTTGATGTAACAATTATTTTGAAATAAAATCAAATGAACTACTGATATTTAATCACAGATTATCAGTTGAATCGCAAATAAACAACAACAACGCAATTGGTCTTCTAAACTCATAATACACTGCATCCTCAAATCAACAGGGCCCTGTTTCACAAAATTTTAACTAAAGATAAAATCCAAATTTTAGTAGATACTTCAATTTTGATTGGCTAAGAACTAAAATCAATCTAATATTGTCCAATCAAATAACTAAAATTCAGATCTTATCTTAGTTAAAATTTTGTGAAATAGGACCCAGTTTGGCGATGGTGGCTCGATGGTGACAGTCGAAAGATAAATCTGGAACCATATCGCCACTGTGGGGCCAAAAACAACAAATCATTTGGAAAGTTGGCACTGTAAACTAAAGAAACTTTGCCTGGGACATACAAATATATACAAGTTCCTAGACTTGATTAAGACTGAACAGAAAGATGTAGAACTATACCATCAGACAAATAGAATCTGAGGGCAGACTTGCTCCCAAAAGAAGAAAGTACCGCCGCCTTGGTGAGAGAATCGTAGACGAGAAAAATTTATTTATTTATTTAGTTAATATATGTATTTATTTATCTATTTATTTATTTAGTTAATAGGTGCATATATAACTATTTATTATATATTTGAACTTATTATATATCAAATTGTTTCGAAATATTTGTTTATAAAAATGTAATATTTATACTTATTATATATCAAACTGCTTATATATATTTATGCTATAAAAATGTAATTTTAGTTATTTATTTACTATGTTGAAGTGTCACAAATTTGTTACAGACTATACTTTAAATGCCCTTAAATCCCCATTGTTGGTTAATTAGTCATGGTCGGGTGGACTTAGACCCTAAACAATAGATGTGAGTTACCGCAAATACTTATGGAAATGCCCGCGTCAATGTCACCATATTATTATTCCCATTGCCCTAATGCCAACATTGTGCCCTTCCTTTGTTTCAAACTGACCCAGAAAAATGGCGTACTAGTGTTGTGCATTGTCAATATACTAGTTCTTAGTGAGGCGGCGAATTAAGTCAAATACGACCGCGCATTGACAAAGCCATATTCCTGAAGCAATGGCCCGAGTGGGATTAGCTCTAATCAAACGAAACACTGCGAGTAGTATGTGACAAAGCATGCGATGGCATAATCAGGCGTTCCTGTCAAAGTGTTGTCAGAGTTGTATTCAATGACATCGTTGGGTATAACTTAACCATTACCTGTAATTTCTTAAATAGTAGCCATTTGGTAATACCATACCTCAAAAGACAAGAACAGGCAGGGGCGTAAATGTGGGGGGGTGTGGGGGGGGGTGGTACACCCCCCCAGCAAAAAAAATAGTCGGTCGCAAAATCAGTGCAGTCGGTCGCAAAGTAGAGGTAGTCGTTATCAAAGTATACGTCACGCTACTCACGCAAAACTTTAGTATAAAAATAGTCGGTCGCAAAATCAGTGCAGTCGGTTGCAAAGTAAAGGTAGTCGGTATCAAAGTAAGTACTCACTGTATACGTCACGCTACTCACGCAAAAAAATAGTCGGTCGCAAAATTAGTGCAGTCGGTCACAAAGTAGAGGTAGTTGGTATCAAAATAAGTACTCACTGTATACGTCACGCTACTCAAGCAAAACTTTAGTATAAAAATAGTCGGTTGCAAAATCAGTGCAGTCGGTCGCAAAATAGGAGCAGTCTTAGTATAAAATAACCTTGTCAACTTATCATTTTTGAAAAGATGTTGTGTTTCACACTCATTCTGTTGTGAGTACACAATGTTAGTCTTACAACAAAATGTAACCCAGGGAGAAAAATAGTCGGTCTCAAAATAAGTGCAGTCACTGTGGTCGGTCTCAAACACAATGCCAGAAAAGATCCCAAATACTGTATATTTGCGTGAATCCGTGAGCCTAAATTGCATACGTCACTCTTATTCTGTTGTAAGTATGTTAAATTGGACTAACAACAAAATTTCACCAAGGGAGAAAAATAGTCGGTCACAAAATAAGTGCAGTCACTGCAGTCGGTCTCAAAAACAATGCCAGAATGGATCCCAAATGCTATGTATTTGCGGGAATCCGTATGCCTAAATTGCATACGTCACTCAAAACTATAGTATAAAATAACCATGTCTGCTTGTCACTATTGTTCTGTTGTGAGTATGTTGTTCTATAAAATGTTTTCTACCACGGCAAAAAATAGTCGGTCTCAAAAAAAAAAGTACTCACCGCAGTCGGTCTCCGACTAAATGAATTAATGAAATAAACATACAATCATAAAACAAGCGAAATTGACAGATAAGCCTCAAGATTCTGTCCCATTTCTTATCAACCCCAGTCCCAAATATTTAAAAGCTCTGTTACATATCTGAATTTTTTTTTCGCGCCTTCGGCGCGATTCCATTATAACATCATTCTTCTACTCGGTTACATATCTGAAATTTTTTCGCGCCTGCGGCGCTCGATTCCATTTTAAAATCATTATTCTACTCGTCCATTGTCATATACTGTCTCAGCACTATCATATTCACGATTATAGTGAACTGCCCAGTTTGTAGTACCACTGGTGTGTGGGCGGGGGTATGTGCATCAGTCGGTCGCATTTTGGCTAAACACCCCCCCAAACGAAATCGATATGTACGCCCCTGAGAACAGGACATCTAAAGGACAATATTGGTGTCATTCATTATCACATATGTCATAGAACTGGTTAAACACATTCACCGATAGCCCATAGTAGTTTTTCTTACATTTATTAAACCTAGAATAGGACGATAAAAAAAACCTAATTTAAAACCAAATGCGTCTTTTGCATTTTTTGCTAAAATGTCAAACTTATCATGGATTAATCCTTGCTAACATTTAATTAATATCCCGTCCTCTCATTACGTTGTAGGTGACAACAAAATGTCGGTGGGATATTTGAATACCGAGCAGCATAGATCGACGAAATGTCAAATCCACATATCTATGTAAAAATCTAACGAAATTGAACTGCTATTGATATCTGTAAGTCATCGTTCAGAATATTTTGTAGTTTGCAAGTGATTCTATAGCGCTGAAATGACACATCTGTACTTAAAATATTTAAAGGACAATATTGGTAATTGTATCGTCACTTTATGACTTATGGGAGAGAGAGAGTGAAATAGGATTAAACGTCCACTCGACACAAACTAGGTCATTTCGGGACTAACATATGGTTCAATTTTATTTCAATAATTCGCTTGCGCTTAGGGGTCTTTAGCAGTGGGAGGAAACCGGAGGACACGGAGAAAACCCACGAGACTGGACAAGCGACCCTATTCCATGTCACGTTCAACCGCGGAATCGAAACCAAGCCAGTTGGCTTAATGACAGACCTTATGATACAGCGCGCACAGGCTAACCATTTGGCCACCCAACCTCCATAACATATGTGATAAAATTGGTTAAACACGTTCCAAATATAATTTTAACAAAGAGATCATTGAAATGATAGATACTAATGAAGATTTAAAAAAAAACAAACGAAAGTGACGAACGCAAAACGAAAACACAAGTCATCTCCATTACGCATCTATCTATCGTAGCAATGATCTCTTTGTTAAAGTTATATTTGGAACGTGTTTAACCAGTTCTATCACATATGTTATAATGGCTGACACCAACATCGCCCTTTAAGTTAATGACACCAACATCCTGTAGCATTACATAAGTCGTTTAATGTTACACCTAAATAAAAAAAACCTTATCCTGTAACCGAATATTATTTCAACAGGGCGAAACGATCTTCCTGAACCAACCAATAATTAAAGGGACATGTACTAGTTGATGGGGGTGGGGGGTGGGGGGTTTAACGTCAAATCGATTCAAATTAGGTCATATCGGGACTAACATATCATTCATTTGTATTTCAATAATTTGCGTGCGCTTAGGGGTCATTAGCAGTGGGAAGAAACCGGGGGACCCGGAGAAAACCCATGAGGCTGGACAGGTGACCCTATTCCCTGTCACGTACAATCAGGGATTCAAAACCACGCCAGTTGACTCAATGATAGACCTTATGATGCAGCGCGCAAATGCTAACCATCCACACTAGTTGATGGGAGTTATTAGTTGTATGTACTATGTGGTATATCCATAGAACAGTGTAGATGAGTACTGAAATTAATGCGACCTGAAAGATGTCGATATAGATGATACAGGGGCTGGGCTATACATTATAAGGTCTGTCCTTGAGTCAAGGGCGTGGTTTCGATCCCCCGCTTGTATGTGACAAGCGGTAGGGTTGTCTGTCCAACCTCGTGGGTTTTCTCCGGGTCTTTATGTTTTCATCCCACTGCTTTAAAGACCTACGTAATAAAACTGAACCAACTTTTAAAAAATCGGCTAATAGTACTTTTAAAAAGTAAGTAACACGCAAGCTACTAAACAAAAAAAAAAAAAACACCCCCCCCCCCCAAAAAACGATTGTTATTGTTATGAACGATCTATCATCAAATTAATAACTTACTGTTGTTTATCTATTGTTCAGAACCCAGATTTAAAGGGTGTTTATTATATTGTTCAGAACCAAGATTTGAAGGGTGGGTTTTTTTTTTGTATTGTTCTGAACCTGATTTGAATTGTGTTTTTTGTATTGTTCTGAACCTGGGGCAGTATTTATAAAAATTCTAAGAGTTGGTTCCAACTCTTAACTGTTAAAAATTACTCCTAACTTTGTAGATTTTCCTAAGACCTAGTTATAAAACATTTTACTTTAAGAATTACTCCTAACTATGACACATATTTAGGAGTCCTCCTGTAGCACTCCTAATTTGAGGTGTGTTTTTTGTATTGTTCTGAACCTGATTTGAGGGGTGTTTTTTGTATAGTTCTGAACTACGATTTGAGGCGTGTTATCTTTTAATATGAGCGATATATAAAATATGAATAATACGACTGGCGTTTGATTTGGTTTCATTTAAAGGGACAATAACACTCTTGCTGGTTTGGGGGCTCAAGAAAATAAATAATAGCCTTATTCTAAGTACTAGATGTTTTAGTGTCCTATCTGTTGTGTAAATTATCCATTACTTCCTATTTTACTTGTCCAGAGGGTTCGAAAATATTTTAAAATGTCACATTTGAAAAGATTTACGTTAGGCTTTTCAAATCATTTAGTTGAATTTTTCCAATTTTTTAAATTAGGTGTGTTAAAATGAAATTTATATCATCAATTAATTGGAATATTGTAAAATAATACAATTTCTTGACCAGAATAAGGATTGGGACATATTATTCAGTTACAACAAAAGTGGTGGTGTTGAGCCTTTAACACATCAATTTCATACTACATGTAATTTAACACATCAATTTTATACTCAGCTGGACAGCCTCTAAATAATAACTAGGAGGAAGAGAAAAATGGGGTGTAAACATCCACTCGACACAAAATAGGTCATTTCGGGACTAACATATATTTCAATTTTTTTCAATAATTCGCTTGCGCTTAGGGGTCTCAAGCAGTGGAAGGAAACCAGAGAAAACCTTTGAGATTGAACAGGCGACCCTACTACTTGTCATATACAACCGGGGATTCGAAACCACGCCACTTGACTTATGATGCGCACCCAAACCCCCTTAATAACTAGGAAGTGTTGTACCACGAATAAAAGAGGCCAGTTTCAAATATATTCACCTAAGTTATCAAGCCACTGACCCACACTTTGTTCTCGTAGTTCTATTATGTAGATGGTCTACTCATGATGTTCAGGTGGAGGGGTAAGGAAATAAACAGGCCGGAATTAAGGAAATCAAGTACAACCAGCAGTTGCCTGACAGGATACACCCACATTTTGCAAGGGATGGACTGGTAACAAGCTAAACAAAACCTATTTTTCGTACAATTAGGGACCACAATCCAGAAATTAGGATCCAATGGGCTCAAATATCGACAGGAACCAAGGCCTTTGGTTACAAACATGCATGTCAAGTTTCATCAAAATCAGATAAAAATTGTGACCTTTAAGAGTGTCCACAAGCCAAAAACGTGATTTTTCGTACAGTTAGGGGGTCATAATCCATGAAATTTCGATCCCATACATGCCAATATCGAAAGGCACTGAGATCTGTTGGTGATAAACCCATATTTTAAGTTTTGTCAAAATCGGATAAGAAATGTGATCATAGTGTCCACAAACAATTGTGGACGGACGGACAGACAGGGGCGACGACAATGTACGTCCACATGACAAATGATGTGGATGTATAAAAAACTGTTTAGCCAGTCAGGTGCTGGTTGAGATTGTATAATCTACATCTAGAGGTCGACCCGGTTTAAAGAAAATCATCTGAACATTATCAGCTTAATAATTCCATTGCGAATAATAGAAAGCAACAGACACATTAATAAAATTTTTTCATTTTATTTGTAGTTCATATACATTATAACAAGACAAAGGTCAATCTCGTTCCCAGAGGCAGCCGCGGAGCCGAAGGCCTCTGGCACATTAGACCGTCCATTTTTTCCAATTTTTTTCAAACCTAAGCCCCGCCCATTTTGACCTCTGATTGGTCAATCTTTTTGGGTCGATTTCTCGAAAACTAGAGGTCGGATCGTTGTTTCGTTTGTTGTAAAATGATCCTTGAGTCAAAGTCAACTCGCTGACATAAAAAATTGGATCATAAACGAACAAATTCAAGTTTTTGTAAAGATCTATTTTCCTACGCGTGGGTATATTTTTAAGTGATTCGGTAATCCATGCACGTAAAATCAGGGGCGTACGACGCAAATAAACTAGAAATTTCGCGCGTAGGAATTACATGTCATTTTCTGGGAAAATGGCTACCCCCATTCCCCAGAGAAATTTCTTCAAAAATTTTTCTGGTTTCGAGATTGGACAAAGGTTTGAGATATGAATTATTTTCATCATTTTAAATAATTTTAACATGTAAAGATGAACTACAACCGATGTATGGTGTCGTTGTGTGAATTTACCAGGTATTTCCATATTTAAGTTTAGTTTCAAACTTTTATTGGCTAACTGTTCAAATTCATTGAGAACCATCAAAAAGTATTGGATTCCTATATTCTACTCTCCTATAGAAACTCCCACTAAAACACCACAACTAGATACACAAGATGTAATGATATTTTCAACAATACAGATTTTGTAAATCTCGTTATCTGTGTTTTAGATTGTGCATATATAATGGAGGATGGTATACCGGAAAAATGTAAATCTTTGAATTTATAGCCATGGTTAACAGTCCAGACATTTTGTCTGATCCAAGACGGATGAAAATGATAATGTGATGAGTTTGATGACGTTGACCACATGTCATATTTTTTACTACGGGATATCTGCATCTCTTTCTATTCCCACAAAACGCAGCTGTTCTGTTGGTCCGTATCTGAAAATAGATGTTACAATATTAATATATATTGCTTATTAGCCATTTTATCATTTTACTATCTAAATACTATGACAGAACTAATACAGTTATAAGGGAAAACAATCACTGGTTTAATATACACAAACACAACGTTTTGATAAGTATACGCTTATCACTATCATTCACGATTAATTAAGTATGGCTTCACACTGTACATTTATATATATATTGATCTTCCAGTTTACTAAAAATCGAAACATGTTTGTATATAAGAAACCAGTGGATGTTGTACTATATAACTGTGTTAAGCAGTGGACACATTAGCCGAATCATTCTGTCGAATTAATCGGCGCCAAATTTTATTTGGCCGAATGGGTGGACACACAAGCCGAATGCTTCGGCCGATTCACCAGTCAATTGCGCCCCCTTTCAGGTCACATGATCAAAACATGGCGTCGTCTATGCCTTCAAACATTCACGTGACTTCTCAATATAAGTGGCGATTGGCTAATGAATTCTACATTCGTCCGAATGTTTTGGGGAAGCTGACACACCAGGCGAATATAATTCAGTTGATTAAATATTCGGCCGAATATATCAAACCTGTTTGATTCGAGCGAATCATTCGGCCGAATTATGTAGGTGGACACACTAGGCGAATTTCAATGCCGATTGAATCGGCCGAATCATTCGGCTAGTGTGTCCACCGCTTAAATTCTGTTATGTTTCCAATCGGTAAATGCTACTAAAGGATTAGGATTATAAAAAGTATGAATTCTGTATGTAACCAGTGGTGTTGGGTATTAAGATATGTATTGTTATTCAGGTACTGCGGCGATATGAGTTGTATCGTAATTCATAACCAGGTCAATATTTACCAAGACAATAACAAGATAAATGATAATTGATATTATTATGCCAAGAATTTTTAGTTCTGCTCAAGTCCAAAGAAATAAAAAAGTCTTTTATCACGATATTCATATATGTAAGAAAATAAGCACTAATTAAAGCAATAATAAATGTGTTTACTTGGGCAACCTTGAAAAAGAAGAATCATCAAAAATCAATTCAGAGGTTCGTGATTCAATACGTGAATCATGAGAAGAAGAACCGTGATACATGTTCATCATTTTAACGCTACCTGGTTATTCCATTTGAATTCAATAAAAAAAATCGACTGAGTACCACCATCTGGGCAAAACGTCCCTCTTACAATGACCATTTTTATTAGCCAAGTTGGTGCAGTAAAGTTGGACGTTAACCCATCTCAGAAATAATTAAGAAGACATACCTGTAATCAAAGAATAATTCCTCGCCTGACTGTATCGATCGTTTAGCGAATATACCAATTCTATGATCTCCGTTAACCATCATTACCTTGGCGTAACAATTAGGATTTATAGAATGGTTGGCAAAACGGATTTTATTTCCTTTTCTAGTAGCATCAACTACAAAATCTGATAAAAAAAAAAAGCCAAAAATTATTATTATTATTATTACGCATTTCAATAGGGCACCACTGCCACATAAATTATAAATGTGCTGATATACGCTTTACAAAGATATATTATAGAACCAATCAGATTTAAATACAGGGGCCTTTTAACAGAATTTTAACTAAGAAATCCCAATTTTAGTAATTTGATTGGATAATATTAGATTAATTTTTGAACATAGCCAATCAAAATTGGAAGTATCCACTAAAATTTGGATTTTATCTTTAGTTAAACATACATTATGCAAGAGCTAAATCTGCTTATTGCAAGTCTTTTATTTAGGCTTCAGATGTTATAGGATTTATTAATTAGACATTTATTTACGCCACAAGTTCAAAATCAACTCTGTAGACACACAGATGGCTTGGATACAGTTTGGATTTAAACAGTGGTCCATTTAAAATTAAATCCATAAATGGAAGACCAAGCTATGTTTACCGTTAGTTGCTGATGTCACGACCGGAAATTGGTGATGAAAGGCCTGTCAAGCGATGCTACCATATCCATTGATCATGTTACATGATAATAATCGAGAATATGCGGGTGGAGTTATCATCTGTCAATCAAACGATCGCTAATTTCCATAGACGGTAAATATAAAATGTATGCCCATTTTTAGTCCAAACTGATAACAGTGACAATTCCGTTTAGAACAAAGTAATTTGAAATTTCTAACATTTTCTTTTTTTATCATCTATTTTTGAATTATTATAGCAAGAATGGCCAACTCTTTATTAAACTCTTAACTAGTGTATCTTTAAGATGTTTTTTATATACTTTCAATGGCTTACACTACATGACGATTTGACCGGTTGTACTGGAAGGTCATGCAGGGGTCAAACGAGCAGCTTTTGACCCTGTGACGTTAGACATTGATTAATCAATCAGAGTTACCGTTTCTAGGGGTTTACCCAAAGTTCCATGCAGAGCACGCCAAGAACTCGTTGAGAACAGACACAAAGACAACTGACCGACATTTTTCAACAATGTAAGTCTAATAGTAAGTGCAAGGGGACTGCACCACACACAATTCTACACAAAAACAAATTATATACAGACAAGACATCGTACTCAGAGACCACAAACATAAATAATTCAAAAAGAGTGAATGGATCCGGGGGCTAGCCGTAAGCGTTCACTGCGCTGTACAGTCCCGGGCCTGAGGTGACACAGACTTCACTCATATTTGAAAACAATTTGGGAATAAAACCCAAGGAAATAATTATATAATGTAAGTATGAGTCATGATCTGTCATATGTTGCAAGAATTCTAATGCAAGCATATTGTTGTATAAATATCGTTATACAAGTAACCACACCGTTAAATATATCAAAGAAGTAGGCCTAGTTCCAAAAACTAAACGCACTAAATCAACAAGCCAACAGTGAGGCTGATGTCCCCCGCCGAAATCCCAAAATAAATAGATGACACATATTAATTAATCGCACATTTATTTTTTTCAAACGTATCAACCAATCAAACTGAACACGAAGTGTCATCCAAAAATTGCTTATCTCTGCCTACCGTAAGAAGAAAATGCTCATCTTCGAACTCCATCAAGGTATTGACCTAATAAGCATACACACCAATTTTGAACATTTTAACTCAATTCGAAGGAGAGTTATTGTGTTCCAAAGTCTCGGCAAATCAAATTGCTTATCGCTCTGCTTACCCTGAGCAGAAAATGCTCATTATCGATCATAGTCAACGTATTACTGTAATGAAACTATACACCAAGTTTCATCACTCTCACTTAATTAGAACTAAAGTTATCGTGTCTCAAAGCATCAACCAATCAAATTGCTTATCTCTGCCTACCCTAAGCGGAAAATGCTCATCTTCGAACTCCATCAAGGCATTGACCTAATAAGCATATACACCAAGTTTGAACATTTTAACTCAATTAGAAGGAGAGAGTTATTGTGTTCCAAAGTCTCGACCAATCAAATTGCGTATCGCTCTGCTTACCCTGAGCAGAAAATGCTCATTATCGAACTTAGTCAAGGTATTACTGTAATGAAACTATACACCAAGTTTCATCACTCTCACTTAATTAGAACTAAAGTTATCGTGTCCCAAAGCATCAACCAATCAAATTGCTTATCTCTGCTTACCCTAAGCGGAAAATGCTCATCTTCGAACTCCATCAGGGCATTGACCTAATAAGCATATACACCAAGTTTGAACATTTTAACTAAATTAGAAGGAGAGTTATTGTGTTCTAAAGTCTCGACCAATCAAATTGCGTATCGCTCTGCTTACCCCGAGCAGAAAATGCTCATTATCGAACTTAGTCAAGGTATTACTATAATGAAACTATACACCAAGTTTCATCACTCTCACTTAATTAGAACTAAAGTTATCATGTCCCAAAGCATCAACCAATCAAATTGCTTATCTCTGCTTACCCTAAGCGGAAAATGCTCATCTTTGAACTCCATCAAGGCATTGACCTAATAAGCATATACACCAAGTTTGAACATTTTAACTCAATTAGAAGGAGAGTTATTGTGTTCCAAATTCTTGACCAATCAAATTGCGTATAGCTCTGCTTACCCTGAGCAGAAAATGCTCATTATCGAACTTAGTCAAGGTATTACTATAATGAAATTATACACCAAGTTTCACCAATCTCACATAATTAGAACTAAAGTTATCGTGTCCCAAAGCATCAACCAATCAAATTGCTTATCTCTGCTTACCCTAAGCGGAAAATGCTCATCTTCGAACTCCATCAAGGCATTGACCTAATAAACACATACACCAAGTTTGAACATTCTAGCTCAATTAGGAAGAGAGTTATTGTGTCCCAAAAAGTGTGACGGACGGACAGACAGACGGACAGACAGACAGACAGACAGACAGACAGACAGACAGACAGACAGACAGACAGACAGACAGACAGACGGACGAACCCATTTTAATAGTCCCCCAACTTTCTTCGAAAGGCGGGGGACAATAAAGAAGAGGATTGAAGTATATTGAATGCATTTAGGACACACATTACAACCGTCACAAAACACTAGATACTCTATAAAGGTTGAGCAGTGTCTAAATTACTTGGAGTATTGATAATATTTATTTGATCTTTAATTGTGTGCATGAAATATGTATAACTGATTAGAAACACATAACAAAATATAGCACACTAATGTTTGAATATGGCGCCTATTCAAGGCAGAGATCTATTCTGTAGGTAGGTAGTGCTCTGGGTACAAAATACAAGAAAACACAAGAATACGTACCATTATTTAAGTTGAATAAGAAACTACACATATATTTATCATAAACTTTCCCTCTTCTATCCGCCTCATCTTGAGAAATTATCTACAACATTAAAAATACAGAAAACACTTAAAAAAGACAAGAGAGAGAGAGAGAGAGAGAAATGGGGTTTAAAGTCCACTCAACACAACCAGGTCATTTCGGGACTAACATATGGTTTAATTTTATTTCAAAAATTCACTTGTGCGTATAGGGGTCTTTAGCAGTGGGAGGAAACCAGAGTGCCCGGAGGAAACCCACGAGGTTGAGAAGGCGCCCCTATCTCCATGCCACATACGCTCACACCAGGGCTCGAAACCACAGCCGCAAGCAAGGGGTGACTGGCCAGCTAGAGGTCGAAGCGCGGCGCTCTAGACCACTTGGCCATTCCAACCTCCCCTAAAAAAGACAAAGAAATAAATTGAAATGGGGTTTAACATCCTACTGTTCTGCTCCTAGTGGTCTAATGAAGACAGGCATACACCAGTGTGCTATGAGGGGAATTTTGCCCAGACAGTTGTGCTACTCCTAAATCAAATTGCAACTGTCAAGGGTTCATTAACGTGCACACCAATGTGTACCCAGAACCTCAGTTTTTTGTTGTCCCATCCAAAGAACTAACGTCCCTTTTCACGCCATCAATCATATACTTGGATTTTGACTAGGATTTTCTAATCTTTAGCAAGCAAATGCTGCTCATTAATAAACAATAGGTGTATTCTATAAAGACAGAGAGCAATGGGGTTTAATGTCCACTTGTCACAAACTAGGTCATTTTGGGACTAACACATGATTCAATTTTATTTTAATAATTTGCTTGCATGAAAGGGATTTTTGAGTTGTGAGAAGAGACTGGAGCGGCCAATCCCTTAAAATTATACAGGCATATCTGCCCTTGTCACGTACAAGCGAGAGAGAGAGAGAGAGAAATGGGGTTTAACGTCGACTCAACACAAACTAGGTAATTTCGGGACTAACATATGGTTTAATTTTATTTCAATAATTCGCTTGTGCGTAGGGTCTTTAGCAGTGGGAGGAAACCGGAGTCCCCGAAGGAAACCCACGAGGTTGAGAAGGCGCCTGTATCTCCATGCCACATACGCTCAGACCAGGGCTCGAAACCACAGCCGCAAACCAGAGGTGACCGGCCAGCTAGAAGTCGAAGCGCGGCACTCTAGACCACTAGGCCATCCCAACCCCCCTGTCACGTACAAGCAGGGTACCGAAACCAAGCCAACTGACACAATGCCAAATGCCCTGTATTCCATATAAATGTGTCCGGTGTATTTCCAATTCAATTACTAAATAACATTGTAACGATTTATTTATATACCATAAAATTTATTACCTCTCCACAATATTCCGATATAAACTCATTTTTCTCTGCTGGTTCTTTTAAAAATATTCCCCAACCAGCCACATCCGATGGAGCCAGTAATAAATGCTACAAAATTTAAACAGGTTTATTATTAATTAAAACACAATCAATAAATAAGACTTGTTAGAAGAATGCACAATAGGCTATATACATTCTCATTTAAATACAGGGGCCTTATTCACAAAATTTTAACTAAGATAAAACCCAAATTTTAGTTGTATGATTGGATAATATTAGATTGATTTTAGTGCTTAGCCAATCAAAATTGAAGTATCTACTAAAATTTGGATTTTAGCTGAAGTTTAGATTTCGTGAAACAGGGCCCAGATCTATATTTCGTTTTTCTTTTTTTTATACTTTTGATGGGCTCATCACATGATCAAAGATCTGACAAGTTGTACTGGAAGGTTGGGTTATGCGTAGTACTAGCGGCTTTCGTACATTGATTAATTCATCAGCGTTGATGTTTCTAGTAGTTTACCCACAGTTCCATGCATGGCACGCCAAGAACGTGTTGTAACAGACCGTTTCATTGGCTAATCCCTCATATCATTCAGAGAGAGAGAGAGAAAAATGTGGTTTAACGTCCACTCAACACAAACTAGGTCATTTCGGGACTAACATATGGTTTAATTTTATTTCAATAATTCGCTTACGCGTAGGGGTCTTTAGCAGTGGGAGGAAACCGGAGTGCCTGGAGAAAACCCACGAGGTTGAGAAGGCGCCCATGCCACATACGCTCACACCAGGGCTCGAAACCACAGCCACAAGCCAGAGGTGACCGGCCAGCTAGAGGTCGCACATTATTCAGAACGCGGGTTATATAACAACTCTTCTAAATCTAAGTGTAGTAAAGACAAGTAAAACAAAATTTTGAACTATAAAAAAACGAAAAGAAATAGTATCTGTGTTTTAATCCTATTAACGCTGTTGATCTAGTTGTTGTCTTGTACGGTTTCCTGATTTGTTTTAATGGTTCTGTAATTATTTGCCTCACATATTTATATTACTGTATATTAGGTTTAGAGAGTAATACTGTTCGAAACGTCGCCCAAATCAATAAGTTTTTCGATCACTCCTTGCTGTACTTACCTTCCCTTGACTTCTCTGTACACTGACGTTTTTACAGGATATTTTTGGAGTATCAAATTGATCTGAAGAATCAGAAAAACCATAAATAATGTTATTTGAACATGTGATTCTCTAGGAAAAGCCCCCGAGAGGAGGTTTCGAAAAAGAGGTCATAGATCTGACCAGAAATTAACATTTAAAGCTGTGGGACACTCAAATGTTGCTGATCGTCAATTGCATTTAATCTGATATTAATTTATTTTTTACCAGTTGAATTCACACCAAAATTAAGAACAGTTTGTCCATAGATATTTTAATGAACTGCTCACTAAAATTTAATCATCTTCCTTTTGACATAAATTATTCTTAAAGACCAAAGCGAGGATATTGAAACCAGGTTGTGTTTTTTTTTGGTCTCATTCAAACAACTAGAAATTTTAATTATTTTCTTCTCACCTGCTCCACATGTTTGACAAAGATCTGGATCACATTCTCTAACAGCTAGAAAACATGGACACTGTTTGGTATTACATTGTGCTTTACATCGACAACCTGGAAATCGATTCTGACCTGCAATGAAATGAAATGAAATGGGGTTTAACGTCCTACTGTTCGGCTTCTAAACTGGGGTAATGAAGACTGGCACATGCCATACCGTGTGCTATGAAGGAAATTTTGCCTGCACAACAACCTTGGAATCAATTCTGACCTGTAATACATATACAAATAAAATGGGGTTTAACATCCTACTTTTTTTGCACAGACTGATCTAATGAGGTTGGGTGAATGCCATTTAGTGTGCCATGACTAATATTTTCCCCAGACAGTAGCACTACAGCCTAATTTTATATTGAAGTCCAATTGCCAAGGGTTCTTTTACATGCAAGGGACCTCATTTTATTCATCACATCTCTTGTTCCTTGCAAGGTCCTTCAGCCTGCACAACTGACAAAAGGGAACCATGCCAGAATATCATCGGTTAAAGGAGGGTATGGAAAATGGTACATGTACACCCAGTTCAGCGAGCCAATGTCTTACTCACTGAGTCACCTTGGCTCCTGTACTCAAGAAATAAACTTACAGTCGCTGCTACACTGACAGAATTTTTCACAGAAGTTTTGTGCCATGATACATGGACAAGATTCGTCACATCTCTGTCCGGGGTGGTCACATGGGGTATAATTATAAACAGGGTTCGGGGAGCCATCTTTCTTCAACTGGATTTTACGACAGTGCATTGACCATAATCTAAAATAGATAAAAGATACATTTTGGAATATTAAATAAAGAGCTGGCAGTTCTCACTATAATAGTTAAAAACTAGGTAATGTAATGGAAATTTGTTGAAAAAGTTCAATCAAATTAATTCACTCTGAACCCAGAATTTAGCGATTGAATTTTCAGCTTAGCCTTGATTATCTAATAAAGTTTGTACCATAAAAAACATAGTCTTGATTATCCATTTCATGATTAAAACATAAATGAAAGCTGAGCAGCAAATTGAATCCTAATCCAGTAAATATCACAGGCTAGCGATGACATCGAGAGTTGATTATGGTCTGGATAAGTTAATTAATGTCTAATTAATGGTTTATATAACATTTCAGGCCTTAAGAGAGACCTGCAATAGGCAGATTTTGCTCTTTCATAATGTTTATTTAAAAAAAAAAGTGTTGAACACTTGACTCATGAGCATATAAAAATCTATACCATTGTAATTATAAGTTGACTTTAGCCAATTTGATATTTTATATGAGAGAAATAGGTTTTTAACGTCCACTTGACACAAACTAACTCATTTCGGGACTAACATATGGTTCAGTTTTATTCCAATTAGTCACTTGCAATGGGTGGAAACTGGATGTCCCAATGGCGAAAACCCACGAGGTTACTTATTGTCACGAGAATAGAAACGTAACTCAATGACAGACATTGTTTGTGGAGTTGCTTGCCTTGTATGCAATAATATTATCACTTCTAGGTTTATTCATGTTTAAAATGTTTGAAAACACACAGGTAACTTAATCTAGAGTAATTTGAATAAAGAGAGAGAGAAACAAACTCAACACAAACAAGGTTATTTCGAGACTAACATATGATTTAATTTTATTTGAATAATTCGTTTGCGTGTTGGAGTATTTATCCGTTTCAGGAAATAGGAGAGCCAGGTGAAAACCTGCGAGATTAAACAAGCGACACAACTCCTTGCCATGTACAACCGGGTATTCAATATAATGTGAATAAATCTAACGAGCAGATGTTTCTATGTTGTTTGTTTTTTCTGTGGTTTGTCGTGCATGTCTCCTGAATTTTTTCTCTTACTTTTGTTTCTTCTTCTTTTTTCGTGGTGGAGTCTGTATTCTTTCTTCATTAAAATCTGGCATGTGAGCTTCTTCCTTTATAGCAAATTCATACACCTTCAATAAAAAAGAATTCATAAACCATTATTCAACTAATAGCAAATTTATAAACATTCATATAATTGCAAATTCATAGTTTAAAACAACAGAAAATACATAAACCTTCAAATAATAGCAAATTTATCGATCTTCTAATAACAGAAAATTCACAAACTTTCAACTAATAGGAAATTTACAATCGATAACTCTTCAAATAAAAGCAAATTCAGAAATGTTCAAAAAACAGAAACTTCATAAATGTTCTCTGGGGCAATAACTGGGCGTAATATTTACTGGTTCGAATGTTCCTCTCCTTAACATGAGTAAAAAAAAAATCTAGAAGCAAACAAATTGTGTGACTTAATTTTGATACAGTAGGCCAACCTCTAAATGACTTTCCAAATAAACGAACATCGGTGACCAGATTATTCTACTACAACAAATTTAATAACAGTGAACAGTACTCACTTGCTTGCATTCCTTTGTGCCGATTATTTTAGAAATAGCACAATAATTATTACGATACATATCATGTAAAACACGGAACAGCGACTCCTCCGCACCATTCCATACAGGATCAGCCGGCTGCTTCCTCACCGGAAATTTTATTTCAACATCTATAATAGGCATTAAAAAAAATATATATACTTTTTGCAAAGTTAAAATACAAAGAGAAAGATTGTCAACGGACAAGGGAGGCATACAGGATCACCAGAAATATTATTTCAATCTCTACACTAGACATTTTAAAAAATATACTTAATAAAAGATAAAGAGAAAAATTTTCAACAGACAAGGGACGCATACGCAATCAGCTACAATAGACGTTTAAAACAAATATACTACTTGTAAAGTCAAAAGAATGAGTGAAATGATTTATCAGATTTTCAAATAAGGGAGACAACTCTGTACACTGGAAAATTGCATGGTTTAAGCTACTATATCAAACAATTAACTATTCTTTTCTTTCTTTAACAACTTAAAAAAAAGTAATTTGAAATCAAATATCTCATACAATTAAATCTTCAAGAAAAATATCTTAAGTCTCTAAGCAAAACATCTGAAAGTTATATCTTTAAGCAAAATTTCTTATGCTTTCATTATTCTTGGGATAATCCGACAGTTCGTCGGTCAGTGACTTCAGGATCAAAGAACTGCTGATTATTTATTTTATGACAAATCATTTAAATTTTTACATCATAATATGGACAAACTATCAAGGTACGAATTATTGGTTATAGTTTATTGTTTATTGTTATTAATAAATTTATAATATTAAAATATTAATGAACTTTAATCAGCGTTGGACCAAGTAGCAGATTTATACTGTTGCTTGGTTAATAACGTTTCTTTCATTATTGCAATTCTTGTGACACTGCAGAAGAAGAATCAAGATGTCTGAAGACAGAGTTGTCACACAATTTTTACAGGCTTGCCATGCTGACATGCAAGCTTAAATAGTTAGTAATATAGGTGGGTGGTTCTCTGTATTGAAATATTTCATTACTTTACACTTTTATACTAATAGAAAGGGTTTTCACACCAAATACTCTTTGATGCAGGTAGGAACAAATCATTTGAAGAAAATAAGATTGGAATGATAAGACAGTGTAACATTATTCAGGCATTTAAAAGTTTGAATAAAATCCGTTTGGTCGAAATGAAATGGGGTTTAATTTCCTGCTGTTCTGTCTGTTCCGATTGGGCTAATGGAGACGGGCATGCCCCATACAGTATGCTATGGAGGAAATTTTGCTTTGTTTAACCCGTATACTGAATTTCAGCTGCTAATAAGGGGTCTTTTTCGTGCACTACAGCGTGTACTGAGGACTTTGTTTTTTCTGCACCTTCAGAACGACTAGATATGTGTCCTTGTTAGGCTCTCACCCTGCGCCACGTTGGAAAACCTTGATGAACTATCCAGGCCAACACATCCAAGGCACTATCTCCAGGGTCAAATACTTTAGTCAGTAAATTACAGTATTCCATATTTAAGCTGGAGACACTGTGGCCAAGTGGGTAGGATGCTGGCTCGTTAGTTTGGAGGTCACATGTTCAATTCCAGCATTGGCCGAAAAAGTTCATCAGGACTTCCAACATGGTTTCTACTTGTCAGGGGTGTGGGACATGTGGCCTGACACGGATAGCTGTCTAGTTCTTCGGACAGGAAGGAAAAATTGAGGAACTATGTATGTATTGGCGTGCACATTGAATATCCCTTGGCAGTTGGAATATGAAAATACAGTAAGAATATGACCTAGTGCCTCTGCCTAGGCAGAATTATTTTCATAGCGCCAGGAGGGCTATTGGGGGTGGGGTGGGGTGGGGGTGCATAACCCAACCACCCCAAATCGAATTAGCCCCCCCCCCCCTAATAATGATTTCTTAGGAGTGTCTCAGCCAGCCACATCCTGAGCCCCTCCAACAAAATCTGTAGCCCAACCAAAGTTTATGAGCTGGTTAAGGGCCCCATATAGCACACTGTATGACATATGCCCGTCTTCATTAGCCCAGTACAGGAACAGAACTGTAGGACATTAAACCCTATTCCATTTCATTTATTTTCAATTATTTAAGCTTGCATGTCAGCATGGCAAGCCTGTAAAATTTGTGTGACAACTCTGTCTTCAGACATCTTGATTCTTCTTCTGCAGTGTCACATTAATATTTTAATGTTATAGATTAATTAATAACAAAAAACAATAAACTATAACCAATAATTCACACTTTGATAGTTTGTCCATATTATGATGTAAGAAATTCAAAGACTTTTTGGACGAAAAATGTTCAATGTTTTTTTTTTAACCTGTAGTCACTAGCTGACAATCAGATTGTCCCAAGAATCATGAAAGCATCAGACAGAAATTTTGCTTAAAGTCTTAATGTTAAAATATTTTGTGTTGGACTGAAGTTTCAGAGATTTTTATTTCAAATCTATTTATAAAATCTTTCGTTTTTTTTTTAAAAAAAAAGTAGTGAAAGTGCTTGAAAAGGAAGCTTAAAATCTAGCAATATGTACAGGGTTGTCTCCCTTGTCTAACCCTCAAGAAATGAAAAAAAAAAACATCCTCTCTGCTCCAACTTGTCCAATGAACATGGGCATAGACCTTACAGTGTGTTACAAGCTACTCTTACATTGAATTCCATCCAACAAGTTTTCTTTTACGTGCTCAGGATTTTTTGTCCTTGCTAGGCCCTCTGTCCTGCACCACTGACAAGGGGAAAACCACCCTGGAAAAATCAGGAGATCTATCTCGGCCAACACCAGGACAGAACACTGGACTTTCCAGGTAGTGAGGGCCTCGCAAAGGATAATGTATATTCATTAGGATGTTACGAAAAGTCAAGGCCCGAGTGAAATGAAATGAAATGGGGTTTAACGTCCTACTCTTTTGCACCTAACCTGGTGCTATGAGGGAAATTTTGCTCCGGCAGCGGCACAACGGCCTACTCTTATATCGAATTCCAACTGCCAAGGGATCTTTTACGTGCACTCCAATGTGTACACGGGACCTTGTTTTTTGTCCCGTCCAAATGACTAGGAAGCTGTCCTTGTCAGGCCCTCCTTCTGCATCACTGACAAGGGGCTGACAAGGGGAAATCACGCTGGAAAATTGAGATGAACTTTAGATGAATGCAGGGATCGAACACCTGACCTCTAGGCTAGCGAACCAGCGCCTTATCCATTTAGCCACCGTGACCCCCAAGAATGAATGGTGTATGGCCTGCTTCATTGATCCAGTTGGAGTAGGAACAGTAGAAGGTTAAACCACATTTCATTTCATTTTATTGAGAGCCTGATGAACTATTTAATACAATAGTTTTCTAGATATTTCTACGAAGTTCAGAACTTAGTTAATATACTACTTATTTAAACCATAAAGTGTTATAATAATCTGTGTATAATAATGACTAGTAATTTGAATTTAAGGAATTCTTATCTATGATAAGATATGTGGGTGGGGTGGGTATCATATAGTTGTGTTGTTTTAACAAGAGTTTCTGTATTTGATATTTAGTTTCAAACTATTATTGGCACTGAGTGAAGTGGAGGGGTTCCAATTCCCCCCCCCCCCTTTGTATGTAGTAGAGAGAGAGAGAGAGAGAAATTGAGTTTAATGCCACTCAACACAAACTAGGTCATTTCGGGACTAACATATGGTTAATTTTTATTTCAATAATTCGCTTGCGCGTAGGGGTCTTTAGCAGTGGGAGGAAACCGGAGTGCCCGGAGGAAACCCACGAGGTTGAGAAGGCGCCCCTATCTCCATGCCACATACGCTCACACCAGGGCTCGAAACCACTGCCGCAAGCCAGAGGTGACCGGCCAGCTAGAAGTCTAAGCGCGGCACTCTAGACCACTAGGCCATCCCAACCCCCCTGTATGTAGTAGAATCGTCTGTCCAATCTTTTGGTTTCCTAACACACCTTACGATTCCTAAGCATAAGTGAATTATAAGAATAAAATTGAACCACATGTTAGTACCGAAATGACCCATTTCATTTTCTGGTTAATGAACCTGCGCCTTACGCACTCTGCCAAGCCGCCTCCCCATCTCCCCCAATGAAGAAAAAAAAAATGCCATGTAGAACATACCAAGAGCATCGTTACTTTTTTCGCTATCTTCACCACTACTAACACAACCATTTGTTTTACGTTTTCTACCATACTTCCCAGCAGACGATGCTTTCGTTGATTCGTTACTATCTTCCGCATCATCCACTTTGTTCTTCTCCTCCATAGCCTCTTTTTGATTTTTTTGCTGTTGCTGAAACATACATGTCAAGGATTGTTTAATATTGTGTCGTATTTTGTATTTAATCTCCATTCCTCAATAAATTTTGTTGTTTCTTACATGTTTGTATATGTACTAGGAGATTGCGTAGGTCAGGGGTGCCACTGCCTGGACAAAATTTCCCTTATAACACACTGTATGGCATATGCCCGACTTCATTAGCCTAGGTTAGGTGCAGAAGAGTAGGACGTTAAACCCCATTTCAAATTTAGAAAGAATGTATTTTTACCTGAACATCAACCATATGTAGATAACATTCCACACCACATGGTTCATTCTCCTGTTTTTTATCAGACATTTTCCTCGTTAACATACTTGGTGTTGGATGATACGCTGAAAAAAAAAAAGAGGACAGAATATTAAAATTCAAACTCCATACGTGCTGAGTAGTGACCATTAACTTTCGCACTTCATGGCTCAACGATAAGATTTTGTCCGGATGGGTTCCCACATTCTTTATTTACATTTGATAAAATATTGAAGATTTTAACTCATCAGGGTCTAGTGTTTTAACGTGTGTGTGTGAAACCACAAGGTCTATCATTTAGTCAAGTGCAAGGAAATATGAAATAAAATTGAACTCTGTGTTAGTCCCAAAATGAACTAGTTTATATTCTTTTAATGGCATTTAGAAATTGGAACATAATCAAAAAACACACTTTTATGGAATAACAATTACTATGGTTTATTTCAACTAGATTTCAAGTCGTTATCAAGCATATAGGGTACACAAATAGATAAAATATGAGAAAAATATGGCTATATATATTTTTCTCATATTTTATCTATTTGTGTATATTATGCTTGATAACGACTTGTGAAATCTAGTTGAAATAAACAATAGTAATGGTTATTCTATAAAAGTGTATTTTTTGATGAGTAGACATTAAACCCCGTCTCACTGTTTTAATGGGGAGAGAGAAAATGGAGTTTAACGTCCACAAGACATTAACTAGTTCATTTTGGGACTAACACATAATTCAATTTTATTTCAATATTTCATTTGCATGTAATCTAATCTGGTTCAATTATTTTTATTTAATAATTTGCTTGCTTGTGGGGGTCTTTAGCAGTAGGGCAAACTAGAGGACCCTGAAACAACCCATGAAGTTGGACAGGTGATGCTACTCCTTGTAACAGGCAAGTGTGGAATCGAAACCATGCCACTTGACTCAATAACAGACCTAGTGATTTCATGCGCACGCCTACTTACGATGAAGAAAACAGTCGTATTTAAAACATCTTCTACAGAAGAGAGTGTGGAACGAGTGTAAGGTCTGTTCCCGGGGTACTGACTTTGCGTTTGGTCCATCTATATTGGGTGTACATTCTGGAGGTAAAATATTTGGATCGCTAATTTCATTCAGTTCTCGATATCTGAAAACAAAAACCAGAAAATATTTAAAGTCAAATAGACTTAATGTTGTTTTTCTCGAAGACAAAAGTCACATATGCCTTCTCTTTTGATCTCCGGTTTCCTCAACACTTCACCCTTCTATACTCTCAGAGAGAGAGAAATGGGGTTTAATGTGCACTAAACACAAACTAGGTCATTTAATTTTATTTCAATAATTCGCTTGCGCGTAGGGGTCTTTAGCAGTGGGAGGAAACCGGAGTGCACAGAGGAAACCAACGAGGTTGAGAAGGCGCCCCTATCTCCATGCCACATACGCTCACACTAGGGCTCGAAACCACAGCCGCAAGCCAGAGGTGACCGGCCAGCTAGAGGTCGAAGCGCAGCACTCTAGACTTCTAGGCCATCCCAACCCCCCTATACTCTCAGAGTTTTGTGGACTGTACATTAATGATTCCCCTTATAATTATTCTTTCACACATTGGAGTTCCTTTATTCACTAATATTTCTACCCAATTCCTTTCCAACTGTTTTTTTCTATGTGCATTGTGTACACAGGACCTCGATTTTCTGTCCCATCCAAATGTCTTAAATCCCTTGCCAGAACCTTTATCCCTGCACCACAGACAAGGAAGAATCACGCACGCTGGAAAATCCAGATGAACGGTCTCAACCAACACCGGTATCAAACACAGAACCTCCAGCCTAGCAAGCCAATATCTTACCCACCCATCAACCATGGCTCCCTCTTACAATAAGAAAATATCATAAATCATGCACAAGGAATAGAGAGTATCTTACTTTTCTTTCAATTCTTCTGGGCTTCCCTTTTCTGGACATAATTCGGATATAGATTCAAATATAACGTCTTGTACACAATTATCTTTTGGTAGAGGTATTAATTTATCATCGTCTAAAACAACACAAAAACATATCAAATATCTTTAGGTAGAGATATATCATACTCTTAATAATTAACAAAACCCCACAAAAAAAATTATAATCTTTAAGAAGAGACATCAATTTACCCACATCCATCAGCGATGCAAATCAGTGATAAGATAACATCGATGCGAATCAGTGATAAGAATAAAATCGATGCGAATCACTGATAAGAATAACATCGATGCGAATCACTGATAAGGATGTAAACAATGCATGTGCCATTGAGCCAATGACCGACGCCACGTGATGAAACAGTTTGCAATTTACCAGAGAGAGAAATGGGGTTTAATATCCACTCGACATAACCTATATCACTTAGGGACTAACATATGGTTTTATTTTATTTCAATAATTCGATCATACGTAGGGTCTTTAGCAGTGCAAGTAAACCTACGAGTTTGACCAGGAAATTAAAACCACGCCAGTTGACTCAATGACTGACCTTACAATACAACGTGCTATCCTTTTGCCCCCCCCCCTCAAACTGGTTGTTACCTACCGTCTATTTTATAGCCTTGGTCGTCAATATGTGGATAATTAGCATGAAGATTGGTCACAAGTTCTACAAATAAATCATCACTCATAAAATTGGATTGTCTCTCTCCGTGAACTTTTCCTTCATAATTCTTTAACAATTCTTCAATGAACGAACAGTCTTTATCAAGAATATCATCTCCCATATATGGTATGTTGTGTAGAACTGTTTCATCTTCGACCTGAGGATAAAACAGATTTAAAGATCACAGGTGATAGAATACAGGTGAATGAAATTGGGTTTAACATTCCACTGTTCTGCTCTGACAGGGCTTGTGGATAGCTGGGCTACAGCCTACCCTTAGGCCATGTTAAATTAATTCTGTGTTTCAGGTTTTAGGGTCTCCAGAATTCAATGAGGGAGGGAGGTCAACACAACACACTTCCCAATTTTTAACACAACACACATTTTTTCAACACAACACAAACTCAGAATGTAGCTGAATATACCCAATAGAGCCATCTTCAGGATTGTTTTTCAGGAAGATTCTATTATTACTAGATAATCAAATAGGTGTGGATGTAGAGCTGGGCGGTATTTCGATATAAAAACGTCACAGAAATAAAAAACGTGAAAAATACCGTCATCAGAAAAATAACGAAAAACCCAACATACCGCGGTATATTGCGGTTTTCATTTTCTACTCTAGATGATATTTAACATAAATATTGAACAAAATGTTTTCTTTTGTAGGTTATTTACGATATTTTATTGCTTGATGATGAAAAATACTGCTTTAAACTCCCGAGTATTCATTCCATAAAAATTACAAATGCCGACAAGGAGCTTTGTTTACGTCAATCATGTGACTCCTCGCTCACCTTTCCACCTGTTAGAATTATCCCTGTTTCTGTTCAATTTCTTGACGACAGACGGACAAACCCATTTTAATAGTCCCCCAACTTTCTTCGAAAGGCGGGGGTCAATAAAATAAAAGAAAACTGTCCAGTCCGTTAAACTGTTATTAGAAGTCAGCGGACAAACAAGTCTATGTACACATGTAACCAAGGACAACGTGGCAGCGAAAGCTCGCGTGCTGACACATTGAGTAATGTTTTAAATAACGTTGTAAATTTATGACCGTGATTTGTTTACAAATCTTTCTGTATACAAATTACGATATTATTTTATTTTTTTAAGCCAATGTTTATGCATGTAAATTAAAAATGAGCGTATGTCGCCTATTAGACAGGTGTGTGTTCGATTGTGAAGAGTGTACTGTGTCGATAGGTACGCGCGCGGAGCTACCGAAATCAAAACACAACACAAAATACCGCGTAGAAAATCAACACAACCATCAATTTGACGATGTGAAAGCTACGCGCGCGGTTGACCCGAAACGCAGAATTAATTTAACACGGCCTTATTATGAATTCCAACTATCGAGGGATTTTTAACGTGCACACCAACTTCTATTTCACGGGACCTCAGTTTTTGGTCCCATCCAAACTACTAGATAATCTTCCTTGCCAGGTCCTCTGTATCGATACAATGAAACCACACAGGAAAATCATCAGCTGATGTCTCTGCCAACCCCAGAATCGATGTGGCTCCTCAAATTATAAGTAAACCTTATATTCATATATATATTTATGGTAAATAACTTTAAAATGTGCATATTCTTCTTCCCAAATAGAGAGAGGAGAGAGAGGAGAGAGAGAGAGAGAGAGAGGAGAAAGAGGAGAGAGAGGAGAAAGGAGAGAGAGAGAGAGAGAGGTTTAATGTCCACTCAGGACTTACAAATGGTTCAATTTTATTTCAATAATTGGCTTACGTTTGTAGGGGTCTTTAGTAGTGGGAGGAAACCAGAAGACCTGGAGAAAACCCCATGACAGACCTTTCACCTTACCATACATTGCACACACACTAACCATTCGCGACTCCCCCCCCCATCCCTCTACTTCAGACAAGGGATCTTTCTCACCTGTTCTTCAATTTGCATAAAGTCTGTATTATACGCAGTGGACACTTACGGCTAAGCCTGAATCTATTCTCTGATAAGTGTGTTTGTTGTTTTTTGTATCATGTCCGTATGTTTGTCTTGTGGAATTGTTTGTGTGTGGTGCGGTCTTCCTGCAATTAGTTTTGACCACCACAGCTCCTATAGTATAGAAACAAAACCTTACCATAAAATTTTGATGTAGCGGGGCCCAACAGTACATAGTTGGTATCATCTTTAGAGCATTCATCACACGTAACGGTACTGTTTGATTCGGCATATTCATCTTATTAATAACCTCACACTAGAAAAAAGTTAATGATAACTGATTAATACCAGGGCATTAACACTGTAACCCTGGTATTATTTAATCTTGTCCATTTAGCACTATTTCTTTCATATTCATTCCATCTCAAATCTTTTGTTACACTAGAACTTAGTAACCGACACTGCTAGTGGAAGAGAGAGGGAGAAATGGGTTTTAATGTCAACCCAACACAAACTTGTTCATTTCTGGACTAACATATGGTTTAATTTAATTTCAATAACTCGCTTGTGCATCGGGGTCTTCAGCAGTGGGAGAAAACCGGAAGAACTGGAGAAAACCCATGAGGTTGGACAGGCGACCCTACTCCTTGTCACGTACAACCGGGGATTTGAAACCACGCCAATGACAGGATTTATGATCACTGCTAGTGAAAGTAAACAGTTCTTAACCTGACACTCATGTATCTAATCTAACATGCAGCAGTGGGAAACCAACTATGGTTTGAAATTAAACGTTAAATACATTAGAACTGCCCTTAAACAGCCCAACTACACGATACCCTAGTTCTATGTCATGCAAATTGAGAATATACAAACCTTTCTGGTGACCGGGATACTACTGAATGTTTCTCGAACTCTAAGTGATTGATTTTGTGGTTGATCGTTTAAAAAAGACGTGAGATTCTCCAGTTGTTCATCAATATGTTTTCTATTGGCTGTCCATGCTGTCTAAAATATGATAAATATAAAGATAAACAAATTAAAAGTGTACATGTATTTCAGGCTACGTTGTTATTTTATTGTGTAAAGGAAAAAAACCAGGTCAGCCACATATGGCGACCCCAGATTTGCAGCAAGCTGGTCCAGCCCTATGGAACTCACTGCCAGACAACATCAGATCCATTCCATTTCTGGATGACTTCAAGAGTGCAATAAAGACACACTTGTTGAAAGAGGCATATCCATAGACAATCCCTGTATTGTATATATCCATGTGTTGTCAGACTCCAGCAGTGCCTTTGACCAGTTGTACTCAACTGGTAAAGCCGCTACAGAAATACATACATGTAGTTATTATCATTTTATAAATTAGCTTGTTTGTACTGTACTCAATGACAGACTTTGGGATCTAACGAATACATATATTAAACCAATCCGGTCACCCAAACCTGCTAGACCATTTGACCATCATGGTTCCCTCCATCAACTGAAATTAGAATGAAACAAACCTTCACTTCCTCGGATCTTTTAAATCTTCGTAGCTGACGTAATTTCATATATTCTGATCTAACCGTTTTCTTCCAATCAATGACAGGATTATGTTCTTCTTTAATGGTAGATGCCAAGGCAGTGGCAGCAAGAGCAGCGGCTGCTTTTTGAGCTGAACTACGTAAATTATCTGTGGGTGTCGACATTTTTTTTCTTTTTCTGTTATTTTTTTTTTGCTGGTAGATTTAACTTATTAAATCAAGTTTAATCAAATGCTGGAAAAAGAAAAAAAAGATATGTGCTCTAAAAAATTTGAATTTGGGTTTTCTAAATTTTCTAAAAAGTTAACCTGGACTGACAGATTAATATACATGTAGGTCTATTGAAGATCAGGATGGAGATCAGTCCTTAGTTAATTAATATGTAACCAGGCCCAGTTAACAATACACACTAGATTGCAATTCTTTCAATTTGAGACGCTCTGGACTGTGATTCAGTGTGAATCGAGCACCCGCCCCTCCCTGATGTCAATAGTCTTAGTGTCATTGGGGAGGCTCGCTTGCCAGTCTAGAAGGTCCAGGATTGACACAATTGCAATTAATTGAATTAAGTTACACGGAATTGAGGCCCAATGATTTTAAGTAACAAATACATGTATGTTCCCGCAGGTACGTGTATCACATCATTTGGGAGATTACATGTCATTTGGTACTCATGTCATTAGGGACTTACGTCATTTGGGACTCAAAAAAATATGACCGTGACTATTGAAACTCTGGTAAACGACGTTTAGGACTTTGGTATACATCGTTTGGGACTCGGGTATACAACATTTGGGACATTGATAAATTGATAATCAGTCTACCGATACCTCACAATATACTTAGCAATAGCATATTCATATTTCTGCCTATATGAAATATATTTTAATCAGAAAATCAATGATTCCTTTGAAAAATCAAGAAGAAACACTAACAGCAGTACCACCGGTCGCGTGGATAGTCACGTGATGTAAAAACGCTATATTACAGCGCTTGTAATCTTCGTGAATTGTGCACCGCTGTATTGAGTCCCAAATGTCATTTATATTGAGTCCCAAATGTCGTTTGTGTTGAGTCCCAAATGACGCCAATCAAGTCCCAAACGTCGTCAACTGAGTCCCAAATGTCGTTTACGCTGAGTCCCAAATGTCGTTTACGCTGAGTCCCAAATGACGTGATACCGTCATTTTTAGGACTCAACATAAACGACATTTGGGACTTAGTTGAGGACGTTTGGGACTTGATTGGCGTCATATTTGTTAATATGTGAACTAGGCCTATTTATTGAATCATAATTCAAATAGAGAGTTAGACACTGTAATGATAATGATGTCCGCTGAAGCTTCTGTGAGTGTGAGTGTCGACAGTCATGATGATTGGTTGAGATATTTTTTATGCTTAATCTTTTCCAGAGAGGGGAATTATTTTATTATCAAAAAACATATATCTAAAAAGTAACCTTTGGATTATTGTATGGAACCTTATCAAGTTGTCTCAACTGTCAAAATGATAATATTCAGTGTTTGTTGCGAAAAGCGGGAATTTTCTTCAAACAGCCGCCATTGTCCAATTCATTAATGAAACCGGTTTCAGTTTTGTTACATATTTAGCACAAAACCGAAACCGGTTTAACATTAGAGCTCTTCCGAAAGAAGGTCCAAAGGGTATAATCACATTCGTAAGTTCGATAGTCGTAAAATTTATGGGTTTGTTTACAAAATTCAATTGAGGTTTCCTAATAACTACAGCATTAGAAAATATTCTAATATATGTGCATAATGCACTATTCTGTAACTTGCCATACAAATTATATCTAAGCATAACGACATTCTAATTGGAGTTACCTCCCTTAGATCACAAAAAATAGCATTAAAACATCTTTCGTTCGTTTGATTTTAGCGATATCATAGAACCATAGAACTAAATGTATTTAGTTCTATGATAGAACTGAACTAAACGATCTATGGTGATATGAGAGACAAGGGCATAAATTCCATAATTGGACATTTGGCGTTCTATCCATTTTTTTACGTTACGTTTCGCAATTCTATGTCATATTTTCCATTAAATTGTAAAAGGCCTAGATAGCCCAACATTTCTAATTCTATCAAACTTACTTGGCTAGGCCATGTTGGTTATCTAGCCCCTTTACATAGTCGGCTGAGTTAAATCAATTTCATAGAAAGGAACGTAATATATAACTGTCTCTGTTATAACCCCTCAATATTAAGGCCACCTGCAGATTTTGTCAAGGTCATACGAGATGTAGCCTATACAGGGTTAGGACACGTGATTAATTGTTACCGAGTTGGGGGTTAGAGTTTGGGTAATGGCTAGGTCTTTAAGTTCGTCGTGTGGGGGGCTTCATATAGTTGTCTAGCTATTCGGATGCTACGAAAAACCGAGTTCCCATGTGTACATTGGCGTGCAAGTAAAAGATCCCTTGGCAGTTGTAATTCGATGTTAAAGTAGTCCATAGTCCCACTGCCCATGCAAAATTTCTAATAATTTTATATTTCAGAAGAATAATAATTTTACAGATTTAAATAATGATTTGATTTATAAGAGGGGACAGTACGGCAATGTTCAGCGGTGCATGACACGGGTTGTCCCATGACATCACCTGATCCACCGTCTTCTTTAAACTTTTAAAGTCCGCTCCCAGCGAAGGTGATATCGCAGACATGTTATATATATTTTTTTTATATAAACAATCTTTTGTTTGAGAGGACACTGTCATCTTGAGAACTTTCTCGGCCAAAACCGGGATCGAACACGGAATCTCCGGTAGCAATAAGGACAACTATACTGACTTGACACATGACGTCACAGACTGCTATCTTAAAACCCCTTCTTTCCTTTCGTGTATGTCATTTCCTTTATTTTATTAGCCTGGCCCCGGTTTCACAAAGAATTCTCAAAATTTCAAAAACTTTTCCAATCACTGTTTATGAGAAATGTCTTTGATCCAGAAACGCACAAATGCACACAAGTTTGATAGCAGGGGCGGATCCAGGAATTTTTGCAGGAGGGGGTTTGCCAGGTTTTGTTTTTTTTTAACAATATTTTATTCAGGTTGTCTGAATGGGATTGGGGAACAGGCTTAGCCTATGTAAAACCCCTCTCCCTAGCGACAGTAGTTATAGGTCAATCATATACTCGTAAGTCATGGACATCCAGATTAAGCCCGACCCCGCCCGATTTCAAGTTCTTATCAAGGAATAAGGGAATTTGACAAGCCTGTTGATTATGCTAATAGGTACAAAACATGAGACGTCAAAAAACTATCGAAGTTAAAGAGACGTAAATCTTTGTTCATATAATATTGTAGCAGTCCCGGGAAGGGTGGTCTCGCCCCTAAAGAAGGAAAATACGACTTTCAGTAACAAAACAATATGAAACTTTATTCCAGGTTCACTTGGTCATCAATAATTGAACATACACTTGGAAACATAACTTAGTAGATCCTTCTTGGGCTTTCCTTCCGATGGCTTTGAATTTAGGACTAGCGATCAGAATAGTATACAAAAATGATGGCTATTTAATCGGGGGAAATTATGTAATTTATGAAAATATATTTGTGATTTACTTTATATGTAATTTGGGAAAATTTACTTTACTTGAAAAATAATCATGGAATGTGCCCTTTAAGAGGAGGTTCTAAGAATTGGGGATGGAGGAGTTAGTGCTGTTGACTCTTACCAGGCAAGCGCCAATGAGTGAATGACAATGGATGTTGTTGTTCCTGGTGTTTAACGTCCGCTTCCACCGAAGGTGATATCGCAGACAAGTCTTATTTTTTCCTTTTTCATTATTTTAGCGCACGCGCAGGGGTCTTTGCTGTGGGAGGAAACGGGAGCGCCCGGAGGAAACCCACGAGGTTGAGAAGGAGCCCCTATCTCCATGCCACATACGCTCACACCAGGGCTCGAAACCACAGCCGCAAGCCAGAGGTGACCGGCCAGCTAGAGGTCGAAGCGCGGCACTCTAGACCACTAGGCCATCCCAACCCCCCCCCCCCCCCCAATGTAATGTAATGACAATGGAAAGCCCACGGGCCTTATACCTTCGCTTTGGGTGTCACGTGATCGTCTCGACCAATCAAATGACGTAAAAAGGGGACGTATTTTGCCTAGGAAGGATCTACTTTACAATACTGGTACCTGAAATGTAATCATTATCAATAAACAACTACTCTTTGAGGAGGCAATAAGTTGGCAATACATTATAGCTAATCTGACTAATAAACAACTCTTAGAATACTAATTGATGTACAGAATAATAATAAAATTAATGTTATAACAATGCGTCCTTACGCCTCAAATAGAAAAGACTAATTCTAACAAGGTAGAACTCAATATCGCTATATACAACCGTTACAAATTATGCGAGAAATAACACACTCCATCCAATTCCAATAAAGATGAAAAGGTAAATTAACGGATAATTATATGATTAGCCCCGAAAATATTAGCACAATCGCTCTAACAACCGTTTTCGAAAATGGCGGCTTCCCAGACCCTCGTAGAAATCGAGAGGATGTTTAAAGGGACAATCCCGATAAGAACAGAGTCTCAAAATTAAAGTCCGAGTATTTATGAAATTTATGGACCAAAATATAGTGGCATGGCGTATTTACAATGTCTCAAAATTTCAGCTCAAAATATTGAGTCGTTTGGACGTGAACGTCAACACTGCTTATCCGGACACGTAACCCTTTTAAGATTTCGGGTCAATTTTTTCATTGGGTGACCTGATAATCGATTAATGTTTCTTGAGAGGTCTATACAGTGAATGACCCATGCCCTGTACTTGATAACAAAAGGTAAATTTCACCTACATATTATTTTCATAGAAAAAAGTCTGGTTTTATCCAGATACTGTATAATAAAACGTTCTCCATCTCCAGATGAAGACTGCCAGGTTTAAGTTATTTACAAGCGTATCACAAATATCGGGTTAGTAGGTGGGCCTTAGGTTATGGATTTTAAAGGATTTTAACACAAAATTAAGCATTTTTATTCCCCAAAAAGTTATCGGGATTGGCACTTTAAAGGATTTACTCTATGAATCAGGATTATAGCAGTTCATGGATATAATAGTTAACATAATATGAAGGTAAGGTAGATTACTGAGATTTAATTGACACATTTAATGTTATTGAAACGACGATACGCATCAAAATCCATGTAGTAAACGACGTGTCGTTCAGCGGACCCAAATACTAGGACCGTCTTCACTCGTTATAAATTTAGACAACACATGATGGCATTAAACACGATTAATAGCTTACATCACTCAACAATTAATATTACTTATGCTAATCATAGTTTCTATAAAATTTATCATTACAATCACTGTAAATAATCACCGACAACATACGTTATCATAAAGAAACGAAAGACATCCCTATGTTACTATAATTAGAATAAAGGCTCACGAACGTCAACAAGCGAACGAGTGAAACATAAACAAGAATGGCCCAGGCCATTTCAATATGTTACAAAAAAAACAAAAAAAAAAAAAATCAAAATTTTCTACAACAAAGGCAAGATTTAGGGGGAGGTGTGGGGGAGAAGGCGGCGTTCAATCCCATGTTTTTCTGGTTTCCTCCTGTTACGAACCTGGGAAAATGTGAAAGGTACACGAAACCACGTGTGTGTATAACAGTCACAGATCTTCATCGAACGATAATCATATTCGGTTAAACTGCCGTACCAGTACTTGTCATGCCCCAATAGTAATTGGACGTCGTGCCTAATCATTGTTTGAATTGTGCCAGCATAAATGTATTGCATTGCTTGCAGGAATCGAGTCCCTATTTCCGAGTTAATGGCTTCGAATTGTGATCGTCAATGTATTTGCGTGTTTATTTACGTCCGCCATTAAGGTAATCTCGCGCTCATGTTCTAAACGCTGTGATTGGTCAAGATTCACGCGATCAATGTTCCAATCGCTCTGATTGGTTAATATTTTAATTTAGGCCTTGAGCGCGTCCGTTTTTGACACTTCGGTCGCCATCAGTAGAGAGTTTGACATCGCTCTCCTAAACGACATCTCCCCAACAAGGAGAATGGAATCATTTATGTTTAGTTACTAAATACTCATGGGGAAATAATTATTCATGGGACTAGGACTCATGACCCAAGAAAGGAGTAAACTAGCATTTTTGATTTAATTCCATTTCTCCGGGGATTTCTCGTTAAACTAACGGTTTAGCCATGTTGGGTTTTACTTTTAACCAACTTTGGTCGGAAGGAAATTTTATTTCAGATTTATCATATCAAATTCACAAAGAAGTGAATTGTTTTCTTAGTGACGGTCGTAGTACTATTGTTTGTTCTTGGGTATATTTTTACCCCTGAGAACCTTCCTCCAATAAGCCTGTAGAGCTTTGGGGAATCAGAATATTATTAATACGAAATAAAATAAAGTGATATTCCTGTGCAGGTAAAATAAACCTGAATTATCATTTTTGGGGTAAAATCCCCATTATCCCAACTTTCATCATTTTTGGGGTAAAATCCCCACTTTCATCATTTTTGGGGTAAAATCCCCATTATCATCAATTGGTGGGTAAATCCCCACTTTAATCATTTTAGGGGAAAAATCCCCATTTTGTGACTTTTGGGTAAATTACCCGCTTTTGTCATTTTTGGGGTAAAATCCCCATTTTTGTCATCTTTGGGGAAAATCCCCACTTTCATCATTTTTTGGGTAAAATCCCCATTATCATCAATTGGTGGGTAAATCCCCACATTAATCATTTTTGGGGAAAATTCCCCGCCTTTGTCGTTTTTGGGGAAAAATCACGACTTTAACACTTTTGGGGAAAAACAATAGGAATGCAATCTTGCAGTTAGGGTGAAGGGTGGAAAAGATCATATGATAACACATATAGTATTTAGTGTTGTCTCATATTAACTAGATATTGTTGGGCCATTATTAGGCCTATTGCCAATTTCAATATTTTATAATTTATGCAATTTGTTGCCTCATTTGTTCATTATTAATTGCTGTAGAGTCTATAATATATAGGCTTATAATAAATTAATTGTTTTTATGTATCTAATAAAATTTAACTTTTAACTTTTGTTTGTCTTATTCTTTTGGTTTAGCACTAGACTGGAGCGAACCCTATTTTATTTACGTTCCTTGTTAAGGGAATCGAGGAACCGTAACACTCCCACTGCTTTAGCTTATCCCCTACATAAAATAGAACCATATGTTAGTCCTAGAATGATCTGGTTAGGATTGGACAATATCTCTCTCTCTCTCTCTCTCTCTCTCTCTCTCTCTCTCTCTCTCGCTTTTCAATGTTTTGCCTGTTCACTGTTTCCTGTTTGGTCGCAATTCAATTGAATTGACAATGACGTTTATAAAATCCCAGAAATACTCCAACCACCTGCTTGGCGATTGTTTGTGGTATATATTGAATTACACATAAACTTTAAAATCCGCGTACACGATGTAAAATTCGGGGAAACGTCTGTCACAAGGAAAATCCAACCAGATGTCTACAAGGTCAAGAGCTAGTAGTATCCTGCATACGAAAATAAACGTAGAGTATCAATTTAATCTATAATAGTTCACAACTTTTGGTTGTTCAAATTAAACACGGCGACCAGAATGAAGATAGTTGCATTTATGGTATTCGTAGGTAAGTAAATCTAACGTATTCAGGCGGGGGTCCGGGAGGGGGGTAGGGTGTCGTGTCCCCCCACCACCTCAACCCCAGTGACATAGTTAATTTTCATTTTCGTTTACTTAGTTACTGTTGTAGTTCAAATATCTAATATAAACATGATTTTCGCCTTGTCTCCGGCCAAGCAATCCAAGGTTGCCACGTAGCCTATTACCCTTTGTTCCAATGTGTGCCCCCCCCCTCTCCTCGACAAAATCCTGAATCCGGGCCTGCGTATTATCATTATGTGTCCCTACAAGTTCAAGTGAATGCGCAGACGTGGTGGCTCAGTGGGTAGGACGGTGGATCGTTAATCCGACGCCCCGTGTTCGATAGGATTTTCCGGCGTGACCCCCCCCCCCCTGTTAGTGGTGAAGAACGGGGGACCTGGTAAGGGAAAACGTGTATTCTTTCGGATGGTACCAATAACCGAAGTCTCTTCTATACATTGTCGTGCACGTAAAAGATCCGATGGTAGTTGGAATTCGACATAGTATTACCCCCATATGGCGTATAGGACGTTATATCCCATTTCATTTCAAGGGAAGGCTGTTTCTTGTATAGTCGTTCGGATGGGACGAAATGATAGATAGATAGATAGATAGAAATGGGGTTTAACGCCAACTCAACACAAACTAGGTCATTTCGGGACTAACATATGGTTTAATTTTATTTCAATAATTCGTTTGCGCGTAGGGGTCTTTAGCAATGGGAGGAAACCGGAGTGCCCGGAGGAAACCCACGAGGTTGAGAAGGCGCCCCTATCTCCATGCCACATACGCTCACACCAGGGCTCGAAACCACAGCCGCAAGCCAGAGGTGACCGGCCAGCTAGAGGTCGAAGCGCGGCACTCCAGACCACTAGGCCATCCCAACCCCCCTGGGACGAGATGGGGAACACAGTTTCTTGTATATTTTTTCGCCAAACTCTTGTATACAGGCATGTATGTGGGGTTTTACATATAATTATGCTAATCCTGTTTCCAAAACCCATTAATACGGAAGCCCATAAGGGTCAATCAAATGAAAAAAAAAATTCTGACTATCTTGTAATTACAAGATAGGCTATCTTGTTATTACAAGATAGCTATCTTGTTATTACAAGATAGCCTAAGATAACCTATCTTGTAATTACAAGATAGACTATCTTGTTATTACAAGATAGCTATCTTGTAATTACAAGATACCGAGATGCCAATTTAAAGGTCACCATACACCGATTTCATGCTCCCATAAATACCATTGCCTTCATACACCCACCAACTGCATATTTATATCATGACTCATCAATTTTAATACGCTCTTTGAAGCCACAGAACGCTATTTCTATTTTTCAAGCTTCTTTAAATTTTGATTTTTGAAAAGTAAGTAAGGAAAGGGATATTCTGAGAAACGGACCCTCCATCAATGAAATGAGCTGACTGACATAGCGTTTAAAAGCAGATTATTTATAGCTTGCGGTATCTCCTGATGTATACAATGTTTTGAGAGGGATTTGAAGCAAAGGTTTGATAGATTAATTAGCTTGAATATATTTTTAGCCCAAATATATCATCAAATCACACAGTATCTTTAAGGAGAACATGAAATCAATGTATCATAAATGCTATTAATGAGGGAATGAAGTTAATGAGAGTATGAATAGTATTTAATGAGGGCACAACCTGGTGATGCCGATCCCGTGACATACAAAAGGGGGATTCGAAACCACGTCAGTTGACTCAATGACAGACTTAGCACGTGCTAACAAATCGACCTGCCAACCCTCCAGCTCAACGAAGTATTATTGTATGTTACGGGATCGGCATCATCAGGTTGTCAGTCCTCCGGGTTCCTCCAACTGCTAAACAGAGAGGGGTATATGGTTTAACGTCCACTCGACACAAACTAGGTCATTTCGAATCCCCATTTGTACGTGACAAGGAGTAGGATCGCCTGTCCACCCTCGCCTGTCCTCCGGTTTCCCCCAACTGCTAAAGAGAGTGAGGGGAGGTGTAACGTCCACTCGACACAAACTAGGTCATTTCCCGACTAACATATAATTTAATTTCAATAATCGCTTGCACGTATGGATCTTTAGCAGTGGGAGGAAAGCAGAGGACCCGGAGAAACCCTACGATGTTGGACAGGCGATACTACTCCTTGTCGCGTACAACGGGGGATTCGAAATCACGCCAGTTGACTCAATGACAGGCTTTACGATACAGTGCGCATGTAACTGTAACTTTACGATAGCTATCTTGTAACTACAAGATAAGATAGCTATCTTGTAATTACAAGATAGTCAGAATATTTTTTTTTCATTTGATTGACCCTTATGGGCTTCCGTACATTAACGTATCCGGAATAAAACTATTATTTAAAAAAAGCATAAATCTATTGGATTTAAATGAAATGTGGTGTGAGATACTTGAACTTATAAAGTTGAGTCATCCAATACAGAGGTATAAAAAGGCTTTCACATTACCTCTGTTTGGTTGCCTGCAATATCACCCAAGCTGGAAGCGGATGTAAAACCTAAGGAACGAACGGGCCACTGTGAAATAAAATTTGTCTGCAATATCACCCAAGTTTTTTCCGGCGTGATATTTCCTTGTCAGTGATATAGAAGGAGGGCCTGACAAGGATAGCTGCATAGTCGTTCGGATGGGACGAAAAACCGAGGTCCCGAGTGCACGTAAAAGATCCCCTGACAGTTGGAATTCGATATATGAGTAGGCCATAGCGCCGCTTCCCGGGCAAAATTTCCCTCATAGCACACTGTATGGCGTATGCCCAGGTTAGGTGCAAAAGGGTAGGACGTTAAACCCCATTTCATTTCACCCAAGTTTAAAGCGGATGTGAAACCTATAACACTATTGTCATTGCGACATTGTTTTCAAATTCATAGACAAGGAATGGAGAAATATGATGGCCGAAACAATATTGTTATCTTTCATATTATTAATTCTAACTTCAGATCCCAAAATATAGAGAGCATACGCTGGCTATTTTGATACGTTAACTGAGCTATAGATTATTGAACATGTTTGCTCATTTACGTGTTTCGTTGTTATAAAACATATATAATATTTGTTGACCAAATTAGATAATAATCTCTATCGATATACAGGGTGGTGTTCGTGTCCCTTCCATATTTGGAATTCAGTTATCAGTCGTTTACTTAACACCACAGACAAAAGAATAGGCACCTATAAATACGAGAGAGTGAGGCCTGAATAATCTTTAGAGATAGACACGCATTGGGTTTCCTGTGTCTAGCCACGCTGGTTAGACTTTTACAGGAGTGGGATCCAGTGAAAGAGATGTTAATTTTAAATACTGTAATGTAGATTATTATACGCCCACATATTCATGTGGACGCATATTGTCGTCGCCCCTGTTCGTCCGTCCGCCCGGATGTCCGTCCACAATTTTTTGTGAACAGTCTACAGGTCACAATTTTTGTGTAACGGTTGTGACATGAAAATGTTTAGCAAAAAATTATCGTTGTTCTGTTACATATTGGAATTCGGTATCAAATAAAAACACTACAGTGAAGTCCGTAAGAAGAGAGAATCAACAGTAATCAGTCCAGAGCCAAACAACACCTAGACAATCAAGGGCTGTTCCAAATATGTAGGAAGAAGTGATGCACGGGTATACGCCGGATGTGGCGACAGGTTTCAGTGAGTTCTCCGCTCTCCACGTCTGAACGAACCTCTGTGAAATAGATTGCCACATGACCTCGGCTACACACGAATAATATACGTTTGAAATGCGTTGGCACTAAAGATATTTGTGACAACTGGGGTAAAATCTACTAACGACGCCTTTTTAAGCACTATTTTTTACTAAAAGGATACCAGCTTCGCTCGAGGACCAATTTCGCTATGGGCAAATTCGAATTTTACACCAATTTCCTACCGTCGACTGTAACGTTAACTCTCATCCATCTGATTGGTTCTCACGCTTCAGCAAAACATCCCAACCCCCAGTCCCAACGCACAGGAGATTTTCTGTGGGAGAAAACCGGAGTCCCCGGAGTAAACCCAAGGATCGAACCAACGAATTCAAGCCAGAGGTGACCTGCCAACTAGAGCCCGAAGCACAACATTCTAGACCACCAGGCCATCCCAACCTCTCAATCCCAACGCGAAGGAGATTTTCTGTGGGAGAAAACCGGAGTCCCCGGAGTAAACTCAAGGATCGAACCCATGAATTCAAGCCAGGCCAGAGGTGACCTGCCAACTAGAGCTCGAAGCATAACATTCTAATCCACCGGGCGATCCCAACCTCCCAATCCCAACAATAATAATTATTCGTTGCGTATAGAAACATGTGGTGGCACTGGCACCTAGCACAATGGCACGATTCCTGATCCTCCCCACCCGGCCTACAAAACATCTGCCATGGGAATCCCCGTTAACATGCTGTTACATGTATATATATATTCAAATATAGAAATAGCCCCGAAAATGCACCATACGTGTTTTGTTATTTTTAGTTTTTCAGATAGATTTCACCCACACAGCAGAGTGTGGTTGGCTTGGCAATATTGCATGTGGTGTTCGGGCAACTTTTAACTTAAACATAAGTGCTGTTTGCAAGTAAGTTATGATTTTATTTTGAGGGTTTCCTTCCTAATTGTGATAAAGTTTCAGGACTAAAATATGATAAAATTTACTTTAAAAATTCGCTTGTGCGTTTTGGCAGATAATTTTTACAGATACGTGTACCCCCAAAAATATTAATAGGCTTAGTTTACAGATATGGTTACCCAGTAAATAATATGTTAAGTTTACAGGTATAGGTACCCAATAAATAACATGTTAATTTTAAAGAACAGGATGGTTATTCAGTAAAAAACAACAATTTTAGTTGGCAAATATAGTTACCTAGTCAATGGCATATTTAGTTTACAGATAGTGTTACTCAGCAAATAACATGTTCAGTTTACATGTATTGTTACCCAGTTCATAACACTGGTATTTTTTTTATTACAGGCATTTGTCAATTGCTAGTGATTGTCTGTTCGAAAACGGCTGTGATTTTGACAAAATTCACAAATTGATAGTTGCTGCCCTGGCGGGATACAACATCGCACGTTGTGGTAATTTTATATAAAGATATGTTAGTCAAACACAAGATGGCGGATCTGGCAAGAAATCGCATCTAGTCGTTTGCATGGGACGTAAAAACGTTAGGTTGCACATAAAAAAACACTTGACTGCCTGAATTTGACGAGGCGTAGGTGACAAACAAAATGTATATGATAGTACTCTAAACTGAATTGCAGCCCATAAAGGATCTTTTACGTGACCGCCATGAAAGACTAGGTGCTGTTACTCACCCGGCCCACAGTACTGCAAAAATGACTTTGAGAAACCAAATCCGTGAAAATGTATATTCGCGAGGAGGGCTCATACAAGCTATCACGCGGATAGTTTTGTTTTACCTAATTTACCTAAAAATTTCTCAGAGTCAAGAATATCTGACTTCTCGCCCTTCGTATCAAATATTTCACTGGGACGTTTATGCAAACATAACTTTAAAGACCACATCTGTGAAAAAGTATTATCCCAGTATCAAGCATATTCTGAGCACTCGTCCTTCGTATGAAATCAGTCACTGGGAAATTTATGAAAGATGTATAAAAGTATTTACCATTACTTCATCAACTACAAATAGTGGACGATTCCGCAGCTAGGTTAATAACAAGGTTATCCCCATCTTACTTAGAAATACACAAATAATCCGTGTCCATGGTCTCTCATATTTATCAGGGCCCCTTCAAGCTTATGTTCCATAACGAAATCTCAAATCTGTGTCTATAATGATAATCAACAATAACAAATACTAATAAATTAAAATTTACAGAAGGCCCTAAAACAAGAGCACCTAAAAATAATGGAGCCACAGAAACTGCTAATCCCTCACCGGTTGTAACCACATCTCTAGCAACGGTATGCGCCATTCTGCTTCTCGTCATTATAACTGCTGTCATCGTAATCAAACGCCGCAAGCAACAGACAGGTACGTTTTGATTTATTAAATAGAGTATTTTGAAATTATGCCCTTCTTTCCAGGGGCCACAAGGGGCCAGTGATTAAGGTGTTGGCTTGCTAACCTAGCGTTCTTATGTATGAATGAACTACAATCCTTTTTAGAAATGAACTACAATCCTATCTGTAAATTAACTACAGTTTTATCTATAAATTAACTACAGTCTTAGCTATAAATGAACTACGATCTCATCTATTAAATGAACTACAATCTTATTTATAAATTAACAGCAATTGTATTGATAGATGAACCCGGATCGTACTTATAATGTATCGCAGTCTTATTTAGAAATGGTCCATTTATAGACTAAGTACGATTTTATTTACCAATGAACTAAAACCTTTTTTTATAAATGAACCAAAACTTTATTTTATAAATGAATTACAACCCTATTTCAAAAATAAAATAAAACCAAGCACGAACAATCCAAATGAATTACAACCTTATTTGATAAATGTATTACAAACTTATTTAGACACGAACCACATTCTTATTTATAAATGAGCTACACTTAATTTTGGTTTTAGATACCAACCACACTCCTATTTAGAATTGAACTGCAATCAAATTCATCAATAAACGACCGTCTTTTTTTTACAAATGTACCTCGATGTTATTTATAAATAATCTAATGAAATTTTAAATGATTTGTGGTCTTTGTTTTATAATTAATGAACCCCAGCCTTATTGACGATGAATAACGATATGTTCAAAAAATAAATACTAATATTTTTTGTTCTGTTACAGCAGCCAACAGCAACCATGAAATGCCAAATGAAGTTCATAATACAAAACCCGGTAGAGCCACCTTTCTTAAAGCTTCTCAACCTTTCTTTAAATGAACTTCAGTGTTATCTATAAATGAAGTTGTGGCAGAACATATTGAACCACATTCTTATTTGGAAATGAACAACAATCGTATTTAGAAATGAACTGTAATTTTATTCCATATATATGGACCAGGATTTTATTTATTTTAAAAAAGAAATACGATCTTATCTCTAAATATTTATAAAATGAAACAATCTCATTTGTTTAGATATGAAATATGATTCTATTTTTTATAATTAATGAACTGCAGTTTTATCTAAAATGAATTACGATATTTAAAAAATAAATACTAATACAATTTACATTTTTATTACAGCAGCCGACAATAATCAACAAATATCGTCTTATTATCTTTACCATCAGAATACAGAACAAGGTAGAACCACCCTTCTCAATGTATATTTATAAACAAATTACGATCTTCTTTTATTTATAGATAAACTAGAATCTATATAATTAATGGACTACGATCTTATTTATAAATAAACTAGAATTTATTATTCTTTATTGGCATTTAGTAACTAGGGAGATAAATAAATATACATACTTATGGAAATGTAGCTGTTTTCCATAAGTATGTTCATAGTTATTTAGAATTTATTAATGGACTACGATCTTATTTATAAATAAACTAGAATCTATTAATGGACTACGATCTTATTTATAAATAAACTAGAATCTATTAATGGACTACGACCTTTTTTATACTACAACTACAATGTTGATAAATGAACTACACTCTTATTTATAAATGAACTACACTCGGATTTATAAATGAACCACACTCGAATTTATAAAATGAACCTCAATCTTATTTACAAAATGAACCTTCATCTTATTTATAAAATGAACTACAATTGTATTTATTACACGAACCACAATCAAATATTATAAAAAGAACTACAATCTTTTTTATATAGTGAATGACAATCTTATTGATAAAATGACCTACACTTTCATTTATAAAATGAACTTTAATCTTATTTATAAATGAATTACGATCTTATTTATTGATAAATTTATAAATGAATTAGAATCTTATTTATAAAATGGACTTCGATTTATAAATAAACTAGAATCAATTTTAAAAATGGACCAAGATCTTATTTATAAACAAACTACAATTGTATTGATAAATTAACTATTTATAAAATGAACCTCAATTTTATTTATAAAATGAACGACAATTTTGTATGCTTGAATATTAATCTTTTTTATGATTCATTAACTGTGATTTGTTTTATAAAGAATTACATATATTTTACCGCTTCATTACAGCAACTAAGCAACAATCAACAAATGCAAGATGCGGCATATATTTATCCCCCGACTACAGATCCATACTGCTCTTATTTATAAATAATCCACAATCTAAGTTTTAAACAAATTGCGATCTATTTGTTTTTTGACAGGAATCTATCTATAAAATGAACTACGATCTTATTTATAAATCCACTACAATTAAATTGCGATCTAATGTTTCTGAAAATGGACAAGTATCCATTTATAAAATGGACTACGATCTTATTTATGAATCAACTACAATTAAATTGATAAATGAACTACACTCTTAATTCTCAATCTTTTGTAAATATGAATATAGATCTTTTTTTATGATTTATGAACTACGGCTATATTTTTATACCGAATTACGATATTTTCAAAACTAAATATTTATATATCTATAAAATAAAACCAAGTACGAACAATCCAAACCATTAGTCAAAATTCGAAGTCCTAAAAAACGGTCGAGGCAAAATAGTGTAATCAGCAAATGGACTGTTCATCGTGTACAAAATACACGACAAACAGTGGTAACAGGTGTCTAGAAGAGTAAGCTTACCCTGCCTGGCGCCACACCCGCCATAGCTATTAGTCGAAATGTCGTACCAGACGCATCTTATTATATTTATCCTCCGAATACAGATCCAGGTAGAAATGTCTTATAAATCAACCACAATCTTAGCTATACACGGGTTTTGATCTTTGATCTTATTTATATATCAATTACAGCTGTGTTGATAAATGAACTATACACTTATTTATAAATGAACTACACCCTTGTATGGAAATCAACTACGCTCATAACAGAAACCACACTCTTAATAAAATGTACTGCAATCTTATTTATGAAATGAACTACAATCCTATTTATAAAATTCACTAAAATCTTATTAATAAAATTCACTAAAATCTTATCAGAAAAAAATTGAACCACAATCGTATTAATAAAATGAACTGCAATCTTATTTATGAAATGAACTACAATCTTATCAATAAAATACACTACAATCGTATAAATGAAATGAACTACAATATCAGTTGTAAAATGAACCACACTCTTTATTATATATGAATTGTGTGTGTTTTTTTTAAATAATTATTGAACCTCCGCTTTATTTATACGCAATTTTAAGATATTAGAAAATGATAATACTAATATTCTCCATTTTATAACAGGAACCGACATTAATCAACAAATATCACATGAAGCCGCCATCGATACTCGACAGATACCAGTGAAAACTCAGTATACTGAACTTCAGAATATGAACAATTTAAATTAGATGAACGATACCAAAGCAGGTAGCACCGGCTTTCTTATTATTGATCATTATTCTTGATAATTGTGCTACAATCTTATTTGTTTAGAATTACGATCTTATTTAAGAATGTGACTACCATTATAAATGATCTTATATGAAATGAATCATCATCTGATTAATAAATGAACTAAATCTTATTTACAAATTAACTACAAATTTTACAGTCTTGCGTCAAGTAAATACTCCTGGGTCTTCGCAGACGTGTTTACTTGTTTAATTGAATTAATATAATATGCGCGCATTCGTATTTCTTGCAGCATACGACAGATCACGACTCATGCTGACATTATACAATGATTTCTTTGGGTTGTTTTCAAATTTGAGTAAAGCCTGTGTCACTACAGGCAGTGGACGCTTACGGCTAGCCCCCGGATCCATTCACTCTTTTTGAATTGTTTGTTTGTAGTCTCTTACTATTTTATCAGTAATAAACAAAAAAAAAATTACACAGGACTAAGAACTTGAATGAATGCGATGTTGTTGTAAGTGAACTACAGTCTTATCTATAAATGAACTACAGTCTTGTCTATAAATGAACTACAGTCTTATCTATAAATGAACGACAGTCTTATCTTTAAATGAACCACACAGTCTTATCTTTAAATAAACCGCGTCTTGTCTATAAATGAACTACAGTCTTATCTATAAATGAACCATACAGTCTTATCTTTAAATGAACCACACAGTCTTATCTTTAAATAAACCGCGTCTTGTCTATAAATGAACTACAGTCTTATCTATAAATAATTAGAAATGAATCGCACAGGCTTATCTATAACCTAACTACAATCTTATTTATAATTAAAATTTATTTATAATTTTTTACAGCAGCCGACAGTAACCAGCAGATACCAGCTGAAGAGATATTAGATGGCGGCCATTATGATTATATTCAATGAGGAATACAATTCCGGAAACCTATAATATATCAATAATGCATAATCCATTGTACATCACAACATCTATCGAGCTTATAATTAATAGTCTTATAGTCTTGGCTAATTACTTCCTCACTGTTATGGTATATTTTTCTGTGTGCATTACAGGGACTCAGAGAGGGAGAGAGAGAGAGAGAGGAGAGAGAGAGAGAGAGAGAGAGAGAGAGATGGGGTTTAACGTCCACTCAACACACTAGGTCATTTCGGGACTGACGTGGTTTTTATTTTATTTCAATAATTCGCCTGGAGGGGGGGGGGGGTCTTTAGCAGTGGGAGGAAACCGAAGGACCCAGAGAAAACCCACGAGGTTGGACATGCGACCCTACTGTACATTACCCTACTGCATTCACATATTTTATCGAATGATTCGAAACAGCAATACATGTAGATATATTTTTTATACTGAATACAAATCACTTTTATTTGCCTTACTTTTTTTATTATCCGAATAGAAAGAGACGAAAATCTGTCTAGTTGTTCAGATCGGAGATAAAAACGATGTCTTGTGTCTTGTATATACATTTGCGTGCACATAAGAGACCCCGTCGCAGTTGGAATGCGATATAAAAGTAGGCCAAAGTGCCTTTACCCGGGCAAAATACACCCCAACCCATAGCACTCTTTATGTCGCAATGTTCGTCTTCGTTAACCAATGTATAGGTGCAGAGCAATAGGACGTTCGAACCCCTTTCATTCTTATGCAAGCAATCTCAGTTGTCGTACCATCAGTATATTGGCTGGAATGAAATCTAAAAACAAAACTAAGAGATCAGTCAATACCAGATAAATTGAAAACAAAATTGTGCCACAGAAGGGCCAGCTAGCCCGGGGCTTAATGCAATGTAAGCAACCTTGTCCACTTCGTCTGATGAGGAGAATGAAATATCCTATGTGCGTCAGAATGTTAGAGAGAAAGAGGGAGAGAGAGAGATGGGGTTTAACGTCCACTCGACACAAACTAGGTCATTTCCGGAGAGAGAGAGTGGGAGAGAGAGAGAGAAATGGGGTTTAACGTCCACTCGACACCAACTAGGTCATTTCGGGAGAGAGGGAGAGAGAGAGAGAGAAATGGGGTTTAACGTCCACTCGACACAAACTAGGTCATTTCGGGACTAACATAAGGTTTAATTTTATTTTAATAATTCGCATGCGTGTAGGGGTCTTTAGCAGTGGGAGGAAACCGGAGTGCCCGGAGGAAACCCACGAGGTTGAGAAGGCGCCCTATCTCCATGCCACCTACGCTCACACCAGGGATCGAAACCACAGCCTTAAGCCAGAGGTGACCGGCCAGCGCGGCACTCTAGACCACTTCCCCCCCCCCCCCGCCGAATGTTATACGTGACTGTATCATAAATTAATACGCCGTTATAGCTCAGTGGATAAGACACTGAGTCGCTAGCCTGGAGGTCGGGTGTTCGATCCCTATGTTTTCAGTTTATTTATTTTAATTAATGCAAGCATTATGAGATTTATTGTGAGAAGGGGCGCAACTCTTACTTGACTTGCACCACATACAAGATCCCCGCCCGGACAAAATTGGACTCACACTTCAACGCACAGTACGGGGTTTACCCGTCTTCACTAACCAAGTCGGAGCAGAATAGTAGGACGTTAAATCTCATCATCGATTTATATGGCCATGGACACTTGTTTAGAAAAACGCTGCGTTGCACCCGGTCTTGGCGCAATTACTAGAGCTACTAATCAGGGTCGTATCTAGCAGGGGTGCAGGGGGTACTTTACACCCCGAGAAAAATAAGGCGCCCGGAGAAATGCCCCCGCATTCCATCCCTCCAAATTATTATTTGACAATCTTTCAATTACCGGTATAAAATAATACACTTGATTATGATCACACAGTCACGTGATGCTCTTGAGGTACTGATCAGTCGGTAGGTTTAAAGAGCGCCCTGATCTAAACTTTCTTTTAAAACTTACGTGTAGGCTATGGCGCCCCACCACTCTGCTGCACGCCCCCACATTTAAAATCCTACACACGGCCCTGCTACTAATTATGAAACATCAAACGATATATTATGTCCGTTTTTAGTGTTTAACGCCTGCTTCGTTCGGTGGTCATATCACAGACCAGTTTTCTTATTTTCATTTTTTTTTTATTGGCTTTGTACACGCCTCTGGGGGCGGGGCGGGCGGAAACCGAGTCCCGGAGTAAATCTACGAGATTGAGAAGGCGCCCGCTATCACGAAGCCACATACGCTCACACCAGGGATCGAAAATAACGACCGGAAGCAGCTAGTTAGAGCTCGACGCGCAACGCATTAGACCACCACGCCATCAACCCCACTGTCTTCTGAAAATGAAATGGGGTTTGTCTTCCTACTGTTCTGCTCCTAACCTGGGCTAATGAAGACGGGCATACATCATACAGTGTGGTGTGATGAGGGAAATTTTGCCCTGGGAACGGCGCTACGGCCTATTCTAATATCGAATTCCAACTGCCAGGGGATCTTTTACGTGTACGCCAATGTGTACATGGGACCTCGGTTTTATTTCCCATCCGAACCACTAGGCAAGGGGAAACCACGTCAGAAAATATAGATGAACTTTCTTAGCCAATGCAATGATCGAACACCCGACATCCTGGTTAGCAAGCCAGCGTTTTACCCACTTAGCCACGTGACCCCCAGCCGTCTACTCTATATTATTTATAACATATTTAAAGTACACTCTTGTCACTAAGCTGTTCAGAGATACTTTATAATTTTATTTCATATAAATCATAATATATGTATAATCATCGTTATAAATTCTACGATGTAACATGTACAATTAGACCGGGGGGCTGCTCCACAAATACTTAAAGTTGTACTATACATTAAAGTTGCTAAGTCTCTAACTCAATATTAAGGGATCACTTGCAAACTATTGTGAAGATGAATCTCTAATAACTTCATAAGAATAGCAGTCAACAAACGGTTCAATTCCTTTCGATATTTACAACGAAATGTCGAAATTGTTACGACTTCAGGGGCTCCTGTCTACATGGCCCACTGCTTCGTAACTCGTAGGGGTGTTAAAGGTTAACCTGGACCAAAGAATAACGATACAAAACATGATTAAAGTTCATCCCCATCTTTATTGGCTTCCCAAAGCAGAAATGACCTGGTTGGTGTCGAGTGGACGTTAAACCCTATTCCCCCTCTCTCTATGTTACGTGAACTGGGTTCATATTAGCGTGGATTAGGTAGCGAGAAATATTATTTTTTAGCGAAAATTGTCAATGGTCCATCGTTACTCTTAAGACTTTACGGCAACTAATGTTTTAGAATAAGAACTTTCTTTGTCAGATATTTTTTCACTTGTCAATGATGCAGGACGGAGAGCCTGACTAGAACAGCTGTCTAGTCGTTTGGACGGGAGGAAAAGCCGAGGTCACGTGTTCACTTTGTCGTGCACGTAAAAGATCCCTTGGCAGTTTGAATTCGATATAAGAGTAGGCCGTAGTGCTGGGCAAAATTTCCCTCATAGCACACTGTATGGCCTATGCCCTTCTTCATTAGCCCATTTCGGAGCAGAACAGTAGGACGTCAAACCCCATTTCATTGTATTTGTCAGATATTCTATATTTATTCTAATGGGATTTGTGGACTCTGTCGTAGTGGTAAATAAAGTTGTAAGTGGATATGAATAAATTTTTGACATTTTTTTTTATCTCACCTCAGTTTAACGCCTCAATTAAAGATACCACGTGTAAAAGCTAAATCTGCTTAATGCGGATCTTTCGTTAAGCCTCAAATGTTATATAAATCATTAATTTCACATTAATTTATTCACATGCCACGTCTAGAACATCGGTTGTATCCTTGTCTTTTGTCTAGGACTCTTTTTCATGTTGTGTATTGTCGTCTTACTATGGCAGGGCTGGGGCCATTACATTGCCAATGTAATTAATTACATTACCATTACCATTACTTTTTAAATGTAATCATTACAATTACTTTCTCATTTTTAGCAAAGTAATTAATTACCATTACCCATTACATTGAAAGTAATTAATTACAGTTCGTTTGAACATTTTATATCAAGGAGTACACACATAATATGTCACTAACATAGATTCTAATAAAAGTCATTCTTTCGACTTGCAACCCCACCATTTCGCAGAATGAGTCTACTGGAGACCATGGACATGACATGGCTCTCATACGATCTAACAGGGTATTCTGAATCCCGATTATGGTCTCTTTAACCATCTGCGGTATATCTCTCTCAATGCATGTCTCCGCACTTAGCGTCTTCAAAGAGTCTTAAGTCTATAAATCATTCTTAAAACATTTACAGTGTCCTTGAGAGAGAGAGAGAGAGAGAGAGAGAGGGAGAGAGAGAGAGAAATGAGGTTTAACGTCCACACGACACAAATTAGATCATTTTGGGACTAACATATGGTTTCATTTTATTTCAATAATTCGCTTGCGCGTAGGGGCCCCAAGCAGTGGGAAGAAACCGGAGTGCCCGGAGGAAAGCCGAGAGGATGAGAAGGCACCCTTATCTCCATGCCACATACGCTCACACCAGGGTTCGAAACCACAGCTGCAAGTCAGAGGTTACCAGCCAGCTAGAGATCGAAGCGCGGCATATTAAATATGGGCGTACATACGATATGCAGTGTACTATGTGTAGAGAGAGAGAGCGAGAGAGAGAGGGGGGGGGGGTAACGTCCATTCGACACAAACTAGGTCATTTCGGCGTCTTTTGCGATGAGAGGAAACCGGAGTACATGGCGAAAAAACGCCCGACCCCCCTCCCCCCGGGAAAAATGGTCATAAGACGTTGTAGCATTGTGTCCTTTCAACTTTCCATCATTGTGTGGTACCTTTAAAACATTAATTAATTAATTTAAATATATGTGTATGAACTCGTTAATTTATTATCATAACCAAGTCTGAAATGTGTCTAATCATTATATATAACTTTACTTCATGTCTATATGGTATTTTGTTATCCGAAATAAAACATGGCCGCTTCGGTAAGTTTTCCTAGCTGCCTTTTATTCTCTAATGCGCGTGGTCACAACGGTTGTGATACATTAATGTTCCGGTTTTTGTTGTCACTGTAATTGTGCATGGTTCTCAAATGTCTGACAGTCAGGGAAGTTCAGATACGTTTGGAGAACGAGAACGAGATGATGTCGTCGTTCTTCTCGGAAGACGTGGCGCACTTTCAAGGTTCAGAAATATCCACATTCTTGACAAAACACGATGGTCAGCTCTGTTGAATCGAGCAAAATGTTCACTATTTGAAAGTGTCGATTCGTTCTATCATTTCGCTTTTATTCGCTCAGTCAAACAGTGCACAACAAAGGTTGGTATATTTAAAAGGGGTGTGTTTCTGTGTAATTATGGAAAAGATTGTTTAAAATAAAATTAAACCACCACGAATTCACTTACGACTTCAGAGGGCCCAAGACGATTTAATAGAGTTCGTCTATCGGCTTTGGGGGGAAACGCTCAAGAACTGATGACGTAACATGCAAAAACGAAAATAAATCTCGTACTCGATTTCGGTGTGCATCCGAACCTTTGCATTGTCGCTGTGGTGCAATACTAGAATCTCTCACAACTTTACTTTCAATATATTCATTTTGAATTATCTATGCTTCAACTATTGTAACAAGAAAGGTCGTTTTTTTTTCTAAGGTTTACGTCATGCATCTATTTAAGGGATTACATTTGTGTTTTAGAAACGAGCTCAGTGGGGACGGCAGTTAGAATTTCTATTTACATTGATTGGTTACGCCGTCGGACTGGGCAGTGTGTGGAGGTTTCCCTTTCTATGTTTCCGTAATGGCGGCGGTAAGGATGGTATAATATTCAATAGAAGGCATGATCTCACTTTAACTCCGTTTATCTTATCAGGGCCTTCACCTGATACAATGCATATTTCGGCAATTATTTCGAATGAATACTGACCCAGCAGTAGAGCTTACCAGATTCGTCGCGAATATCAAGACCCGCGCTTTCCAGCTAAAATATACATCTGTGATAATCGTTCAATGCCATGGTTTCCGTGGAGGTCGCTATATGTTTGATTTGAGTTGGTTTGTGTGTGCCACAACCCCTTTGGACGCCTTTGTTCACGTGTTGGAGTTAAAGGGAGATTACGTACTAAATAGCAACGCCTAGATGTTATAAAACTCGCGGTGGTCTTTGCTTCAGGAACATGAGGCAACTTAAAGTCGCTGACCGTATTTTTGCATTTATCTAAGCAACATCTAAATTTTCACGGGTTAGTTCCCGATAAAATATATTGATTAATTAACAATTAATTGGAGAAATAAAATTTAAAGATCAAAGGTAAAGATCCCGGTTTGGATAAAAGAAAGAGGCACATCAAGGATCTCCAATGTTCGTGGTTCCCTATTTTATACGTTTGCTTCAGGAGCGTTCCTGGTTCCCTATTCCCTTGCTTAGGGAACACTTCTGGTTTCCCATTTTATATTTTTGCTTCAGGAGCGTTTCTGGTTCGCTATTTTATGTATTTGTTTCCAGGGGTTTCTGGTTCCCTATTTTATATGCTGTTTCAGGAGCGTTCCTGGTTCCCTATTTTATATGTTTGTTTCTACTGGGTATTCCGATATTCTGTTTGGAGATAGCGTTCGGGCAGTATGGAGGAAAGGGGCCAATTACAATATGGGATAACGCTAACCCGGCGTTTAAAGGTAAGATGTGACCTTCTGACATTCGCTCGCACTAATTTAAAAACTTTGGAACAATTATCACTACTTCGATAGACATATGATTACAACTATCTGCTTGCATTTCAGTTCTAGATAAGATTTATACTTACTCTCACGTCTTTCACGTCCAAAACAAAAGTTTTGATTAGTTGTTTCATGCAGTGGCATCAGTCAACCAGCAGTATTTCGTGCAGTGGCATCAGCCATCCAGTAGTATTTCGTAAAGTGACATCAGTCAAGTAGTATTTTGTAAAGTGACATCAGTCTACAAGTAGTATTTCGTGCAGTGGCATCAACCAACTAGTAGTATTTCGTACAGTGACATCAACCAACCAGTAGTATTGTGTGCAGTGACAGTAAGGCGGTATGAGAGCTCCATCAAACGTTGCCTAGTAAAACACCCATGTCATCTGCCCTTTATCATTAGCAATCAATAGCCGTTGCAAATACGAGCATCATACATGATGAAGGTATACTCACTCCTTTCCGAAATGAAATGGGGTTTAATGTCCTACGTTTCTGCTCCTCAACTCTAATTATTCGTGAAGTTCACCTGCCTAACAATAATTATTAGATTTTATGTTTTATATTTTTAATCTAGGAATTGGTATGGCACTGATCTTGAGTACGTTGATCTTGTCAGTGTATTATAACGTGGTTATAGCCTGGGCTCTGTATTACCTCTTCGCCTCTCTCACTAACAAACTACCATGGGAAGATTGTAATAGCTGCGCATGTCAACTATACGACCTCGATCCTAATGCCACCAATTTTCTAAACCAGACTCTGAACAATAGCTCCAAATTAAATTGCTGTAAGTTTATTATTATAACTAGCAACGTTTTAAGGCCCCATCCCTGTTATTGTCATAAAAAGGGCCACGGTGTCTCAATGAATCATTTTATGTATGTCGTATTGGCGTTCATGCCATCGAACCCACCACGGTGGTTAGTTGGGTAAGACGTTCGCTTACAAATTTGCATGGCTCGCTAACGTGCAGGGGCGCGGTAACCTGCAGGACGCGGGTTCAATCCCTTTGAAGGCCATGAAAGATTGTCGGAATTTTTAGGATTGCTTTCCTTTTGACAGCGGTGCGGGACGGGTGGCCTGTTAAGGACAGCTGTCTAGTCGTTTGTATGAGACATTGAAGTGAATGTAAATAATTTCTTGGCAGATGGAAGTCGATGTAAGAGTATGCCATAGTGCCACTCTCCTGACAAACTTTCCCTAAAAGCACACTGTATGGCGTTAGCCCAATCGGAGCAGAACAGTAGGAAGGCGTTTTTATCGACCACTGATTAGCCAAAGTGATTTGCATTCAATCACATTTTCATCTTTAACGTCCATCTAATTCAAATTGGTTACCCTAATCAACGAATTTATCGACATCGATTTCCGAAGAGATTACATCAAATCGCCAAATCAGTTCAGGTGCGATTTGACGATTTGATCGGGTGGTCACGTGTTTTTTTCAACTGTGTCCAGCCACAATAATTGTTTACAGCTAATCGGAGCATTTAACGAACTCGCCAAAGTACTTTGAAATCGACTAAATTGTCACATGACATCTCTAATAAATTCAAATCAATTTGGCAAGTCGATAAAAAAAGTCTAAAGTTTAAACGACCATTTCATTTTCTCTTCAGCATCATTTACGGGAGATGTTCGATCATCCAGTGAAATATACTACAGGTAATGTATATTAACCCTACAACTAGCTAATTAAATTAGATCACCCAGTGGAATATGTACGGGTAGATTGAACCAATTTAAGAATTTAAGTTATACGGTAGAACGAGATTGACCAATTTAGAATTTGAATCCAATTATGCTTGAGTCTTGGGGGCTTACAACCAAACTCCTTCTCACCAATGTTGCCCAAGCAATGAAAATGTAATATAATGGTTTGCTGTAATATTTCTGCGTGTAGGTGTGGAATGTCGATCGGCACTGGTTGGAAACAAAATGGACACACGTATTTATAATGACCTAAATCAGAGGATAAAGATGGAATTTGCTAGTTTCGTTTCACGTATTATTCACCGCAATGGGGTCAAAAGAAAACAATTTCCCTTATAACACTTTGTAAGACATATACCCGTCTTCCTTAGCCCTGTCCGGGCACAGAAATAGGACGTTAAACCCTGTTTCATTTCATTTATTTTATCTAGAGACGTGGTTTTATCAGAGTCGAAGAATCTTGGAGATTGGGGAAGATTAAAATGGGATTTAAGCTTGTGTAACCTTTTCGGCTGGATATTGGTGTTTATAGTTTTAAACAGAGGAATCAAGTCTCTAGGAAAGGTGGTGCATCATCATCATCATCATCATCATCATCATCATCATCTATTCTTCATCACCATCATCATCATCATCACCATTATCCCCACCACTATCCCCAACATCTGCTTTTCTATTCTCAGTGATAGAGGTATCCGGATACATTTGCCAGATTACCTGCAATTCTAACTTCCAAACCACCTGCTGCTTTGTGGGGCATTCCTGTGTTGAAATGTATACTCATGGGCATAATCGTGCATGTTAAAGAACCACTGCCGCACACACTTTACCTCATAGGACACTGTATGGCCGTGTATGCAGGTCTTCATTAGCCCAGTTGGAGAAGAACAGTAGGACGTTAAACTCCTTGTCATTACATTCATTAAGTTATCCCGGTGGACAAATGATACAGAAAAGTAGTACGACCAACCCATGTTATTTAAATTGTGATAATTGTTTTTTAGGTTGTATATGTAATGTCGACGTTACCCTACATTTTACTGACGATACTGTTGATCCGTGGTGTAATGTTGGACGGTGCTATTGAAGGAATCAAGTTTTACCTTACTCCAGATGTGTCCAGATTAACAGATGCTAAGGTCAGTACTAAATCATATAGTTTTAGGCCGAATCGGACATCATGAGTTAAAAAAGATAGAACTGAACCTTCATGATAAAAAGCATGACCTGTTTATCCAACCTCGTAGTTTTTCTCCGGGTTCTCAGATTTTCTTACACCGCTAAAGACCCCTACACCTGAGCAAATTATTGTAATAATTGTAAATTGAACCATATGTTAGTCCAGAAATTACCTAGTTTGTGTCGAGTTTACGTTAAACTCCATTTCTTTCTCTCTTTATCACAGTAGGAAATTGTGTCCAGAAAGCGGCACTATGACCTACTCTTGTATCGATGTCCAACTGCCAAGGGATTTTTTACCTGTACGCAAAGGTGGAAATGAAATGGAGTTTAACGCCATACTATGCTGGGCTATTGAAGACGGGCATACGCCATACAGTGTGCTATGAGGGAACGTTTGCCTATGGAATGCAAGTGTTAGAAATACCCAGATCGATTCAATATTCAAAAGTGCAATTTTACTAGAAGTTTTTTTCCGTGATTAAATCAAAAAGTAAATAACGAGAGATTTTGAACAAGTTAGTGGACATCTAGAAATCTAATTATCTTGAGTTTATAATTTGAATTAATGAATAATTGCATTTTTTGAGAAAAATTGAATTTTTTGAAATTGTATTTTTTGTGAATAATTTATTGAATTTTTTTGTGAATAATTGTTTGTTTTTTTTTTGTAAATAATTGTATTGTTTGTATTTTTTTGTGAATAATTGTATTGTTTGTATTTTTTTGTGAATAATTGTAGTTTTTGTATTTTGTAGGTTTGGGGTGATGCAGCTGTTCAGATACTATACACCCTGGGAATATCATCTGGTAGTTTGATTGCTATGTCCAGCTACAATAAGTTCTCTAATAACATCATTAGGTTTGTATTGAAATTGCGGGAGGGAGGGGTATTAGTTTAAAACATGCGCATTAGAACAAAAGCGTCCTGTATCTTCAAGCCAGTCATTGAGTTACCTGGCGTGGTTTCGAATTCCCGCTTGTATGTGACAAGGAGTAGGATCGCCCGTCCCATCTCGTGGATTTTCTCCGGGTCCTCCGATTTTCTCCCAAGCGAATTATTGAAATAAAATTAAACCATAAGATAGTCCCGAAATGACCTAGTTTGTGTCAAGTGGACGCCTCTCCAATCTCGTGGGTTTTCTCTGAGTCCCCCGGTTTCCTCAAAGGGAATTATTGAAATAAGATTAAACCATATGTTAGTCCCGAAATTACCTAATTTGTGTCGAGTGTACGTTAAACCCCATTTCTTTCTCTGTCATTGAGTCACGTGATATGGTATCGATTTCCACTTGTAGCGACAAGGAATAAGGTCGCCTGTCCAGCCTCGTAGGTTTTCTCGAGGTCATGCGGTTCTCCACTACAGGTAAAGGCACCTACCCGCAAACTAATTACTGAAAAGAAATTAGACTGTGTGTTACATCCGAAATGACGTGGATTTTGATGTAGTTGTTCCAGAAACAATTCCCGTGGTTCCAAACAAAAGATGATTTGGGATTGTGTGTCCCTGAAACATCTTCAAATTCCAATGATCCCGAAAACGGGTGTTCCAGTCACAGTCTTAAAATTGCAATGATGCCAAAAGAGTTGGTAATAGGTGTCTTAAAAGACACAACGATTTGACAATAGGTTTTTTCCTACAAACAATTTAAAATTTCAAGGAGTCCAAGGGCACAAAGTTTTTCTAGAAACATTTTCAGAATTGCAATAATCTCAAAAGATGTGGGAATGTTTAAACAGAAATTTAAATAATTTGATATTTAGTTTATGTATTAAATGTGTTTATTATTAATAGAGATGCCATTCTGATTTGCTTATTATTAATACAGATGCCATTCTGATTTCTTTATTATTAATAGAGATGCCATTCTGATTTCTTTATTATTAATAGAGATGCCATTCTGATTTGTTTATTATTAATAGAGACGCCATTTTGGTGCCGATTATAAATTGTGCGACAAGTTTCTATGCTGGGTTTGTGGTCTTCTCCGTATTAGGCTACATGTCGCACGTGCAGGGAATACCAATAGCCGACGTCACAGAAGGAGGTAATAATTTATTTGGTCAATAAAAAAGCATTCAGAGCTGTTATTTTAAAGATACATTATGGTAGATTAGACAAAGTCACATTGATCCACAGAATTAAGCGAATGAAAGTTCGGCTTAGCCTCGATCATCATTACTAAATTCGGTAAGACGAAACTCGATTATCCATTTAATCGTTAAATCACGAAGAAAAATTTTGCAGCAAATCGAACTTTAATCCCAAAAATATCGCAGGCTAGCCTTGACATCGAGAGTTGATTTCGGCTTAGCCTCGATCATCATTACGAAAGTCGGTAAGACGATACTCGATTATCCATTTAATCGTTAAATCTGGAAGGAAAATTTTGCAGCAAATCAAACTTTAATCCAACAAATATCGCAGGCTAGCCTTGGAGTTGATTTTGGTCTGGATAAGTTAACTTTTAATGTCTAATTAATAGTTTTTATAACATTTTAGGCCTAAAGAAAGACCCGCAACAGGCAGATTTTGCTCAATCATCTTGCATAATGTATGTTTAATGCAAAAAAGGTGGTTTAAAACGGATGCATGGTGTGTCTCGTATTTGGCGCCTATTGAACGTTTCCCAAAAAACATCTGTCTGCGACATCACCCTAGGTGAACCGGACGTTAAGCCCAAACGACTGTAGATAATCAGTTATCTCCCTTTCGTTGTGTAACCTATTGATCGCCCATTTATTATACTTTACAGACTGGCTCTCCGTTGTCTGTGGTGCACCGTGGAGGGCCTGGCAAGGGACAACCTGTAGTCGTTCAGGCTGGGTGAGAACCCGAGCCCCAGCGTACACAATGTTGTGCACGTACAATAACCCTTGGCAGTTGGAATTGGATATAAGAGTAGGCCATAGCACCTTTGTCCGGGTACAGTTTCCCTCAACGCAAACTCATAGTCATATCCCAATCGGAACATAACTATAGGATGTTAAACTCCATTTCATTTCGTTGTCTCCTTGTAGGTCCAGGTTTAGCTTTCATTGTCTATCCGGAAGCAGTGAGTAAAATGCCGATATCACCATTATGGGCGATTCTCTTCTTCCTTATGTTGTGTATGTTGGGATTCAGCAGTCAGGTAACATCTACTTTTACACAGGGGGGGGGGAATGGTTAACGTGTGCGTGTTGCATCATACGGCCTGCCATTGAGTCAACTGGCGTGGTTTCGAATACTCGGCTGTACGTGGCAAGAAAGTGGGTCGCCTGTCCAACCTCATGGGTTTCCTCTGGGTACTCCGGTTTCCTCCCACTGCTAAAGACCCCTACGCGCAAGCGAATAATTGAAATAAAATTAAACCATGTGTTAGTCCAGAAATGACCCAGTTTGTGTCGAGTTTACATTAAACTCCATTTCGTTCTGTCTTTCACACAGTTGGAAATTGTGCTACGGCCTACTCTTATCAGGAATGCAGGTGTCCCCCCATGTCTGCCTGTCTGTCTCTATTTATTTCTACATCGTCGTAAACCAAGAAAAAAACCCAGCTTATCTGTGGTTTTTATCAATCCTAATTCGTCATCTCGATCCATGCTTGGTTATCATAATGATTGAACTATGGGATTTATATGTGGAATGGCCGCGACTCTTTCCTGACTTTGAATAAAAGGTTCCATTCTCCATCGTTTTTTTTTAAATGTGGTTGATTATCGAGTATAATGTCGTCAAATGAAAATGGACAGCAGACCCACACCCTCCGTACTTTGAAGACTTTAAGGAGCAATCTGTTTCACCGAGGTATAGCGAAAGCCGTCTTCTAACAGAATGGTGTCTTTTACTCGTTGTATATTTTGTACATGAATCCAGATATATTTCACCTTTTATCTATTTTTCTCAAAGCACAAAAAGGAATAAATTAAAATGTTGTAGAAGGATATTGAGAGCTAATAAACACGAACCAATATCATCCCTCTCTCTCAGTGATTGTGAACTAGGAGGTTCGGGGTGTCGGAGACTATGATAGATATATTAACGACATTATCTATATTTATTTATTTTCAGTTCTCTATAGCCGAAACAGCAATGACTGGACTAATAGATGAATTCCCTAGACAGTTATCTACCGGTAGACGTAGAATTATTTTCCGGGCCCTGATTTGTATAGCAGGTTTTTTGTTAGGTTTGCCCATGCTGACGCAGGTAAGGGTACTTGTAATGAAAGGAAATGGGGTTTAACGTATTTCTATTTTAATCCGACTGGACTAACGAAGGCGGGCATACGCCGTATAGTATGCTATGAGGTACATTTAGCCCTGGCGGCTGCGCTACGGGAGACTCATTGAATTCCAGCTGCCAGCGCTTCTTTTACGTGCACGTCAATGGAGTCGGCGTTTTATTGCCATGCCCTCCATCCTGCAGCACTGACAAAAGGGTAGAACACTCGGAAAATCATGATGCACCGTCTGTGCCTACACAGGGATCGAGCACGGGATATCTTCAGGTTATCGAGCCAACGTCTTACTTAGAGAGCCACAGCGGCATCCACAGGGATACTCTCATTTCCCTGCTTAAAAAATTCATCTACTTGCCCAACATCTTCATTTTTTGTTTCAATATTTAAGGTCCCTTGTTAACCTTCTTTATTAGACCAGACGGTACAGAATAATAAAAAGTTTCATCTTAAAAGAAACTCGTTCTGAGCTCTGACAATTGATATTGCAAGTTAATAATAATCTCTCCAGCTTCAACATTTCAGATAGCTAACAGATATCTCGCCTTTTGCTCAAACATTTGCGACTGCCAGCTAAAACTATTGTAATATCATCATTTGCTCAAACGTTTGCCGGATACCGGTCAGATATCTTGAGTTGGAAATTAGAAATAAATTCTTTTCTCTATACCGTAATTTTTTTTGAACAATAAGAAATGGCACCGGGTGTTCTCTAAAGTGCGTGTAAGATTTAATACGGTTGTATAATTTCATGTTTTCGGGTTTTTTTAAAATAAATTTATAACAGCCTAGCTAGATTTTTTAAATATAAATTCATAACAACAAAGGATATTTTAACTCAGTGACATGGCTGGACGTTGTTGGTTGCTATAAATTTATCGCAGTGTCGCTAATTTAACTCCGTGCACTGGCTGAACCATAGTTTTTTTATCAATAGATAACAATGTCGCTACTTTAACTCCGTGAAATGACTGGACCTTGTTGGGTTTTATATATACATATAAAAATTTATAACAATTTAACTTATTTTACACCCTCAGGGCGGCACCCATTTGTTGAATCTGGTGGACTCCTACATTCTGGGTTATCCTACCTTGATTTTAGCTTTACTGGAGCTCGTCGTTATCTGTTGGGTGTATGGTGAGTTTCATTACATACTTAGTCTTGATCATCCCACCCTGGATTTAGCTTACTTGATCTTGTCGTAATCTATTTATGTCATTACATACTTGATCATCCCACCCTGGATTCAGCTTACTCGATCTTGTTATCTTTTAATGAGTTTATGTCATACTTGGTTACACCAACGGCTTTAGCTTACTACGGTAGCTTTATCGCCTTACATTCTGGGTTACCCCACCCTGAATTTGTGTTACTGGATCTTGTGAGTTTATTTAAAAATACATACTTGGTTACATCACTGGACTTTATTGTATTCTGGGTTAAACCCCTGTACTACGGCGAAGTTATTTCATTACATTCTGGGTTACCTTTCCCTGAATTTAGCTTTTCAAGCGCTTGTCGTTATATGTCGAGTGTATGGTAAATTTATTTCATTACATTCTGGGTTACCCAACGCTGATCGTTATCTATATTGGGTTTATGGTAAGATTACTTCATTGCGTTCTGGGTTACCCACCCTGATCGTTATCTGTTGGGTGTATGTGGAGTTAATTGCCATTACAATCTGGGGTATTTCACCCTGATTTGGAATTAACTAGAGCTGGTCGTTGTCTGTCGGGTGTACGTCGAGTTTGTTACAATCTGAGTTACCCCATCATGATCGTTATCTATGTTGATTAATTCCCGTTACAATCTCATCCCGATTTGGAATTATCTAGACAGCTGGTCGTTGTCAGCTGGGTGTATGGCGAGTTTGTTTTATTACGTCTGAGGTACTTTGTCGACAATTCATTTAAAAAAAAATTAAGGCCACACCTGGGTTTTTACTAATACGCGGGGGGTGGGGGCGAATTATTGAAATGAAATTAAACCATATGTTAGTCCCGAAATTACCTAGTTTGTGTGGAGTGGACGTTGAACCAAATTGCTCTCTCTCTCTCGTTACTAATACTTGACTTACTTTGTCAATAACTCGGGGGTTTGGATGGCCTAGTGGTCTAGAGTGCCGCGCTTCGACCTCTAGCTGGCCGATCACCTCTGGCTTGCGGCTGTGGTTTCGAGCCCTGGTGTGAGCGTATGTGGCATGGAAATAGGGGCGCCTTCTCAACCTCGTGGGTTTCCTCCGGGCACTCCGATTTCCTCCCACTGCTAAAGACCCCTACGCACAAGCGAATTATTGAAATAAAATTAAAAACCATATGTTAGTCCCGAAATGACCTAGTTTATGTCGAATGGACGTTAAACCCACTTTTCTGTCTCTCTCTCTCCCTATGTCTAACTTTAGGTTATAAGGTGTTTTCTGAAGACATCAAGGCTATGATTGGTAGAAAGCCGTCGATATATTTTATAGTCACATGGGTTGGTGTGGCTCCTGCTGTTATAGTGGTAAATATTTGTTTTTACTCTTGTAAATGTGTCTGGTCTCATGCTATAAATATACATCAGAGTCTCTGGCTATGTGAGTAAGGCGCTGGCTCGCTAGCCTGAAGGTCGGGTGTTTGATCCTGTATTGGCCGAGAAAGTCCATCCCGATTTTCCGACGTGAACCCCCTTGTCAGTGATGCCGGACGTAGGGCCTGCCAAAGACAGCTGCCTAGTCGTTCAGATGGGACGAAAACCGAGGTCCCGTGTACACATTGGCGTGCACGTAAAATATCCCTTGATAGTTGGAATTCGATATAAGAGTAGATCGTAGTGCCGTTGTCCTGGGCAACATTCCACTCATAGATCACTGTATGGCGTATGCCCGTCTTCATTAACCCAGTTCAGAGAACAACAGCAGGGCGTTAAACCTCTAGTCATTTCATTTCAGGGGCGGATCCAGATGGGTGGTTTGGGGGGTCCACCACCCCTCCCCCTGCTCAGCTACACGAAAAAAAAATAATGCCTTTCATCAATGAAATTACATCACAAAGTGATCCTACATCAGTATAAAAATGATTTTTCTGTTTAAAAAGCTCAATTTGTATGTATGCCTATGTAATTTAGAGACGATGATGGCAGATTTCCGTGACAGAAACCTGGCAAACCCCCTCCTGCAAAAATTCCTGGATCCGCCCCTGCATTTTCCCTTTCGCTGAAACACTGCCTCGGTATCAGGATATTTTGTGTATTCGTACGAAAAGGTCCCATAACTTAAATCAATTAATTACAAAATCACAAAGTTTAATAGGTTTTGTAAAAATTTCTGCTTGTTTCAAGTGGTCCAAGCAAAATTTATGATTTACATCCGTTATATCGATGTCATAGTTCTGAAAGGTCGTAAGTGTCAAAAATTGTCAGATTTAGTTTTTGAGATATGAGAGGAAAACCTATTCCAATCTTAATAACGCAATAAGGATATCAACATTTTAGTAGCGATGTTTTTATGAAAGTTACGACCTTACAGTTCTGAAATTTTGCATAGAGAAGGCCGTAAATGTGATAAGTCATCCTATCTAAATAAAGGCTATTTGGATCATAAGTGGCACTTACAACCTTCCAGAACTATGGCATCGATATGTGGGAGTTATCTGCCTTATATAAGAGTTATTTCCCTTTCTTAATTACAGGCTGTGATAGGGTTTAAAGCCTATCAGTACGTGCCCTTGACACACCAAGGTCAATCTCAATGGGCAGAATCTCTGGGCTGGTTGATATGTCTGGGGACAATCTCTATTGTACCGATATGGTTTGCCTACTACACCTTGAAGAGTGGACTAATGAAGGTGGGTAGAATCAAAATTTATATTCTTCATGTCAAATCTGTGGGGATGACTGGGTTCGTTCTCGAGTGGTCAAACACGTGCGTTTTAGATGATAAGGATGTCTGCGACTAGAGTAGCGTGGTTTCGATCGCGGGCTTCAAGTATGTGACTAAGGCCGTACTCGATTGAATGTTCCAGAATTGAATTCTCTCAATCCCAAAAATAGTGGCAATCGAGTGAAATTCGGCCTACAACGCATGCGCCGACTGGATAAGTAAATATCGCAACCAACCATGTAGCCGAAACCCATTCGTTGTGTTCAATTACGTCATAATTCTACTCACACCACCTCCGTAATCGGGACTGACAGAACTGTGACAGGACTGGATTCGGCGTCAGTCGATAGCAATTCGTCAATTCGGGACGTTCTGGCCCTGAGTTCACAAAGCATTCCCAGGCTTAAGTTGAGAATTTACTCAAAATTGTTAGCCTTATTTTAACTAAAATATAGCCCTTTATAATACTTTTTATGTTTTAATATATCAAATACATCAATAAGAAAATACGTGCAAAGATTTTGTGTTTCTGGATCAAAGATATTTCTTATAAACAGTGATTGGAAGTTGAGCAAATTCTCATCATGAGTCTGAAAATGCTTTGTGAACTTGGGGCCAGGACTGAAAATCGAGCATCCGCTTAGTGTAGAGTCACAAGAAAAACCCATACTAAACTTAGGCTGATTGTCTACAGTTAGCTCCCCTTGCGAACTGACACTATTAGTCTCTATCATCCAAACAAACCCGCCGTACGTTGAACCCTGGGGGGGGGGGGGGTTCTGGGTGACCGAGACTATGACACTATAAGCTTGTTGACCCACTCGGCTAATCTCGACAGATTCCGTAAACTACATCTAGTCTCGGATGTATGACAGTAAGTGATATGTACCTACGCCCATACATTTGCGATGCGGCTACCGGTTTACTTTAACAGGAAAACTTGGCGTTATTACACAAATTGGGAACCTATTCGGTTAGCGACCTATTCGACCGATCGAGCTGCAACCTGTTCGTTGGAAACCTATTTAGAGTAAAGACAACCATCTCTATTTATCAACCACTAAAATCCAACCTTATGTCTATCAAATGAAAGTAGAGTATATTATTTTTTATCCGTTCCTTCAGCTCAGAATAGAAGTGTAATTTCGACATTATCTTACAGCTGGATCGGTCGAATACTGTAGGTCGCTAGCCAAATAGGTCGCCAACTTGTGTTTGGAATGGGCGCAGCCATGTTTCATCCGGGACCTTTAAAGTAATTCCAATATGGCGGAATTCATCATTCAGCCGAGTTTAGATTGTCCGAAATCGCCCGAGGTTTGCCGAGTGCTTGTTGACCGGCATTTTAAGCCCTAATCGGCCATTGCAGTCGCAAACACTAAGTATAATTCGGGTATTTTAAGAAGTTTTTATTCTGCTTCTGTTTAATGACAATTGACAAGGTTTATTTAGTCTCTGTGTGTTTATGACAGATGTGAAATATAAACGCATTGCAAAATACTATGCTATATTATAGTTATGGCGGCCATTCGGGACAGATCTTTGTGTGCAGAATGTAGATTAACCTCGTAGCTATTCCCCCGGTCTCCCCACATTTCTGACGACTAATAATAGAAATAGTTGCCAACTAAGGAATCCCAAGCAAACCCATTAAGTGAATCACGTCACCCAACTGCTTGGATTTGGGATCTAAAGGACACACGTTATGCTTACTCAGCCCCTGAACACCACTAATTTCCAATGAACAGGGGGATGTAATTAAATTGCTTTTGATATTTGATTCCAGAAGAATCTGAATACTCGTTTGTTTTTGTTTTCAGCCTACCTCGGATTGGTTTGCTAGACGAAGTCTGGGTAATCCCGACTATAGACCGGAAACTCCAGACGATAGTGACACGAATCCAGTGATCTTAAGTCAGGAAAATGGAAACCGAAATACTGCATTCAAACCAAATATAACTAAGTTATAGAGATATCGTACAAATGAAATACATGTATAGGACCATTGATTGTTATTATATGAATCATTAATTGATAAAGAAATAAAATAAAACCAAGTACTAACAATCCAAAACGTTAGACAAAATTCGAAGTCCTAAAAAAACGGTCGAGGCAAATTAGTGTAATCAGCAAATGGACTGTTCACCGTGTACAAAATACACGACAACCAGCGGTGACAGGTGTCCGGAAGAGTAAGCTATCGTAAACCATTATTCGAAAACCCTACCCAGTGACGTGCCATAGTGTGGTGATCTTCATGCTCGCCAACTTGATATTACGTGTCACGCCCCTAGTCTTGCCCTTGTCAAGAACCAAAACAGTGAGTTGCATTCATGTATGCGAGTGGGAAGGGTTCCGTCTAAATCACCAGCGAACCTTACACAGTTATAGTTATTTAAAGGACCCATGTGTGTAGGGTGGGGAGGGGCAGCTAGGACACTTCAGAACTTTAGCCAGTGTTTGGTTTGGGTTTTGCCTGTGGTCACCCTGGTAACAAGTTTTACTGAGTGACGTTTGTGGTAAGTTGATAATATATGTCGTGTATTAGTTGTGTCAATACACGAGTCGACGTTTAAACTGTGTAAACATAATTGTAAGATTCCCTCGTCCTCTCTTCTCACACACATACACATACATAAAGTAATATACTCACCTTAGCTTCTACACTATATTTTTTTATCTCTTCCAACTTAAAGAGACGTGTCACCAATGCCACTCACTAATCGCTTGTTTTCCCCACCTGGGTTATAGTGGGAAATGCTACATTTCCTTTAAAAAAGGATACAGAATTGTATAATGGATTTTAATTTTGTACAGAAATGTAGCCCGATTAGTGCTGGCTTGTCCATGGCGTGTCATTAAAACCGTATTTCATTTACTGTAAAGAGACAAGTCAACAAGAATTCGTGTGTTGGATCCCGGTGTTTTAGAGTCTGTTTTCCATTTGGTAAGAAGAAAGGGGCCTACCCGATTCTGACAGGACCAAACTCAGACGTCCCCCTGTTACACGGGGTGGGGGGGGGGTTGCGATGGCGTTGTCTCATAAGATATGCAATTGAGTCAACTGGTTGTACATGGAAAGGAGAAGGATCGTCTGTTCAACCGCTTGGATTTCTCCGAGTGAGTATTCTCCCACTGTTAAAAGACCTCTACGCGCAAACGTATTATTGAAATAAGGTTGGACCATGTGTTAGTCCCCAAAATGACTTAGTTTGTGTTGTGTGGACGTTAAAATTTAGGCTAAGACGCAGCTGGGCAAAATTCCTCTCATAGCATTCTACACTAACCAGTTTGATTCAGACATACATGTACAATGACCTGACATCACGGACGATAAGTTTAACCCAGAAAGTAGGAGGTGTTATATCTTATCAATCAGGGCGGATCCAGGATTTTCAAAAAAAAGGGGGGGGGGGTAATCGGTGACTTTTGAGTGGGGAAAAAATGCCCACAAGGACTAATTTCATACTAGTACTGTAATATACGATTACCTAAACTATTTTTGTTCCTCTTTCCTGTGAGAATATATGGAGCTAAAAATTGTTCGCCACCTCAAAAAAATAAAGGGGGCGTGCGCCGGGTGCACCCCCGCCCCTCTGGTTCTGCGCCTCATCACTGAACACAGTTCGATTGGGCTCTAATGTCTCTTTTTGTCCTTTTCTGCTTGTGAGCCACAGTAGCTCAGCGAGTAAGACGCTGGATCATTAATCTGGAGTTGGTCAAGACAATTCTTCATGAATTTTCGACTTGGTTTCCCCTGGTTCCTGGTAAGAAACGGTGTGTACTGTTTTGGGGTGGACGAAACCAACGAGATCTCGGGTACATGTTGACAAACAGAGGGGTGTTATTGTCGAATCGACAGTGTCTTATTGACCAATCAAAAGGCAAGATTCACCTTTAAACATGTAACAATTGGCATTAATTGTTGTCAGGCCACACTTTTACTAATAGCAACTTTGCATGGATTATATCTTTATAAATTCGATATATTGACATTTGTCGCTAAAATATCAAATATCTGAAGCCTTAATAATGCTAATATGTACATAAATTGATTATTTAACATTGGATTAAGAATATAACATCAAAATACCAGCGCTAGATAATGTATCGGCTTTGATTCATTTGGATTTAAGGCAGACCTCTCATTAAATTACAGTACACAACAGTACAATGGCGACTGGTTTATTTCATAGCGAGTAGCAAATGTCGATGAATTTTAATTCCACATTTGTAAATACTGACCGGAATTGAACCAGTCCTCATCTTTGAATACTGTGTTTTGCAAATGATTCGTATAGGGCTATTGTTGTTAACACCTTGGAGCCAAGCTAGGGGGTGCTGGCTCACTCACCAGGACGTTCGGGGTCCACGCCCAGGGTTGCCGTAGAAACTAGAGTCTGCACGTGGGTGTGTCAGAAATGAATTCTTGATAGTTGGAATTCTGGCACATGGACTGCTACATTGTCACCATAGTTCACTATATCGCGTATGTTCGTTCCCTGTATCACCGCCCGTGCAACAGCAAATCAGGACGCTATATCCCCATTTTACTCATTATTGTTTAAATTATATTTTACATTAAACTTTTCACTTCGGCATGTTTTCCCTTTAATTTTCTACCTTTACCTGTCTGTTCCTGGTCTGCCGTATCTTATGTAAATATACACAGGTCAAAGGTCAAACATGCGCAGTAATAACGTCCACTAATTCATAATAATATTGAGTGATAAATTGAATTAGACAATCCCAATCATGGCGGAGGAGGTAAGTCTTATTCATGTTCCATTTATTTGTTTTATTCTTGCCTAGTGTGTATACTAAAATAATTGTTTTTCATCGTTTGATCAATTAATTATCTTAAATAGTTGAGATGCTTAGAATTTTTGTTCGCATATTTTCGATGGCCTTTAAAGTTTATAAAACTAAGAAAAAAAAAGAAATAAAAAGAAAAAAAAAAGAAATAAGAATTCATTAGAGTCATTTGTTGATCATACGCTTGAAGATTTTTGTTTTAATTTTGTATTTCTCGTTTTACGCGAATAGAAATGATTTAACGACAAATTTTTAAAAATACATGTTGATTATCCAAGATAACCTTGACATGCGGCTTTGTTGTTGACGACAAAATACCGGTATTATCACACCAGTCAGAAAATGTACTTAGTCCGTGTTGATAATAAATGCTCAGTCATTTTCGTATCGATTTATTTTCTATATCTTTTTAAAAACACTAATACATTCGGCGACCCACATCCGGGCATTTTTAATATTTTCGTGTTTTGCGTCGTTGTCGTGTTATCCGGTACTGTTTGTCTTTTTAAAAAACTATCACAGCTGCATTCTTCTTTAAAATTGAAATTGGCCCTTCAAAAGTTTGGTTTGGATACCTTTCGGAGTTAGCAATACACCAGCCAGATTCTACCGCTGCCTGATTAGTTATTTCACGCACTTCTTGATATGTACACGGTAGATTACGGGTTTACTAACAAGCTGTATATAAATAAAGGATAACGGGTAAAGCTCTCTGAAAACTCATGGGAAGCAAACCATCTCCTTTAAAAATAAATCCAATTTGATCAAATAACACGAGCTTTAATGTAGCCGAAAAAACGATTTCATCATTCGCTATCTCTGCATAAGTGTAAAAAGGGGTATGGGATAATACATTATATTTTTTTCATAACTTACCCTCCCGAAATATTTCTTTTCAATTTGCTATTTACTCCCGCGACCAGCGTTATAGTTTTCATTTGGTACCTAAGGATAAAGCTTCCAGGAATATTCAGAAGGTAGCAGTGCTCACTCTGGGTAGAAGCGGGAAAGGGGTTGGGGGATTTTCCTAAATGAATGTAAGCATCGATCATAAAGGTGCATGATGTGGATCATGTAACTGAGATATGGCTGATTTCCAATGCAAAGACGGGGGTTCGATGGTCGAATGGTTAGCAAGTGCGCGCTGTATCATAAGGTCCAAGCAGTGATTGTCTCACGTTCCGTTTGCTTTTTAACAAAAATGACCGACAGTTCTTTTCGAAGAGAATTAAATATTTTGATAGTTAAACTCCGTTTACACTGGCTTCATGCACGTCTTGTAAAATTACAAGCATGCCTATCGGATATTATTATTTCAAATTATAGTATCACCACTGGTCGGTTGAATATCGACGATGATTTGGCGAGAAAACAGTTTGCAATTTGTATCATATTACCGTCGCCAATATGCCTTAAAAGTGAACGACAAGTATAATTCTAAGAATCTCATATACAAATATAACTGAAACTTATATCATTCTATCAGGGATTCAGATTCTGATACCTTTACGGTACCTGAAAATAACAAGGCCTATTGTACAGTAAAACATAAATTTATAGAAAATTGGCAACCCTTAAGCGAGATCTGATGTGTAAATATTGAAAATATATTATGCAGCACGGTGTTCAAATAGACTTAAGTCACCAAAAATAAAATCTGATCTTAGTAAATAAAAATTGTGCTAATGTGTTATGTAAAGACAATTTTAATAGTGGTTGTGTATTGTATATATCGGTAATTGTTTTACAATAGGCCTACTTGGGACATAAAACTATTATATGCTGTCTTTTTTATCATCAATTTTTGGCAGATAAAATAGTTTAGTTGGCTGAAAAAATATGACCCTCATATACAGTGTATGCGTTACTCTACAGGCCACTGATTGCTGAAATATATAGACACCCAACCCCCCCCCCCCCCCAAAAAAAAGTGCAAACATTCTCCGTCAAATTGTTTTTTTTTCTCGCAATGATCTAACTCAATTTAACCTCGATGTTATCTGTTATCTCTCTACATAGTTTCGTGGTTCTAATAATTATCATGAATGAACTATGGATAATTTCATCACAAATCTTCTGACAGGCCTAGTTGATATTGGTGTACCCAATGGCCGACTCGCGGGTTAGATAACATCCTGTCCTCGATGAGGATGCGTTCAAAAGACGACCAATGATTACGGAGATGACTGGCGTTTAGTTTGCCATAAATAATCTTAGCTCAGTTATCGAGCGGTTAGGGGACCCGGTCCTCGGTTATAATGTCCAAGCGTGGGTCGATAAGGACCTTCTGGATTTTTCCAAGCCCGGAGTCTATCGTCACGGATGGCGTCTGAGGGTCTGTTAGCGAAAAGCTTTCTAGTGACTGAGATGAGACGACAAACATAGGTGCATCGCTGTACTCTTGGCTTCAACGTAAATTAACCGATAAAGGGTTAGAAATCGGAGAAGAGAGGCGGAAACGGGGTTGATTCATCTACGTGTCAAGAAAGACCGTCTTCATTTGCCCGGTCGGAGTAGAACGTTGAACACCATTCATTTCATTTTCATTTGATGTCATTCGGGGGGGGGGGGTGGCCTAGTGGTCTAGAGTGCCGCGCTTTGACCTCTAGCTGGCCGGTCACCTCTGGCTTGCGGCTGTGGTTTCGAGCCCTGGTGTGAGCGTAAGTGGCATGGAGATAGGGGCGCCTTCTCAACCTCGTGGGTTTCCTTTCGGCACTCCGGTTTCCCCCCGCGCAAGCGATTTATTGAAATAAAATTAAACCATATGTTAGTCCCGAAATGACCTAGTTTGTGTTGAGTGGACGTTAAACCCCATTTCTCTCTCTCTCTCTCTTGATGTCATTCCAGATTATCATCATGACCACCCTCGTGTACCATGCATGACTCTAAGTATGTCATTGCTTATTGCTCTTTGTGCGATAATAAGAAATTAGTTCCGGTAATGAGTAATTGAATAAATAATTCATTGTACCGGTACGATCTTATTACCATAATGAGGTGAATATATGAATAAACGACACAGCTAATGCGTACAGTGAGACTCTATAATATATTAATATATGAGACCGGTAAAATCATTTAAATAGGTAATTAGGTAATATATTCATGGACACATCCAATGCATTAAATCACGTGGTGCTGGTTTACTATTTACACATATATATATACACATTGTCTTAAATTGTACCCATATGGACTCAGACTAGTAATTATTTGCCCATTGACTTCATTGTTAAATGCCTGTAACATCACAGGCTGTAGTTTTTTTTTCTCAACATTCCGTTGCTTCCAATCTTTTTAGGCACAATGGGGACCACATTTGGCAATCTCCTCATCATAAGTTTGTAGGGGGTTGACCATTTAGATTTTTTGCTACGGGGATTTTAAGTTGATTGGGGTGAAAATCTCACTTCTGACACAATGATTGCTCCGCAGAAAGACATTTTACACTCCCTATCCCTCCGCTGTAATATCCTCAGTATTACCCAAAACTGCTATGAAATTGAAAATTTGATGCCTTTTCTCCAATTCTAGACCAAAAAGTCAACCCAAAAATGCAGGAAGAGGGGAGAAAAAAAATAAGGGAAAAATTGTCTATTTATAAATCGCACTACATTCATGAAATGAGGGGAAATAATTACTAGTCTTAGTCCATATACAAAAGATTAACACCCGTGTCTATACATTATTTGCTAGTTATCCCAAAACCATGTAACCATATACACTGGTAACTATAGCCAATTAAAATCACAGTGTATAAAACATACCATGATGGTCATCTCTAGGTGAAGACATTATGTAAAATGTTATTAAGATAGTGTTGAAATCAGTTTGTTGCCTTTTATCTTCCGTCGTTTACCGTGAAACAAAGTAGTGCAGATTTACGGTTTTTGGACATACATATAACAAGTACTTGTACTTTAATATACGTTTATAGAAATACATCGGACCAGGTTAATCCGTTGTAAGGTGGCTACGATGACCTTGTTGTTTGTATCAAGCCTAGATCTCTAGCTGACCAGTCACCTTTAGTTTGCGGGGCTGGTTTCGATCCCTGTTGTAACCGTGTGTGGCTTGGAGATAGGGACGCATTCTCAACCTCGTGGGTTTACTCCGATTATTCCGGTTTCCTCCCACCAGAAGACCCGTGCGTGTACTCTAAGCATAATAAATTAAGATAACGTGATTGTGATATCACTCTCGGTGACAGCGTACGTTAAACACTAATTGTAATTCGAGGTTTAATTACATAATGCTGTGCAAATACACCACTAAACGCATCGACAGGCATATACATGTTCTTCGTGCAAAAAGTTTAAATCGTTATAGGACCGTATCATTAGGGCTTAGCAGATTAGTAACTTACTCAAATGATTTAAAAATAGTTATAGCGTCGGTATATAATACCAGCTAGTCTGTTTTAAGCCAATTCGCATGCGAGTAATTTGATCGATCTTAGGAATTCTCCAATTATTGAAATAAAATTGATTAGATGAAAAGTTATTTTTGCAGTCTAGAATTAGCTGAGCTTGTGCGGGGGGGGGGGGGGGGGGGGCTGGAAGCGAAAGTAATTATAATAGCTGTTGTTTAACGTGAACTTAATTAACTACAGTAAATCTGGTTTATAACGCAGGTCAAACATGATTATGCATAATATTAACGTCAATTATTCATTACTCCCTAACAAGGTTTAAGTATGAACAAAGAAAAGAAAAAGGGTTAGATATAATATAGCCTATAGCCATCCCCTAACCTAATTGATTTTTCAATATTTAGAATCTAGCAATAAACGTATTATTTAGATTATTATAGATACACACTGTATTAAAATTTCTTTAGATTCTAGTAATACACGCATTACAACGCTGTTAGGTTATAGTAATACGCGCATTACAACGTCCTTAAACTATAGCAATACACGCACTAAAACGTCCTTAGACTCTAGCATTAAAAGTATTACCACGTCCTTAGACTCTAGCAATAAACATATTACAACGTCCTTAAACTCTAGCAATAAACGTATTACAACGTCGTGGGATTATTATAGCAATACACGGTCTTAAAACGGCGTATGACACTATAGCAATACTCGGTTTTAAAACATCGTATGACTCTAGCAATGTACGCATTAAACGTCTTCCGATTATTATAAAATTACAAAGTTTTAAAACGTCTTCAGATTATTATAGCACGTTCTAAAAGTCTTTGGACTTGAGCAATACACGTATTAGACATCTGAAGACTACTTTTATACGTATTTAACGTCTTTAAATTATCACAGAAATAGATGTATTAAACGTCTCTATACTAGCAATGCATGTATTAAACGTCTTCAGATTAGCAACCGATTCTTACCCCATTGGGTAAAGTCACCCCTTGGGTATCCGGTTTATTTCAGGGGTGGCAGCTGTATGCCCCCCTCCCCCCGCTAGCTACGGCCTGATAATGCATCTTTGAGTCACTGTAGATATACAAACGCCTTGAGATTGTTCTAGAAGGATACGTATTATATTTTCACGTTACAGTATATACTAATCTATTCTAATCTTGAAAATAAATTTGATAATTTGTTTTATGAGCATGACCTAAGAGAATGAAAACAACTTTGTGTGTAATATTTGTTGGTAACCTGTCTCCAACTATCTAAACCAATATAGACAAAGTGTATATTACACGGTGTTTAATCACTCGTTTTATAAACTCCATTACAAGGATAAAAACGGTTCGATTTGTGGCCACGAGGCCTTGCGTGGTTGTCCCTTTTCCGTGATGCAGAACAGAGGGCTTGAAAAGGGTGAACGTATAGTCGTAAATTTCAGACCTTATGAATGTAAAGCCCCACCCCACTCTCACACGTAACCTACGATTGTATTCAGCTGTTCGCATTATACAGTGGAATTTATATAGACACAGTTGCGCATGTCAATCATCGATATAAACAATAAAGATGCACGGAAAATGAAGTTAATCGATCTTTTGTGCATGAAAAATATTTTCATTAATATCATTTGGTATTCCACAAAATGTCTATTTATGTCTTCGTTTCACGCACAAATACGGTGTTATTACTTTGAACACTATTGGCCCTCGTCGATAAATTCCCGTAATATCGTGGCTAAGTGAATAAGGCGCTGGTTCGCTAGCCTGGGGGTCGGGTGTTCGATCCCTGCATTGGCCGAGAAAGTTCATCTCGATTTTCCGGCGTGATATCCCCTTGTCAGTGATGCAGAAGGAGGGCCTGACAAGGACAGCTGCCTAGTCGTTCGGATGGTACGAAAAACCGAGGTCCCGTGTACACATTAGCATGCACGTAAAGGATCCCTTGGCAGTTGGAATTCGATATAAGAGTAGGCCGTAGCGCCGATGCCCGGACAAAATATTCCTCATAGCACACTGTATGGCGTATGCCCGTCTTCCATTAGCCCAGGTTAGGTGCAAAAGAGTAGGACGTTAAACCCCATTTCATTCCCCGTAATATCCGAGAATCAGTGACCGAAGTTCTGGCCCACTGACCAGGACGTTCCCAGGAATTTTCCAGGAAGCAAGACAATTGGCCTTGCAAAGCGAATGTTTAGTTCAGATAAACTGGTACAGGTGAATTCCTGGTGGTGTGGGTGGTAGAGGGGAACTCGTGTGCGTCAGACCATTATGTCTATCATTGGAGGAAGTGACATCATTTTGATTAGGATTTGGTCCGATCTCATCCACGACTAAATACCAAAACGCGCAAACGAATTATTGAAATACAATTGAGCCGAATGTTAGATCAGAAATGACCTAGTCGGTGCCGTGGACAATTTACATCCCCGCCCCCAATTTCTCCCCAGGTGTTTCTTTAATGTTCTATCTGTTTACTGTCTAGATGTTTACATGTTGGAGATGTTATGACATTTATTGGTTGCTCAGCTCACCTAGATCCAGCCATGACCTCAAGTCCTCCAATTCTTATCATGTTATATTATTGACAAGTTGACAACAGTTCACCCGGGAAATTTATAATACCACTACTTCAACCATATTTAACAGTCCTAAGGAGATATTGAATGCTCGAAACTCTATATCAGTCTGCACACAGAGAATGTTTTACTCTACTTCGAGCATTGATCTCTGCCTTAAATGGTCGCCATATCTAATAATTAGTATATTGTTTTGCATTGCGGTCATACTCTGATTCACATCTGTTGTACACAAAAAACTCAATTAAACCCTTTCTATTTTATTAATCAAAGCCGAATATATACTTCTCAAATTTCCTGAAATATACTTAGTGGTTACGACCAGGGTTTCTGAACTGAAAAACTAAAAATGTCGGTCAACTAGCTTATTGTCTGTTATCAAGCGGAGTCAATTGTAGACAGTATAAGTTTAGTATTGCTCTATATGTGATATACCACTGCCGTAAATAATCGTTTGTGCAACACTAGATCCCAGATTTAAAGACACGGGCGGATTTGGTTCGCACATAATCCATCGTTAAGGCACATACGATCGATTTAGTTATTGACCTATATTTACGCGGGGTTAAATAGCCTGTCGATAACTGAATCGTCAGAATATTGGCTGTTCGGCGGTCAACCTCTGAACATGTGGTAAGCAGAAAGGTGCCAACTTATCTGCAGTAAATATTCGTTGGCTAGTCACTGATAGGGATGACTTCGGGGTTGGTGGGGGTGTAGGTCACGGTGTTAACGTTTTGCGTACTTCAAATTAAATTCTGAAACAATTTTATAAATTATGAAAAACTTAAAGTATACACCCCACTCTCTCAGGCCATTTTTTTGTACCATTCAGTGTCACAAGGCAATGTCCTATAGAGTAGTCTATCACGAATGATATTGGTATAATCATAAATAAAAATATACTGTAGAAAAACTAGACACAGTGACAGTTAAAATAGTATATGCTGGCAATCTGGTTAAAACACAGATCCAATTTCGTTTCGTTTTTTATAGTTCAAAATTTCGTTTTTACTTGTCTTTACTACTCTTGGATCTGGAAGACTTGTTATTTAAGTCGTGTTCTGCCTGAAATGAGGGGTCAGCCAATCAAATGGTTTGTCGAATCGACCGTTTGACCTTTTCATGCATGGAACTGTGGGTAAATATTACCAGCGGATAGAAATCAAAAAAGTAGTTTTTAAAAAGCATGGCGGTCGCTAATTGGTTACTCGAATGACTGACGTTATCGGGTCAAATGTCCCGTGCTTGATACCTGACGTCATAGAACGTGAGCTCCCACTATAACTTGTTAGATCTACATGAGTGTAGGCCATCGAAAGTATAAAAAACGAAACGAAATATAGATCTATATTTTAATTAGATTGTATGTGCTGGAGGACCGTAACACACATAAGCAAATACACATTACAAAAACACACGAACAGGACACAATATATTGACATCAACATAAATAAAACTATATAGTATAAAACAGTCCACATCAGCATAATTAAAACTATGTTGTGTAAAACCATTCAAATCAACAATAAAACTATGTCGTATAAAACCGCCCAAATCATCATAAATAAGAACTATGTTGTATTAAACCATGTTGAATTAAACCGTCCACATCAGCATAAATAAAAATATAATGAACAAACCAGACACAAAGTAACATGTAAATGTATTGCTCATAAACATTCGCAATTTAAAGATACAGGTGCCAACAATTAAAGATAAAAGTGCCAACAATTAAAGATAAAAGTGCCAACAATTAAAGATACTTTTGTGTTTCCGGTTGTGTCACTTCGAATCGACGTAAACATTGGCCCTGCTTGATTTGTCCATACCGGCGCTTACCGGCTGACAACAGTTCGACAGTTTCCCCGGCGAGGTGACTTGATTTAACTAGAAGGCGACAAAAGTTCGGCTGCGGTGTATGTTGAATGCACCGCTTTGTCGGCAGCGGCATATCACCGGTGAACATGTCAACGAGGTAAAATTCACGTTAGTTGGGAATGCTATCAAGCACGAATATTAAAGCGTTAAAATTAAACTAAATGTTATGAAGTTGAATTGCAGCTTGGTAAAACCAGATGTTCATATGACATTTATTTTTTTCGGAAATATTATTAATAATAATTGTTTGCTTATTTTGCGGTCACTAACTGATAATCATATTTTCATGAATTTTTTTTTTTATTTACCTATTTTTTTATCAGCCGGGTCACTTGATTTGGTCTGATACGGTAACCTGACCGGCGAACGCCATGTAGAAACCGGCTCGCCTATCGGTAGACACATCAAGCAGGCCCATAGTGTTATAATATAATATATTATACAAATGCACGTCAATATAACATTATAGACAAACTGATGTTAATATAGCATTAATATGTAGTTATGGACAATTCATAGTCAATATAACATTATAAACAATTCAACGTTATTATTGTACAATTTGGTGTTTATAACGTTATAGACCAGCGCTTGCAAACCTATGACACTAGGTCATTTCGGCACTTTATTTAAATAATTCGCTTTGGCAATGGGAGGAACAGCAGTATCTGGAGAAACCCCACAAGGTTGGGCATGTGACACTTATCACGTGCAAGGACAGGCCTTATGACACAGCACGCACGTGCTAACCATTCGGCCCATTCCTCTCCGTAGGGCTTTCTTGTGTGTAATAGTATGTGCATGGTGCCCCCTCTCCTGCTGCAAGTAGGCTACTGGTAACCTCATGGGAGCGTAGCATCTACCCGCAACTTAGGTATACCCCCAACACTCACACTCACTGATAGTGTAACCAAAATCAATGTTTTTTTTATCAGGACGTGACGATTATGCAAATCGATATTAAGATGCATAATGTTAGATTTAGAGCTGAGTGTTCTCGCTACCTCGCTATAATGATGTAGTATCGATTGTCATTGCTATCGATTATCCAGTATTAATTCAATTATTGAAAATAATTCAAAACCACCGATGGTCTAGCGAGTTGATTATGGGCTTGGCATGTTAATAAAGGATAATAATTGATAATTATTAATAATAATGACTATATTTTTTAAAGTAGCTAAGTCGCTAATTCAATATCATCCAAAGTCTTACACGTTGAATACACGAATTATTTGTCAATTCAACTCAACATTCTGATATGCAATATTTAAGACAAAATAAGGACCAGAAAGAGCGAAGCTAGACACATTCCACAATTCCTGTCAAATGATGATGCAATATTTTATCTGGAAATTGTCACTCGGTTGAGACTCATGCCGTATTTTGCTGGACATAACGGATTTGAAATTAAGAGTCAAAACAGAAACGATTGAATGTAAATCAGTTTATATACAATCATATTACATTATTATATGCGTTACGACCCATTAGGGTCAATTTCTAGGTCCCAATTATTAGCGATTTAGCTCCTTTAAAGCGAGAATTTCATATTTTCCAAGAAATTCAAAACATATTTATTTCTATGTCTTTTGCTAAATGGGTTGTCAATTCAGTATTAGACAATCATAGGCATTATTTTCCACACTTTAAGGGAACATATTCAGTGCATGAGTTCTACTTTTCAACATGTCCCTCCTACTCTATAAAACTATCAACTGCACAGTATATGACAGAAACAATATTTACACATATTTACAAAGTATATCATATATATATATATAAGCTTATCAAGTGGAAAAATCAAACAAACAAGAAATAAAAAATGAGAAAATAAACATACATTCAGACTACTACAGTAGTTGACGAGGGTTAAAAAATTAAAAAAATTGACATGTTTAAAAGGCCAATCATGATAATATTTTGGTGAATAACACTACTTAATTTTGTGTTAAAGTCGCTTAAAATTCTCTACCTTAGAGCCAAGCAACTAAGTTAATATATGCGATGCTTTTTCAAACAACTTAAACCCGTCAGTCGTCATCTGGAACGATTTTCCCGGCGTGATTTCCCCTTATCAGTGATGCAGAAGGGGGTCTGACAAGGACAGCTGCCTAGTATTTCGGGTGGGACGAACAACCGAGGTCCCATGTACACATTGGAGTGCACGTAAAAGATCCCTTGGCAGTTGAAATTCAATATAAGAGTAAGCCGTAGTGCCGCTGCCCGGTTAAAATTTCCCTCATAGCACTCTGTATTGCATATGCCCGTCTTCCATTAGCCCAGGTAGGTAAAAAAGAGTAGGACGTTAAACCCCATTTCATTTCATTTCATCATCTGGAAATGGAGACCGGTGTCCCTCTATATTTGGGCGCTTAAACTCCATATTTAATCGGACTTTCATTTTAAAGACTCTGATGAGATCGGGATAGTCCCTTTAGTTTTAACTCTTTTTTTCAAAAAAAACCCCATGAAGACGAGGTATTGAATGCCAGAATACAGAAGTGGTATATTAAAATGTTATTATTCTCGTCATTGCCTTTTTTTACTGTTTGTAATTGCTAATTCATGGTTGACTTGCTGATGTCAATGTCACGCTATTTTCGGTTATTTAGAATTTTCACAGAATATGTTATATAGATGATAATTTGTCTCTTACAATTTATAAATTGTGCATTCGCTGGTTGTATTGAATGTGTTGGTAGATTGTCAGCCAATTTGGAGATTCCAATCTAAATTTTGGTCAACAGTAAGTCCCAATAACACTTCCTCATACACCATACAGAGTGCAATGAGGGGAATTTTGCCCATGCAGCGGCACTATAGCCTACCCCTATTCAGGGATGTTTTACGTGCATGCCAATGTATACACGGACCTCAGGTTTTTGTCCCAACCCTAGACATCTTTCATTGTCAGACCCTACGTCCTGCACCACAGACAAGGGGAAACCATATTGGAAAATCCGGATTAATTGTTTCGGCCACGCGATCTGCAAGCTAGCGAGGCAGCGTCTTACTCACTTAGTCACCGTATACACGTTTTAATTAGACCGCTCGGAGCAGAACAATAGGACGATACTCCATTTCATTTCATTGAAGTTATTGTCACTAATATTAACTTTGTGATGTTATTGTAACCCATATTAAAAACGTTTTATGCATCACGATGTGACGTTTTATGCATCACGATGTGGCGATTATGCGACACCATATCAACAATGTATGCCTTATGATGTTACGTTATTGCAACCCATGATAACGTTGTATACAACAGGATTTTATGTTATTGTAACGTTCTATGCGTCACGTTATCGTAACCCATTTTAACATTTTGCATTTCTAGAAATTAGTGGAAGCCCACTGAGTTAACAACGTCGCCATAGCAAAGAGTTACCTCTATGCTTTTGTTGGGGTCAGCAATTTACGAACCGATTTCTGTATGGACGTTAGAACCATATACTGATTTATGATATATTTAAAGTAATGCAATACTTTTATTTCAGCCAAAAGAAAGAGCTCAGTGGGGCCGCCAAATCGAGTTTATATTTACCCTTATTGGTTATGCCGTTGGACTGGGTAACGTCTGGAGGTTTCCATACCTGTGCTTCAGAAATGGCGGAGGTATGTAGTTAAACTAGTTAGATTGTCTTCTTTACTTTCCCCGGTAAGCTGATACCAGTGACTTATGAACTCGGGCCTTTAAAAATGACAAATTTTGACCTTAAATGATATAAGTGATCATTATTCTAACCTAATGTTTAGTATGTATTAGAAAGTGGTTAGTAATTAGAGTTGGCATTAATTAGCAGGTGTGTAACTACATGTAGCTGTACAAGATATCACTACTGATGTAAAAGGTGACTAATTATGAAACCAATCATTATTGAATACACATACCTGGACGCGGTTTTCACATCATATTCCCCACAGTGTTTCGTTTTTATAGACCTAATCCAACCTCAAACACTGCAAATTTCTGTCCCAAAATATGATTGATCAACACTGGGGTCTACATTACATCGTAACAAAATCAATCGGGATTAACCAGAACTCCATATACGTATGTCAACACTAAGTTCAATAAACCCATGCATTACGGTGTATCAAAATCAATCGGAATTAAAAGAGCTTCAAATATGTCAACACATAGTGAAATAAAATTGAACCATGAGTTTGTGTCGAGTGGATGTTAAACCCCATCCCTCACCCTTTGTCAGGCCACCTGCCCTGCACTAGAAACAAGACGGATAAGTGCCGAAATATCCAGGCCAACGCAGCGATCGAACACGGATCCTCCAGGTTTGCGAGCGAAGGTCTCACTCGCTTAACCTATGCCCGTTTTCATTAGCCCAGTCGGTGCAGAAGAGTAGGATATTGAACCCTTTTTCATTTATAAATAGATTGACCAAAACAGTTCATATTTCAAATCAGCAACTTTGGCACGCCATGCATTGGCGCACTGTTTTTTAAACGAGTTTTAAGTAGCTCAGTCTCTAACTCACTACCAACTAAAGTCTTACACGTTGAAATCACGAATTATTTGTCAATTCAAATCCACATTGATGTTGTTATCTTACCTTGAAAAGGTAGGCTTCTGATATCCAATATTTAAGAAAAAAATAAGCATTTTACCATTGGTAAACGAATCGTTTCAGTGTCATTTGTAACAAGTGACCAGAAATAACGAGGCTAGACATTTTCTTCAACGCATGTCAAACGGCGACACCATTACTTATCTGGAGAGCATGCGCAAAAGACTGAAATATACAAAATTATATGCGACCCATTAGTGTCAATTTCTAGAACCCAAATACAAATATTAGCGATTTTGCTACTTTAACCTATGCCCGTGTTCATTAACTCAGTCGTTGCAGACGAGTAGGATATTGAACCCTATTTCATTTCATTTCAAAATAGATTGAACAGAACAGTTCATATTTCAAATAAGCAATTCTTGTCACGCCATTCATTGATGCGCTGTTTTACAAACTAGTTTCAATATGTCGTATATTGGTTTAATGATAGAGATGTGTTGTACCGAGGCCCACCAGCGATACGCACTGTTTATTTAGCAATAAAGAGGGCGATAACCGCGTGGATGCCATTGATAAAGGACCATGATGGTTCCCTAAACAAACACTTGTGTTTAGATTTATTTCTGAGAATGGGTTGTTGAATGGTCAGATGTTATCTCCGATACCGAAAAAAGGGACAATCTGATTAAAATATAAATAATCTATATTTCGTTTCGTTTCTTTGTACTTTCGCTGGCCTCTACTACACAAAGATCTAGTCAGAGGTCAAACGAGTGACTTTGACCCTATGACGTCAGGCAGTGATTAATCAATCAGAGCATGCCAAGAATTCGCTGTAGCAGACCGTTTCATAGGCAAATTCCCCACACAAACTTGAACGTCAGGGCCCTATTTCTCGAAATCTTAACTAAAAATAAAATTAGATTGGTATTAATTCTTAGCCAATTAAATTTGATGTATCTACTAAAATTTGATTGGCTAAGAACTAATAACAATATAATATTATCCAATCAAATTACTACAAATTGGATTTTATCTTAGTTAAAATTTCGTGAAACAAGCCCCTGTTATATAACAACTCTCCCAGATCCAGGTGTATTAAAGACGGGTAAAACGGACCGGGATAATGCAGACGGACAAACACCACACAGAGTGCAATGAGGGGAATTTTGCCCGGGCAGCGGCACTATAGCCTACTCTTATACAGGGATGTTTTACGTGCATGCCAATGTATCCAGGTGTATTAAAGTAAAACGAAATTTTGAACGGAAAAAACGAAACGAAATAGGATCTGTGTTTTAATAAGTGTGAATAAAGCCTTCAGTGTATATGGTCCACGACTATGGAATGACTCACCTGACAAAATAAAGTGTTCAGAAATAGTTGCTCAATTTCGGTCTAGACTTAAGACACATATGTTCACGAGGTATTATCCACAGGAGCTATTATCTTACAGCGCTTAGAGCATGCTCATGGATGGATTAAGCGCTATATAAATGTACATTATTATTATTATTAATAAAGGGATAGTTATCTAGGTTTTTCCTAGTTTAAAATAAAATTCTTTGTAATTTTTCATCAGAATCGTGATCTCCCTGTCAACAAACATTCGCTTATGTTCGAAATGGAAAATATGATATTTTCTTAAACCTATTGACAGAAGGTAGTAAACATGCGACAATTCATGCTTAAATATTGAGAGGTGCTATGCATGCGACAGTATATGACTACATATCGACGGGTATTGTACACGGGACAGTATATGCCTACACATTGACGGGTTTTGTAAACGGGACAGTATATGCCTACACATTGACGGGTTTTGTACATGCGACAGTATATTGAGAGCCTATTATGCATGCGGCAGTATATGCGTACATATTAACGGGTATTGTACATACGACAGTGTATGACAACATTGGCAGTTATTTTGATTCGACGAAGAGAAGGGTAAAGTTTCACCAACAGCACACTGCATAGTGTATGACTGACTTCATTATCCTGGATGGTGCAGGAAAGTAAAGGGCGTTAAACATACATTATGTAAAATCTGCCAATTTCACGTCTTTCACTGGGCAACTCTCGATGGCTTCGCTAGCCTGCGATATTTACTGGATTACAGTCCAATCTGCTGATTAACTTGCATTAATGATTATATCAAAAAATGGATAATCGAGACTATGTTCTTAATCGTATCGACGAAGCTCAAAATTTCAATTTCCCCAAATCTTGGTTCAAAGTGGATCAATTTGGCTGAAAATTTCAGCAAATTTCCTTTACATTATCTACACTGAAAGTATTGCAGCGAGAACTGTCAGCTCTTTATCTCTAATCTCCCATAATATATCTTTAACAATACAATCACGTGGTTTCTATCAATATATGTACTGTATTTACTACTGAATGATTTAATGATGATATGTCGACCCACTGATAGTATATAAAAATGATATTATCGATTATAAAGCGAGAACATGCCCGGTAGGTCACAGCAATCTTAACAGGAGAAAGGGGGTTAACGTCCACTAGACACAAACTAGAATATTCTAGACTAACATATAGGAGGATTATTAACATGGTTGTTACTAATAATCTGTTGCCAACGAGGGAAACGGGTTAATGGTATGACGAACAGGCGGCTCGCACCTGGTGTGAGCGTACATGTATGTGGCATGGAGATAGGGGCGTCTTCTCAACCTCGTGGGTTTCCTCTGGGCACTGCACTCCGGTTTCCTCCCACTCTTAAAGACCCCTACGCGCAAGCGAATTATTGAAATAAAAATTAAAAACCATATATTAGTCCCGAAATGACCTAGTTGTATTGAGTGGACGTTAAACCCCATTTCTCTCTCTCTCTCTCTATCTCTTCTTTCGAAGCTTTAGTTGAGACATCAATTGTGCATTCATAATTGTCATAAAACACAAACACAAAAACCCAACCCATCAATCTCCCAATCCGCGAATAATTTGCACTCAATCAAAATGAGATTGGCATTCAAGGAAACTTGACACGTGCCTACGTCCTGGCCGAGGCACACGTTTAAGTAAAGCAAGAGTCATATTTACAGCTACCAATATATTAATGTAAAGTGTTTTCAAATCGTTTTTGTAAAATGACACCAGGATATCTGTTAGAGAGCATAATACATATTATATGTATGATAAATCTTAATAAACTACAAAAACAAGAGTTTCAATATATCTTAATCGATTTAGTGTCAAATGTTTTAATTCGAACGTTTTATTTAAACGTTACTATGTTTTATTTGAATGTATCTGTGTTCCGTTTGAAGGTTCCCATGTTATATTTCAACGTTTGCTATATTTCATTTAAACGTTCCTATGTTTTTATTTGCATGTATCTGTGTTCCGTTTGAAGGTTCCTATGTTATATTTGAACGTTTGGAACATTTTAGTTAAACGTTCCTATGTTTTATTTGAATGTTTCTGTGTTTCGTTTTAAAGTGCCTATTTTCGTTTGCACGTTTCCATGTTTCATTCGACCGTTTCTGTGTTTCATTTGAACGTTCCTATGTTTCATATGAATGTTTCTATGTTTTCATATGAATGTTTCAAAGTTTTCATATGAATGTTTTTATGTTTCACATGAATGTTTCTATATTTTCATATGAATGTTTCAGAGTTTTCATATGCATGTTTCTATGTTTTATTTGAATGTTCCCTTGTTTGATTTGACGTTCTTATGTTTTTTTTTAAAGTTTCTGTGGTTCGTTGAACGTTCCTATGTTTCGTTTGAGCGTCTTCATGTTTCATTTGAACGTTCCTATGTTTCGTTGGAACGTTCCAATATTTCATTTGAACGTTTCCATTTTTTTTAAATGTTTCTGTGTTTCGTTTGAACGTTTATATGTTTCGTTTGAACGTTTATGTGTTTCGTTTGAACGTTTATATATTTCATTAGAACGTTTCGAGATTTCTTTTGAATGTCTCCATGCTTCGTTTAAACGTTACTACGTTTCATTGGAGTTCCAATACATCGTATTCAAAATCGTGGCATATATTTTAATTGGTACGTTTTATTTGAACGTTCATGTTGTAGTTGAATGTTCCTATGTTTTATTTGAATGTAGCTGTGCGTCGTTTAAACAGGTATATGTTTCATTTGAACGTCCCCATGTTTCATTTGCACGTTCCCATTCTTCATTTGAACTTCCCGCGTTTCAATTTGGCGTCCCCATGCTTCATTTAAACGCTGCTATTTTTCATTTGAAGGTTGCCATATGTCACTTAAAAATTTATATTTTTTAAAGTTTAATTTGAACGTTCCTATGGTTTGTTTAAATGTTCGTATTTTTTGTTATTCTGAACCCGAAAACGAATTTAAATATTATATAGGTTTTGTGAATGCTCAACACTCAATGTTTTCTCTTTTTATTTTAGGCGCCTTCCTGATACCCTATGTCATATGTTTGGTATTTTTGGGTATTCCCATATTTGGTCTGGAGATAGCATTTGGACAATTTGGCGGAAAAGGGCCGATTTCAATTTGGAAAAATGCAAATCCTATTTTTAAGGGTAAGGATCTTGTCGTGTGTTTTTTCTTGTTTTCATATTTATTTTCTGAAAGAAACTCAGGGGTGTTGGCCACAGAGCCTGGAAAGAAATAATGTATAGTCGTTCAGGTGGGACGAAAACCCGACCCCCGTTAAAAAGAACACTTTACAGTTGGAATTGAACACATTATATTTTTAAAATGTATTAAAATAAAGCCCTAAAATAGATCGTATTTATAAACAGTCCCACCTTGTTAAGGAATAATCCCATTAATCCACTATTGCCAGTTTAGAAATTGGCAAAAATATCATTTTCAACTTCAAATTCAAACGTTTGAAGATAGCCATTCCATGGGAGTGAATGAACAACAGGGGAGGTAATTGCGTTATTATTTCCTGTGTCACTTATTGTCATGCCTGTGAAATAATGCCCATGATCGTATAATAGTGATTTGACAACCTTTTTAGCAAAAGACATAAAAATAATTATGTTTTATCTTAGAAAATATGAAATTCCCGCTTTAACTATTATCGTGCGAACTGTCAGCTCTTTATCTAATCTCCCACGGTGCCTTGTTAAATGATGTTGTTTTTGTGATTACAGGAATTGGTATGGGAGGTATTCTTATATCGGCAGTGATATCTATTTATTACGATATTATCATTGCCTGGGCTTTGTATTACTTGTTCGCCTCCATGACGGATAAACTGCCCTGGGAAGATTGTAATGACTGCGCATGTCAACTATATGATTCGCAAACCAACGTCACCAATGTTTTGAACAGTACGGAATTGAATTGCAGTAAGTGTTGGGACTTTTATAAGATTATATAAAATCAGGAATTATAGCATGTATTTAGGTAGTATTGGGTCTTTATTTAGCGTCAATGTATTGGTCTTTGGTAGTATTGAGTCAATCATATAAAACAACATTTATGGATAACAATTACCATGGTTTTACCACATCAAGGAATAATATCGACCATTGATATGGGTTATATACCTTAAACATCACAGTGTAATAAACCACATTAATTGTTATCCAAAAATAATATGTTATTTTACTATCTTCCAAATATTAAATGTCATTCAAAGAATAGAATTGGGTTAAACATGCATTATGCTTGTCTAAATCTGCCTATTGCAGGTATTTCTTTAGGCCTGAAAGGTGTTCCTAAGTATTGATTAGACATTAACTAACTGATCCAGGCCTTAATCAACTCTCGGTGATATTGGATTTCTCCGATATTAAACAGATTAAAATGGTTCAGCGATACTTTGATTTAATCAAATATGGAGGAACGAGACTTGCCTTCGATCAACCAGAACGGTGGTTAAAATTGTTGCAGACATCTGTCAAACCTTCAAAGGCTAATATCTTCGCTTGCAATAGAGTAATTTGAATGAATTTTTCAAATTATTCATTTTACATTATCTATTTTCGAATTATTATACAAGAATGGTCAGCTATTTATCTAAATCTTACATAATGTATCTTTAATGTTTTCTCGTAATTGGTGATCAAGGGCGATAAGTCAATAGGTTGTATGTGTAGCGTTGGATAGTAATATGTACGATTGGGTAATATTTCCCTATCATCGACGACGACGACGACGTCTGGTCGGGAATTAACATCCGTTTCCATAGAGGGTATTACAGATAAAACTGGAAATAAAAGCAATTTAAAGGACCTTATATAATTAAATAAGTGGCGATTATTGCATAATTTAAATGAACTGGTGATGAAAGACTGTAACAAATGTTATATACTCTTCCAAAAAAGAAACGCAAAGTTACATTTCGTCGTCAGTACATCCTTGCTCTGCTATCGCCTTGTTGCAACAAGAACAACGACACGTTGCTGTACCAAACTGCTATCCTGTGTTGCAGTGGCCATACCCTCAATGCCTGAACCCATTAAAGTTGGATTTCATGGTGTCGGCGTATTTCAAAACAGAAGCTCTAACGGGGACGTCTGCCTCGTTATTCGGTTTCACGTAGGCGTTTGCCTACTGTTTGGTACGAGATTCTACGCCGTCCGGGAATTGCTGCTGCGGTAGAGGTCACTGTTGAAAACCATTGAGGCCAATTACGTAACCGGAAGTGACGATCCAGGACAGGTGGGGCCACTCTTGTTTGGCCTGGGCTAGGGCGTGCACGTGTTGAACTCCGCTGTCGGTACCTATCCCAAAGGCTAGAAATGGATCTAAAGCAAACATTCAGCAGCCTGGCTACATCTGTCTTGGATTCACCTGCTTGTAATCGACGAATAGCGTTGTTGCGTTGGTCTTCGTCCAGATGTGGGATCACTTGGTTCTTTGAGTGTTTACATGCCCAACTGATTTGGAATCCGAGAACCCCGGGATTTTAAAGACCTTAGATTTAGGTTCCATGCGAAAAGCTCGCGAAGCTGTTAAATTCATGTTTCTTGGTGCAATCAAGCGATAAAAAATTTCAACAAAAAGGATGACCAGTCACAATTTGTGACCCTACCTTTAAAATCAATAATGAATTTCTTTTGTCCTTACATAATGGCATTAAATTCAAGTAAGATTTACCGAAACAAAGACCTCGGTCAAATAAAAAAATGATGAAAAATGGGTTGTGCGTTTCTTTTTTTGAAGAGTATATATTATATTATTATATTCATTTCTTTCCTTTCAGCATTATTTACAGGACAGCCTCGATCTGCCAGTGAAATATACTACAGGTAAATCATCATCAGCATCATTATCATCATCAAGGTTATTCCTACAAAGCGTGTACCTAAAAGTTTCCGATTTTCTTTCCGCCCCAGAGACGTCATGTCCACGTGACGTTCATATGTCCTTTGAGACGTCATTTCCAGCTGATGATCTTAACTTCCTTGTGACATCATATCCTGCTAGTGTTCTTACCTCCCTTGAGACGTTATTTCTCGGCAACGATTACATTATTTGCTACAACCTGTTCGTGTTAAGATGATCTGAATTTTGTACTGTTCTACCCGAGCCTTATTTTAGATGCAAAGTTTCATTTCAAGTTGCCATGTAAAGGATGAAATATCTAAATTGCACCGAGTCGTTAAGCTCTGTTTCTTTTCTACACTTGTGATTCCGAGTTCTGGAACAAAGGCAAATGTAACACCCACTTTCCACGTACACGTTTCCGTCAGCGGAAAAACACCGCGATTCCGATGGTGATTTTTTGTATTACCATATTTACATGAAAGTCCCCGTCATGTTTACGTTCATTCGCCACAGTTTATTAACACGACATGTCCACAAAATCTACCACAAGAGTGGTTGATTAACATAGTGGAAGAGTACCCGTGTTTGTACGCTAGAGCGTAAAAAACCGCATGCACACACTTACGGGAAACAAATGCTAGCGAAAATGTCGCCCATCTAGCGGAAACGCTTACATTAATATTAGACCAGGGTTTTTCGCCATCAGAAACTCGTACATGGAAAGCGGATCTAGTACGAATTAGCAGGATGCGGATTTTTTTTTTCATTTTGTAGAGTTTATGTTTTTATGTTGTAGGGATGTTGTGTTATCAGAATCAGAGAAGTTAGGAGATTGGGGAATTTTGAAATGGGACCTTAGTTTATGTAATCTGTTGAGCTGGACAATCGTGTTTATAGTCTTGAGTAAGGGTATCCAGTCTCTTGGAAAGGTAATGCTTGTTGTTTTCTTATGTGTATATATGTGTGTAATCCGATAATATTTATAAAACATCAGAAAACGAAACCAGGCTTCTGTTGAATTTTAAAGAATGCCCTACGGTACACTCAGACTCGTAACTAGTGGGGCTGGTGACAGTCATAGTGGATTTGTTTTCCTTAAGTTGTAACTTGTTTTATTACAATGAATGGAGAAGAAGGCACACCCTCCCCTCTCACGTATTTAAATAGGACTTGTGAAATACAATTTATTTTTACCAATGTTTTTATTATTATATATACTCCTTCATGGGGCAATGATTTAATTAAATCAACCTGTCTATGCTTAATGTATTGGACGTTAAATTTGTAATAAACAGAAGATCGCCTGTCCAACTTCTGGGTTTTCTCGGGGTCCTCTGGTTTTGTGCCACTGTTCAAGACCCCTACGCGCAAGCGAATTATTGAATTAAAATCAAACCATATAGGTCAAACAACAGCATCTCCCTAACCGTAACCCAGTAGGTGAGTTCTGCACATGATACTGAATTAAGCGACCAGATTTGTCTCGAACTAAGAAGTTATGTGTAAGATTGTCTCCATAATGATTACAGTAATGTGTAAGATTGTCACCATAATGATTACAGTTGACCTTAGACATATAAGATACCGCCGGACACGGCCTCTTGGAACACGGACGCAATTTCTTGGAAGAGCACTCGACCTCTTCATAAGGCTCATATAACCCGCTTGTCAAACTCCCAGCTTGATATGAAAAGAGATTTAACGTCCCATTATACTACATGGTGCAGTGTGCTATAATGGAAATTTTGTCCGGACAACATCATTCTGTCAACGGATCTTTACATGTGCGCCAATCTGTTCACGAAACCGCGGTTTGTCGTCCCGTCTGAAAGAATGTACGTCGGAACTTTCTCGGCTAACGCACGGATCGAACACGCTACGTCAGCCAGCGTCTTACCCAATCACCCATCTTGGCTCCCGTCAACTTAATAACACAAATCCCTATTTCAGGTAGTGTACGTCACGGCCATATTTCCTTATGTTTTATTAACCATTTTGCTGATTCGAGGCGCCATGTTGGATGGTGCTTTAGAAGGAATTAAATATTACATCACACCTGATCTGTCCAGATTAACTGATGCCACGGTAAGTGTTAAATCTTAACGCCCCATTAACAAGCACTTAATTAACCATTTTTTAATTGACTCATCATTTTATTATGATTACTTTTTTACGATTACATTGTCACTTTGTAAAGTGTCCCTGAACTCGTGATGTGATGTGCACAATGAATATGATTTAATAATAATAATATGTCTATGCAGCAAATTAATTCAGATGGGGTTTAAGGATTTATATTCTGGGCCAATCTTTCTAATAATAGAGATAGGGTGCTTGGGCGATTGAGTGGCATTGAGTCAAATGGCCTTATTTCGATTTCCCGCTTGTACGTGACAATGAGTATGACCGCCTTTCAATCTGATTAAAACACAGATTCTATTTCGTTTCGTTTTAATAGATCAAAATTTCGGTTTACATCTGTTTACTACACTAGGATCTGGAAGAGTTGTTATCACTGACGTGTTCTGAATCATGTGAGGGATTCGCCAACGATACGGTCTGTTATGGCGAGCTTTAGGCGTGTTTTAAAAGACATTATGGGTAATCCAGTAGTAATATCAATGCTCATTGGTTAATCAAATGTCTGAGGTCATAGAGCCAAAAGCCGTTCGTATGACCTCTGGCGCGACCTATCGCTACAGCAAGCCAGATCTTCATGTAGTGTAGTTCATCGAAAGTATCAAAAATCCAAACTAGATCTGCATTTTAATTAGATTGGGTTGCGTGTCCAACTCGTGGGTTTTCACCTTGTCCCCCAATTTCCTCCCACAACTGAAAACCCCTACGCTCATGTGAATTATTGAAAAAATATTGAGCAATATGTTAGTCCTAAAATGACCTAGTCTGAGTGGACGTCAAACCCCATTCCTAACTCTCTATGAAATTGAACTTCGATTGATATGAGTTTCTATGTTTTGTATTTTATAGGTTTGGAGTGATGCCGCTGTACAGATATTTTTTTCGTTAAGTTCTTGTCAGGGTGGTCTCATGGCCATGGCTAGTTATAATAAATTTACTAATAATATCCTTAGGTAAGATTCATATTATTATAATTTTATCAACACCGACACATAAAATAAAATGAAATTTATTTTTGTCTTCCTGTTCTGCTCCTAAAATGGGCTAATGGAAGACAGGCATACACCATGCAGTGTGCTAAGGGAAATTTTGCCCAGGCAGCGGCGCTACGGCCTACTCTTAATTTCAACAGTCAAGGCATCTTTTACGTTCACGCCTAAATTTCGTTCCATCCGAACGGCTATACGTTGTCACTTTCCAGTACCTCTGTCCACGCCGGAAAATTCCCTTGACTAGTAAACTTTCTCGGTCAAAGCAGGGATCGATCAGATGACCTCCTGCAGGTAAACGGGCGAACCAGGGGCGGATTCAGGAATTGTTGCAGGAGGGGGTTTGCCAGGTTTCTGTTACGGAAATCTGCCGTTATCGTCTCTAAATTACATAAGCATACATACAAATTGAGCTTTTTAAACAGAGAAATCATTTTTATACTGATCTAGGATCACTTTGTGATGTAATTTCATCGATGCAAGCATTATTTTTTTTATGTAGCTGAGCCTGGGGGAGGGGGGTCTAACCCAACCCACCACCACCCCACCCCACTCTGGATCGGCCCCTGCGAACGTCCGAGGTTTACATCGCCATATTTAAAATTGTGTAATTCCAATTAAAAAAAATATAACAATTTTATTTACATGGACAAAATAGCGACAAACCAAAAAAGTACATTTCCACCGAACTTTCGTTTTCCGGAATATTATTATGTTTTTTTTTATTTGATTTATTGTTCTACAGGGATGCCATAATGATTCCTGTGATAAACTGTTTAACAAGTTTCTATGCTGGATTTGTCGTCTTCTCTGTGTTAGGTTACATGGCTCACGAACGACAGTTACCCGTCGCTAACGTCACACAAGGAGGTAATGTAATACGGGTTTTCTGCCTTTAAATACAGAAATTGCGAATCGTATATTTTGTTACCAACGTTATATTTGATGTGTGTATAATATTAGACCAGGGGCCGGGGGGGGGGGGGGGGGGGTTGGGATGGCCTAGTGGTCTAGAGTGTCGCGCTTCGACCTCTAGCTGGCGGTCACCTCTGGCTTGAGGCTGTGGTTTCTAGCCCTGGTTTGAGCGTATGTGGCATGGAGATGGGGGCGCCTTCTCAACCTCGTGGGTTTCCTCCGGGCACTCCGGTTTCCTCCTACTGCTAAAGACCCCTACGCGAGAGCGAATTATTGAAATAAAATTAACCATATGTTAGTCCTGAAATGACCTAGTTTGTGTTGAGTGGGCGTTAAACCCCATTTCTCTCCCTTTTCTCTCTCGGGGGGGGGGGGGTCGAGGGAATCTAGGTGAAAAATATATCAATTTTCTCCTATATGGTATTAATGTAGACATATCTGGTATCATCAGAATGTGAGTCTGCAGGGTATGTGGTGGTTTGTCTGGTATTCCACGCCCAAAATGCCATGCCTCCCACATAAATTTGCACAAAAGTGGACCAAATGCATGCATATCTGGTATCATCAGAATGTAAGTCTGTCGGGTTTCTAGTGACGGGTGTGGTAATGCCAGCAGTGTCCCGTACATCTTTAGGTATTACAAAAACACTCTGACAGAGGCATATTTTTTCAGCTAGGTTGACCCCCCCCCCCCAATGGACTCCCGCTCTATTTATTTAGTTTTTGCGATATGAAATGAAATGGAGTTTAACTTGTTTCATTTCTGCACCAACCGGAACAACACGCCATACAGTGTGATATGAGTTAAATTTTATACCAACAGCTGTGTTACCGAGTACTCTTCATAGGATGCCAATTGTCAAGGGGCTTCGTACATTGGACCCCAGTATTTTCGTCCAACCCTATAATGACTTATGTCCTATGTTCGGTAAATGTTAAAATTCAATTTGCCTGGAGTTACGTCCCATTAATTTTTATTTATTTATCCATCCAGGTGCTGGTCTAGCTTTTATCGTGTATCCAGAAGCATTAAGTAAAATGCCGATCTCACCATTATGGGCGATTCTCTTCTTCCTCATGTTGTGTATGTTGGGATTCAGCAGTCAGGTAATGTTGGCAGTTCTTTTGAATACCCCCCAAAGTATTACAAACTGTGGTGGCCAAGAAATGAAATGAAATGTGGTTTACAGTCCTACTGTTTGGGCCGATTGATCTAATGAAGACAGCCATACTCTATACTTTATGATATGATAGGTATTTTGCCGGGACAACGGCGCTCTGGCCTACTCTTGTTTTGAATTTTAACTGTCAAGGATTATTTTACGTCCATGTCAATATGTGCATGGGACATCGGCCTTCGTCCCATCTGAATGACCATACAATGTCCTTTGTCAGACTCTCTTTTCTACACCGCTGGTCAAGGGAATCCCATTGGAAAATCCGGATAAACTTTGGAACACAGGACCCCCGGGAAAGCGATCCCCCGTGGCTCCAAAGACCGACAAGGAAAGATATCTCATAGTAATGCATAATGTATACATCATATCTATACATTCAATTTAATAAAGTGTAACTTTAATGGTTTGCATTCTTCGTACTTGTTTTTTGTTTATCCAATACCGATAAGGAAGAACAATATGGCATGTATTTTGGATATGCTTAACTATAAACATATTTATGCGTGTCGTTCACATTTTGTCGGAAGATAGCCCTTGCAGGATCGCGAAGGTATTGGTCACTTTGCGAAAAACGAAACTGCATGTCGTTGTCTGTGATAGTGGGATTAGAGATAACATCTCAGCGAGTTGCCATAAATAATTATAAATTATTAGAACCAAGCCCAAGATGGATAAGTGGTCTACCATGTGCCATACTGCTTGTTTCATCCGGTAAATTAGGCCCCATCAGTTGAACCGTCCATTAACGAGCCAGTAGTGCTGATTGGCTGTTGGGCAGAGCATACCATCCAATGAGAGATTACGATAGACATAACCACACGGCAGTTATGGAACGTTAATAACATGGCCTTTTTTATATTTAAACGTGTTAAAATGGGCTTAACCGAATTCAACTTCATGATAAAACGTTAAATTTGCCACAGTAACAGTTATAAACATACTTTCTAACCGTTTTATTTCAGTTTTCTACAGCAGAAACGGCTATGACCGGGATTATTGATGAATTCCCCAGATTTTTAAACACCGGAAAACGCAGAATTCTGTTTAGAGTTGGTGTTTGTATTTCCGGCTGTTTATTAGGTTTACCAATGCTGACACAGGTACGATGTCATTTACTAAGTTTTATATATCAGCACAGCTGACTGAATCTGATTTATTACTTCTTGATTAATTTATAATAAGCCCTTTAGTTTAACTCTCATTGACAGCTTGTTTAGCCACAAATGCTGGATTCATTATTCGATTGACTCAATTCTGGTTAAGCTCTAGTTGAGGTAATCTGTAGAATGTTGGTTAACGCTGGTGGACACAGTCGGTGTTCAGGTCCAAGAAGACAAAATCGGTGTTCAGCTGTAGTTGACGTAATCGATTATCAGCTCTGGTTGAAACAATTGGTTTGCAGCCCTAGTTGATGCAATCGATGTTTAGTTGATGCAGTCGATGTTCATTTGATACAATTGATGTTCAGTTGATGGCAATCGATGTCCAGTTGATGAAATCGGTGTTCATGCGGGATTAACGCAATCGATGTTCATATGGGATTGACGCAATCGGTAGTCATGCAGCTTGAGTATCAAGATTACGGTTGACACAGTCTGTGTTCAGCTCTAGTTGACACAGTCGGTGTTCAGATTATATTGACGCAATCGGTGTTCAATTCCAGTTGACGCAACCAGGACTCGGCTCTAGTTGACGCAACTGGGATTCAGCTGACGTTATGTTTGATCTATTTGTATTTTAGAGTTCCCAACCTTTTACATGGCTTTTTTTCTGTTTCTATTTTAGGCTTCCCAACCTTAATGTTGTTTTATATATCTGTATTTTAGGGTGGTAGTTATTTGCTAGATCTGATTGACTCCTATATTTTAGGATTCCCAACATTATTTATGGGCTTGATTGAAACAGTAGCAATCGTATGGGTTTACGGTGAGTTTATTATTATTACGTCAATTTGTATGTGACATTATATATAAATTACTTCCTAACTGTAAATAATAATGATCAGTTTTTGTGTTGTTAAAATATTAATTGAAAATTGTAATTGTAAATATGTTTCTCTAGCACAATGCACTACGGGCTGGAGACCTTGAATACTGAATAAAATTATTATTGTTATTACTATTATTATTATTATTACAAATTATTAATTTTGCATACACCTCAGTGAAACTTTACTCTAAATTTTATCACTCCTCATAAGTTAGAATCAAAGTTGTCTTGTCTCAAGGCATCGACCAATGAAATGGCGTCGCTCAGCTTAACTTCACAGAAAACTCCATCACAACATTCATCTAATGAGCATCTACACCAAGTTTCGACATTCTACCTCAATTAAAACCTGAGTTGTGACAAAGTTTTGAACAATGAAATTGCTTATTGTTAAGTCTATAATTGAGTCAAGTGACGTGGTTTCGATTCTTCTCCGCATGTACAGAACAAGGAGTGTGCTAAAGAACCGTATTCGCGAGTGAATTATTGAAATCACATTGAACCATGTGTCAGTCCCGAAATAACATAGGTTAAGTCGAGTGGACGGTAAACCCCACCCCTTCTATTCAGACGACGTAGTGTCTCTGTCCGAGCAAGTGGGGTTGGGACGACCTAGTGGTCTAGAGTGCCGCGCTTCGACCTCTAGCTGGCCGGTCACCTCTGGCATGCGGCTGTGGTTTCGAGCCCTGGTGTGAGCGTATGTGGCATGCAGAAAGGGGTGCCTTCTCAACCTCGTGGGTTTCCTCCGGTTTCCTCCCACTGTTAAAGACCCCAACGCGCAAGCGAATTCTTGAAATAAAATGAAACCATGTTAGTCCTAAAATGACCTAGTTTATGTCGAGTGGACGTTAAACCCCATTTCTCTCTCTCTCTGTCCGAGCAAAATTTCCCTCTTAACACCTTGTATGTTGTATGCCTGTCCGAGCAGAACAGTAGGACGTTAAACCTCATCTGATTTTCAATACCAGCCGGATATATTTTAGAATACATGATGCAACTTCGGATAGATAACCAATTTCTGTACTCTTGTTGACTGATGGGTCTATCATTTTCAGGTTACAAGAATTTCTCTGAAGATATAAGAGCCATGGTTGGACGGAAACCTTATTTATATTTCATCGTAACATGGGTTGGAATTACTCCCCTTTTACTTGTGGTAAACTAGTTTACATCATTATTTGATCAGATCTGGGTTGATGGCCGAATGGTTAGCACGTGAGCGCTGTGCCATATAGTCTTTCATTGAGTCAACTGACGTAGTTTGGATGACCCGGTTGTACGTGACAAGGAGTAGGGTCGCCTCGTGGGGTTCCTGCTATTGCTCAAGACGCGTATACGCAAGCGAATTATTTAAATAAATTTGAACCACGTGCTTGTCCTGAAATGTCATCGTTTGCATCAGGTGGGCTAGGGCTGAATTAACCATAAGGCAAATAAAGCACGTGCCTTAGGGCAGCCAAAAATCCAGGCCACAAAAAAATAAAGTAAGAAAAATGGCCTGTAGTTTCATATTGCGTTATTCCACTCACATTGGGTCAAAAACGTCTTGGTATACTGGCACTTCTCTTCATTGAAAGTGATTTACTTCATAAAATTGACTTTAAAAAACTAACTGACGAATTTGCAGTCACAAAAGTCGTAATCTGGCTAGGCAGTGAATGCGAATATGTAGGCTACTTATAGTAAATACAGTACTGTCAATGTTCTGAATTTGTTTGTAATAAATTTTCTGTTGCTAAATTTAACTTAATTCCTTTTGTCAATGAGCCCAACATAACTGTATTTTCAGGCCACCTATCAAAATGTGCCTTAGGGCCAGCAGAGCCTTAATCCGGCACTGGGGTGGACGCTAGAAGCCATTTCTCGTTTTTCCATTTTGAAGGTGATACTTTTGCAATTTGGACCATAATACAACGATGCGGCTCCATGATGATGTAGGTTGATTGTTTCATGGTTTTATCAGGTCATGTCCAATGGTAGTGACGTAATATTTTCACGGTTTGACCAGTTCTTGTCCACTGATATTTTATACTGTTTTTGTACGTGTTTTTGATAGGAATTGTCACCCTTAATTAAGAGTTATTTCCCTTTTTTTCAAAATACAGGCTGTGATAGCATTTAAAGCCTACCAGTACGTGCCCTTGACTCAGCAAGGTAAACCCCAATGGGCAGAATCTCTCGGCTGGTTTATTGCTCTAGGGCCGATTGTGTGTATTCCATTATGGTTTGTTTATTATTCCTGGAGGAAGGGGATGTTAAAGGTGAGTTGTGTATAGTTTTAATCTCGGGAATTCACAGGTCCCTTGAAGTTTAGCGTCCTCTCTCAAATGTACAAATTCGCGTGTTTTCAATGCAGTTTTCAAAGCGTTTAGCAGATTCTGATATCAATTACCTCATAGTCACCTATGGTCAAAGCCCCCCGCCCCCATTAACATCCTCGCCCGGATGGCAATTTTTTTCACTCCTACATTCATGGAAATAACTGAAAAAAAAGTGCGGAGTATTGGCTCGGTTTGGCTCATTCCGCCATAATTCTATTCATGTATGCAACTAAATGAGCAGAAATTGTCTTGAAGCTCTTGATCTGACCAAATTTACGGGATGCTTCCCCCGCATCCGACCTAAAACCAAATTTGACGCTGTCTCCACATTACCCCCCGCCCCCTATTCAAATTCCTGGACATGCACCTGCTCAACCAGTGTCAAACATAATGTGACTCCTCCGATATGCTGGTATAGATTATATTTATGAAAATTAATAGTAGTCTTGGTAACATAAACGATATAGGATGCCGTCCATGGGATCTTGTTCCTCGTGCAAAATCAGCGGCATAGGCAGGAAACGTCAATGCTTTTTCCATCCCACCCGAACGTCTCAATGTTTTCCTTTACTAGGGTCTACGCCCTATACCAGTGCAAACGGGTAACCCAGCCGGAAAATACCTGAAGAACTATCTCGAACAACATCGGACCTCTAGGTTAGCAAGCCGATTTTCCACAGAATGAACCACCTTGGCTCCCTTTTGTGGCAAAAAAACCCCAAACATGCACAAACTAACCACCAAACAATATTCGTTGTTAATTTTCGTTGAATGTTTCAGGCGACACCAGAATGGTTTGCAAGAAGGCGTCTTGGTGATCCGAACTATCAACACGAAGAACTGGACGATGTTGACAAAATACAGATCAAAAATGGAGACTACGCACAGGAACCCTACATGCCACAAACAAACTTTGCCTTTAAATCAGATAATGACGAACTGACAAAATTTTAGCACCAGCTCAGTTGGATATCTAAGGATTGTGGTTGAAAGGTGTATTATGTTATTCAGCTACAGAGCTGGGCGTTCTTGTTATAATTGTTCCCAAAAAGTAATGCAAAATGAATATATTGAAAATGGCATTCACATTACTTTATTCCAAAGTTGATATCACAAATAAACACAAAATCTTAATATGAAAAAAAAAAAATACAATTTTAATAAAAGCGACGTTTTAAATAAACCTTCTGTATATTATTTTCAGCCCCATTTGCTTAATAACGTTTAGAGAACTCCCAACGAAACGTCGCTTTAATTAATTGCGTTGCAGGTTATGTTATTGTGTTTATTACGTGTTGCTAAAGAATAAAAAGGAATATATCACCATTTGAAGTTTTGACAAGATGTGGTATAAATTGTTTATTATCACAATAGCGATACTTGTTATTCAAAACTTAGCCTCGACGCGCCATCTTTTTGAATTAAATTATTAAAAGGCAACTGTGTTTCAATCCGTTTAAATCTCCTCTTAACGATATTCTAGAGAGTAGATTATAGGCTTGTCATGTGAATAAATATCTATTTAATAGTTTATTTTAAATTGGGACTGTCTGTAGATACCATGTATTTTAAGGCTTGTTTTAAATACATTTTAGAAATATAACTTAAAAATATGAAATTCTCGCTTTAACATTTAAAGACCAATTAAAGACCCGCAATTAGCGGATTTAGCTTTTATCTTCTTGAAAATGGAGTTGAATTATTATAAATTTGTGTCAAATATAGTGAGAACAGTCTGAGAACAAGGGAGGGGAATAGCGGTATTTTACCTCATTTTCATACTGCAGTTATAGAAGGCCGGATAAGAATTGTCTGCGAAAGTTCGCTCAAAGACAGTTCTGAAAAGAACTAAATATGTACTATATGCAAACGTTGAAATAAGGCACCTGTCACTGACAATTTCAGGCACAGATTCAGGCCTAGACACGAAACCCCTGGCGTATGGAACACCTCAAACCGTTATTTCTAGGCCTGACTACATGATAACATACCTCGCGTGTATTATCTTCATCCATTCTGAATCGAGGCCCTGTGACAAATACTTAATTAGGCGGCGCTCGAAAACTGGGGTGTGTGGGTCGACATGGGCTAATATAAATAGGTACAAACCTGTTATTAAAATGATTCATCATGCCGATTTTGAATAAAATTTGTTAACAATTATCGCAACCTGTAGAGTATTTGCGGACAAAATGTTAAAACAATGGGCTGCGGCATGCACCAAAATCAATATTTGCCATTCTTAGACTACAGAATAGGTATGCCAAATTCCTGAAGTCAAGGTGTAATAAATCGTAGAATATTTAATTTCATTTACCAGCTTCGAGCAACACCCATCCTAAATATCTTATCTACACCAAATTTCCCGTCACTTCCAATTCACACATATCTAACGCTTCAGAATCTTTAGATATTCTGACGTAACGTCCTATAGTGACATCGTCACATTCAAATGTTCGAGCAATCATACCGAAAACCCCTGGTAAAAATTTACAAATGATGGGTGTGGTTGTTTTATTAGTTGGATCAGACTCATAAACCAATATATTAACATCTTTCATTCTTTCATAAACTCCTGAAATAAAAAAATATATATTAGATACAAACAGTTAATTTATTGATATTAAACTTCTGTCGTTTCATTACTTGTATCTCCATTCGATATGATTTAATATCCTTTAAATATCCCCCGTTTTCTCTTTTTGGGGACAGGGAATTTCAATTCAGAGAATCAGGGCCCGAAATCCTAAAGGACAATATTGGTGTCAATCATTATCACATATGTGTTAGAACTGGTCAAACACATTCCAAATATAATTTGAACACAGAGATCATTGCTACGATAGCTGCGTAATAAAGGTATCATTAATCTGAAGTGAGCAGACATTCGGTCGTGTATCTGTTATTCCTCTATATAACTGACTGAAATTACGAGTGATAATAGATACACGACCGAATTTCTGCTCACTAATAATTCCTTCAAAGACCAAAAGTTGTTATATGGGACTGCAAGAGGATATCTGATGATTCAATACAGTAATTGAGTGTCATTAGATAAGCGAACACGAGAAAAATAGAAATAGTCCTTACATTCTCTTGTTTGTGTTCCTTCTATACCTTATAATATCATGGTAATGCACGGACCTTTCTGTTTTTCTATCGTGTTCTCTTATCTAGTGGCAGTCAATTCTTTTTATAAATTCTCGGATATCCTCTCACAGTCTCATACAACAATTTTTGGTCTATGAAAGAATTATTAGTGATCAGAAATGCGCCCATATATCTGTTATAACTCGTCACTTCAGTCAGTTATATAGAGGGATAACTCGTGTTTTCTTTTTGCGTTGGTCACTTCCGATTGTTGAAACCTTTATTACCCATCTATCGTACAAATGATCTATGCGTTAAACTTATATTGAATGTGTTTAACCAGTTCTATAACATTTGTGATAATGACTGACACCAATATTGTCCTTTAACTAAAGACACGAGAGAGAGAGAGAGAGAGAGAGAGAGAGAGAGAGAGAGAGAGAGAGATGGGGTTTAACGTCCACTCGACACAAAGTAGGTCATTTCGGGACTAACATATGGGTCTTTAGCAGTGGGAGGAAACCGGAGTGCCCGGAGGAAACCCACAAGGTTGAGAAGGCGCCGCTATCTCCATGCCACATACTCTCAAACCAGGGCTCGAAACCACAGCCGCAAGCCAGAGGTAGAGTGGTTCAGAGACACAATATTTGTCCTTATAAAAACTGACCCGCTTATCTGTGTGATTGCTCCGTCGAGAAATCTTCTGAAGTGAGCAGAAGTTAGCGCCGCGCACGTGCTTTAGGAAGTCGCAGCAAATATGTCACATGAGGTATTTTTACAAACATGTATTGGTATATAACGCCGAGTAAAAAATACAATCATTACGGTGTTTATTTAATAGCGAACGTGAGCAAAAATTTCGATTTCACTCCTTGATTTGATTTTTGATTTTGGCGATTTTGGTGATTTAAATACAGAGCTAGCTATAATAGCTTCGTTTCATTTTTAACTTTTAAGTAGGTGAAATCGCCCAGATAAATTCACTACAACCTTTCGAGATTTACTTTTATTAAGTGGCTACATTCTTGGTTTACGCTGGCATCTATCGTGGTTAGGAAATAAATATTTGCTAGCTCTAAATACGCAGAACTATTTGAGACCGGAAAATAACCGAAACAAACTTTTTATTTGTAGTCTTTATTTTCCAGACCCTTTTCGGTAACATGGTGTAAATTATTTTTATAATCATAGTATATTATCTAACCATCCTGTAGCCATGGGCTTTGATCGACGGACTTATTTTTTTCTAGATTTGAGACTGAGCCTTGCAAGATATCGTCCACGGATGATTTGCTATCCAGCATTGGATTGGACAAGTACCCCTATGGAACTGTAACAAACTACCTATGACAAAAATCGCAAATAGGCTTTATGCTAGACAAATGTTAATAAATTCCCGACAACTTCGGAGCATCGGTCTATCATGACTGCTTTACATGACGACTGTGTGACTTTTGGTGACAAATACATTCGAAATAGACTGGTCAGACTAACGACAAAGACTAGGAAGGTGAGTAAAAGTAAGGTTAAGTCCACAAAATGTATGAAATCATACGACGATTTTCTTGACACCCCATTTTTTCCGGGATAGTTTACGTTACTCCATCGGCAGACACAGGTGAAATTAATTTAATAAACAGAGAGACTCGGACATCTGCCGATGCTACCTTAACTGATTTAGATAGAAAAAAAGTATTTGCGGCGATTGTCATAAAAGCACAATCGCCAAGTTTAAAAAAAAATCAACTTCGGAAGACTAAAAAGAAATGATTCGCATGAAGGCTAATAATGAAAATAAAAAACAATTGGCAGGTAAAAAGAATGGTTGCAAGTCCAAACCTTTTTAGATGAACGAAGGAATTTTGTATGATGTCAAAAATCAAAGATACACAACAGAATGCCATAATTTGGTCATGAAACTTCAAAATCTAAACGTTTCCAATGCTAACGTAGCCGTTTCCAATGGTAACGTAGCAGTGGTTATAACCGCATGTTTGGCTCTCGCGGGACTAAATCTAATTACACTCCATCAAAATCTACAGTTCAAAGAATATCATGTGAGCGCGTCGGCGTCCACATGTTTAGGAAACCTTGAAGTCGGCGAAAAATACCACCCTTTATACAGACGAAACTACAAAATTTGGCTCTAAATTCGGTACATACGCAATAATCGCTGGCTCGGCGCATACGCCACTTATCCAGCAATGTGTTCTTTTTTCATAACAAACATCATGCAGTACAATATATTTATTTAACTGAGGGACAAGAAATAAAGTCTTAAATTAATAGTTTTATTGGGGTGTTTATCCCTCTCTCTCACTCGCCGTATTACATGTCATTATATTTTCCTCGTACTTTACCCGGCAATTTTTTTTTCATAACAAACATCGTACTGCACAGTATAATATTTAGTTATGTTTGAGATTAACATTAAAGTGTTACATTATTAGATTTATAGACCCCTCCTCTCTCCCTCGCTCCCTCTGTATAACATGCCGTTATAAATAGGCCAGTGTCTGGGTATAAATAAGTAAACGCACTGTTCATTTTAATATATTAGGCTAATCTTGGAATGTCAAATGCCGATCTTTTCATCTCCAGCTTAACATGTATTTTAATTTCTACTGTAGCATTATAAACACAGTTAATATAAAGACATTTGAAGGCGCGGGTTTACTGTTAAAACAACTAATCGTTCGCGCATGCGTACATATGTCAAATCCAATCGTCTCATAGAGTGTATTCTGTTACTTCGCAGTATGGAAATAAACGACATTTTCCGACGGCGATAAAGTTATTTCGTTTCCGGGACGTGCGTGGCTTGGAGCATAATTTTTTTAGTACAACTAAGGGACATAGCTCTTATTCTCACTAAGAGATAACTCCTTTGATTATGGAAGCCGGGAAGAATTTGAGCCATTTATAACATATGTCCAAATGGTTATATATCCTCAAAAATCAGAAGTGGCCAGACTTCCATTGTTGATCAATGAAGTTTTTATCTTAAGTCTTATCATATAATGTCTTTACTATCCCGAAATAGTGTCTGTTTGTTATAAAACATTTTTAGTCTGAACCACTCTACCAGAGGTGACCATATTCCTGAAGCAATGGCCCGAGAAATCCCTCTCTGACCATTGCTGGAATAGCGTCTGTTTCTTGAACTTATGCGGGGGTGTGTCTATTCTTTCCGTTCAATGAAAGCTATCACATAAGTACAGCAACATGACAGTCCTTCGTTTATTCTGGGTCTTCCCTAAAACTTTGCACAGCGATTTAAGGTATTAAAAACGGTGAAAGTATGTTCGTTTACAAACAGTATTGTTTACATTTCATTGGACTTGATAGCCTCGTTTGTCACGCAATTAGTTTTACTGCAGTATTCTGCTATGCACGGGTTAATTAGGCATAATAAAATCGTGCGCCATGATGTAACGTTATGTAAACATATTTGGTCCAACATTGGCACTCGTTTTAAATGTAAAGCTTTTGTAGGGCAGCTAGTGATTGGTTGGTAGCCGGACTACTGACCAATCAAAATTTAAAACAACAATATCCACTCATAATAGCAGTGTGTAGTGGGATTAGCTCTAATCAAACGAAACGCTGCGCGGAGTATGGAGGTGACCGGTCAGCTAGAGGTCGAAGCACGGCACTCTAGACCACTGGGCCATCCCAACCCCCCGCTAAAATTTCGCCAAACGGGGCCCTGGATACTAACTATCACCCAAAACACACCCCTACGAATGTGACATAGATTAATGACCAACTTGACATTTCACCAGAAACCACGGTTATAGGGAGGGATAACATTTTTTCCCCAATCAAACTGCAATAAAAACCAATGCAGTTTGGTTCAATGATAATGAATATGACAAATTGGATAATAAACTTGCATTTATCCCGTTTAATCAGCCTGTATCTCGTACGATAATCGTTTATAATGTATTGTGTATGGTTTTCGAGGTTTCTGAAATTAAAAAATAAATTTGAAAAAATCCATAATGGCAGCAATTCCAAATGGTAGCCAACATGCTTCGGTTGGATATGGCTTGTAATATGTCTTGTATATTGGTTTTGAGGTTACTGATTTCAATTTTTATCCTACAAACGAATTATGAATAGCCCAGATGGTGTAAAATTAAAAAAGGATCCAAATTTACGAATTTTGTTTTTTTAGATGTTCGTACAAAAGGTTTTCAGGGGTGGGACAATTTATCCAATACTACCTAGGGTTACCGAATTCACTTTTGAGCTTCAAAATTAATATCAGATTAGATTGTCACACACCAAATTTGTGCATAAACTAGAAACACTCACACAGTGTGGGAAGCCATCGCGAGGACAGGCCCACGGGTTGTTAGTGGTGCTTTCTAGGGTATACCTTGGTGAAATGAAATAAAATGGGGTTTAACGTCCTACTGTTCTGCTCCTAATAACTGGGCTATTGAAGACGGGCATACGCCATACACTGTGCTATGAGGGAATTTTTAAATCGAATTCCAACTGCCAAGGGATCTTCTTACGTGCACGCCAATGTGTACACTGGTCCTCGGGTTTTCATCCCATCCGAACGACTACACAGCTGTCCTTGTTATGCTATTCAAAATTGCTTTTTTTGTATCGGAATTGACACGTTACAAACTTTGTCCAATATAAGCCAATGACGGATTATTAAAAGTCTGCCATTTGGCCTTCATTTTGGCGGCCATATTGGACATTTGAAATCATTTTTTTTGAGAACAAATTTCAACCAAATGACAAAGAAAACCATTTGAAAGACATATTACAAGTCATATCCAACAGGAAAAATCGATGATTAATTTAAAATGTGCCATTTTGAATTTCTACCATGGATTTTCGCAAGCCATTTTTAAATTCAGACATCTTAAACCCTCTACGAAACAGTGACTGGTAATACGTGGGGACAATGCCATTTTATTATCAAGTTTGTAAGCCATTTTGAAACATATGGCCGGTACCACGTGAAAAATATATATATTTTTAATTTTGTCTTGGTCAATTTTGTTCTTTTTCGGCACATTTCGCTTCTTTAACCACTTAGTGTTGTTTTTTTTATTAAATCTATATATTGTGCCACCACTGAAACGCACTGGTTACGTAATCTCGCTCTCAGAAACTTCTGTACGGTGCTGTCTAATACAATGTATCGAGCTGATCCCACAGTGATTATTCGCTGTACGGTGCTGTCTAATACAATGTATCGAGCTGATCCCACAGTGATTATTCGCTTGGCCGCTACAATCACTGATAAGCATGACATCGACGAGGCTTAATAAGGAAGGCATATTAACTTTTTTTTTATTCTGACAAATTAAATTCTCAACCATTTTTTTGAGGTAAAAGAAAAATAAAGACGTTTGAAGTATTTGTAGTTAAAAAATATTTCCTATTTAGTGTAAATGGGTATTAAAATGAATAAAATGCATCATTTTGCCCGAAGCAGTTACGTGTTAAGTAAACTTTGCACGAGCCGTTGAGCCAATGGCTACCGCCGCAAGCAGTCAACGCACGTGTTGTGGACAGTCATCTGTTACAGAGATAATTCGTAAGTAATTCTCTGTGAAACAGAATGACAATGTGTATCATTAAAAAGGCCAACTCCACGTAACACTAAAATGACACCAATCCTACAGAAACTTCACTGGTTACCAGTTGAGGCCCGTGTTGAATTTAAAGGTTGTGTATAATTTTCAAGCTAATTAACAACTATGAGACCGCTCCAGTCTATCTTTTAGAATTTATCAACATTGATCAATCTGAAAGGAGACTTCGAATTGGTGATTGCACAAAACTTACTTACCCAACCGTCCGCCCTCTACCGTAACGAGCGCATTAAGAATAATTGACAATTTTAATTCTTTCAAACGCGCGCTTAAAACTTATCTTTTTAGTAAATATTTATTGTAAAGATTTACTTATTGTTTCTGTTACAATTTCAAATAGTTTTAAACGTAAATCTGATACTTAAATTTGTATATACATGTATATGTATACAACATTTTTAGTCATTTTTCTCATTTACAAATTTTAATAGTATATATTTCTAAAGTTCAATTTGTCTGTAATAGATGATTTACTATTTGATAATGTTAATTGTAAATTTATACAGAATAAATGCTAAACTGTATGTTTGTACAGCGGTTTGAGATTTGTTTTAATGTAAATCGCTCTATCAAAAATAAATAATAATAATTATTATTATTATTAAACACAATAGCATTACTTTCTCTTACAATTTGTTTGTGGCCACTCCACAGATTAACTTTCACGTAAATCAGAAGTATAAAAGCAGGCTCTGGACGGAGGGGGGGGGAGAAATGGCGTTTAAAGTCCACTCGACATAAACTAGGTCATTTCGGGACTGATATATGGTTTATTTCAATAATTCGCTTGCGCGTAGGAGTCTTTAGCAGTGGTAGGAAACCGAAGTACATGTACCCGGAGAAAACCCACGAGGTTGGACAGCCAGCCCCACTCCTTGCCACGTGGCTCTGAACGGACTCATGCAGTTAGGCATAGCCTATACACCTTTCAATAATAGTTTTAGGGCCCGTTCACTATTATTAGATGTTTTTAAAGATTTACTTACTTCCCCGATAATCTATGCGATTCACTATGGTAACACTGGTAATGTTAAAAGTATGTTCAAGGTCAACTTGTAACCATGGAGCATAATCCCCATTGCCAGTATGACTGCAGCTTAACTGATTATATGAATCACCATTTCTATTCCCGTCGACAGCCAGTGATGATGACAACGGCATAGTATGAAACACAGTTGAGCTTTGTAACGTAGGTTTACCCAAGGCAATGTTCGGTCCATCTGAAATTATCGACACTTGTATTTGGAATGAAAATATCATCAGACAGAATCACGGTGTCTTTATATATTGCACCTTTTTGTATCTGCTCATTACAAGTCTTTCTTTAGGCCTGAAATATTATCTAAATTATCAATTAGATATTAATTAACTAATCCAGACCATAATAAACTCTCGATGTCAAGGCCAGCCTTCGATGCTGACTGGATTAGATTCCTATATGCCGTTTAACGACCGTTGCTAATTAAATCAAAAAGTGGATAATCGAGACTATGCTGTTTATAGTAATGATTTTAGTAATGATGACTGAAGCTATGCGAAAATTTCACCCGCGTCGATCTCGGCTCATAGTGGATCAATTTTACTGAAATTTTCAGCAAATTACCTTTACACTATCTAGTTTTAACTAGTGAGAACTGCCATCTGTTCATCTTATCTCCCATAATGTATCTTTAAATAAAATAACTGACAGCTATGTATCAGTGAGTAAGACGGATCATTCTGACTAACTAAATTCATGAGCGTTATCAGTACCTAGCAAACGAAATCCACACCAGATTAACATGTGGTTAGAATCGGTGATATAATTTCATAACTTACTTGGAAATCGTTTACATCCGCTCCAATTAAACGTGTACTGCTGGAACGGAACCTCAACTGAAAGATAAAATGATCTTCACGTACGAATTATCATTAATACACCACTATTACAACCTGGTCCTCTAACGCCTGCTTCCACAGAGGTGATATCACAGACAAGATATAGGAGTACCGAAGCTTCTTCCCTGTTTTAAGAATATGATTTTGCAATCTTACCATTTGCTGCCTTAGGTCATGGAGTAGGTTTAGTGGAAAGTTCTTTCCTTTATTTAATTAAAAACGTATTGCATCTTGTCTCTGGATTGGTCTACCCTTACTTCACTATCCTACTTGGCAGGTTTGGTGTTTTGACGTCTTTGATAGTTTAATGTTTTGTCTTATCGTCGCTTACTCTTACTTCACTATCCTACTTGGCAGGTTTAGCGTTTTGTTGAGCGGGATAGTGTTTAGATGCCGAGCCCGCCTGCTAATTTGGTATATGTCCCCTTGCAGTTTAGGGTGCCCCCTCTTACTTCACTATTCTACATAATCCAATCGTGTTCATTAGATCATGGATTAGTTCGAAGATTTGTAGCTTCAGAGATTAGGCATACATATATAGATCAATTATAAGAATGAAACAGAAATCATACATGGCGACAAACCAATTAAAATGTACAATGAGCAGATGAGGGAGTTATTTTCCGAATAGTCCATGGTCACGGGTGTTACATGATGACAGATTTTATAGACCCTTCTGCCATCTTGACACTTGAAAGTGATTTTAATATCAACATAATCAACCTGCCACTATCGACAGTCTTGGTAGCATTCCTTATGCCATTATGTAACCATAACTTGTTGGCATGTTTTATTTATCAGACATAAAAGCAAACTCTACTGAATGTTAAACCTGATATGATACATTAGCCAGATGTCTAATAAGATCCTTTTCTTGAAGAGTTTTAAACCCCAGAAACAGAAACGACACCAGCAGTCGAAAGTAGGTGGGAGCGCCGAGAAGGTAACTTATGACTAGGCAGGGAGATGATACGACACGAGAGCGTCAAGGAGTTGGCACACTCGTGCTAAGTCAAGCTAACGTGGCTCGCGCAAAAGTCTTAACTTATGTACATAATATGTTAGAAGATTAATAAAGTCTAAGATGTTAAACCAGTGTTGTCATCAAGAAGTTGATTTACAGACCGAATTCTGTAACACGGGGGAGGAGTTATACAACAAATATAGAAACCTAACAAGTAGATCAATGGTATATAATACAATTGGTAAAATTATGCAATATCAAGACAAAGGAGACAGTTATGTTTATTGATCCATGTCGCCACTGAGTGGTTGCGATGTATAATTAATACAAAAACATAGGCTATAGAATATAATATGTTCATTTCTGGCAACAGATACATGCAATTGTAATACGATAAAAGGTGTTTTAGACAAGATCAAAGATAAATGGTACTTAGGCATATATGAATTCTTAAACAAATTTTATGTAAGAGCAAAATATGCCTCCTATTGCAGGTCTTTCTTCGGGATCGAAATTTTATATAAATAATTAAATATGCATTATGCAAGAGCTAAATCTGCCTATTGCAGGTCTTTCGTCGGGCCTGAAATCTTACCCAAATTATCAATTAGATATTAATTAACGTATCCAGACCATATCCCCCGATGTCAACGCTTGCCTGTGATATTTACTGGATTAGGACCCCATTTGCTGTTCAACTTTCATTCATGATTTAATCGTATAATAAATCATCGAGACTATGTCTGTTTTATCGTACCGACTTTAGCAATGATGACCGAGGTCAGGTCTAAATTTCAATTGGTAACATGCAATCTCGAAACCAGAAAAATTTTTGAAGAAATTTCTCTGGTGAATCGGGGTAGCCATTTTCCCGGAAGGTGACATGTAATTCCAACGCGCGAAATTTCTCGTTTATTTGCGTCGTACGCCCCTGATTTTACGTGCCTGGATGACCGAATTACTTAAAAATATACCCACGCGTAGAAAAATAGATCTTTACAAAAACATGAATTTGTTCGTTTAGGATCCAATTGTTTATGTCAGCGAGTTGAGTTTGACTCAAGGATCATTTTACAACAAACGAAATGACGATCCGACCTCTAGTTTTCGAGAAATCGACCCAAAAAGATTGACCAATCAGAGGTCAGAATGGGCGGGGCTTAGGTTTGGAAAAAATGGACGGTCTAATGCGCCAGAGGTCTTTGGCTCCCTCTGGGAACGAGATTGGGTAACATGTTGAATAAAACCTACCTACCCCCGATACCCAGGAGAAATACGTGGAATCTATGCAGGATTTGATGAAATACGTTAAATCTATAGTAAAATTGGTGTTCGTGATTTCTCCAATGAGCTACTGCTAAGGCTTCCAGAAATCTTTAGAATCCTTAAGAAAGGATGCAGCGTCTTTGCCTAACGGAGAAAGGAGTTTTGATAGGTACTGTGCAGTGTTATAATATATGGAATCTCTGGAATATACTATATAAATCTGGCTTTAATGGGGTTCTAATGTATTTTAATGGTGGGCTTTGGAGTATGGCGGTCTAGGATGGGACGGTTAAAGTATGTAAAATAAGGAAGGTGCGAGTCGCCTCTGTTCTGTGATCTTTACTTGTTGTGCGATATGGTTCTCATTGAAATTGTTGGTTGGGTCTTCCCCTAACTTTCTATAGGTAGTGTCATCATTGAGAAGATGGGACACGGTGTCAAGGTTTTGGATCTCGTCATTAGGTGATATACATATGGAACAGAAAGTCTAATGCCGATAGCATTTCAGAAATAAGTGAGACTTGGACTGCGTGTTGACACTAGACATAGTTTATCACTCTCAATATATAATTCCACAACTTTAGGGGCAACTACACTGAAGCTTCTGTCACCAAAATGTTTTAATTTCGACTTTGGAACAGGCGTGTTCTGGGTGCCACATTTCGCAGGCATTGGTGTGTGGCGTACAGGACCTTAAAGTTGATGCGAAGAGGGAGAGAATGTAAAGATGATCTTTTGGTTCGTGAAATGCTGTATTCTGCATTTTTTGTAGCTTGTAGAGACTGCCTTGATTACGTCGAGAGAGCAAACTGTTAAAACTAGACTATTTCGAACCCCCTGGCTTTTCTATAGATTTGGCGGCATCAATCGCGACTGCTGAACACCACTCTCTGGCATTAACATAGGCCGATATAAAAAGTTTCAGCTTTGTTACACAATTAAGGATTTATCATGGAAATCAGTTTGTGTTGGCATACCTTTTATCTTCTTATCATTTACCGTGAAACAAAGTAGTGCAGCTTTGCGGTTGTACTAATAATTTTGAATATATATATAATGTAAATTGCCCTTTAGGGACAGAAAAGGATACTATAGCGAGGTTAGCTTTTTATTGGGAAAACGTGTTTTTCGTTGAAAGGGTAAAAAAAGGGAAAAAACCCACGATATTTGATATGGATGAACCATTCACAAGACGTTAAAGTGGCGATAAGCCTAGGACAGTCAATATCATGTGCCATCATTACTCAGCTTTAATCTTGTCATACCGGTACCGCCAATCTAATTGAAATTCAGATCCATACTTCGTTTCGGTTTTTATAATTTCGATGGCCTACACTACAAGTAGATCTAACAAGTTATAGCGGGAGGTCACGTTCGGCCAGTTCAGATGTCAAGCACGCAACATTTGACCCTATAACCTCAGTCATTCGATTAACCAATCAGAATCGTTGTTACTTTGTTTTGATTTCTATCGCTGATAATGCCTACCCACAATTCCTCGCAAAAAAGGTCTAACCATCGATTCGACAGACAATTTGATTGGCTGACCACTCATTTCAAGCAGAACACGAGTTAAATAACAAGTCTTTCAGATCCTAATGTAGTAAAGACAAGTAAAACAAAATTTGGAACTATAAAAACGAAACGAAATAGGATCTGTGTTTGAATCAGATTGCTGTACCGCAGATTCGTGGTACAATTAAAGTTACCAAAATATATATTATGAACAGAATTTAATATAATTTGGTTTAGGACCGTGATATGAATCTTGTTTGCTATATCACCCAAGGCGGGAGCAGACTAAACCAGCACCAACAAACCAATGATGAGGACTCTGGAAGCTTACCAGAGGATGGTTTCTCGTATTATCTAGTATGTTGATGCTGTTGTATACTCAAGAGTAAAATGTTTAATCCAGATCGTTTTGTACTTCTGTGAACTCAAATTATGATATACTCGACGTCTGATAAGTGGGACTCGGCAACATAAATCCCCAGATGCTTCTCGGGACACGTCTGTGAGCGGAGCTTTCCATGTAGTACCCCCACTCCATCACCCCAAGGAACTTGGAAGATTTGTCGATGGCAAACGCGAATTGTGATAGTGGTAACGTAGCATTAGAAATTGACGCAAATGGGTCACAGCGCATATAATAATGTTATCTGATTGTATATGAACTGATTTACATTCAATTGTTTCCGTTTTGAAATTCTTATCGTTTGATTATTTCAGTCTATTGCGCATGCTCTCCATATAAGTTATGGCGTCGCCGTTTGACATGAGATGTGGAATATGTCTAGTCGCGTTTTTTCTGGTCACTTGTGACGATGTAACGCACTTGTTACAAGTGACGATGTAACGCACTGTGGTACACGATTCGTGTACCAATGGTAAAATGTTTATTTTTCTTAAATACTGGATAACAGAAGCCTACCTTTACAGGGTGAAATAACAACATCAATGTTGATTTTAATTGACAAATAATTGGTGTTTTCAACTTGTAAGACTTGGGATGATATTGAGTTAGAGACTAAACTATTTTAAGACCATCTATGTCTATGTTACACCTCACTGGTTTACATGAATACAATGAATAGTCAGACCTTTTATGCTCCCTAACGCCGTCACATGTGTTAAATTAAAATAGATAGTTGAGTAACGTCCTTGTTGAATGAACATGCGAATAATAATATACCATATAAAGAGGACGGTATGTGAAATTGTATACGTATGTATTACATCAGCGATAAATATATTGTATATGTAATTCATTATTTATAGATTTATATCCTGACTTGACTATTAAAGGAGCTAAGTCTCTAACTCAATATCATCCAAAATCTTCAACATTGAATACACGAATTATTTGTCAATTTAAATCAACATTGATGTTGTGATCTTACCGGTAAAAGATGGGCTTCTGATATCCAATATTTAAGACAAAATGTACATTTTACCATTGGTACGCGAATCGTGTACCATAATGCGTTTCAGTGTCATTCTTACCAAGGGACTTGAAGAACGAGGTTAGACATATCCCACAAGTCATTTCAAACGGTGATACCATATACTTATCTGGAGAGCATGCGCAATAAATACCATCGGTGTAGACTAGAATAACCAGATGCTAAAGATTGCTATTCGATTGTGACTTCTGCCGTATTTCGCCGAACATAACGTATTTGAAATTAGGGTAAAACAGAAACGATCGAATTTAAATCAGTTTATATACATTCATGTTACATTATCATATGCGTTGCGACCCATTTGGGTTAATTTCCAGGACCCAAATATTAGCGACTTCGCTCCTTTAAATATAAGGTTTTTAATAGCCAGTAGCGTGTTGTTGTATGGGGGTTGGCGTGGGGGGCGTCCGACCACTTTGCTGCACCCCCACTTTTAAAATCCTACATACGGCCCTGTGCGCGCCAGTACGACGTTAAACCCTATTTCATTTCAAATTACGGCTCTAGTCGCGCATCGACTTGGCTAATGCAGACTGGTCTGAGATGTATTTATATAAAACAAATACAAAATTGTAAATGGGTTTAGGTCAAAAGGTTAGTACATGTAATACGTTTACAATATAATAATGGAAGACTAATATTAAAATAAATTTTTAAATTAAGAATACTAAGTTCTTGGTCTGATGGTATTGGCATTTTTGGTTTGACGGATGACACGTCCACCCAACCAAGCACCAAAGAGGTGCTGGTGGAAATTCTTACTCTTAGAAGTCAAGAAAGACTTGTAAGTAACGAGACACTCTACTTAGAAGATAGGAATGATTCATTGTCCGATGTAGCATGGTAGATTAAACATACCAACAGAAATCAGAGATGAGAATAATTTACCATAAACCAAATTCTTGGGACAGAATTCAAAGTGAAAACTGAACTTTATAAATTAGAGATAAATGAAATGAAATGGGTTTTAACGTCCTACTGTTCTGCTCTGGCCGGGCTAATGAAGACGGGTATACGCCATGTAGTGTGCTATGAGGACATTTTGCCTGTCAAGCGATCTTTTACGTGCACGCCAATGTGAACACGGGACTAGACAGTTGTGGAAACCACGCCGAAGAATTCCGATTAACTTTCTAGGCCAATGTAAGGATCTAACACGTGACTTCCAGGGTGGCTAGCCAGCGTCTTACCTACCGTGGCCCCCAGAGTGTTTGGGGGGATATGGGGTTTAACGTCTACTCGAAATAAACTAGGTCATTTTGGGACTAACATATGGTTCATTTTTTACAACAATAATTTGCTTACGGGTAGGGGTTTTCGAAATCATGCCAGCTGATTCAATGCCAGACCTTATAAGACAATGTGCACGCGCTAACCATTCGGTCACCCCCCCCCCCCTTATAAATTAGAAGTGCAGTTGTATAGTGTTTTGGAATTAGGACACTTGAATAGTTAAAAGTGAATTATTATAGGACTTTGTTGTACAGTGATGAACTTGTGTGGATTTTTTCTTTTTTTTCTTTGGCCCTTTAATTCTTGAAGCAGATTGTTGATCTTGTTGAGTATCTTACCTGATAATTCCGTCTAGATCTTAAAGAGGGGAGGAAGTATAATAATATTGCGAGCTTTATGTTAGTATTCAAAATAATGTTAGGCGAACATGAGCATTATATTAATATTATGCACTTTACCGGTTATTGCTTTCATATTCACAGACAAGGCATCTCACGTAGGCAAACTGTAATGACTGATAAGTGATAAGTTGAAAAATAAAATGGGCTGTTATTTGATAAGCATTTAATATGGAGTTAAAAACATAGGTTGAAAGTTTTCGCTGTCCGTATAAGGTTGGTTCTCGTAGTCATTGGGCTTAGTAACCAATTATCATAATTAATTTATTACGTAATATTTGACCGATTGAATAATTCATAGCAGAATACATTCACGCATTAAATGGGTGCATATAGATATTGGCTATTTACCCTGTTAACAATTTATTCCCCAAAAATCTAGGTTTAAAGATAATTTTACCTAATGAATTTCTTTGTATTTCATTATTCAACAATGGGGACAGATCCTGTCCCATTTATGACTCAGTATACATATGATATATATGACACTATACAAATACGACTTCCATTTATTGCAATAATGTTCATTCGAAACCACACCGAACAAATGACTAATTTTTATACAATTCAATAGAGTCCCACATTCTGCACAAAGAGATTCGTCACCTAAAAATAATAATTCGTGACTACGTAATAGTCTTTCACACAAGCACACAAAAAGAAAAGAACATATCTATGGAGTAATATTTCCAGAGAATTCAGAAATAATCCATCCTGTTTAAAGTGCAGGGTATGCATGATCTTACAGGAACACCTGATGTCACTTCTCATTCAATGAGTTGCCGCGGTTAATACAAGTTTACCGTGCATTTGTCAATAATATTATTTGTCGTTTCTTTTTTTTCTCTTTAAAAACTTGCCAAAGAGCAATAACACGGAAATTGGGTTTCACACTTCACTTGGAAAATATATTTTATCTAGTGATGGAAACAAATCTTGCGAAATAATTCAAGCAATTTAAAATAAAATAAAATAAAACATCACAGTCATTATAATTAAAATGACATGGAAGTTAACGTCCTACTGTTCTTCCCCGACAGGTAATACCATTTCATTTCTATTATTGACAATCTTCCCATACGAAGTACGATTTTCCAGTGATATTTATCGAAAATTTGAGGTAAAATTCTTTTACAAACAATTCTACTGTCAGTTGTTCAGTTGAAAATATTAACTGTAGTCCTGTTACATTTTGATTGATAATTTTTAAAACTTTTTTTTTTATTTCTATGGATCTGGGTTTTTAGTTCTTTCCGAATACCAAGGTTTAACAACCCACTACAATACACCAACAACGGTTCTCCGTGACCCTGTTAGTTGTAGCTTTACCCACCACCGTTCTCTGCGACCATAACAGTTGTAGCCTTTTAAAACAGCCACGGATTTCTGCGACATGTTGTAGTCACAGGCACTTTACAACTGTTTGACTATATCATATTACAGTAATAAGAAGTGCATCACCCGACATTTTTTTTTTGACTTGTTGATAACATTTTGTCAGGTATCCACTCACAATACTCATTCTTTCTAGCACTGTCCGTCATTATTATTGCCATCCAGATTTTTTCAAGTTTGCTTTAGCAACGTGAACATATGTAGCGAAGATTAACCTTGTCCACAAAAACTTGAATTAAATCGACTTTTTCCCAGGGGATGTGCAACTTAAGAATTCCCATTCTGATCATCGGCCATCGTGGTGCCAATTTTGTCCACGAGTTTAGAAACAACGGCCAGCTAGCTCCCCTACTATATAACCACACGACTACCACGGTTCCTTGTGGCCATGACATCATGTAGCGTTTAGCACCATTGTTTTCCGCGGCTCGACATGTAGTAGCTTAAACCGCGTGGACACTACAATATATTATAATTTTAACCACGCAACCACCACATTTTAATCCTTGTCAGGTTGCCAATAAGCCCTGTTTAATACCAAAAAAAAAAAAAAATGAAAGGAATGTTTTTATTTCTGACGTTTAGATTATGTTGATAACAATATATCTATTACTATACTATTCAAAAAAAGTAGGGGATATTTGATTTTTAAGTGTTATTAAAGTCACCTAATGAAACTGACGAAGAAACAAATGACAAAATGAAATGAAGTTCACATTCATCGATTTATTCCAAATGATCGTTAGACTAAGTAAGGCACAGACTAACGTTCAAGAATTTATTGACAGTTACGATAACACCACTTGTCAATGCAATAACTCTCCTTTTAAAGATAAGTTTCATGACCATATATTGACAGGAAACTTCGATATTGTTGAAGACAAAAATCTTACAAAAACTATTTCGCTTTGGGCCACAATTTCGAGAACAACCAAGTAAAACTATCTTCAAAACATTACATAATGATCTAAAATCACAAATCCGGAAATGCATTGTAGCTTGGTCTGATAAATTTCGTGCACCGTTAGAATCTTTTGGAGAATGGAGAAACACTGTTTTTGACCTCTTGTCAAAGAGAATCAAATATATAAAACTTAACCCAAGACACCCACCACCCGAAGTCCTAAAAAACGCATCTGCAGCTGACTGTCTTGCTGCTCTTCAAGAGAGATTTGTTTTAACACCTGTTGATAAGGCTAGTAATAACATTGCCTTTATCTGTAAAAAGTATTATATTAAAAATATCCTCACCGAAGTCGGACTTTGGCCTAACACCAATAATGATACTTATAAATGTATTACGGAATTATCTAAAAAAGATATTTTGCATAACCAATATTCGTTTAACAGGAGTAATGATATCAGAGACAACGTGAAAATAGATGCACTACCTTATATTTATTCTATACCGAAATTTCACAAAAATCCAGTAAAATTCAGATATATAATTTCCTCCAGCATCTGCCTGACAAAACCTTAAGCAGTGACTATAACAAAAGGACTTAAATTATGTCAGGCCCAACATGCCATTTGGTGCAAAACATTTCGAAATTATACTGGAATTAACAGTTTTTTCATAATTGATAAAAAAAACCCTATAGTAGACACTTTAGACAAAATTAACAAAAAAGGCAATGCTAAATCAATAGAAGCTTTCGACTTTTCAACTTTATACACTATGCAACAACATACAGATCTTAAAAATAATTTGGATTGGTTCGTTGATAAAGCCTTCAATGGAGCTTTCGGAAAGGGCAGAAACCTGATGGCCATCTACTCACAAGATGCAAGATGGATAATAAAACGGCGCAATGCTAATACTGTAGTTTTCGATAAAGAAAAATTTCAAAATATCATACATTTTCTCATTGACAATGCCATATTTGAGGTTGGGGATCAGATAATACAACAAACTATTGGTTTACCAATGGGAACTGACCCCGCCCCATTTATGGCAAATGCACATTTATACAAATACGAATTCGACTTTCAAGACCACAAAAGAAAAACAGATTACAGAGTAGCTAAAAGTCTAAATTATACCTTCCGTTACATTGATGACATAACACCAATCAATGATAATGGTAATTTCAACAAATATAAAGATGAAATATATCCTCCTGAACTTATATTAAACAAAGAAAATTCGGGCACTATTAATGCATCTGTTCTTGACCTGGACATCAATATAATTTACAATAAATTTAATGTCGGTATATTCGATAAAACGGACAAATTTGGTTTTGAAGTAGTAAAATACCCGTCAGCTTACAGTAACATCCCAGATACTACACTATATAATGTTTTCTATTCACAGGCATTACGATTTTTAAAAATATGCAACAAGAAGGAACTGTTTCTCTCACGAATAAAAACTCTTAATTTTAAGTGCACGGCCAAAGGCGGATCACAATTACGCATTTTTAAAGAAATTTCTAAACTTCTATTTCTTCAACATAATAGATTTGACATTTCTTATAAATATATTACTGACTACATATTGGATAATGATTCAATATAATTTTTTATCTTCTATAAATGTCTAGTCTTGTTTGGATTATCGCCCTTATTATTATGCCTTTGTGAATATACTTATAATCTACGATTTCTTCAGCATTCCTGTTTTGCGTTTCTTACGTGGGTTATCATATAATATTTATGCTATGGTTTGTACAATTACATATTCTTAAAAACTTATAGTTTTAGTTTTTAACGTTATTTCATCTGGATTATCGCCCTTTTTTTATCGGGAAATTGCACCTTTTAAGCGACGACGTCACAACAGCTATAACGACAGATTCACGTCACGCCATTCAGTTAGCAGACGACGGTCTCCCTAGACGGTCTTACATTCCTTTGCTTCCACATATTCAGTTTTGTTTCTGTGACGGTTGTAATGTGTGTCCTAATACATTCAATATACTTCAATCCTCTTCTTTATTGATTTAATGCATCTAGTTTTTTAGAACTAGGCCTACTTCTTTGATTCATTTAACGGTGTGGTTACTTGTATATCGGAATTTATACAACAATATGCTTGCATTCGTAATTCTTGCAACATATAACAGATCATGACTCATGCTGACATTATATAACTGTTTCCTTGGGTTTTACTCCCAACTTGTTTTCAAATATGAGTGAAGTCTGTGTCACCACAGGCCCGGGACTGTACAGCGCAGTGGACGCTTACGGCTAGCCCCCGGATCCATTCACTCTTTTTGATTTGGTTTTGTTTGTGGTCTCTTAGTATGATGTCTTATCTGTATATTTGTTTTTTGTGTAGAATTGTGTGTGGTGCAGTCCCCCTGCACTTACTATATAAGGGTAAAATGATACCCGGGGTCAAACAGCAAAGTTACCACAGCATCACAACAAAGTCAGTAACGGGTAAATCCCCCTCTGTTTGCCAAACAAGCATTGGTCCGACGTGGCATACTCCTAATGAGACGTCTAAGGTCATTTTGGTCCAGATTGTCCCATTCCTGTTGCAACGCAGCAGCAAGTTCTTGGACATTGGCAGGACGTTGATTCTCTGTTCAGTTAAAAAAAATCGATCTATTTAATGTCAACATGACACTGTCACGTATACAACAAATGACAGAGCGGTTTTCCCAGGGAATGTATTTTCAATTCAACTGGGTCCTATATAACCTAGAATTTGCTTTTTTATCCGATGACATACTTTTGGCAAAAACTACAAATGCACTAAAAAATATCCCAGGTTCTCCCGGGTGATTTATTTTATGTTCAATGTGGTACTATATTAACTGGAATTGGTTTGATCTCATAACAATTGTTTTGATCTCTAGAGTGCCGCGCTTCGACCTCTAGCTGGCCGGTCACCTCTGGCTTGCGGCTGTGGTTTCGATCCCTGGTGTGAGCGTATGTTGCATGGAGATAGGGGTGCCTTCTCAACCTCGTGGGTTTCCTCCGGGCACTCTGGTTTCCTCACACTGTTAAAGACCCCTACGCGCAAGCGAATTATTGAAATAAAATTTTAAAAAAAAACATATGTAAGTCCCGAAATGACTTAGTTTGTGTCGATTGGACGTTTAACCCCATTTCTCTCTCTCTCTCTAAATAAACTAAACATTAAAATATATATATTTTTTTTTCACATGCATGAAACAAAGTTATAAGGGTGATAGTCTAGGTTACCCAGAACCCCCAGTCTTCAACGCACGGAGGGTCTGGGTCGGTTCTCAATTTTTGACGAAAATTACTGGATAATCTACCACATAAAAAACCAAACATTTGGTTACGCATGGGCAATGGAACCTTTTGGCTAAAGTCTCGGTAAGTGCTAGCTCTTATGAAGCCGGGCCGATTTTGCTAGATTCTATAAAGCGTGGTTGAAATATATCCCACAATTAACTTGGCACATCTATTATTAGAAACAAAATAGAGACGAGGAATAAGCATGAATCGCGACGAAGAATAAAGAAGATTGTGAGAAGCCATACGTCTGATTCATGACGAGAGAAAATTACCATTTCAATTGAAACCTTTACAAACAAAATTTTAAAAGAGTGTCATCGTTGACAAGCGAGCTGTTTTGACTTTCTGTCAAATTTTGAGGACCCATCCAGACCAATATTCGTAGAATATTTGTATGGATGATAGAGACTATAAGGGTGAGGAATGTCTTCATAATTGAGGCGCGCTGTCGTTCTCGCACTCCTTCGTCCAACTAAATCCCAACCAAGGTGCGTATTTTATTGCTGTTCCCTGTCCGCCAATCGACCACCCTGACAGCGTGTTTTTTTCTGCACATAAATGTCAGAAATTGCCGAACATACATCGTTCGAACTCGGCGGATGTTATTCATGTGCGTTTCTTTTAAGTTAGACATTTACCAATGCCAATCACGATCAGACAATAGTCTAATCTGTTCTCAATTTCCCTTGTTAGAATCAACTACCACACTACACTACCATCATTGTTCAACCAATAGAAACATTCATTGGGTCTTAAATAAAAACATATAGCCATCTGACAGCGATTTCTATCAATAATAAACACCAATGAACTTATTTCTGCTAATTCATAATGTGAAATATTATTTTATTGTTCTTTTCAATTTATTTGCCAATTCGGTACAATATCTCTATTTTCATTAAGACTGAAAAAGACTAAGAAAAAACATATTGGCATCACTCTGCTAGTTTGGTCATTCATACATGTTTCCATATTAATTTAGAAGGACGAATCTGCTCGAAAACGATAAGAGAACTTATATGGAAACATTGCGCTATGTGTATATAAATCAGTGATAGTTTTCTATTATGCTCTATCGCTGAATGCCAATCAAGTATTTCATGTATTATTGTCTATATTCTACTGTACACCACAGTAAAGAGTAGATATTTAAGGGGACGATCCCGAATTAAACAGAGGCTCAAAAATAAAAGTCTGAGAATGTATGAAATTTAAATGCCAAAATATAGAGGAATGGGGTGTTTACCTTGTATCAAAATTCCAACTCAAAATATAGAGTCGTTTGGACGTGAACACCACAACTGCTTATCCGGACACGTAACCCGTTTAAGATTTCTGGTCAATTGTTTAGTCGGGTGACCTTATAGCCGATTACGGTTACTTGAGAGGAGGGCTATACAGTGAATGACCCAATGTGCTGTACCTAAAGAAAGGTAAATTTCAACTACGCATTATTTTTATAAAAAAATAATTGGTTTTATCCAGATACCGCAAAATACACTATTTAGACACCGGTCTCAAATTCCAGAAGAAGACTGACGGGTTTAGGTTGTTTGAAAACGTATCATAAATACTGAGTTAGTTGCTCGGTCCTTGACTGGAAGATTTTAAGGTATTTAAACACAAACTGAAGCATTTTTATTTCCAAAACAAATATCGGGATTATCCCTTTAAAGCATGTGTGTTTATTCATGTTATAACCTGTATACATTACAATAATGAAATCGATCAGTACCTGTTTTACTTATGTAATCGAACAGTCCAGTCCTATAAATATAAACTGAATATTGCTGTAATTTTAACATAAATTCCGATAAAACTGGACACCATTCTTTGGTGTCTAACTGTGTATAAAACAATAATATAAATGTGGCTGTAATTTCTGCACTGCACTTAAAATGGCGGAAGGCGGTAATGTAACACATAGCATCTGTTTAGAGGATTTTACTAAATCTAAGAAACTGGCATGTTTTTCCACGTTTTGTAAATATTGTAAAGGCAAATATATTAAAAAACATTCACATCTCAACAAGTTTAACTGAAACGTGACTGTAATTTTTGCACGGAGTGTGTTATAAATTTCTGTAAAAATGGCGGAAGGAGGTAATGAAACACATAGCTGTAGCATCTGTTTGGATAATATCACTCATCCTATAACACTGCCATGTTCTCACACGTTTTGTACAGAATGTATAGAGAATTACATCAAAACGCTATCACCCCTCGATAAGTTTAATTGTCCGTATTGCAGAACAACGATTCCGGTATCCGATGGTTGTGAAAGTGGACTTTCAACAAAGCTTTATATCCAACCAAAGAGTGAAAAACAAAATCATTTCTGTACAGGATACATGACAATAGAGAATGTTATTTACATGTTTTTGTTGTTGCTGCTTGTGGTAGCTGTGTTATATTGGCTCGTAGAACTCCGTCCATAAACCGAGCTAACTGGAGAACAGTAAGAATTCAGAGAAAAATTAAACTAGTATTAAAAAGGGAGTTAGAATGGACGGTAGATAAACTCGAGAAACACTGTGAATCTGAAAGCAACTAAATGTTTTAATATTATTATTACATATATCTATATTGCTTCAATTGTTTCTTATCTACGGCTGCAATTGTTACACTGTTGGTGTTCACAAGAAAACATTATAGCGGATTGTTTATTATACCAGTAGATTTTATTATGATTATAGTTACGTTGTTTACAAAAAATGAAGAGTTCGAGGGTTGAATTACAATATAGTCATGTAGAAAAATACAATATTTCTTTCATCTGTTTTTTTCTCGTGACTGACAAGGACTGTGTATTGTGCTTAGAGTTTTGTGTTAGAAATGTCAAATCACGGCATGCCTTCTTGTTTACAACTTGTCCCAATACCCAACTTATCTCTATTTGAAAAAAAATGCACCAAACGGGAATGATTCCAAACAGGTTGTCAGGATACAGACAACTATCAGTTTGTAAAAATAACACAACATGTAGCGACATTGTTTGTCGTCGCGAACAGTTGGCCTTTTTACGCAAGTAAAATTAGATTCAGTAGCAAAATTTTCAACACATATCATCACAGTTTGCAAGGAAATAAGCAATTATGTTACAGTTGGTGAGGAGTGGAATACAGAAATCTTAATCTTATCATACCGAACAGTTTTTCTGTATTTTCGAGTGATATAATATCACGTGATTCTGGTACGGCGGCCATTTTAAACGAACAAAATTTTCGCATAGCAGTTGGATTAAATCAAATCATTTATGCGGTATTGTTTTACGTTTATTTCAATAAGAATTGGTTTATTATATGTTAAGCTATGTACAGTACAATTTAAGGTCAGTGTAATGGGACATTAGGGGAGTTATAGGCCAGTAACTTTTTGTAGTCAAATGACTACAAAACTTGCGCAAAGGAAGACCTTAGGACGGTCCACTACTGTGGCTGGAGTAGGACGGAAGACATCAGTAGTGGAACCATTTCTAGTATTTATATTACGCTCCTTTCATGATAAACATGTTCAGATGAGCTTTACTATAGAAATAACATAACACAATAGATAAAATCACAATATCGTTATAGAATTTAGATAAGGTTTTAAAAATATGTAGTTCGTGTAAAAACAGAAATACAGAAATCAACATGTAAATAAAGATTGTAATATTTAATGGTGTAGATAGAATTATGACGTGTGAAATAATCATGTAAAAATATAAATAAAAACAAAGATATTTAATGGTGTAGCTAAAGTTATAAAGTGTAAAATGAATTATGTAAAAGCAAGAGTAAATTGGCGGGTTTTGAGTTTCGATTTAAAGTCAAGGAGTGAATTACAATAGCTATATGCACAAATGGAAAAAGCACGATTGCCACAGGTGTGTAAGGTTTGATTCTTGCTCCTTTAAACCAAAATGATCTTTAGAAGAACATAAAGGTCGGGATGGTGAATATGAAGTTAAAAAGTTGTTTGTAAGCTGTGTTCACTTGCACCCTGTTCATTTCTGTTTGGTCTAGCGTCCTCTGGTGTAATAATGTTGATAATTCATCATATTTTTCTGGTCATTTTCATTTCAAGATTTTAATTTCAAGACTTTTTGGAACGTAGAAAATATTTTCATAAGAGTTCAAATTTCAGACTTTTTTTAGATACTTTCAGAAACCAATGAATTGATTTCTTTGTCATGTGAAATTAAGAAATTATTTTTTAATTTTAATATTTAATGATATATAAAAGTTACCGATGAAACGCCGAAAATGAAACATAAAATCAACATGAAATGTTGACATAAGAATGTAGAAACAAGAAGAATCATTAGTTTAGAATGTTGCGTTCGGTAATTGGCTGATTTGGACCATGGCTGATTGGGACCAGATTTGTGACTGACTGGGACCAGATTTGTGGCTGATTGAGACCAGATTCTTGGCTGACTGGGACCAAATTTATGGCTGATTGGGACCATGATAAGGCTTATTTGGACCATTACTTAAATGCCGCGAGAATTAAAAATATGTTTGCATATTTTTGATAATAAGACAACTATGACAATAAATAGTGTAATTAGTCACAAATAATAGTGTAATTAGTGATTGACGGCTTCAATACAAATGAGCTAAATCACAGAGAATATGCTTCACATTCTTGGCTGATTGGGACCATGATCAGACCAATGATAAGAGTGTTTTAAATATGTTTGCATGACAATAAATACCACCCAGTATTATCAAATTGTAACCCAATATCCAAAAGCCTCATATCAGTATAATTACTACAATGAATGCGATATTTTATAATGAATGAAGCTGAAATAATGACAGACAAATATTGTTCTTTGTATAATATTTTACTTAGTAAATATCATTTTATTTCATATAGTGATTCAATTCCTTTACAAACCAATATTTTATTAAAACATACAAATATTTAAAATTATTTCCTATAAAAATACACATTTCAAAATATTTCCTATAAAAAATACACATTTCAAAATATTTCATATAAAAATACACATTTCAAAATATTTCATATAAAAATACACATTTCAAAATGTTTCATATAAAAATACAGACCTGTAAAAAATAAACACATATTTTTCATAACCTTTCATATAACAAAACAAAATTATTTACAAGCTATTATGATTTAGTCGGACCATATAATGTGCTGCATTGTTTAGCAAACTACTTGTGGTAATCTCATTTTCACAATATTGTCTCCACAATTCCATTATTTTTCCTTCTGTTTTTCATGTTTTTGTTGTTTGATATCGCCGTAGCTTTCCCTCATAACTAATTTTAATTGGTTTGGAATTTCGTCCGCTTCCTGGCATAAAAGGGTAATTAACAAATAAAATGGTAAACATCCTTTCTTAGTAGCTCTTTTGTTTAATTAGCTATGCCACCCCTCCACGTCATTATTTGTCCTAACAATTCTACCGAAGATCGACCAGGATTCAACTGTCCATATTTTTGATTCTAACCAGGTTTCCTTTACATAGCAGCAGCGGTTGACCTTCTGGCAATTTTCTCTTTAGTTGATCAAACGCGGGAGGTATGTCTGTTGCAGGTAACAAAGGGAGGGCAAAAACTTTTCTTGGGGTCTTAAAAATGCTGTCTTTCTGGTTATAGGCAGTCTGAAAAACAAAATTCAATATCAATAACCGAGAATATAGGATTATAAGGTCCATGATATGCAATACACTAAATTGGTTGACAAATGTGTAACATTTTCTTAGCAATATAGGCTACACAAATACATATAATAATAATTTATTTTATTAAAGTGTCACAAATCGTATTTACAGAGGTTTTACATCGTAATACAAAAGATTTCTGGCCAACATAGGCCTATGAGACACTACAGTTAAAAAATAGGTTGCCAGGCAACGAAACATACGCCCACACAGCAGCCAAATCGTCCGGGCAGTCAACAAGAGTTGTCGCATATTAAGAAATTATCAGAAAATCATTAGAATTTGTTTGGTTTTTATAATCAACATTTTTTTTAAATCAGATAATAATTGTGACCTTCAGAGGGACCACAAGCTAAACAGGGTGATTTTTCGTACAATCAGGGGACACAATTCAGGAAGTAATGACCCGATGGGCGCAAATATCGAAAGGAACCAAGATCTTTGGGTTATAAACATACATGTCAAGTTTCATCAAAATCGATTCAAAATTGTGACCTCTATAGGGTCCACAACCTTGATATAACATATTTTCACATTATTCGTGTACAAACGGCGGCCATTTTGTTCGTCAATTCTAGTCCGATCTTCACGTAATTCACACTCTCTCTTCATTACCATGTAACGGTGATATAGTCAAACGTTTTTTTAAATCGGATAATAATTTTGACCTCCAGAGGGACCAAAAGCTAACAAAAGCGATTTTTCGGACAATCTGGGGACATAATCCAGGAAGTTATGATCCAATGGGCGCAAATATTGAAAGGAGCCAAGATCTTTGGGTTATAAACATACATGTCAAGTTTCATCAAAATCGGTTCAAAATTGTGACCTCTATAATTAAGGTCCACAACCTTTATATAACATATTTTCACACTATTCGCGTACAAACGGCGGCCATTTTGTCCGTCAATTTTGGTCCGATTTTCACAAAATTCGAACTCAACCTTCATAACCATGGAATGGTGATATAATCAAACATTTTTTTAAATCGGATAACAATTTTGACCTCCAGAGGGACCACAAGCGAAAAAGGGCGATTTTTTGGACAATCAGGGGCCATAATTCAGGAAGTTACGATCCGATGGGCGCAAATATCGAAAGGAACCAAGATCTTTGGGTTATAAACATACATGTCCAGTTTCATCAAAACTGGTTCAAAATTGTGACCTCTATAAGGTCCACAACCTTGATATAACATATTTTCACACTATTCGCGTACAAACGGCGGCCATTTTGTCCGTCAATTTTGGTCCGATTTTCACGAAATTCGAACTCAATCTTCATAACCATGGAACGGTGATGTAATCAAACGGTTTTTTAAATCCGATAACAATTTTGACCTCCAGAGGGACCACAAGCTAAAAAGGGCAATTTTTCGGACAATCAGGGGCCATAATTCAGGAAGTTACGATCCGATGGGCGTAAATATCGCAAGGAACCAAGATCTTTGGGTTATAAACATACATGTCAAGTTTCATCAAAATCGGTTCAAAATTGTGACCTCTATAAGGTCCACAACCTTGATGTAACATATTTTCACACTATTCGCGTACAAACGGCGGCCATTTTGTCCGTCAATTTTGGTCCGATTTTCACGAAATTCGAACACAACCTTCATAACCATGAAACGGTGATATAATCAAACGGTTTTTTTAAATCGGATAACAATTTTGACCTCCAGAGGGACCACAAGCTAAAAAGGGTGATTTTTCGGACAATCAGGGGCCATAATTCAGGAAGTTAAGATCCGATTGGCGCAAATATCGAAAGGAACCAAGATCTTTGGGTTATAAACATGCATTTCAAGTTTCATCCGAATCGGTTCAAAATTGTGACCTCTACACTGTTCACAAGCTAAAAAACATGATTTTTCGTACAATCAGGGGCCATAACCCATGAAGTTACAGTCCGATACATGCCAATATCGAAAGAAACCGAGATCTTAGAGTGATAAACATATATTTTAAGTTTCATTGAAATCGGATAAAAATTGTGACCTGTAGACTGTTCACAAACAATTGTGGACGGACGGACGTCCGGACGGACGAACAGGGGCGACGACAATATACGTCCACATGAAAATGTGGGCGTATAAAAACATTAGGTACTATAATATTAAATAATACAATATAAATACTAGTAAAACAGTTAATTACGTAATCTCCTGTATCTAAAAAATCAGTCTAAATCATAAAATTCCAAAAACATTAAATAATACAGTATATAGCAATAAATACTAGTAAAACAGTTAATTATGTAATCTCCTGTGTCTAAAATATCAGTCTAAATCATAAAATTCCAAAACTATAGGCAAAAAACAGAGATAAAATAAAGTATATGTATAAAATACATATTCTAGTAATGAAATTCCATCCAAAATGTTAAAAACAATCATAAAAAATTTCTAAAAGTGAACGTTTTGAGTCAATCACATGATTTAAAACTATGCAGCGTCTTTCAGGGTATTTCGTCTTTTTGTCATTTTTTCTAAAAACATTCCAAGTTGACATTCAATGGGGTTTATTAAAATATATAGAAACTCCTCATATGTGGCTAAAAGATGAAAATCATTGTAACATGTACATTGGGATATGATATGGAATTCATCTTCAATTAGGTTTCTATCACAGAATTTACATAGTCTTTGTTCAAGGGGAGTTGGGGGCTTCGTATAGCGGCCAGTCTCTATTGCGATTAGGAAAGAGCCACTCCTCAGCTGACATATCAATCTCCTTTGGTATCTGGGTATGTGCAAGTCAGTGATGTACGCCTCACGTGATACGCATGATTTAAACTCCCTGTATGTTCGCAGCTTGTTACCGTTAACATTGTTACGGTCATTGAAAACATCCGATATCCACTCACTGTTATCCAGTTCTCTTAGTTTACACTTTGCAACATTTGAGACATATTATACACTAATATTACCATTCAAGACAATACTATTGATATTAATAGATTTTACAAACTTATAAACACTATTTATCCACCCCCTTTTCTTTTTACAACGACATAAATATGAACAATCTTAAATAGTAAGCGATTGTTATCAAGGCGATACAGTTTACAGAGTTGTCTGATACATTCTAATTTTTGTTTAGTGAAGCAACTTGTCCAACCCATATCACCTCTAACTGATAAGTTGGAAGTGGACCTATCCACACCCAAGAAAAATTTCATTGCTTTATTTTGTACTGAATTTATACATGAATTAGACCGTGTTCCCCAAATGCCAGCGCAATAATACAATATTGGCTCGACTAAAGCCTCATATAAAGTCGTAAATACTTTATAGGACATTCCACCAGAATATTTAAATTTAGTGCATAGAACACCTAAAGCTCTACTGGCTGATTTTGCGAGTTCTTTTGCAGTTTTTGACATGTCTAAATGTTCATTTAACCATAATCCTAAATAACGATCGGTGTCACTGTATACAATCTCATGGTTACCGCATTTAAAAGCATGACGTGATCTTGTTTTAGAGGACACTCGATAGTGAACGATTTTGGTTTTGGTCGTATTAAGGTTCATTTTCCATTTGTCACACCAGTTTGAAAGCACTTGTAAGAGCTTTTCCATGGATTGTTCGTTTGGGGCTATCAGGACAATATCATCAGCATATAACAATATGGAAACATTAGTGTCTCCTATTTGGACACCACAGTTTATTTTTGTAATATCCCTTGCTAAATCATTTATATATATAGAAAATAAAGTTGGTGATATCAAACAGCCTTGTTTTACACCTGACTCGATACCGAACCATGGCGTGAGTTGATTGTTAACACGTACAGCACATTTTGTATGATCATACAGTGATGTAAGAGCTTCAAGCATCTTTCCACTTTACCAATACCCTGCAATTTATGCCACAAATAAAGGCGGGTCAGACCGTCGAATGCTGATTTGAAGTCAACATATAACATATAAATGTTGATTTTTTGCTCATTTTTCTATCATTAATTATGTTATATAGTGAATAAATGTGGTCTGAAAACCCCGATGTTTTCTGAAACCATTCTGAGAATCAGATATCAAATTATTAAATTCTAACCATTTAGTTAATCTCGTATTTAAAATATGACAGTAAACTTTACTCGGTACAGAAATCAATGATATACCTCTATAATTTGATACCTGTTTATCATCAGAATTTGGTTTCAAGATTGGGTGAATAACATTTGTAGTCCATTGGTCGGGCACTACACCAGAAGAAAAACAGCGAGAACACAGTTCATGGAGAATTGTTACAGCAGTCTCATTTTTCAAAATTTCCGCTGGTATTTGATCATAGCCGGAAGCTTTTCTAAGTTTCAGTTCATTCACTGCCCTCCGAATCTCGTCCTTGGATATCTCAAGATTAAGCACATCACAGTTAGGATTGTCAACATTATTCAATTCTGGGATTTCGAGTGGATCTGCGTGTTCGCTATTATATAATTTATTAAACCCCGATTTCCAAATATCCAATACACATTTTGGGTCACGTGTAAGACTTCCATCTTCAGTTTTAATAGTATGTGGTATACGTCTTGTGCGTTCATTTGCTATACCAATCTTGCCAATGACTTTCCAGAAATCTGGGGAATTTGAATCGCAAAGTTCACTTAATTCCAATTGTTTTAGCTTCTGATACTTTCGTTTATTCTTCCGGTGTATATTATCGAAGTTTTTCCTATCAGCACAATAGTTTTGTCTTAAAACCTTTCTTTGAATATGTCTATTTTCCTTTGACCACAGTTTCTCCGATTGTTTTACCCTATTCCACAAAATAGTTAATTCCTGATTCCAATATGGCTTGAATTTAGACCTTATATTTTGTCCATTCTCAGGTTTCACATAATTATCTTTATAAGGAATATTGGATTCCATTTCACTAATTAAGTACTTATGAAATTCATTGTAAGCTGATTGTATAGATTGTTGAGATATCGATTGTTTTTCAATCTGATATATTTTATTCAATACAGTAGTTAAAATTTCATTAAAAAGTCCTTTGGGATATTTGATAGATCATATTTCCTTATTACACGATTATCTAAGTATGATACGCTTGTTGGCTCGGTTGGGTCAATGTCTACCTCCCAAATGAGTAGCGAATGGTCCGGCGTAGAGTCTGGGTGTATATTCAGTAGGTCTATAACATCAGACATTTTCAGAATGGAAAATGTTTTTACACGGCCCATATTTCCATGTGGTGTACATACATAGTCAACAACGGATTTTCCACTTGGACTGATACATGTAAAATCCTGGGTTCCCGCCCTACCGTTCACCATTAGAAGATTTGACACGGTTAGGAAGTCTAGAAATAGTTTGCCATAATAATTTTCCTTTGTATCAATTACTATTCTTGGTTGAATATCGTCAACACCGTCAATGATATCTGACGATTCACCACAACGTGCATTAAAATCTCCACATATATATACATCACCAGTATTTTGCAAACAGTAAACCTGATTAAGTAGAGTTTCAAAAAAACTTTCTGGTTCGGTAGGTCTGGTTGAGCCTTGTGGTGGAAGATAACAAACAGCAGCACATATTGATAAAGTTGAATTAATTCCAGTTATGTGAACCCACAAAATATCCTCAACACTTGAGTCCAAAACAGACACATTAAAACAAGTTCCAATAAGTTCCTCTTTGATTAAAAACCCCACACCGCCACTTCCCCTCTGGGAATTTTTATGAAGTAAGGTGGCACTGGGCAATAATACTAGATAATTCGGGAATGACTGAGTCCCACTCAGGCAGCGATAAACAATGACAAGAACTTACTTTTATGACTGTGTAAAACATACTAGACCGTATGTAGCTGCGACGGTGTATATATACTATCTTGGTCTTGATCAACCAGTCCGTAGGGAAGCGGAAACGGAACCATATGCTGGTCGTCTTGTGTATCCAGGCACGCACAACACTCCTCCCTTTCTTATTTTTTTTTTTTTTTTTTTTTTTTTTTTTTTTTATTTTAAGGGTACTTTACCAGCTGAAAAAAAACTATCTACATGTTCACTAGGTACACCGTGCATTCACCCACACACACCCTTTCTTTTTTTTTTTTTTTTTTTAAGACACCTCTATGTCCACGTCCCGATCCCACTCTTCCACAGAAGATGGTTCCGGGTCATCCAGGACCGCCACGGTGTCCGGGACTATATCAGCTTCCCGGTCCCAATCCTCCGTCGAAGTTGTCTCCTCCCATGGGATAGCTTGTGCGGGACCACGTAAATAATTGGTGAACTCACCCTGACTTACCGGGTCTAAATGATTTAATAATACTATTAAGCATCTCCAGTAGATCAAACATACTGGAGAGTTCAAAGGTCTTAATGTATAGCGTTCTAGTTGGGGCCACCCCCTTAAACGACAAATCTTCCGGAGGGCCGGGAACGTATTTATTCTTATCTCTGAGGACTCTGGTAGCCACGACCATCTGTTAAATAACAATCCAAGTCCCATGGGGGTATTTCCCAGACGTTTGCATAATGTTTCAAGCGCCTCTAATTGTTTACCCAAGATAAACGGGTCTGATGTCCTTTCATCTGAAAAATACGGGGGCAAGTGTGCCCGGAAACAATGAAATTTTATTTTCCAGTCGATGACTGGACAGCCTATTAATGGGCATTTTTGATTCCTATTTTGGGTTCTTACCAGCCCTGTTGAAGGGGTGCGACCAAAAAACAAAGTTGGCGTGTTTGTAAGTCCTGCTGGCGGGAGCACTGCATGAAGTGGGGAAGTTAGCATTGTTGCCGGCAGAGGAAAACTGGTAGTCCTATGAGCATTGTAATCGGGCGCTGAAACCCCAGAGGATTCTTCCCTATTACGTCCAGACTGCAGTCGAGGACTGAAATCCCCATCTCCCACTGGAAGAACATACGGCCCCCGGCTTATCCTGGGTCTCCCTCCCCTCGGATTTACGTAACCCCTCCTTTGTCCTCCAATCCTATTAGAATTATTAAATGTGGAAACATTCCACCCGTAGCCAATCGAATTATCCATATCCTAAAATAGAAGAAACTATCACTGCCTTTACCGTATAAAAATCGGTAAAGACAGTAATTGATTAATACAATCAACGATCTCCCTCTACGCCGTACAACGGGGGCAAATATACTCAGTGTCATCCCACTCAGAATCGGTAGGGATACCCATACAATTAAAGTGATACCATTCGTTACACTGATCACAGCAAATCATTTGAGTCCCATCGTCGGGTTTCCTACAAACGCAATATAACTCAACCTCGCCCGGATCAGCCGGGGTTGGACTTGTATCCAGCTTTCGAAACTTTATTATCCAAGTTGGCATTTCCCTATCTCGACACAATTTAATCCTATCATGATTCAAAACGGATTCATTTTTCTTAGTTTTTATCCGGAATAAATAGGGAGTGATTACTTTTGTTATTATACCCGGTCCTTTCCAGGTTGCCGACAGTTTTTTACTTTTTCCCTTTTTTACGGCGGTATCCAGAATGTACACCGCATCACCTAATTGATATTTATTCACGTTACAACGTAAATCATAGTTTTTTTCATTCGTTCCTGATTTGTATTTAATTTATCTCGAGCGATTTTATGTGCCTCGATTAAAGTCTGTTCGAGACTACCGACAAAACTATCCGGGTCACCTGCGTTTATAACGGGTGAACGAAACATTAAATCTGCCGGAAGATTTATTTCCCGACCTAACATCAATTTATTGGCCGTGAAACCAGTTTGCCGATTGACACTCGATCGTAACGCGCTCGCGAGTTGTGGGAGATGGACATCCCAATTGTTCTGATGACCATCTATATAACACTTAACGGTTTCTACAAGAGTAAAATTGTACCTCTCAACCTGGCCATTCGAACTCGGTCGGTAGGGTGTGGTACGACTTTTATGTATTTGTAACAGTTTACATAAAGATACAAACAAATTACTCTCGAAATTGCGTCCTTGATCCGTAAATAACTGGAAAGGACATCCAAAACGCGAGAAAAACTCATTCACCGCTGCCTTGGCGGTAATTTCAGCTGTCTGCGACGGTAAAGGTACGCATTCGACCCACTTGGTGAATTGATCGACCATCATCAGGATGTACTCATTTCCCGCCACCGTCCGTGGTAACGGACCCATAAAATCTAAATGGACCCTTTCCATGGGAGACCCAGCATGGTATTTATTTAATTCAAAACGGGCCTTATTTTGCGTATTTTTATTCTTGTTACATATTGCACAGGAGACAACGTAAGCCCGTACATAACTGGTAATTCCATACCAATAAAATTGCTGTTGGATCCGGCTTTTAGTTCGCTTAATTCCCTGATGTCCAGACGACGGAATATCATGACAAAGTCGACAAATTTCCACTTTTAATTCCTCAGGAATAACCAATTGTGTTTCATTTAAGTCGCTGGGTCTTTTAACCCGCAGAATACCGACGTTATCGAGGAAGAAAAGATTACGATTGATCCACATATATTTTTCCGCGGGACTTTTTAACATTAACTCCCCCTCTTTAGGTTCGTGACCCAATTTAAGCCATTCTATAAGTATATTTAATTCCGGGTCACTCGACTGTTTTTTTCTTAACGATTCTGCGGAGTAATTACTTAATGAGATTCCTTCCCCAGTTTCATCGTCATTTTCGTCAAGAGTAACAATATTAACCTGCGGATTTCCGGGACACCCAGTAACGGCAATGCTAACGGGTTTATCATCCGGGTCACTGTTTAACGGTAATTTATACTTTACACCCGATTTAAAGGGCAACGGGGTGACGTCATCAACGTTATCGGAAAACTCAACCCAATTATTATGCGCTCGTTCGCAATATCGACAACCCCCGCATGGCAAATCGGTCAATTTCATATCCATTGTAAAATCTGGACACGGTTTATCAGGCAACTTCATACGCGATAATGCATCGGCATTTTGGTGTTTTTTACCCGGACGATGTATAACTTTCATATCATATTGACTTAATTCTTCTAACCACCTGGCTAGTTGGCCAGTCGGGTGTTTGAACCGTAAAAGCCATGTCAAGCTACTGTGATCGGTTCGTACTATAAATGGTCTACCAAGCAGATAATGTCTGAATTGTCTTGTAAAACGTACAATCGCCAAAAGTTCTTGTCGCGTAGCGCAATAACGACGCTGTTCTGGCGTTAGCGAAAAACTACTATAAGCAATCACCCTTTCTTGGTTGTCCTGAATCTGTGACAATTCCGCAGCCACAGCGTTCATACTCGCGTCACAATCTAGAATAAACTGATCTGAATTATTTGGTAACGCCAATACCGGTGTTGTTACAAGCAAACGTTTGAGTCGATCGAAAGCTAACTGTTGAGTTTCGTTCCAAATAAATTCTTGTTTACCCGTAATCGCATACAACGGGGAAGCTATTTCAGCAAAGTCCTTAATAAAACTTCTATGATAGTTCGCGAACCCAAGGAAAGATTCTACCTCCTTGGTACAAGTGGGTACCGTCCATTTATCAACGGTTTCAGTCAAATTATTTCCCGCTTTGATCCCGTTTCGGCTAACTAACCGACCCAAAAACTCAACTTCCGGTTGAAACAATTCACATTTCTTTGGTTTTAATTTAATTTTGTATTCTCTAAACCGGTCTAAAACTAACCGCAAATTACCTAAATGGTCGTCTACATCTTTTCCCAGGACAAGAGTGTCATCCAAAAATGCTAAAGCAATATTCCATGCTAACCCATGAAGTACCAGGTTCATCGCCCTCGAGTAGGTATTTGGTGCCCCGCATAACCCGAATCCCATTTTTGTAAACTCGAACAAACCGTACTTAGTAATGAAAGCGGTTTTTTTTCTATCATCTTTATTAAGGCGAATTTGCCAATAAGCTGAATTGGCATCTAATTTGGAAAACCATTTGTTTCCTGCCAAAGAGTCTAAACATTCGTCAATCAATGGCATAGGGAATACATCCTTAGATGTCACAGCATTCAACTTCCTATAGTCTATGCACCAACGTACAGTTCCATCTTTTTTCCGTATCAAAACTGGAGGAGACGCCCACTCAGACACAGAGGGTTGAATAACTTTTGCTTCTAACATTTTCTTTAAATGTACCTCTTCCTCCCCCGCGAAACAAACCGGTGTACGTCGCATACGTTGCTTAATGGGTTTGGCATTACCCGTCTCAATACAATGTTCGATAGCAGTAAAATCACCCAAGTCAAATTGTTCCCTAGCAAAAACGTCTTGATAATCAATTAATAGACTTTTAACTTTATCCTGGTCGCTTGGATCTAAGAACTGTTTGGAACGTTCAAACAAATTACTTAAATGTTCGGGAATATTTCTGTCATTCTCATTTTTTGTCCCTTCCGAAGATATCGGATTTATAATATCAAACTCGTCTAACTCCAAAGCTTTCGCTACTGACTGATTTGTTTCAAGAATAATGTTATCTTGAGTTGGGTTTATCAAACATATACGCGGGAATTCAGTTTCTATGTGGGAGTGAACCGATCGTGCTATTAATAGATTAGGATTAGGATTAAGGGTTCGATCAAAAACCGGGATAAATTATTATCCATATTACACCGTACTCGTGCGACAGATAACGGTGGAACAGCTATTCGCTTGGCGACAAATAGGTTAGCGTGATCTACTTGATCATCTACATTTCCACAAAACAAATCAAACCTATCATCTCCAATATGCATTTTATCTGTTTTTAGATCGATATGTACTTTATTCGCTTTCATGAAATCTAAACCTAATAACATATCGTCTTCTATTGGAGCTACATATAATTGATCTAATTGTACCTGGAATGACCCGAAATCTAAACTAGCGGGTCCAACAATAAATCCGGAAAAAACTAATTCTCGACCCGCGGTATGCAGTTTTACGTCACGGAGTTTGGGATGTTTTCTGTCTAGTTTCTCATACTGACGATCGGAAAGTATCGTGACCTGTGACCCGGTGTCGATTACCGAAGAGGTTGATTGTCCTTGAACTTTTAGCTTGATTTTATACATCGTGTCTGGGTGTACCCGTCGAATAAGTGGGATATTCAAATCCGTATCCTTTTCGTCAACTTCCTGTATTAAATCTACATTACCCCCCTCCCCGCTAGACACAGTATCTTTCGAGTTTTCAGGACCGTAGATAACGGTATTTAATACCGGGTTGACACCGTCGGGAACGGTATCAACTGCCTTATCGGAAATACTCTGTTCGTCGTTTGACGGAATTTTCATTGGCGAAACAATTGGTTGCTCTGGGATCGACCGTTCGCCTACTCGCTCGATCCTGTGAAGTTTAACGACTCATTATCACTGCTCACGAAACCCACGTGTCGGCGTTCACTTAAATTTTTACCCGGCAAAGGCGTACTAGCTTTTGGTTCAGAAAGATGAGGGCAATCCCGCTTATAATGACCACGTTTATTACAATGAAAACAAGTAGGTGGCTCCCGTGGCGGGGACCTAGACGGTGATCGTGACCGATTTAAAGCTAACGTAAACTTACGAAAAGACTCCGACAATTTATCAATTTTAGTAACCATAGTATCTACTTTAAATTCTAATTTAATAAGACGCTTTTCCGTACTCTCAACCCGTGCGAAGATATCGGGTGAAGTTGGAGACGCACATTCTTGTGTTCTAGGAGTTGTAACTGCCCGTACCCTTGTCGACTCATATTCCCTGTTAGGGCTATTATATCTCGTTTCCCTTCGCCCAGAACGTCCATAAATAGCGGTACTGTTGTGCCTAAACCATTTCATAGCGTCAATAGCCGTATCCAACGTTTTGGGGCGCGTATTACATGCATATTGCCCGGCTTCTTTATCCTGACAACCCTGACAAAATTTCATTATGACCTGACGGGTTATATGATCATCAGAGCAATCGTTAAAAGCCCGCGAGGCTATAAGTAACACCCGATCAGCCCAATCAAAGAGACTTTCTTCGTAACCTTGGCGCAAATTCTGGAACTGCATCATAGCGGTTTCTGGCAACTCTTGGTTTCCGAACCGTTTTTCCATTTTTAATTTCAATTCATAAAACGTTAAACTTGCATCTCTCTCTGTCATATTAGTGAAGAATTCACTCACTTTACCTTCCAAGCAAAAGCATAATTGATCCCTAGTTTCTAAATCAGACCAACCTTGTAAACTTGCAAATCTAGTAAATTTATTAGAGAAAGCCTGCCAACTTGAATTACCATCAAAGGATAATGATTTAGGTGTAAGAGACCCACGACGTGGCGGTTGTCGACGGTTTTCCCGGAGGCTGTCACCCGCATACGACCGGGTCATACAAGTTTCTTCAGAGGCAGAACACGTCGATGTATCATTTCGTACATCCGAACGTTTACTATAGTTTTTGTCAGTTCTATTACTACTACTCCCCCCTTCCTCACTTGAACAAGACATTCTCAAATATACTGATGTAGGGAGTTCCATAACCCCTGGAACTTGCAATAACTCATTACTTTTTAGTCTGCCGCCAAAACTCGCGACTGCTGCATAAATACACTCAGCCGTGTTTGAGTCAACACCTATTTCTAATAACTCCGCAATAGTGCATCTGTTAATGTTTATCTTGTATGCCATTACAAGACAAAATGTCAAATAAATTCAATTTATTTTAAGTTAAATTGAAATATAAATACCCAATCCTACTTATCGGGTTGTTAATTGTTAAATAACAACCTTGTATTCTATACAATACCTCAACAGACTAAGTGTAAATATACACGTGTAGAAGCACGTGTCGGAGCGTGCTACAATGCACGTGCGTTAACCTATAAAAGGTGTTAACGATTTTGTATGTGCTCCGCGAGACACGCACACGATACAAATCCTCACACTTAGAATAAACAAAACTAACTATAATATTTTTATACGTTTACTTATTCACTCAAACAAAAAGGAAATATTTATTTATAACCGTACTACCATTAAGGTGGCACTGGGCAATAATACTAGATAATTCGGGAATGACTGAGTCCCACTCAGGCAGCGATAAACAATGACAAGAACTTACTTTTATGACTGTGTAAAACATACTAGACCGTATGTAGCTGCGACGGTGTATATATACTATCTTGGTCTTGATCAACCAGTCCGTAGGGAAGCGGAAACGGAACCATATGCTGGTCGTCTTGTGTATCCATGCACGCACAACAGAAGTTTTTGTCGGTTATGTCCATACCATTTAAAACCAGGTAAATTAATTTTATGTTCTCCTATTAAAAACGTTTCACAAATACCTAGGATGTCACAGTTCGCAAATCGTAAAGTTCGATGTTTGAAATCATTGTTTCCATTTTGTTTGTTAGAAAAACCACGGCTGTTCCAGACACCAAACCGAAGATGACATGATACTGACTTGTTGAGTATGCACCCATCTCTTTTAATTCATACTTCTTTATCTTTACCAATTTCTTTTAAGACAGTTCTCAAATTTGATTCCTGTCTAATTTCTTCTAATGACTTCTCACTTTCAATGTAAACACTGCTATAGCTTGGCGCGTCTTTCAAACATCTTTTTCTTTTCATAACCTTGAGTTTGTCATCATTATTATTTAAGAAGACTATGACTAATCCTGGTTTGGTGTTTGGTGAAGTTTGAGTACGTTGGTGGTGAACTCTACTCTTTAGTTTCTTTCGTTCAACATGAGCTATGTTAATGTTTGTGAGTTGAAGACCGTCACTGATTAATTTGTTCACTTTATCCAACAATAACTCTTTAGTTTCTCCTTCGCATATTTCTAAGTTTTTAACTACGAAGTTTAATGATCTTGATCCCTCTTTTGTTTCACTTTCCAAAACTTTAAATTTATTGTCAAAATCTGTCCTTACTTTCACTATCTCCGATTCTATTTGTTTTGAAACAGTTCCCTTCAGTTCCTCGCCAATCTTATTCTCTACATGGCTCAACTCACTTTTCAATTTAGCATCAATAATTTTTGAGAGTTTATTTTCTAAATTTGTCTCCATATTTTCCATACTTTCAGTCAGTTGGCGATGACTAAGACTTATCTTAGAGTTTATTTGAGTGCCGAGCTCAGCAACCATGCTAACGAGTTGATCAAATTGTGACGTATCAGCCTTACTTATTATACATTTTGATTTCTTCGCGTTGTTATCTTCATTTTCTTCACTAAAATCGTCGTCCTCGTATGTTCTTTTCTGACTACAAAGTCTTTGTCTTGTAGAACGGGTATGACTTGTTTCGTCAGTAAGTGTAGTTGGTGTCACAGTGTTTGTCATCACATCCTTTACATACGTTTCAGAAGTTGATAAATCCATTGAATCGGCGATATCCATTGACACAACAAAATTTTCCACACGTGTATTAATGTTATTATTCTTAAATAAATAAACGATAATAGTTTTCTTTGATATTTTAGTTGAGATATGCACTATAAGATATTTAAATATGGCGCGACTTTAACTCTTTTTTGTTGCACATTAGACAAAGTTGATTAAATCACACTTTATTTATAGTATAAAACTCAGGTAGCAATATACAAGACCATAATCACACTTTTTATTGTTAATTAATGACAAGCCTAATAATCCAATATACAATCAGATCCAATCACACAAATTCCCTGTTGTGGCTGTCAGTAAGATCTGAGTAATTTTCATGTAGTAATATAGTACACTTTCCTAGATATCACCTACCTGTTTACTTGTGTTAAAATTTAGTCTATAAATCTATTATGTTAATTTTCTGTATAAGGTAGGATATACATTTTGACTGCCTTTATGTTCATCATATTTGAAATAACCGATTTCCATTGCTACTGTATTGCTGGTATTAGTTTTCAAATTTGTATGGCTTAAACATTATTTCTATAACATAATTACACACAATATATGTACATGTAAAATGGTTTCGGATTTCCATTATGATACTGTATTGCTAGGGGCTAGTACCGGTATTAGATGTCAAATTTGTATGACTTAATTGCAATTAGCATAAATTAGTTTAAACAGTATTTCTAACATAAAATTACACATAATGTAAAGGCTATAATGGATTCCAATAGAAGCTATGAAGTTTATAAAATAAAATAAAAAATTGTCTGTTTAAATTGCATAAAACGTATAATAATTTACATAAGATTAATAAGATAATCTCTGTTAATATAATATAGTGTAACTGTGACATAAAAAGAATGGAATATAAACATAAATAACGCAGGCCTACATAAAAAAAGCACATAATTATAGTCATGATATAGATATAAAACTCCTTTAATTTATATTAAACTTAATTCAATATCAAAACCTTAGTTTCTAGTATTTTTTAATCGTGTGGTTCGAATCAGCCTAGTGGTGGTCCCAATCAGCCTAAAAATGTGGTCCCAATCAGCCAAGAATATGGTCCCAATCAGCTTTGACTTTTGTCCCAATCAGCCATGGTCCCAATCAGCTTGGTTTCGTATATATGGCCCTCCCGTTTTAAGCAGATCGTTTAGAATTTGCAAAGAAGGACCGGTAACATTTTTATATTATTAGTTTTTTTTTTAACAATAATGCCCTTTGCCTATAATCCTATAATTATCATTTTATATAAAGATACAGGAAAATGAATTTATGTAAGCCCATGCTTGTTTCCGATCCCACAACTAAATACTGTATCTTCTAACCAGGCGCTGATCCAGGGGGGCCGTGCCCCCCCCCCCCCCGTCAGCCCCAGTGTGACATAGTTGATTTTTGTTTTCGTTTGCTTTGTTACTGTTGTACTTCACATATCTGCTCTTTAATAGATGATTTAAACATGATATTCGCATTATCTCCGCTGGGGACTACACCAAACCTGATTATTACCAATTGCTCCAATATATGGCCCCTCCCTCGACAAAATCCTGGATACGGACTTGGTTATTGACTGAATAAAAGTTAGAAAAAAGATAATAAAAGTATGACATATTACAAATACTTAAAAATCATACTACAAATATATCGGATTCTCTAAAACAACATTCATGTACAGAACAAAAATGTGAGGGTATCAGCATATGATTATGGTTTTGGACTTATATTTTACACGTTTTAACTGATCATGGGTAATTGTGAATATGATCAAATCAAAACTGTCAACTTAATTCAAGTCAACTACTATCTGTCATATTTATTTCAGTGACAAACCGCCAAAGGGACAGTTGAAAATGGCTGTGGAAATTTTGTTCTCAGAGATTGCCAATCAGCCATGGTCCCAATCAGCTTGGTTTCGTATATATGGCCCTCCCGTTTTAAGCAGATCGTTTAGAATTTGCAAAGAAGGACCGGTAACATTTTTATATTATTAGTTTTTTTTTAACAATAATGCCCTTTGCCTATAATCCTATAATTATCATTTTATATAAAGATACAGGAAAATGAATTTATGTAAGCCCATGCTTGTTTCCGATCCCACAACTAAATACTGTATCTTCTAACCAGGCGCTGATCCAGGGGGGCCGTGCCCCCCCCCCCCGTCAGCCCCAGTGTGACATAGTTGATTTTTGTTTTCGTTTGCTTTGTTACTGTTGTACTTCACATATCTGCTCTTTAATAGATGATTTAAACATGATATTCGCATTATCTCCGCTGGGGACTACACCAAACCTGATTATTACCAATTGCTCCAATATATGGCCCCTCCCTCGACAAAATCCTGGATACGGACTTGGTTATTGACTGAATAAAAGTTAGAAAAAAGATAATAAAAGTATGACATAGTACAAATACTTAAAAATCATACTACAAATATATCGGATTCTCTAAAACAACATTCATGTACAGAACAAAAATGTGAGGGTATCAGCATATGATTATGGTTTTGGACTTATATTTTACACGTTTTAACTGATCATGGGTAATTGTGAATATGATCAAATCAAAACTGTCAACTTAATTCAAGTCAACTACTATCTGTCATATTTATTTCAGTGACAAACCGCCAAAGGGACAGTTGAAAATGGCTGTGGAAATTTTGTTCTCAGAGATTGCCAATCAGTTAAAGGCTATGTACCATACATATTTGTTTTTGAATGAGGAACCGGGTCCATACTCTCCACAATCTAGTTGTTCTTCGGCATGCAATGTCTTGGGCTTTGTCATTTCAAGTACGAACACCAAGAAACTTTTGACAATTGAATTTCTTTGACGTTTGTTAATTGAATTTAATGAAATTTCCTGGCTAATGTAGTACGCTATTACTTGTTCATATACACGTATTAAGCTTTTACTTGTTCATATGTTACACCCTTTCATAAATAAAACAATAGTCCCTTAAAGCGTTAAAATGCATCAAAATTTGTTAAGAGCCAAAAGCGCTAAAATATAAATAATATACTAAAATACTGATTGCAAATATTGTATTCCCAACTGCCATGGTGGAACTAATTGATGAAACATGTCAATTTGTCAAGGGGCTTATGACTTCATCTTCAGTTGTTATTATCCATTTTTGAGCAATTATATATTTTTATCCAGGAGCCAAGAACAGTTTCATTACACACCAAACAAGGAAACTATACAGAAGATATGACAAAAGTCAAGAAATAATGCTTGGTATGTTGATTTTACCTAGATGCATAATAACTAAAATATCACTACTTGCTTTATTAAGTAATGACCACAACAACTTTATTCTACAGTTGGTTGATGTGTCTACTATAATTGTAGTTTACATAAATTAGGAGTGCTTGAAGCAAAAAGCTTAAAATAAATAATCACATTTGGTCACTTTGATGCACCGAGAACAGGTTTTGTAGAAAAGTTCTCTTCTGCTTATTTCAGATGATAAAGAATAATATGACATCATTGACAACAAAGAACTACAGTTAAAAGTGAAAGCAAGCCATCTAGCTTGTACAGACAGAAATTTCAAAAGACATTTGTGGTGCCAAGACTTAGTTTAATTTTGGGATATAATAATACGTTGGTAAAGTCGTCCACACGACATAGTTTACTTTCGCGACATGGGTATTCCTTTCTTATTAGTAATAGTATACGTTTTTTGTGCCGAGTTCTGCGTGATCATCCTCACTCGTTGGTGGAGTCGTCCACACAACTTAGTTTAATTTCCGGATATAATAGTACGATGATACAGTCGTCCACAAGCTTGAGCGACCCCGTTTATGAATAAATAACAAAGTAAATCATTTTATTCAATAAAACAAATCTAATTTCATCAAAATAAACCCCATGCAGAAATATATTCATACACAGCTACCAAACGACCCACGTTTTAAATTTGTTTTCTGAAACCCGCGTTTTTTATGCTTCGTACCGTAGGCGGGTGAGGCTATTTATACATATATTTGTCTTTTTTGTCGGTTTAATGTTTTTACATATTATCGTGCTTACCTTTGAACTATAAATATACGTGTCGGTGTAACACTACTTGCTTCAGATTTTAATATCCCTAAATATATCATTTTTTTTTATATTATTAAAAGTTCGAATATCATATAATATACTATCTATATAATAGCTGTCTTTGTCGGTTTATTTTTTGCAATATTTTGGATGAAAGAACGCTTTAAGCGGTTCTTGTTTCACGTGCTACACTCATGCTCAGGGGCGCGGAAACAATTTTCATGTGCGGATGCAGGACAAATTTTACCACCACCTCTCATCAGGTAACGGCATCAGGTATCGGACCGCGGGCTCTGCTGCACAAATACTGGCCATGTCGACGTAAATCAAATTTAATAGATCTTTATGGGCCTCCCGGGCTTCATGGGCCCGGGGCGATGTATCGAATGCACACACCCCTCTAGGGGCCCGCCCATGTTTTCCAACGAATGTCGTGTTAGAGTTGCGCTGATCGTTATGGTTGATTAAATTACAAGCTCAGATGGTATATTATGTACAAGAGATTAAATTACATCCTGATTGGTTGTTTCGGTTAGGTCCATGAATATTTAATCAGGTAAACATGTTTACTGAAAATACTACAATCTGTAGCATACAATCCAAATAAAGAATATACCTACATGGTATACGAAACACTACAATCTATAATATACACTCGAAATAAAGAATATACCTACATGCTAAATGAAACGCAATGAGGTTTATCTCCGCTTAGCTAATGATACTACGGTCTACTCTTAAAGCAAATTCCAAGCGAGCTTCTACGTGTACACGGGACCTCGATTTTTCGCCCATCCGAACGAATAGACACTTTCCTTGTCAGGCCCTCCACCTTACACGACCGACATGGGGAAACCGTCGCAAAATCTGGAGGAACGTTTTCGGTCAACACCGGGAAAAAACCCGAGACCTTATGGTAAGCGTCAGCGACTTACCCATTGAGCTACCTGTCAATGGTGTTGAGGGTAATTTATTGTATTTTACTATCCAGAATTAGCAATCTACACTTTTTTTCCCAATAGACATACGGGTCAGATGAATGTCGGAGGGGGGGGGGAGGGGCTGGAAGGCCAGACAAATCCCCGTTTACAAAGAAGAAAAAATTAGAAAATATTACGGCCGCATCATGGCAACGCGCTTTCCTGCTATTGCAGCCAATGGTTCAAAATGTAGCCTATGAATAGGTAAAGAACACAAGCTTGTGTAACGTACCCAAGGGCTTTTATTAACGCAATACGCAACCCCTTTCCGCTAACATAAAATCCTGATCGGTAGACGAAGGCAAGGTGTCAGTCAAAAGGTAACACTTCCCTGAACAGAACAACACAGATATTTGGTCTAGACACTTTAATATACATCAAGTCAACATAAAATGTGAAGAGAAACAAAACAGTTATAAGGTCTAAAATAGATCTGCAATAGGTGTTAAATGTAATTACGAATTGTACTTCCGTCGGCCACGACGTACTAATCAATTAGTAAAGGGATTGGGAAAACTTCCGAAAGTATATAGAGTAGGTACACGCTGCCGCTACCCGAAAACTATCGTACCAGTTTATTTAGAATGGTTGAAACTTTCAACCGCTTTCCAAGTACGATTATGCAAACAATGCGATTAACTTTATTACAAGTCATCGGTGATTCGATCTGAAATCAAATAACAAAATAAAGTCAACAAGTACTAGCTATTTCTTCTATGCGATTAAATTGTGTACGAGTCTTATTCTTAGTTGTTTTACTAATCCTATTCTTAGTTGTGGACGACATCACCAATAGTTGTGGAAGACATCACCAACAGTTGTGGACGACTCCACCAACGGGTGTGGACGACTCCACCAACGGGTGTGAACGACTCCACCAACGGGTGTGGACGACTCCACCAACGGGTGTGGACGACTTTGCTTGTGGACGACTTGACTGGTACCCCTAACATGTACATATACATTTAGAAACAGCCATATATGAATAAACAAGGTTCCCCTTCTCTAAGAGAAATTCAACATATCATCAGATTTGGATGTCGCTAATGCATAAGAAATTAAGATGCATTTATAGGAGAAGAAATATTAAGATGGTTGGAAATAGCTACTTATATTGTGGAAACTTTTCTCACACAGCTTGATAAACAGGAAAATGTAACTAACCATTTGATATGAGTAGACCTTAGGTTCGAGGTACGTGGAAAAATTGCTCTCATACCACACTCTATGGCATATGCCAAGTGGGAGCTGAACAGCAGGACGCTAAACTCCATTTCATTTCATTTTTTCATCTCGTTTCATCTGTGACAAAGCTAACTAAACATTTAACATACAATGTAATTAAATTAAAGCTTTCATCTTATAACTGTTGAGTCTATAAGTCGACTAATATAGTATATTTTTTTCTCAGTTAACTACATCAGAAAGATGAAGACAGTTTGAAATGGCTATTCATATTTGTATTTTTAATTAAGGAACTAGTTCTATACACTTGCTTGGTAATCTGAGTTTTTCTAATCGGGGCAATGCCTAGGACCCTGCCCTTTCAAGTACTTGGCATGCTTGATTTTTAACAATCACATCCATAGTTGTGATAAGTGTATTTTTACTGTAAATAGCAGTATAAATTTGTTGGACAATATTTTACTTTTCAAATAGATTTTAAAAGGTAATATCTAATTTGTTGCCAATGGAAAAAAAATATGAATGGGCCAAAATAATTAGACATTGCCAAGTAAATAGGCGCTGTCCTGATGTAGTAGAGAATTTGGATTTGGAAACTCAATACATGTTGAAACCGAGTGAATTGTTGACCTATTATAAGGTTTCAGTCCCAGATCTCCCGATTTTTTTCTGACTTCGAAGTTCTAACCCATTTGATTTGAATATAATAATCTGCCCGGGTCTGTAACTGGACAAGACATACTAAGTGTTACGCAAAGTTAAAACAAAATAGAGACTCACTCTGGATGTTGCAAAATAAATTGTTTATTTAAACATTGTGAACCATAAAAAAGTATTCTTATTGCCTATTTTTTTTATTTTTTAGACTGGAACACCATTGAAAGAGATTTTGATGTATGATAACAACGACAGAACCCAGGCATCAATTTATTTTATAATTCTGGAAAAGAATGCATTTGACCCAATTTTTAATTATTCATTTTTGTTTTTAATGTTTTTTATTCTCCCAAACACAATCAGATTTTAATTCTCTTTACAAATTTATGTATCATGTAGACAGTAAAGTGACATATAACTAACTCACTTAGAAATATGGTCGGAAATCATAAAGTAGTTAATAGGCAATATTTAATAACCAAATGTAGATCAAATATACCCAGAATTACAAAAAGCCTTGAATTGCATTAAGGTGACTTTCCCGTTCTGTTTTCTGTGTTATTAGGGTGATCCTGTCCTACAACTAACCTACTCTTATATCAAATATTTCAACTGTCAAGGGAACCCGAGAAGGGGTGCAAATGGTAAACACACCCACATTGGATCAGAAGGTCTTTTCATTGAGTCAAATAATTTAATTGTCTAGGGTCCTTAAAATGAACACAATGGGGAGGGGAGGGGGTCGATTCCGGGCTTGTGCCCAATTATACCTTGCCATGTCCTACACTACTGACATGATGGACCTATGAACTAAAACCATTATGCCCCCCTCCCTTGCTTGTGTACATATTATTTAATACATGTAGTTGTAACTCTCTTTTAAATTATGTAATCTTGATGCTTTGCTCCATTTATGTAAAAATGTCATAAAATATTAGTGCATAATTAATCTTATTAGTGCTTGGTTTGGATGTTTTTAAATTTAGACATTTTTGAATTATATATTTTGGGGGTATGGGGTAGAAATACTGTGTATATATCTTTATATTTTCTCAGTTCTTGTTTTAGTGTAAAAAAAAATAACTTTTTTATATTTTGGCATGGGGAAAGGGGGGGGGGGCATTATATAAAACAATTTTGTTAGTATAATAATTATTTTTCTGTTAACATTCAAATGTATATTTACTTTTTTCTCATCATGTTTGAATGAATAATAATTTAACAAAAAAAATGTTATTGTTACCTCATTAGTCAAACATTACAGGTTAAACAGAGTAACGGGGGTGGGGGTACTGCAAGGGAAAGCTTGCTATAATGGATACAAATTGGGTGAAAATACAACACAAGTTTTTGGTTGGTGGTTATACACAAGTTTGTATTGAACCACACAAGTTTCAAAAATTTCAACACAAGTTTCAGAAATTTCAACACACGTTTCAGAAATTTCAACACAAGTTTCAGAAATTTCAACACAAGTTTCAGAAATTTCAACACAAGTATTGTGTAGCTTTTCACACAAGTTTCAACACAAGTTTGTGTTGTTTGCTAAATTCTAGTACAAGTCTTGTGTTGTTTCAACATTTAACACAAGTGAAACATGAGTGATGTAATATACAACACCCTGAACTGACCCTGATAAACATAATAATATCAGGTTAACCAGACATATAGAAGTGATTGTCCAGCGCGTTTTATCCGTGTTATGGTACATGACAGAGGACTGACAAGGAAAGGTGTCGAGTCATTCGGTTGAAGGGAGAAGCGTGACCCTGTGTATATGTTAGTGTGCACGTTAAAGACACCATGTCAGTTAGAATTTGAAATAAGTATAGGCATAAAAATGTGTGAGCGACAATTTTAAAGATACATTATGGTAGATTAGATAACGAGTTGACAGTTCCCACTATAATAGTTAAAAACTAGCTAATGTAAAGGCAATTAGCTGAAAATTTTCGTAAAATTGATCCTCTCTGAACCGAGAACTAAGCGAATGAAAGTTCCACTTAGCCTCGATCATCATTACTAAAAGTCGGTAAGACAAAACTATTAGTCTCGGTTATCCAATTAATCGTCAAATCACGAAGGACAATTTTGAACCAAATCGAACTACAATCTAACAAATATCGCAGGCAAGACTTGACATCGAGAGTTGATTATGGTCTGGATATGTTAATTAATGTCTAATTAATTCTTTTTATAACATTTCAGGCCTAAAGAAAGGCCAACAATATAGTAAAATATTTATTACCGGGAAAATTTACCAATTTATTACTGTTTTTAAGTAAAAGGGAAAATTTGTGTTGTATATTTGTCTACATTATGTCAGGGTAAAAGTAATATCAGACTGGGTTAACGGTCTTGATAGCGAATAACGGAAGGGAACTAACTCTTTTTATTGGAGGGTGCTTCACATGGATGCAGACCACCATTCTAGACCAAAAAATATCAACAAAAATGGACATGCAAAAGGGGAGTAAAGAGTCAGAGAGAGGTTTGCTATAAATAGACGAACAACAAGAGAGAGATTTGCTATAAATAGACGAACTACAATTTGTAGATACCGAGTGAATCGCGGCAGGGTTACCGATTAACCGAGTGAATCGCGGCAGGAAAACACGACTCAATCTATTTGTTAAGGCTAGCTCAATTATCGCTAAGGTCGCTGAGATGTAAATAAGGTTAGGACACGCGATTGTTGGCGAGATTGTAGGTTAGGGTTAGTGTAGGTGTTGGGGCTGGGTCCAGGATTCTAGAGTGAGGGTTGGGATTAGCGCTAGCCCTGTTGACATTTCGTGACCTTTGATTAGTATATTATTATTAGTATATTATTATTAGTACATTTTCGTTTATTTAATAGTTTTAAACTATACAATATTATTATAATCTCTGTGGTTTGCCTAATTGTAATTCAATCATTAAACGATAGTGTATTATTGTTTCCATCTTCACTTAATGTGGTGTATAATCTTTATGGCGGTGTATACTGAACCTCATCTTTTTCAGCAAAAAAAGTATTAAAATTCCTATTAATCATCCCCAATAATAAATGGCCTGCGTTCACAAGTTGTTTTCAGAAAAGGGGGTTACCTCCGTAACGAAATGTCGCAAAAAGTTGCAAATAAGAATCTATCCTCTAATGAGAGAGAGAGAGAGAGAGAGATAGAGAGAGCGGTCTATACATAAGGGTATATAGTAGAGGTTGGGCAGGCGACCATACTCCTTGTCACGAGCAGGAAATCGAAACCATGACAGACCTTGTGATCTCACTAGACGCCCCCCCCCCGCTCCTCTCGTTTTTCTGGAGAGCCTGGTCATTCGGATGGAACGAAAAATCGCGGACCTGTGTACACATTGGCGTATACGTAAAGGAACACTTAGTAGTTGGAATTCGACATAAGAGTATGCCTTTGCACCGCTATTCGGGCAAAATTTCCCTCACAGCACACTGTGTGGCGTATGTCAGTCTCTATTAGCCCAGACGGAGCAGAACAGTAGAACATTAAACCCCATTTCTAGTGGTTTAATTCATAATGTCTGTCATAGAATCAAGTGGCTTGGTTTCGGTTTTCCGCTTGTACGTGACAAGTTTAGAGGTTGATTCTAGATATAATGCTTGATTTGAATTTTAAAAATAAATGTGGAGATTTCACTTGACTTCTTGTTAATCTGATTAAAATACAGATCTATATTTCGTTTCGTTTTTTATACTTTCGATGACCTCAAAAGTGGGAGAACGCTAGATCGGCGACGGTCCTACGCATTTTAGCACATATGACGTCATATATAGATTGTGGGTTAGGGTTAGGGTAAGGGCTAGGACCTGTAGATTTGGTCAAAGTCCCGAGATATAAACAGGGCTAGCCCTAACCCTAACCCATGATCAAGCCTAACCCTTACCCTAACCCACAATTCACATATGACGTCACAATTTGCGTAGGACCGTCTCCGATCTAGCGTTCTCCTCAAAAGTGACATTTGACCAAATCTGCAGTCACTCGGCAAATCTCGGCAGATTCCGTAAACTACATCTAGCCTCGACTGTATGACAGTAAGTGATATGTACCTACGCCCATACATTTGCGATTCGGCTACCGGTTTACTTTAACAGGAAAACTTGACGCTATTACACAAATTGGGAACCTATTCAGCTAGCGACCTATTTGACCGATCGAGCTGCAACCTGTTCGTTGGAAACCTACTTAGAATAAAGACAACAGTCGCTTTAACTCATCTATTTATCAACCAATAAAATCCAACGTTATGTCTATCAAATGAAAGTAGAACATATTATTTTTTATCCATTCCTTAAGCTCAGAACAGAAGTGTAATTTCGTCATTATCTTACAGTCGAATAAGTCGCTAGCCAAATAGGTCGCTAGCCAAATAGGTCGTCAACTTGTGTTCGGAATGGGCGCAGCCATGTTTCATCCGGGACCTTTAAAGTAGTTCCAGTATTATGGCGGAATTCATCATACAGCCGAGGTTAGATTGTCCGAAATCTTCCGAGGTTTGCCGAGTGAATCTGCAGTTTGCCTTAAATTTTTAGACCTAACCTTGGTATTTGTAACATGTAGATGCTAAAAGAGAGAGAGAGAGAGAGAAATGGGGTTTAACGTCCAGTCGACACAAACTAGGTAATTTGGGGACTAACATATGGTTTAATTCTATTTCAATAATTGGCTTGCGCGTATGGGTCTTTAGCAGTGGGAAGAAACCGGAGTACCCGGAGAAAACCCACGAGGCTGAACAGGCGATCCTATTCCTTGACACGTACAATAGGGGATTCGAAACCCCGCCAGTAGACTCAATGGCAGGCCGTATGATAAAGCGCGCGCACGCTAACCATTCGGCCATCCGTTGGGCCTGATTTGCATAGCTCTGTACGTGAGAAACAGATGAATACCGTACTCTTCGCTACGTGTAAAGTGTATGGGAGACAAAGTCACTAAATTTGAGAAAGGAGTTCCCAGTAGTAATTACAAAACACAATAAAATATGTGCATGGGGTCCACGGAGACCCCACGTGCACCGATACGGCTTAATTCATAGAAATAAAAATACCATTTTTAACAAAAATTAAACTAACAGAAACGTGTGAGATATAACCAGATATTCCTTGACAGTCACCGATTGTGTCATTTCTACTTAAACTGGAGTTGCTCCCCTTAAGCTATGCACAGCTAGGCGACGCTGTTTTAAATTTATCGCTTTCCTAATTACGGAGTGGATATTCGCCACCGTTTGTGCTTTTATTGGAGCTTGATGGTGTAACCAGGCGGCCTCGTTAAAAGCTATCTTCTAATTTTTGGGAAATCAGATTTTTCAGGCAAACACATATTATAATATATTATTATACCTAAATAATGTGCCCGAAATCCGATACCCGCTATCTTTTACGTGGTAATAAAACATACATTTGTTAAACATACATTATGCAAGAGCTAAATCTGTCAATTGCAGGTCTTTCTTTAGGCCTGAAATGTTTTCAAAATGAGACATTAATTAACTTATCAAGACTATAATCAACTCTCGATGGCGTCGCTAGTCTGCGATATTTACTGGATTATGATCCCATTTCCTGCTTGAATTCCATTCATAACTTAATCATGAATTGGATGATTGAAAATATGTTTTTTTTTATCGTACAGACTTTAGTAATGATTATCGAGGCTAGGCCGTAATTTCAATCGCTTAAAGGGACTATCCCGATAAGAACAGAGTCTCAAAAATTTAAGTCTGAGTATTTATGAAATTTATGGACCAAAATATAGAGCATGGTGTATTTACCTTGTCTCAAAATTTCAGCTCCAAATATTGATCGTTTGGACGTGAACGTCAACACTGCTTATCCGGACACGTAACCTTTTTAAGATTTCGGGTCATTTTTTTCATTGGGTGACTTGGTAATCGATTCCCATTTCTTGAGAGGTCTATACAGTGAATCACCCATGTACTGTACTTGATAACAAAAGGTAAATTTCACCTACATATTATTTTTATAGAATAAAGTCTGGTTTTATCCAAATACTGAATAATACAACGGTCTCCATTTCCAGATGAAGACTGTCAGGTTAAGTATTTACAAGCGTATCACAAATATCGAGTTAGTTTGTCAGTCTTAGGTAATGGGTTTTAAGGGATTTAAAACCCAAAATTAAGCAGTTTCATTCCCCAAAAAGTTATCGGGATTGGCCCTTTAATTCTCGGTTCATAGTTGATCAATTTGACTGAAATTTTCAGCAAATTGCCTTTACATTATATTCTTTAACTATTATTGTGACAATTCCAGCTCTTTATCTGGTGTAACGTTATATAAACATTTTTGGTCTAATTTGGACCTATGTGTAAAGGGTAATGGCATTGTTACACAGTTAGCTATTGGTTGTTAATCGGACTATTGACCAGTCATAATTTTGAACAGAAATTTGCTTCCATTACAACAGTGTTAAGTGGGATTAGCTCTAAGCAAACGAAACACTGCGAGGTTTGTGATGGTACGCCACCGAAGGTAGCCTATATTGGACAACATTTAAGTTGCTGTATTCACGGGCTGGAATAGCAGGAAAACGCGTTTGCAGCAGTCAAAATTTGCTCCCGAAGGCCCCGTCTCCGTGGAATATAAACGATTGATTGGATTTCGACTCGGCCATCTAAGTTAGGCTATGTCAGACCACCTACTGTTTCAGGGACTGCAATAGCAAGAAAACGCGTTTGAGGTCGTCAAATTTTCCCACTGGACGCCTGTAAGGCTAACCCGAACCCCCGTACGCCTATGGAGAGCACTCTATAAACTCTTTAGTCCCGAATTGACCTAGTTTGTGACGAGTGGACGTTACCCCCCCCCCTCTCTCCCTCATATACCTGTCATGTACACTGTGACTGTATCTACATTGATCTATTACGACTTTTATTGAAGAAACTTGTAAATCATGACGGGGGCCACGGTAGGTAAGTGGGTAAGACGCTGACACGCTGACTCAATCTGGGGTTCAGAGTTGGATACTGGAAATGTCCTAGAAACTACCTCGGAATTTCCAAGTGTGGATGCAACTATCCAAGGAGTCCAGAGTTTCATACCAGAAACCACCTCGGAATTTCCAAACGTGGATTCGACTTGTCAATGTTATATAAATTTAATCATTAATTTGACATTTATTTCCATGCTAGGCCAATAATCAACTCACTAGAACGTCCGATAGTTTTGAATTACAGCAGATTTAACTACGATTGTCGGCTATTGATAATCGAGAATTATTATGGTAACAATCTCAGCAATAACAATTGAGACTACACTGTTCTGCAAACGACATTAACTTTGCTCAGAACGGAGTAACACTTGTTAGTGATAACAGAGATCAGTGTAGTAAACATAGAGGTTATTTATATCGGAACAGAATATAACACATCTACATACAAAACAATACAGGAACTTACAGTATACACGAACACTTCAGGAAAGTACATAACTATATTAAATATATACCAGCTGCGGCTGAACTAGGGTGAGTCCATGCACTCGTCCAAGTCTGGATGAACTTTGGAAAGATATAACGAACATCAACTAATGAATGATGGGTCTTGGCCTTACTACTGGACACAAACACAAAAGGGACCCTTTTCTCACCGGACACAAAGGGTTCCTTTTCGTGGACTTGGGGTTCAACTGCATTCGGTGCGTCCTTTCAGCTTAACTTTTGGTTATTTTCAAAAAGAAAAGAAATTTATTTCACTTCCTAATACATTTATATGGCAAATATCGCCAGGGATGTTCTCGCGAGATACTTGAATCGAGATTTTGGGGCGTAATATCCACTCGACACAAACTAAGTCATTTCAGGACTATAAAATTTCAATAGCCAGTTTGTGCGTAAAGGTCTTTAGTAGTGGAAGGAAACTGGAGCACTGGACGAACAACCCCACGTCTTGTCACGTCCGAGCGGGCCTTTTATTTAGAGATGTTGCGATATTTTCAGTCCATAAAGTATAAATCAAATGTATTAACAGGCCTTTTTTCTGGCTCTGATACGTTAACATGCCTGCTTTTGTTGACATAAAACGTCATCATATTATAATATCAAAAACCTGTATTACATTAGTAATGGGTTTTCTGGTGACATATTTAATTTATCACAATCAGAAACAAGAACTGATAATAAAAGTATGAGAATAATATATGTTTGATATAATTTAAAACATAATCTAGTACAATCTCAACAATGCCAATGACGGGCGCAAAATTAACGTTTTAGAAACAAGGCTAATTACGATGACATCACGCGCTTGGTGGAAATTCATCAGAATCGAAATTAATTAGAAATAACTTGGGTGGAAGCTAAAATTGACTTGGTTTAAAATCAAAATTGACTTGGGTGAAAATTATAAAAAAAAAATGATATTACAAATGACTTGGGTGAAAATTATAAAAAAACCAAAGTAAATTAAAATTGACTTGCGTGAAAATTATAAAAAAAAAACAAATTATATTAAAATTGATTTGGTGAATATTAAAAAAAATATATATATCACATGTATTTTACATGCCCCTTTTCAGCCACCGTACCTTCCGGATTAGATAACAGTATGACTGTTTATAACTGTTTACTTACCCAGGCAGTGTTGATTAATTAAACTTGCATTAAAGAGCTAAATCTGCCTATTACAAGTCTTTCTTCAGGCCTGAAATGATATATAAATTATCAATTAGACATCAATTAACTTATCCAGGCCATAATAAACTCAGGATGTCTAGGCTAGCCTTCGATGTAGACTGGATTTGATTCATATATGCGCTTAACAAGCAATCAAGTACATGTATATCGTTATTTTAATACCATGCAACCAATGTATAGCGGTTTTATTTAATACGAAGCAAGCCTTGTATAGCAGTTATATTTAACACAAAACAATCATTGTATAACATAACGGTTTTACATTTTACATGGCAATCAATGGGATCTTGGGAAAAGATCTGAATATATTTTCTGCGTAATATAATAATAAATGGGACTAGCCTGTTGCTCAACCCAATTTCAAATAAATAAAATATATAATAACTATGATAAATATTCACCACAATGTAATAAAATTTATATTAACAACCAACAATGGTGAAGCAAAAACGCCATCAACTCTTCCCCTTGTGTATAAAAGGGGTAACAATTGATACAAATGCGAAACTAAAACCTTTTCACGGTAATAAATATTGTACTGTCACTTGTTTGAGTCAGGCTTTATAGTTCAGCACCACTTGACAAGGAGAAAAAGTGCTGGAAAACCACTTCTATCGTATTCCTGGTTAACCTAATATAAAGATATGTTAACGGTATGTTTATCCAGGTCCTTTCAGGGTGTTGTATATTACACCAGACGTTGCTTTTACAGCTACAGATGCTCTCAAACGTGCCTGAACGCGTGCATATCTTACACGTCGCGCACTTCTAACTTACGCTTAACGTGTAATCAATACGTCGGAATCCGTTGAAAATTTTGTGCATGCACAAAATATTGGGCCGCGTTCAGCGTACAGCAACTTATACCATCGTATTTCAGCATGCCAGCGTGTTGGAAAATTATTTCATACGTCGGAATAAGTTGTCTAACACGTTATAGTGTGACAGGCCCATTAGATATTATTATACTCGACCTCTGATAAGTGGGAGTCGTCACCGACTAGAAATTTCAAGCGTCTGGTTATTCCGGTTTATTGCGCATGTTCTCCAGATAAGTTATACGTCGCCGTTTGACATGAGATGTGGAATATGTCTTGTCGCGTTCTTTCTGGTCACTTGTCTTAAATATTGGATATCAGAAAACTACCGTTTCAGGGTAAAATAACAGCATCAATGTTGATTTTTATTTACAAGCAATTCGTATTTTTAACTTGTTGTAAGACGAAGGATGATATTGAGTAAAAGACTACACAGTTAAAAGGATAGTGTTACTTTACACTCGTAAGAGTGGCAACTGAGCTGCCACTTGCAATAGCGTATATAAGCACTTCATTGAGTGTAATTAATTACACTTATTTGAGGATATGAGAAATCATCTAAAAGTGTAAATGTCTTCTTTATACCTAACAAAATTGTAAAATGTTCCTTTACAAATATAATTAAACACTATTTAGGGTGTACGTATATCCTCTCAATGTGTAAACAAACACCATCAAGGGTATAGATATATCTTCTGAAAGTGTAATTCAACACTATTTAAGATATAGATATATCTCGTGAAAGTGCAATTCAACACGATTTGGGACTTTGGTTTATCTTCTGAAAGCGTAATTCAACACTAATTAGGATGTAAGTATATCTCCCGAAAGTGTAATTCAACACTATTTAGAATATATCTATGTCTTTTTAAAGTGTAATAAACACCATGTAGGGTAAAGCTATATCTTGTGAAAGTGTAAGTGGGTAATATATAAGATACATTTTATCTTCCACAGGGTGTAATTGGATACTAAATAAGTGTAATAGAAACACAGCTCTGGGGTACAATATACACTTGTGTGGGTGGCAACTGAGCTGCCACTTGCTCTGGTGTACATAAACACTGTACTTGGTGCATGTGCATGCTTACAGTGTGTCCACATGTTATAAACACTACTAAGGATCTAAGTAAAGAGTAAAAATAACTTTAAATTGAAATGAACAATACTTTATTAACAAGTAACTTAAACATATGGATAAAAATGTTTTTTTTATGTACACACGTCTATGGCTGATAATTTGAGTAAATATTTAATAAGGAATAAAGAGTAATACCACTGGACACCACCCCTAATCTTTTCATATCCATTATGAATGGTATGCAACCAGTTATGGGGCAGATATGTTAGCAATAAAGGTCTGACATAAACAGTAATTGTGATAAAAAGCTGAGGGTACCCAATAATTGTGTCAATAAACACGTGTAGTAATAATGAAAAAACTCTTAATAAATCAAATTATCATTAATAATCAAATTGTGTCAATAAACATGTGTAGTAATGAAAAACCTCTTAATAAATCAAATTATCATTAATAATCAAATTAAAAGATTAATTGACATACATATTGCTTACCTTTTACCTATTTGTACAAGAAAACAGATTGGTACATATTTTTCAGTTATATATATTATATATATAATTTAAAAAAATAAAAAAATTTTTAAAAACAAGAGTACCATTGCATTGTAAATCAGTGAATCAATCAAAAAGGTTGTAAGTAACTAAAAATAAATATCTCGGATATGAAAATTCGGAGAACCCGTCTCCCGAAGGGCGGAAGTCTTGAAAGTTTCGAGATAATTAGGTATTCCGAATATTTAAAACTTATCGTCTCCATTTATAACTGTCACAATTATACATGTGTAGTATTAGTTAGAAGATATCGGTTAAGATACCTTTACAAGTCGATAGTTATTGTACCATCTAGTCCATAGCATATGGACAGAGATGGTGTGATGAATGTTTGAGTAAAATTTAGCTTATTGTTGTTATAGTATTTACTAACTATATTTAAAGTATGTTTAAGAACATTTTTGAATAATTTTACAATATCAACCTCTATATAATTATCTACAGATCTCATTCTTCGTTTATAGATTGAAATCGGGCACAACTAAATATCAGGGCCCTGTTTCACGAAATTTTAACTAAAGATAAAATCCAAATTTTAGCAGATACTTCAATTTTGATTGGCTAACATCTAAAATCAATCTAATATTGTCCAATCAAATAACTAAAATTCAGATCTTATCGTAGTTAAAATTTTGTGAAATAGGCCCCAGGTTACACAAATCATTAGGATGGGACTTATTGTTAAACTGGAGTCCCAGTAATAAGCAGGTATTAAAATCGGGATCACATAACTTGTATGGTAATATATCATTGATAAATTCTTTAATTCTTAATTTAAAATAACGTAAATCTAAACATTCAATAAATAAATGTTGTAAGTCTTCAGTCTCTTCCTTACATACAGGACACAAATCATTATCAGTTTTACCAATTTTATGCAGTTTGGACATTGTCCATATTATATTGTGGGCTATTTTATAATCACGTTCAACCATTTTAGGATCTTTAAATCCAGAAAGACATTTCTCCAAACACTTTTCCAATGGACATTGAAATTAAGATTTTCATATAATAATATCCACTCGGACTCTATAAAACAGTTGTCTAGCAGTAAGTTATAACATACTTTTGTAGTAAGTTGCTTGGGTAGTACAACTTTACCCATAATATTGAATGTATACTCTTGGTTCTTTCCAGTATAACACTCACTATTGATAATGTCTACCCAAACTTGTTGTATAGATAATAATATAATATTATACAATTTAGTTATCTTATCTGTATCATAATCGGGATATTCTGAGTGTATAATATTAATAATAGAGTGTACAGGCACAAAACCAGGCTTCACATAATATATAATATCATATATTTTACATATATTAGACAGTTTAAAAATATCAAAGTGCAATTTTTCTACCATTATTAACTATAAGTGGATAATAGAATAAAGGAGGCATGAAACTTCAAAAATATTACAAGAGTTTGGTCTAGAATTACCATTGTGTTTATTCCAGGCTAAGAGTAATGTTCTATAGAAAACAGGTAAATCTTTTAAAAACATATCATCAAAGTGTATTTTAAAAATATCGTGACTTAAACCTAGATTTGAATATTTTCTTTAAAAATATGTCATTGTATGTTTCTATGGAAGCCTATTGCGGCCATTTCAGAATCTCGTCCCCTCGCCGCGAGAAGTCGAGGGCGAGAACACGAGAACACGAGAAGTCGAGGGCGAGAACACGAGAAGACGAGAAGTCGAGGGAGCGAGAAGTCGAGGGCGAGGGAGCGAGAGAGCGAGAACGCGAGGAAACAGGGCGAGAATACGAGGATCTCGCCCCGAGAACACGAGATTACTTTCACCTCGACTTCTCGTCTTCTCGTCCCTCGACTTCTCGCTCCCTCGTGTTCTCGCCTTTGAAAAACCTCGTGTTCTCGCTCCCTCGCCCTCGACTTCTCGCTCCCTCGACTTCTCGCCCTCGACTTCTCGCTCCCTCGTGTTCTCGCCTTTGAAAAACCTCGACTTCTCGCTCCCTCGCTCCCTCGCCTTTGAGTCAATCTCGTCTTCTCGTGTTCTCGCTCCCTCGCTTCGTCACAATCTCGTGTTCTCGCTCCCTCGCCTAGGAAGTGCAGTTATTACGCATGTCCACTGACTACCGTATCGGCATTTTTGTATTTTGACATGGATTATAATAGACGAAAATGTTTGAAGTTCTAGAAAATGTAATAGTCCTAAACAAGCTTAATTTCTTCTTGCACAGATAGTATTGTATTCTGTAATTGATTTTAAGTCTTCGGTCAAATCTTTCTTTGCTCTCTAAAAATATTCATCGGGTGTTTTCACTTGATGCGTGGTTTTGTCAGTGCTGCAGGATGGAGAGCCTGACAAGGGACAATGTATAGTTGTTCGAATGGGATTTTAAAAAACGATGTCCTGTGTCTGGAATCGCAAGGAAGTTGGTTCTACGGTGGCTCACTGGGTAGGACGTTTGCTCTGTAACTTCTTCAAAGTTCCTCGTGATTTTTGGCGATGTTCACTATTGTCAGTGGTGTAGGACGGAGAACTTAGCAAGAGACAAAGTATAATCTTTCGGAATGAATAAAAATAACCGAGGCCTCGTGTCCGGAATCTAATTGAAGTGGGAACTACGGTGGGTCAGTGAGTGGGACGTTTGCTCTCTTACTTCAGTGGTGTAGGAGGAAAGAATTGACAGGGGACCACGTAAAGTCGTCGGGTGGCATAGAAAAACAATGTCCCGTGTTCGGAATCAAAATGAAGTGGGAACTACGGTGGCTCAGTGAGTAGGACTTTAATGTTTGGAGCCACGGCTGCTAAGTGGGTAAGACGCTGGCTCACTAAACTGAAGGTCACGTGTTCGATCCTTGCATTGGACAAGAAAGTTTATCGGGTTTTCCGACGTGGTTTCCCCATGTCATTGCATTGGTGCAGGACGGAGGGTTTGGCAAGGACAGTTGTCTATTTGTTCGGATGGGATGAAAATCCTAGGCTGTAAATTGACGTACGCGTAAAAGATCCCTTGGCAGCCTGGATCCGATATAAGAGGAGACCTAGGTGCCGCTTTCCGAGCACAATTTCCCTTATAGTACAGTCGGAGCAGAACAGTAGGACGTTAAACCATATTTCATTTCATTTCATCAAAGTTCATCGGAAATATTCTAGCGGGTTTTTTCCATATCAGTGGAGAAGGAAGGTTGGGTTAAATAATCGAGGTCATGTGTCCGGATTCGAAATATGTTGGAGCTGCGGTGGCTCAATGCGTAGTCTAGCCTTTCTTGCGAGGTACCCTCTTATCAGTGTAGGTCGGAAGGCCTGGGGACAGCATGTCGTTCGGATGACATGGAACAGCGAGGTCTCGTATAGGCTACACATTGGCGTGTGTGTGTGTGTGTGTGGGGGGGGGGCTCGGTTTCGATACCCGCTTCTTTCTATGATGCTAATATTATCAAATATTATCAAATAAACTACTCGTAGTTTACCCGCCTATACACTGGCCCAAATTCGCCCGGTGTCCAAGTTCGCCCATGGCCCAAATTTGCTAGGGGCCCATATTCGCCCAGTGCTCAAATTCCCACGGGACCTAAATTCTCCCGAGGTTTTATTCGTTCGTGGCCCAAATTTGCCTGTAGGACAGATTCGATGGCCTAAAATACATACGTGGTCGTTCTTTTCAATTTGATACGAGATATGTGGGGACTAATCGCGGCGATGAACCGTAATTCGCCTTGGGCCCGAATTCACTGACCTAAAACATTCCTGTTGTGATGCTGGTTAATTTAATAACACATAATAATGTGTAGGTGGAGAAAATAAACATACATAAAGACACCCATACACACTTAGATTTTATTTATAATATATATATATTAAAGTAGATAAAGTACAAGTACTTCTTTGTTTACGGTAGACAATGCATAAAAAAATAGAAAAAATACGTCCAGGCAAAAAATTCTCCACTTTAGGCCTACATATATAGCCTATATATGCCGTGGTGTGAAATTTCTAGCTTGCCTGCTTCTGTTTTCCGTCCTAGCAAGTTTCGGGTAAAAAAAGGTACATCATCTAATTCTTCTAGTATTACTTCATTGTCACGCGACTTTTCTGTTATCCATTCTTTGACGTTTGACAGAAGCCGTAAAATAAATACAGGCTTACTTAATGTGCGATGGTATTTGAATTTCGCGGTGATTTGGTTTTAACAAATCACGTGACATAGCTCGCCAATCAGACACACATAATGGAAGGTCGAGTAGAGTCAAAGGTTACCGTTCTGTTTCGATAGTAAATATGGCGGAACACAGCAGGAGGCATTAAACAGCATTTTATTTTTTTGTTCTGTTTCAATTCCGACGTGGTTTCTCCTTGTCAGTGGTGCAAAAGGAGGGTCTAACAAGGTACAAGGACAGCTGTCTAGTTACGTAAAACCGAGGTCCCTTGTATTCATTGGTGTGCATGTAAAAAGGTACGATGACAGCCGTCTAGTTGTTTGGATGTGACGAAAAACCGAGGTCCCTTGTATACATTGGTGTGCACGTAAAAAGACCCCTTGGCAGTTGGAATTCGATAGCACACTGTATAGCATATGCCCATCTTCATTAGCCTAGCTTAGGAACAGAGCAGTAGGACGTTAAACCCCATTTTATTTTCTTATTCTGTTTCATTTCCGACGTGGTTTCTCCTTGTCAGTGGTGCAAAAGGAGGGTCTAACAAGGTACAAGGACAGCTGTCTAGTCGTTCGGAGAGAGAGAGAAATGGGGTTTAACGTCCACTCGACACAAACTAGGTCATTTCGGGACTAACATATGGTTCAATTTTATTTCAATAATTCGCTTGCGCGTAGGGGTCTTTAGCAGTGGGAGGAAACCGAAGTGCCCGGAGGAAACCCACGAGGTTGAGAAGGCGCCCCTATCTCCATGCCACATACGCTCACACCAGGGATCGAAACCACAGCCGCAAGCCAGAGGTGACCAGCCAGCTAGAGGCCGAAGCGCGGCACTCTAGACCACTAGGCCATCCCACCCCCCTAGTCGTTCGGATGTTACGTAAAACTGAGGTCCCTTGTATTCATTGGTGTGCCTGTAAAAAGGTACAAGGACAGCCGTCTTGTTGATTGGATGTAATGAAAAACCGAGGTCCCTTGTATACATTGGTGTGCACGTAAAAAGACCCCTTGGCAGTTGGAATTCGATAGCACACTGTATAGCATATGCCCATCTTCATTAGTCTAGCTTAGGAACAGAGCAGTAGGACGTTAAACCCCATTTTATTTTTTTATTCTGTTTCATTTCCGACGTGGTTTCTCCTTGTCAGTGGTGCAAAAGGAGGGTCTAACAAGGTACAAGGACAGCTGTCTAGTCGTTTGGATGTGACGAAAAACTGAGGTCTCTTGTATACATTGGTGTGCATGTAAAAAGGTACAATTACAGCTGTCTAGTCGTCCGGATGTGATGAAAAACCGAGGTCCTTTGTTTACATTGGTGTGCACATAAAAAGATCCCTTGGCAGTTGGAATTCGAAAGAAGAGTAGGGAATAGTGCTGTACCCGGCCAAATTTCCCTCATAGCACACTGTATGGTGTATGCCTGTTTTCATTAGCCCAGTACATGTATAGGAACAAAACAGTAGGACGTTAAACTTCATTTCATTTCTAATTCATTTTACTGGAATCATTAAGATAACTATTTGTTTTTCTTTTATATATATATTTATATACTGGTATATATCTTGTACAGTGTAAATGGGCACAAGACCTGATCTGTGTGTATTCTGTGAATATAACAATCTGAACAGCAGATTAGAAACCGTTCTCCAGAACACTGATATTATTATAATTATTATATACATTTTTCATCAATACTAATGGTGTGTTAGATCCCTGCATTGGCCAAGAAAGTTCATCTCAATTTACCGGTGTGGTTTCCCCTTGTCAATGATGCAGAACTGAGGGGCCTGACAAGGACAGCTGTCTAGTCGTTAAGATGGTATGGGAAACCGTGGTCCAGTGTACACATTGGCGTGCACGTAAAAGATTCCTTGGCAGTTGGAATTCAATATAAGTGTAGGCTGTAGCGGTGCTGCCCGGGCAAAATTTCCCCATAGCACACTGTATAGCATATGCTTGTCTTCCATTAACCCAGGTTAGGTGCAGAAGAGTAGGACGTTAAAACCCATTTCATTTCATTTACTAGTAGTGGGGGGGGGGGTGGGATGGCCTAGTGGTTTAGAGTGCCACGCTTCAACCTCTAGCTGGCCGGTCACCTCTGGCTTGCGGCTGTGGTTTCGATCCCTGTGTGAGCGTATGTGGCATGGAGATGGGTTGCCTTCTCAACCTTGTGGGTTTTAACCTCCGGGCACTCCAGCTTCCTCCCACTGCTAAAGACCCCTACGCGCAAGCGAATTATTGAAATAAAATTAAACCATGTTAGTCCGGAAATGACCAAATTTGTGTCGAGTGGACGTTAAACCTCATTTCTCTTACTAGTAGTATATGGTATTGTTGTGTATGCAGGTGCGGATCCAGGATTTTTTTGCAGGGGGGGGGGTCTAGGTTTGATAACGCCCAGCGCCGAAGGAGCTCAACCAATTAAGGGGGGTTTGGGGTCCCTCCCCTAGAAAAATTTGGTAAATTAGATTCAATTTGGTGCATTCTGACGTATTTCCGGAAGGTAAATACCAAAATTACAGGTCTAAAAATCGCCAATAAAATCGCATAAAATTTTTCAAGTCTGAGCAGGGGGGGGGGGGGGTCCGGACCCCCCGGACCCCCTGGACCCCCCCTCTGGATCCGCGCCTGGTATGAGGAAACTTATATTATTGCGTTTGTTTATTTTTGCCAAAATCGTTTTCATGTGTATTTAGTATGTATTTCTCTTGGATATTGTTTTACTGAAATAGTTTTTTATAAAAAATACTTGTTTCCAGTAAATAACAGATTCTTTCAATCATTGGTGCTATTTCTCTACTGTTGACCATATTTATTCCACAGACCTGGGATAAGTTGTTTTCATCGTGTCACTGCAACATTTAATATGTGGTATTATACAGTAATCCCGGCATATTTTCCACAGGTACATTGGGACAGGAACGCCCTTATTAGACTATGGCACACCTGATCTATACATCAGAAGGTATTTTTTTTTTAAATATGAATTACATGTTTGATAGTAAATATTATATTATTTAGCATCAAATATGGATAAAATAAGATCAAAAATTTGAAATATGTTCAGAAAAAAACAAAAACTCAAAAACTTTGAAAAATCACATTGACTCTATTAGTATTATTATATTATAGGTCTGGTGTGCCTTAGTCTAATAAGGGCGTTCCTGTCCCCATGTACCTGTGATATTTTCAGAAAAATTCTCTCTAACAAATGGAAACAAACCAACGTGTTCCGTCTCGTAAAAGGTATTCCGTGGTCTAATTATGGCTATTGACCCGTGACCCTATGACGTTGATTTTTGGTTTCTGATATTGTCTTAGAATTTGATTTTTTTCACCCCAGTATGCCTAAACTTGACAAATATAGTCCGAGGCGTAATTCTAGTGCTGACGTATTGTGCAATGCATCGGAAAAGAAATGTATGCGACAGTGGGAGAAACCGGAAAAACCCCACACGGCGAATCGAAACCGAACGACTACACGTTATCCCTTGCCAGGCCCTCCGTCCTCCATCCTACACAACTGACATGGGAGGACATCTCCAGAAGTTTAGCCCGATGCGCTTCGATGAAGCGAGAGAGCCATTGTAGCCACCACTTCATTACGATTTCAGACAAAGAACCTCGTATTTTATATATATACCGTTCAGGTCTTCAGTCCTATAGGCTACCACTGACAAGCAGGAACTCGACCGAAAAATCCTGAAAAACTTTGATAAAGTAAAAGAGCAAACGTCGATCCTATTCACTGAGCCATCGTAGCTCCATTTGTATTCCGGCCACGGGATCTCGTTTATTTGTATTCCATCCGAACAACTATTCATTGTCCCTTCTCAGGCCCCCCGTCCTACACCACTTACACCACTTGGTATTCGATCCCTGCATTTGAAGTGCAAGTTCATCCAGATTTTATTTCGGGCTTGATTTCTCCTTGTCAGTGATGCAAAACGTAGGGCCTGTCAAGGACACCTATTGGCGTGCACATAAAAGATCACTTGGAAGTTTAAATTCGATGTAAGAGTAGGCCTTAGCGCCACTGCCCGGGCAAAATTTCCTTGATAGCACACTGTATTATTGTATCGTATGCCCGTCTTCATTAGCCCAATTTAGGAACAGAACAGTAGGACGTTAGACCCCATTTTATTTCATTTCATTTCATTTAGATTCCGGACACGTCACCTCGGTTATTTTTATTTCATCCGAACGATTATACTTTGTCTTTTGCTAGGCTCTCTGTTCTACACCACTGACAATAGTGAACATCGCCAAAAATCACGTGGAACTTTGAAGAAGTTACAGAGCAAACGTCCTACCCAGTGAGCCACCGTAGAACCAACTTCCTTGCGATTCCAGACACAGGACATCGTTTTTTAAAATCCCATTCGAACAACTATACATTGTCCCTTGTCAGGCTCTCCATCCTGCAGCACTGACAAAACCACGCATCAAGTGAAAACACCCGATGGATATTTTTAGAGAGCAAAAAATATTTGACTGAAGACTTAAAATCAATTACAGAATACAATACTATCTGTGCAAGAAGAAATTAAGCTTGTTTAGGACTATTACATTTTCTAGAACTTCAAACATTTTCGTTTATTATAATCCATGTCAAAATACAAAAATGCCGATACGGTAGTCAGTGGACATGCGTAATAACTGCACTTCCGAGGCGAGGGAGCGAGAACACGAGAAGACGAGATTGTGACGAAGCGAGGGAGCGAGAAGACGAGAAGACGAGATTGACTCAAAGGCGAGGGAGCGAGGGAGCGAGAAGTCGAGGTTTTTCAAAGGCGAGAACACGAGGAAGCGAGAAGTCGAGGGCGAGAAGTCGAGGGAGCGAGAAGTCGAGGGCGAGGGAGCGAGAACACGAGGTTTTTCAAAGGCGAGAACACGAGGGAGCGAGAAGTGGAGGGACGAGAAGACGAGAAGTCGAGGTGAAAGTAATCTCGTGTTCTCGGGGCGAGATCCTCGTATTCTCGCCCTGTTTCCTCGCGTTCTCGCTCTCTCGCTCCCTCGCCCTCGACTTCTCGCTCCCTCGACTTCTCGTCTTCTCGTGTTCTCGCCCTCGACTTCTCGTGTTCTCGTGTTCTCGCCCTCGACTTCTCGCGGCGAGGGGACGAGATTCTGAAATGGCCGCAATAGGCTTCCATAATGTTTCCAAACGGCGTTATGTGTAGAGTCAAAGTATTTTATTAACCACTTGATACATAAAGCATCAGATTTCATAGCTAAATTAGGAAGGCCTACTCCGCCTACTGATCGGCTACCGATTATCGAGTTGTATTGTATTCGAGGTGGCTTATTGTTCCAAATATAGTTTAACACGTGTTTTGTTATTTCACATGCAACGGAGCAAGGGATGGGAATAAAGCTCGCCGTGTACCAAAGTTTAGATAACAGTAAAGACTGAATGACAACAATCTTGCCATGTATTGTAATCTTCCGTTTAAACCACATGTTTAAAATACGTTTAATCTTAATAATTTTATCATCCCAATTCAATTGGTGGCACATATCTTTATTAGGGCCTTAATATAAACACCTAAGATCTGTATACAATCCAGTTTAGTTATAATAGGGTTAATAAAATTAAACGATTTATATCTACATTTACCTATGGGTGACAATTCAGTTTTGTTAACGTTAAAATTCGTTCAAGAGGCCTTGCAGTAAATATTTAGTTTATCAAAAACCTTATCAACGGATTCTGTATTAGCAAGAGTTAGATTGGTGTCATCTGCATGCTGATAAATGATAGAAGTAAGATTACTGTAATTTATTGGTATGCCTTTAATGGGTGAATTTTTAATTAAAATGTTTAAGGGTTCTGCACATAATACATATAACATAGCAGACATAGGACATCCTTGACGTATAGATCGTGTAAGTTTAAAATAAGGAGATAAATGACCATTACATTTTACAGTGCTAACAATATCTGTATACATGATTTTAATATAAGATATAAAATTATCTCCAAAACCGAAACATTTCAGAATATTAAACAAGTATTCGTGAGAGACACGATCAAATGCTTTTTCGGCATCTAATTTTAAAATAAAACCATCAATGTCTTCAGTTTCAGTGTAATCGATTACATCACGGATACTTGCAATTTTCTCTGATATATCTCGGCCAGGAACAGAATAGGATTGTTCTGGAGAGATAATATATTCCAGAACTGTTCTGAGCCTTAATGCAAGACAGCGAGATAAAATTTTGAAATCAGTTAGTAATAATGATATCGGACGCCAATTTCTAAGATTTCTTTTGTCCCCCTTATCTTTATAAATTAAAGTTAACACGCCTTTTCTCATAGAGCGAGACAAAATTTTAGTTTCAAAAATATAATTTATAACTTTTAAATATAATGGTCCTAACATATCGCACATCTTCGTATAAAATTCTAAAGTCAGACCGTCCTGCCCAGGACTCTTTGACCTTGCCATGGAGTTGAGTGTAGCGGTGAGTTCGGATATGGTTATCTCGCTGTCACACATCTCCCTGTCAAGAGGTGAAATAGTCTTGGTCAGGACATTTTTTATTATATTTAAAGAGGAATAATCACAATCAAGCACATCTCTTTAGTATATAAGGAAGAATAAAATCGTGAACATTCATGTACTATGGCACCTGTATCGTTATAAATAACGTTATCTTCATCTATCAATTCTTTTATGCAGTTCTGTGACTGTCTTTGTTTTTCAATTTTTAAAAAGTAAGTACTGTCTGTTCCAGGCGTCACTATAACTCGAAAATTGCTTGCTATTTCTTTAATTTTCAATCTATATGGTTAAAACTCAACGACCAACCTGGAATTGCCATCCCTTTACTTTCTACCGCACGTTATCTAATTCCAGATCAAGCTATATAACCTTTCTCTCTTGAAAAATCGTAATTTCTTTACTTCGAAGTTTTGTTGACAGTCATGCGTGACCTAGATATTTGGAATAAACCAAATCGTACAGGGGTGTGCATAATGTTTGGGTCTTTTCGTCCTACTTGCATGTTTAAATAGTTGTTCCGACCCAGTAGAATATAACTTGTTTCAAAGCGCTATTTACGGGAGGTAATATAAATTAGGTTTCAGACCACATTTGTTTGCTCCACTGTCTTAGATGGCTTTTGGAAATTGATATAAACTACATACAAAATGTGACCTAATATTGTAGTGACACGTCATGATAATTTAGAAGTACGCTAAATGACATTGTCTATCTAGCTTTCGGATAATACATTTATAACTGTCGATTTTATGTGGCTTTGTAGGACTTTTAATACTCTTTTCAGACATCAAATCGTGGTGTTGTGGAACTTTTTAGAAAGATATCTACCTTCGTGGACCACCATAATTGACAATATATTTATAGAGTTGTGTTGTTATTTTTTCTTTTTTAAACGTTTTAACCCCTATTATACAATTTACGCACACCTTCTTATATTCACATGTTGTATACACACGCCATCGTGCACTTGCAAATGTATGTGATTATAGGACAATCCATTATTCAAGGGATTATATTTTTCTACGATTCGTTTTTTTTATTATCTATTCTACTACAATATCGTGAAACATATCTTGTATGCCCGTGGACAGCGAATATAAATAAAATTGGATACCGGTAATCGATACTATTTAAGTCCATAAAATTAAAAGATATCGTACAATATTTAAACTATATCAGAAAGGTTACCTACCATGCCATCGTATGCTGAAAATAAGAGTTATGTGAGGAATATTTTAGGAGACATGCAATACAATGCATATCTCAAAGGAATATTAAAATGGCCGATAACCAAATAAACCCACGCGCACGCACCCACGCACACACAAACAAACATACGCACTGCCGTAAAACAAACGGGCGAATCATCCCACAGAAAGCATTATTAACCGAATGTACTCGATTTGTGAAATAACCGGATACCCCTACATGATATACGAGTGACCCAACTTACGCAGACGCATCGCTAATGTTTATGTGCTGAGAAATTGGCTTTTGTCTAAAAATATGAAATTTACAATAGAATAAAGGATGTTATCGACCTAATAGGCGTTAAGGCTCGATGAAGAAAGTTAAGGGACGACAATTCCAGGTTGGTCGTTAAGTTTTAACCATTTTAATTAAAAATTGAAGAAATAGTAAGCATTTTTCAAGTTGTAGTGTCATCTGGAACACAGACAGTAGTGTTCCGATCACTTTCTGTAGCATATTACACTTTTGATCTGAGAATAGCACCCTTACATGTATTGGTTTCTAAAATCTCTAATTCTTGTTCAAGTTCTAAAATCTTATCTAAGTTCTGGTTATTAGATTTGGATAAACGAGAATATTCACATTGCAGCTTATTTTGTATGTCCTAGATCTTTTTCTTCAGAGATTTCTTTAAATTAATGGAGTATTTCTGAGCGAATGATTTCATTTTATATTTTAAATTATCCCACCAGATTAAAATATCCGATTTGAATAAATCGTTATCAGTTTCATCAGAAATAATATCTCTAATTTTGTTACAGAAACAAGTATCCTCTAGTAAGGTATTATTAAAAACATAAAAACCCGGACCCCGTTCACACTCAGACAGATCGAGGAGTAAACAAACAAGACTATGGTCGCCTTATCCACTTAGCCACCGTGACCCCCTCCTTGCTGAATAAAGATACCAATAATAATATATAATATAAAGAAGACGGTGTGTGAAATTGTATACGTATGTATTACATCAACGGTAAAGATATTGTATATGTAATTCATTATTTATAGATTTGGATCCTGACGTGACTATTAAATATATGGTTTTTAAAAGCCAGAAGAGTTTTAAAAAGGGTGTCTCACCGGTGACGTATATGCGTACGGACTCAATGTATGCTAGGGGTGGGGATAGAACTTGGATTTCGGATTGCAGGCGACATTGCTGGTCGTTTGCGAGAAGCGACAGAACGGAGCTTACCGAATAACCCCACCCCATCCATAAAATGCTGAAAACGCGTCTTCCTCCTATTCGATCTCGTGAATACAACAACGTCAATGTGGTATAATATAGCCAACCTGGCTGACCCGAATCCCAAACAACCAATCAATCAGGCCTCACGCTCCCGGAGAGAAGTTTTAAAATTTAACCGCCAGTGGTGCGTGTTTCTGCTAAACTAGCTCGTGAATTTCAAAGTTTCCAATCGGTTTGCAACAGAAATATTTTATAGAAGATTCAAGATTAGAAATGTAATAGGGTTTAACGTCCTAATGTCGCGCGCAGGGTCGTATGTAAGATTTTAAAAGTCGGGATGCAGCAAAGTGGTGGGGCGCCACAGTTTGGATCAGGGCAAACGAACTCAATGTCGTGTTGGCGCCCTTAAAACAGACCGACTGATCAGTGTCTTAAGAGCATCACTGTGTGATCATAATCAAGTGTATTATTTTATTAGGTGGGGGGGGGCGACATTTCTCGTTGCGCCTTATTTTTCTGAGGTGCAATGTAGCAATGTACTCATTGCACCCCCGCTAGACACGGCCCTAGTCGTGCATTGACTGAGCTAATGCAGATGGGTCTGGGAAATATTTATTTAAAAAAAATTACAAAATTGTAAATGGGTTTAGGTCAAAAGGTTCGTACATGTAATGATTACGATATAACAATGGAAGGTTAATATTAAAATAAATTTTAAAATTAAGAAAACATGTAGTTAGTTCTTGGACTGATGCCAATGCCATTTATGATGCTAACGCCATTTTTGATGGGAATGCCATTTTTGATTTTTGATTTGACGGATGACACGCCCACCCACCAAGCTTCAAAGAAGAGCTGATGGAAATTCCTAGAAGTCACGATAGACTTGTGAGTAACGAGACACCCTACTTTGAAGACAGGAATGATTCATTGTCAGACTTATTATGGTAGATTAAACAAACCAATAGAAATCCAAGATAAAAAATAATTTACCGTGTACCAGATTCCTAGGACAGAATTTAAATTGAAAACTGAAGTTTTTTATAAATTAGAGAGAAATGAAATAGAATGAAGCTTGACGTCCTACTGTTCTGCTCTGACTGGGCATACATAAGAGAGAGAGAGAGGGGGGGGGGGGGGTAACGTCCACTCAACACAAACTAGGTCATTTCGGGACAAACATATGGTTTAATTTTATTTTAATGATTCGCTTGCGCGTAGGGGTCTTTAGCAGTGAGAGGAAACCGGAGTGCCCGGAGGAAACCCACGAGGTTGAGAAGGCGCCCATATCTCCATGCCACATACGGTCACACCAGGTTTCGAAACCACAGCCGCAAGCCAGAGGTGACCGGCCAGCTAGAGGTCGAAGCGCGGCACTCTAGACCACAAGGCCACCCCAACCCCAACCCCCTACCCCCCTACCCCTATAAATAAGAAGTGCAGTTTTATAGTGTTTGGGAATTAGGACACTTGATCGAATTGTCGATGTTTAGTTAAAGGTGAATTATAATAGGACTTTGTAGTACAGTGATGAACTTTTGTAGATTTTTATTTTTTTCTTTGTTTTTTTCTTTGGCCCTTTGATTCTTGAAGCAGGTTGTTGATATTGTTGAGCCCCCTATTTGATAATTTCGCATAGATCTTAAAGAGGGGAGGAATTATAATAATATGTTAATATGCAAAATAATGTTAGGCGAATATTTTACCAATTAAATAATTCATAGCAGAAGTCCAGGCATAGCAAACGCCAGATCCGTGCTGGCTACTTGAGGAGACAAAATGTAGAGATTTCTTTCAGCATATGGTTGCCATAGAATACACCCACACATTATCCGTCATTTCCTTGCATCTGTAGCCATTCCAAGAGCTGTTTGGCTGATATTTTCGTCTAAGTTAAGTTGTTCGGAACGGACATATTTTTGTCTGAGAAAAAGCACTGTCGAAAACTAGGGGGGGGGGGGGGGTGCGCCCCTTGCGCCCCCCCCCCCCCCCCCCCCACCCATTTAATCCGCCTCCGTATAGGGATTGGCTGTTTACCCTGTTAAACAATTTATTCTCCAAAAATCTAGGTTTAAAGATAATTTTACCTGATGGCTTTCTTTGTATTTTATTATTCAACAATGGGAACATATCCTGTCCCATTTATGACATATATGACACTATACAAATACGACTTGCATTTATGGTAATAATGTACATACGAAACAATACCCAACAAACGACTAGTCTTTATACATTTCAATAAGAGTCCCACTTTCTGCACTGACAGATCCGTCACCTAACAATCGTAATTCTTGACTACGTACGGGTCTTTCACACACGCACACAAAAAGAAAAGAACATGTCTATGGAAACCTGGGTCAACCTTGTATTTTAAACCGACCAACAAAACAATAAAATATTTCCAGAGAATTTAGAATAATTAAATCATCCATTCTGTTAAAAGTGCACGGTGCAGTGTCTGCATGATCATTCAGGAATATCTGAGTTGCCGAAGTTAACACAAGTTTGTCGTGCATTTGTCAATAATATTATTTGTCGTTTCTTTTTTTGTGCTCTGTAAAAACGGCTTAAGACTTAACAAAGAGCAATAATTTGTTGTTACACGAAAATGGGGTTTCACATTTGTGTTGTAAACAAATCTTGCGAGATAATTCAAGCAATTTAAAATAATACAAAATAAAACATCGCAGTCATTAAAATGAAATGGAATTTAACGTCCTACTGTTCTTCTCCGACAAGTAACACCACTTCGTTTCCATTAGTTACAATTTATCCACGCGAAGTACGATTTTCCAGTGATATTTATCGAAAATTTCATGTAAAATTCTTTAACAAACAATTCTATAGTCGTTTGTTCAGTTGAAAATATTAACTGTAGTCCTGTTACAATTTGATTGATAATTTTTAAAACTTTATTTATCTTATTGCTATAGATCTGGGTTTTTAGTTCTTTCTGAATGTCATCTCGATTTTCCGGCGTGATTTCCCTTGTCAGTGGTGCAGAAGGAGGGCCTTACAAGGACAGCTGCCTAGTCGTTCGGATGGGACGAGAAACCGAGGTCCCGTGTACACATTGGAGTGCACGTAAAAGATCCCTTGGCAGTTGGAATTGGATATAAGAGTAGGCCGTAGCGCCGCTGTCCGGGCAAAATTTCCGTCATAGCACACTGTATGGCGTATGCCCGTCTTCTATAAGCCCAGGTTAGGTGCAAAAGAGTAGGACGTTAAACCCCATTTCATTTCATTTTATTTCTTTCTGAATGCCTAGGTTTAACACTAACAACAACACAAAAACAACGGTCAGTTGTAGCTTTAACCATCACCGTTCTTAAATAAAATCGACTCCCCCTCCCATTTCGAGGGCGTACGGCCCCTAAACCCATTCTGATCATCGGCCATCATGGAACCAACTTTGTCCGCGAGTTTAGAAACAACGGCCAGCTAGCTCCCCTACTATATAACCACATGACTACCATGGTTCCTCGTGGCCATGACATCATGTAGATTTTAGCACCATTGTTTTCTGCGGCCACGACATGTTGTAGCTTCAACCATGGACCCTATAATGCATTACAATTTTAATCATTCAACCACCACATTTTAATTCTTGTCAGGTTGCCAATGACCCGTGTTTAATACAAAATTTTATGAAAGGGATATTTTTATTTCTGACGTTTAGATTGTGTTGATAACAATATATCGATTGATAATTACAAATAATGCAGTTATTAAGGCTTCAATTCGCTGTGCAGTTAAAGAAAATCGATCTATTTAATATGAACGTGAACTCTCACGTATACAACAAATGATAGAGCGGTTTTCCCAGGGAATGTATTTTCATATCAACTGGGCCCTATATTACCTAGAATTTGCTTTCTTATCCGATGACATACTTTTGGCAATACTACAAATGCACTAGAAAAATCCCAGGTTCTCCCAGAGAATATATTTAATTTTCAATGTGGTACTATATTAACTGGAATTGTTTTGATCTCATGATAGACTACAAATGCCCTTAGAAAAAATTAAAATCTATTTCTTTTCACATGCAAGTAACAAAGTTATTAGGGTGAGGCAGGTCTTCCTTATTGAGACGCGCTGTCATTCTCGCATGCATTCCTTCGTCCAACTAAATCCCAACCCAGATGCGTATTTTATTGCTGTTCCCTGTCCGCCAATCGACCACCCTGATTGCGTGTTTTATTTGCACAAAAAATGTCAGAAATTGCCGAACATACATCGTTCGAACTCGGAGGGTGTTATTCATGTGCGCTTCTTATATTCTTCTTATTAGTTAACTCTTTACCGGTGCCAATCACGATCAGACAATAGTCTTAGCTGTTATCAATTTCCCTTGTTAGAATCAACTACCGCATTATTATATACCATTATTGTTCAACATTCACTGGGTCTTAAATAAAAACATATAGCCATCCCACGGCGATTTATATCAATAATAAACACCAATCAACTTATTTCTGCTAATTCATAATGTAAAATGTAATGTTTAAAGCATAATTATTATATTGTTCTCTTCAATTTATTTGCCAATTCGGTACAAATTTGCAAAATCTCTATTTTCATTAAGATTGAAAAAGACTAAGAAATAAACATACTGGCATTTACTCCGCAAGTTTGGTCATTCATACATGTTTCCATATTAATTTAGAAGGACGAATCTGCTCGTATGGAAACATTACGCTATGTGTATATAAATAAATATTTAGATCATGTGTGTTTATTCATGTTATGACCTGTATATATCACAATACTGAAATCGACCAGTGCCTGTTTACTTATGTAATCGAGCAGTCATATAAATATAAACTGTGAATATTGCCGTAATTGTAATATAAACTCCGGTAAAACTGGACATCAATCTTTGATAATTGCTGCAGTTTTTACATGGATGGTGTCTAACTGTGTATTAAACAATAATATAAATGTGACTGTAATTTCTGCACTACACTGAAAATGGCGGAAGAAGGTAATGAAACACATAGCTGTAGCATCTGTTTAGAGGATTTTACTAAACCTAAGAAACTGGCATGTTTTCCCACGTGTTGTAAATGTTGTAAAGGCAAATATATTAAAAAACATTCACATCTTAACAAGTTTAACTGAAACGTGACTGTAATTTTTGCACGGACTGTGTTATAAATTTCTGTAAAAATGGCGGAAGGAGGTAATCAAACACATAGCTGTAGCATCTTTGGGGATGATTTTACTTATCCTAAAACCCTGCTATGTCCTCACACGTTTTGTAAAGATCGTATAGACGATTACACCAAACCTCTACTACCACCTCTCGATAATTGCAGAACAACGATTTGGGTACTCGATGGTCGTGAAAGTGGACATACAATCCAACCAAAGAGCGAAAAACAAAATCATTTCGGTACAGGATACATGACAATAGAGAATGTTATTTCCATGATTTTGTTGTTGCTGCTTGCGGTAGCTGTAGTATATTGGCTCGTAGAACTCCGTCCAAAAACCGAGCCAACTGAAGAACACGAAGAATTCAGAGGAAAGTTACACTATTATTAAAGGGGAGTTAGAATGGACGGTTGATGAACTGGAGAAACACTGTGACTCTAATAGCAACTAAACTTTATATTATTATTATTATTACACGTATTTATATTGCTACAATTTTTTCAGTCGAGACAATTCTTATCTACGACTGCAATTGATACACTATTCGACTCTTTACGCAAGTGAAATTAGATTCAGTAGCAAAATTTTCAACACATATCATCACAGTTTGCATGGAAATAAGTGATTATGTTACAGTGGGTGAGGAGTGGAATACAGAAATATTAATCTTATCATACCGAACAGTTTTTCTGTATTTTCGAGTGATATAATATCACGTGATTCTGATACGGCGGCCATTTTAAACGAACAAAAATTTCGCATAGCAGTTGGGTTAAATCAAATCATATAATTATGCGGTAAGGTTTCACCTTTATTTCAGTGAGAATTGGTTTATTATATATTCAGTTATGTACAGTACAGTTTGGGGCCGGTATAATTGGAAATTAAAGGAGTTATAGGCCAGTAACCTTTTGTAGTCTAATGACTCCAAAACTTGCGCAAAGGAAGACCTTAGGACGGTCCACTACTGTGACTGGAGTAGTATACCAGTCCAAAATTACGTCGTTTTACTTCACACATTCATATTGAAATACTCTTTTAACAGGGTTGGAGATTAAGAAAATTATGAGCTTTCCTCATAATTTAACCCGTTGTTTAACCATAATTTCATAACTTGACAGAGTTACCTTAAGTGATTAAGACAGACAGTTAATCGGCAGGGTAATTGAGTGAAGTCTCTGAGGCAGAACTATTGCTAAATTAAGGCTGGCAGGTTAATTGGGATTGAGCCGTGACGCTTAAGTTAATCCGTATGCTGACCAATCGTAGGCCAATACACATTCCATGTCATGGAAACCTCAACTGTAGTTTGGGACACACGAATTGGGTATATAGGTTCATGTTGCTTCTGAGATTCTCTTTGTCTGCGATATCACCTCGGTGGAAGCGGACGTTAAATAAAGCTATTTCATACACTGAGATTCTCATAATATACTTTACCAACGATTGAAACAACTGTCTTCTTGTTATTTAAGGTGAACAAATGTTAATGTATTATTTCTACTTGTTCTCATTATTTTTCTATTGTGATAATTGAACTTGTGCGTTCTTTTAGTTTACTATTGTTTATCCAATTTTAGATATTAATTATTACATTCTAGTTCGAATGTTGTGATAAGTATGCGCGTTTTATTTATTCTACAAAAGCAATTATATCGATATTATCAATGCCGTAGAATAATCCACAACTCTTTGCATATAGGCTTGTGTTGCAAGTAATAGTTAACGTCATATTTTAATAATAAATAGCGTCGACATTTCAGTTCATTATTATTATTTGTCGACCCAACCATGCATGACGTAATATAGGAAGAATGTAAATAGTGCACATGTATATAGTGCCTCGTCACAGGCCGTAGACTGGAATAGCAGGACCGCTTTTATAGCGCTTGATATCCGTGTCTACGTATAAGCGAGTATCCCAAATAATTGCATAAATCACCCAATTATATCTTTAACCCCCAATTTATAATAACTTCTTGTTTATCTAGTTATACTTATATTTCTATTGCTCTTTTGTTATTTGTACATATATTATGTTATATAATATACTTTACCAACGATTGAAACAACTGTCTTCTTGTTATTTAAGTTAACTGGGAAACCCCCCCAAAAAACAAAAATCACACTTGCACAGTAGGACGGAAGACATCAGTAGTGGAACCATTTGTAGTATTTATCTTACGCTCCTCTCAAGATAAATAAATTCAGATGCATTTTAATATAAAATAACATAACACAATGGATAACATCACAATATCAATATAGATTATAGATAGGGTTTTAAAAGTATGTAGTTCTTGTAAAAGTAGAAATATAGAAATCAACATGTAAATAAAAACTATAATATTTAATGGTATAGATCTATAGAGTTAATACGTGTGAAATAATCATGTAAATACAGAAATATAAATAAAAACAAAGATATTTAATGGTGTAGCTAAAGTTATAAAAACAAAGATATTTAATGGTGTAGCTAAAGTTATAAAGTGTAAAATGAATTATGTAAAAGCAAGAGTAAATAGGTGGGTTTTTGAGTTTCGATTTTAAGAGGGAGTGAATTACAACTGCTATGCTGTGTGGGACTTTATTCCATAATTTTGGTGCTCCCCTTAAGCTATGGACAACAAGGCGACGCCGTTTAAAATTTATCGCTTTCCGATTTACGGAGTGGATATTCGCCACCGTTTGTGTTTTTATTGGAGCTTGATAGTGTAACCAGGCGGTCTCGTTGATAGTTATCTTCTAATTTTTTGGAAATCAGATTTTCAGGCAAACATATATTATGATATACTTTGGGTGAACTAAATAATGTGCCCGAAAACCGATGTCTTTTACCTGATTATAAAACACTCAGTTTACTACGAAAGTCCATAAGGGTCAATCAAATGAAAATTTTTTTTTGACTGTCTTGTAATTACAAGACCCATGAGTAACAATTTAAGGTCGCCATACATCGATTTCATGCTCCCATAAATACTACTGACTTCATATTGTCACCAACTACATATTTATATCATAATTCATAATCTTAATGCGCTCCTTGAAGCCACAGAACGCTATTTATATTTTTCGGAACATTGGTTTAAATTTTGAATTATAGACAGTAAGTAAGGAAAAAGATATTCTGAAAAATGGACCCTCCCTCAATGAAATGAGCTGACTGACAGAGCGTTTATTTATAGCTTGTGGTATCTCCCGACGAATACAAAGTTTTGAGAGGGATTTGAAGCAAATGTTTGATAGATTAATTAGCTTGAATATATTTTTAGCCCAAATGTATCATCAATCCACACAGTTTGTACGCGGGGGAAGGTATCTTTAAGGAGAACATGAAATCAACATATCATTAATAAATGATATCAATGAGGGAATGAAGTGAATGAGAGTTTGAATTTAATGGATAGTTTTTAATGAGGGCACGATCATGTAACATACCATGGAGCTTCGATGGCCGATTGGTTAGCACGTGTCATTGAGTCCCCTCGCGTGGTTTTCGAATCCCCGTTTGTAGGGTCGCTTGTCCAACCTTGTGGGTTAAACCACATTTCTCTCTCTCTCTCTCTCTCTCTCTCAATGGCAGACTTTATGATACAGCGCGCACGTGCTAACCAGTGTTACAAAAGGTGAATTATCTGAGGTACTTGTGACCTGTCCTTCACCAGGAATTAAATTCAATTTACTACTTGCTGCTGACACTAAAATCAATATGATTATTATGATTTTTGTAAAGAATAATCCACCGCCAAGTCATGTCAAGAACCCGCTGACCGTTTAAGTACATATACTAGAATTCAAATTCCACCATGGTTATTATTATTATATCTAATATCAATAATGTAGGTATATATGTATGCGTGTATTTAATAAGTTTTTATATATAATATATAATTATTTTTTTGCCTTTAAATTGGATGAGTTTTTTGATTCAAATGACTTGAGTTTGAAAGCTCACAAAGAAGGGTCTCTCTCTCTCTCTCTTGTAATTCTGTTGTACAATGTATATACATATATACTAAGAATAAAGTAATGTTGTACCCAGAACGTTTTCTTGAATCTATGTTATACCAGTCGGCTAACCCCCATCCCACTACTAAAGACCCCTACGCACAAGCGAATTATTGAAATAAAACTGAACCACATGTTAGACCCGATATGACCTAGCTTGTGTCGAGAGGACATTATACCCCATATCTCTCTCTCTCTCTCTCTCTCTCTCTCTCCCCCTCTCTCTCTTACTTCGTTGGCCTATAGCTATCCGATAAATCAGTGTGGGACGACCTTAAAATAAACTAGTTACGCTATCTTGTTAAACATACATTATGCAAGAGCTAAATGTGTCAATTGCAAGTCTTTCTTTAGGCCTTGGATGTGATTATATTCATGGTCATATTGAATTTATATATTCTGTATTGTGTCGTTCGTCATGGTGGCGCAGTGAGAAGGATTTCAGCAAGAGATTTTCCGACATAGTGGTTCCCTCTTTGTCAGATGTGTAGGACATTCCGTGCAACGTATAGTCGTTTGGATGACATTTCTGGTCCACTCGTCCACAAGAATTTCTCCAGCAATGGCCTCAAATGCCAGGATATTGAATTAATTTTTCAAAATTTTCTCAAATTACTCAGTGTTATAGGCACAATCATTAACATGACATAAACTGTATGTGAACCTAAATAAAACTATTTTCCAACGAGACAACGATCGGGGAACAAACTTTATAATTATACAATACTATCTATGTTCTACCGGGATGCTTAATGTTATAGCCAGTAGCCCTATTTTGTTGACATTCATTGTGGTCTGGGATTGTAGATGGCAACCTAGATTTGAAACCGCCCCTACCCCACCACCATATTCCCTAGAAAACTTGCACTCGTACTAAGGGGTATGTGTACCAGTCAGTAGCATTTTGACTAAACATCCCCCCGTTATGGACGCCCCTGTGGTCCAATGATAGTTGGAATTCAATGCAAGTGTGGGCCTTGGTCCAATGGACGCCCCTGGGGTCCAATGATAGTTGGAATTCAATGTAAGTGTGGGCCTTGGTGTCGCGTGCAGGAAATATTTCCCTTATAACATTCTGTATGCCGTATGTCCGTCTTCATTAGGACGTTAAACCCTACTCAACAGTTCTCCTCTATACTCAACAAGCGCATGGTATCGGTTCAATTACAAAATCCTGCATTGTGTTAAATACTACATTACGGAAGAGATTAAGAGCTGCAAGTTCTAACTATAATAGTTAAACACTAGATAGTATAAAAGGCATTTACTGAAAATTTCAATCAAATTGCTCCTCATGGAAGCGAATTACGTGGGTAAGACGCTGGCTGACTTACAGTCGTACGTGCCGACAATATATCTCAATGTATCCTTTATAATCAGATAATGAATATTATGCAGTTTGTTTGTAACTTGTTTCAGATTACACGAACATGATATGACTAATCTTTAAACATTCAATGAATTGTTCATAGACCCATCTTTTTATCATAAGAATTAGAACATTATATAGGTACATAATGTATGAATGTGAAATATTATAATAGGGTGAATTACGGCCCAATAGTAAATGTTTAATACGTCGTGCTAATCCGCACAGTATTACTTAATTTTGAAGACCATATTTTAATGGATCTTAATCTACCTTAATTACCCCCATTTATATACATTTATATTGTCTTATATATCTCATTAATCCAATGTCTCCAGTATACTTTGTTTTACACTTGAAATCTATCTCATTAATTGTAATTAATGTCTACGGGCTAAAGCGTTTTAGTTGCCACGGTATATTGTTTGTATAGACGATAGATTTATGGGATTAATGCCCTAGGCAATGCATGAAGATATATAGACAGAATTAGGGGAGACCTGGGCCCGATTCCTAGAAAATTCTTAAGCACGTTCTTGTGCTTAGATTTTAAGTAGACTTTGCAATTAAGTAAACTTACCTTATTTTGTGGTCCCAGAAAATTCTTAAGAACGTTCTTGTGCTTAGATTTTAAGTAGACTTCAGTGTAAGCACAAGCACTTTATTATGATGTGTTCCAAGAAAAAACTTAAGCACAACTTCGTTCTTACAATTGTCAATCTAAGCACAAGTCCCGAGCAAGGTATAGGGCTTGCTTACCAACCTTAAGCCTGTTTCTGCTTCAAACAATATATGGCTGACCATATAGTTAGTCATTCGACGGCATTTACTACCTCTTTTGATACCTAAGAGACATTTGAAAGACGGAAAATCCTTAAGAAATATATTCTCGACAAGAATGATATAGAATATTTCGCTTCTACACTATTTTTTTTATTTATTTACAAATTGGTAAACAACACAAACGCAGGCAACTTGAAAGGAGCTAAATCGCTAACATTTGGGACCAAGAAGTTGACACAAGTGGGTCGCAACGCATATAATACTCTGATATGAATGTATATAAACTGATTTACATTCAATGGTTTCCGTCTTTACTCTAATTTCAAATCAGTTATGTGCGGCGAAATTTGCCAACAGTGTCAATCGAATGCAAATTTCTAGCGTCTAGTTATTCCAGTCTACATGCGCCGTTTGATTTGGTGCAATGTTTCTAGCCGTGTTCCCCCGATTCTCTCGCTAGAACTGGGCTGAAACGCATTATGGTACACGATTCGTGTACCAATGGTAAAATGTTTATCTTGTCTTAAATATTGGATATCAGAAGCCCATCTTTTCCCGATAAGATCACATCAGCAATTTTGATTTAAACTGACAAATAATTCGTGTTTTCAATGTCGAAGATGCTGGATGACATTGAATTAGAGACTTGGCTATTTTAAAATCAGGCGCTGTCTCAGTCATTCCGTCTGTTTGGATGTGCTTGCGGGTTTTTTTTGGTGGGGGGGGGGGGCGCTAGCTTATAGGCCTATAGGGGCCATGTCAAAGGGATCACGTGGTTAAGTGGGTAAGACGCCAGCCAGGGCCAATTCCTAGAAAATTCTTAAAATTAAGCACAAAGTTATGCTTCACTTTTGCTTACATAAGAAACTTTATAAAATACCGTCTCTAGAAAATTCTCAAGACCGTCCTACGAAAGAGTACGATGCTCTCTAACGTCAAAAAAAAAAAAAAAATTTGGGTATGCAAATTACACCGTAATTGTAAATTCGTCTGCATCACCGAGTTTCTATATATAGCTCTATGGTCTGCATGGAGTTATTAATAGACCAATGACATAAACCTCCCGGAAAATAGTCGATTTAGATGTATTTTATTATTTAACAAATGAAATGAAATGAAATTTAACGTCCTACTATTTTGCTCCTACTCTGGGGTAATGAAGACGTACATACGTCATACAGTGTGGTATGAGGGAAATTTCGCCCTGCAGCGGCACTACTCTATCGAATTCCAACTGCCAAGGAATCTTTTACGTGTACGCCAGTTTGTACACAAGACCTCGTTTTTCCGTCCCATCCGAATGACAAGACAACTGTCCTCCGTCCTGCATCACTGACAAGGAGAAACCACGTCGGAAAATTTGGATGAACCTTCTCGGCCAATGCAGGGATCGAACACCCGACCTCCAGGCTAGCGAACCAGCGTCTTACCCACTTAGTCAAGTGATCCCCTGATAACTTTGACTTGTCTCCCATAGGCCTACACATATAAAATATACCACAGACTAAACAAAAGAAAACAACCCAAAACGCAAGTACATGCAAACAAACCGAATAATTGTGAGAGCGACTGATCTTTGAGTAGCCCGCGTGTGTGTTGTTTACCAATTTGGAAATAAATGAATTGTGTTTAGGGTAGAAGCGAAATTTCCTATTGCATTCTTCTCGAGAATATGTTTCTAAAGGATTTTCTGTCTTTCAATTGACTCTTAGGTACCAAAAGATGTAGCAAATATCGTCGAATAAATCCACGGTCAGCCATATTGTTTGAAGCAGAAACGGTCTTAAAGGTTGGTAAGCAAGCCCTATACCTTGCTTGGGATTTGTGCTTAGATTGACAATTTTAAGAACGAAGTTGTGCTAATGTTTTTTCTTGGAACACATAATAACGTGCTTGTGCTTACACTGAAGTCTACTTAAAAATCTAAGCACAAGAACGTTCTTAATAATTTTCTGTTAACACGAAATAAGATAAGTTTACTTATTTGCAAAGTCTACTTAAAATCTACATGTAAGCGCAAGAACGTGTTAAAGAATTTTTTATGAATCGGGCCGAGGGAAGGTGTTCCATCCCTGCATTGGTCGAGAAGGTTCACCCCCTTGTCAGTGATGCAGACGAAAAAATAAGGTCCCGTGTAAAAATTGGCGTGCATGTCAAAGATCCCCTGGCCGTTGTAATTCGATATAAGAGTAGGGCCTAAGCCGTAGCGCCGCTGCCCCGGCAAACTTTCCCTCATAGCACACTTTATGGCGTATGCCCGTCTTCATTAGCCCAGCTTAGGAGCAAAACAGTAGGAAGTTAAAACCTATTTCATTTCATGTCATTTGTCAAATACTTCTAAATCGACTATTTGAAGTTAATGTCATTGATCTATTTATAACTCTATATGCAGACGAATTTACGGTGTAATTTGCATACCAAATTTGTTTTTGTGACGCTAAAGAGCATCTTAGTCTAAATTTACCAGTCACACTGTGCTTAGACTCGTACTTGGCTTGATCTTACGTGAGAACGGTCTTGAGAAGTTTCTGTAGAGACGGTATTTCATAAAGTTACTTACGTAAGCAAAAGTGAAGCATAACTTTGTGCTTACTTTTAAGAATTTTCTAGGAACCGGGCCCTGGGTCCGTATTCAAAGGTTTTCTAAAAGTTAAGTAAAAATACTTAATTATTCCACTTAACCAAGTGTCTTACCTTCAATCAGTATTCAAAGGTTGTATTTTACGCATACTTGGCTATGTGAAAACTTAACTGCACACTTAAATTATGGAATACTCACATTCGCCAAAAAGCATGAATTTTTTTTATTTATGGAATACCTTCCACTGCCAAAAATCACGATTATACTGTTATGCCCCCTTAAGAGCATCGCTGTATTCTATTAAATTCTTAGTTTACATCACCAGGAAAGTGTTTGTCGAAATATTATATTGTAACCCATGAAAATAGTAAGATTTTAATTTAAGATAAATTATGATAACAGCTGTTTTCATAGACTTTTTTTTTAAAAAAAATAAAATCCATTCAAATAGATTACAATAAATAGTGGTAGTATAATGATGGATATTGTAAGCTTTAAGTTTTTAACAATATTATGCGAATAGAAAACAACATATTATTAGCAATACACAATGGCCCTCGCCTTCTAAGTTAGACTGGACAAATTATACAGTGTTGTTTGTTAATCTATCATTTGAGAAATTCATAGATATTGTGTAAGTACCTACACTATAGATTTTGTCAGGTCTAGCATTGACGGTACATTGTGTGTACGAAATATTCATGCTTCATTATATTTACCAAAATAAATACTACCGATTATGTATAGATGGGAATGAGTTGTAAAAATTAGATCATGCCTTGCTTCTAGCGTTAGTATAAATAATTTCTGAAATCTATAAAGCCAAGTCTCCACAAATGAATTTAACTATATTTTATGACAGCCATGGAAACATACAAACATAACATGATAAATGATCGGGAAAAGATATCCTTAACTAAATCTGTGGTAATAACCTTATACTCTATTATGGCACTACAACATCAAAGTTGACGACGAAAAAAAATTGGAGGTCAGCTACGCTCGGCGACATTGTCTTTGTTTTAATCTAAATTCCCTCTCTTTTAAAATCGCCATTACGGGACTGCTTCTACGGCATTAAAATAAGTCATTATAATCTCACCTAACTTTAAGGTACCTCCCGTAGTCACTTAAAGTTAAGTGGATATTTCTCACTTATACTGGCCTTTGAATACCACTTGAAGACTAACACTTAAAAGTTAAGGCAGCTTAACTTTAAGGGAAAATTTGATACTTAACAGTGCCTTTGAATAACACTTGCCCTTAACTTACAGGAAGTTACGTGTATTTAATTGTAACATGTTTAGGGGTGAATCTTGCGTTTTGATTGGTCGATTAGACACTGTCGATTGGACAATAACACCCCTCTGTTTTAGCAAGGCGAATAACTGCGTATAAATATTACAGTGTACTTTTTTTTCATTTTGTCCTCAGCCATCTTCCTCAACACAAATTTTTATTGGTAAATATCTTCATGAAATTCTGCTCAAATGACCATCACACTATTTTCAAACTTCATCTTTTATACAAACACATCTCTGAAATACATAAAACAGAAGAAAATCAGTCATGAATTAATGAAAACCGTTTTCAGGCAACATAAATTATTCGTAACTAAGCACTGTGGACAATTTTGTTTTTGTTTTTTGCACTCAGCAGTGTTTACTTTAAAGTGGAAATTTTAAATCAAAGTTTGCTCAAATTCTGAATAACATGATCCGTCTGACAATCAGTCATTAGTCAAAAGAAAGTGTTTGGAAATATAGTAACTAGGGAAGGTGAAATAACAGCTGAGGATGGGCCTAGAATAACGGGGAAATTATGCCAAAATTGACAATGATTGACAACACGTCAAAACGATATACATAGCAACCACGTGAATCCTAGGCATTGCATAGTTTTATAGGGTATTGTTGTTAATCTGCCCAGTCTCCCTTATGCTCAAAATGGACTGGGCTGTATTTATGACATCAGAGTGCATGTGCATGTGTTGTTATAGGGTATAAAAAGACTAACTCATGTGCATTCACCCTTCTGATCATTGGCTGTCAACATCCTGTTTTGATGTGAATTTAAATGGTTTTACCCAGCTGTGTTGGGCCAGAATTGATGTTGTGATTTAGCATAGAAGACATAAGACATAAGAAGTTTACTTAGTTTGATTAGACAAGTGGTTGATAAGTACCCTTATATATTTAGCAGACTAGCTAGCTTTCTTGGGCTGTACCTGAGATCACCCCTTGACCCATATCTGCCTTCACTGGCCATCATAGGCTGAGGGTGGGTGCATCCCAGTCACAGGTATATACCCATTTTTACAACAATGGCGCTGCAGCTTTTGAACTTTCGCTGGTAGGGTGTTGTGTGGAATTTGTTAAATTCCTTGTTGCCCTCTGCTAAGTGGAGAATTCACTTTATCTGCCCTTTTCAGTTAGTGGTTATTGATATTCAGTTTCAAATAATTGATCAAGGTAATTGTGATTTGCATTGCAAAGGGAATGACAGGTACATGAGATAATTTGTTTTCTAAGGACAAAAGAAAACACACTGACTGCCATTGCCTTGGCAACGCATGCTTTGTGATTACAGTGGTTATTATGTATACACGTGTAGTAATAGCCCTGTTGACAAACAAACTATTAAAATCCCAATAGCCTAATTCACCTTGTAGGGTTGATTGATAAATTTTTGTTCAAAATAGACTGTTATTCTATCAGTATAGCAGAAAAATGGGATTATAATTTGCCCATTAAACCTGAACCATTTGACTATAGAGAGGCCTTCTTGGAGGAGATCGATGTGTTCTTAAAAGATCCTCTGTCACAGATGCAACCCCCCTTATACCTGAGTCAGGATGTTCTAAGTAAGGAATCACACCCTTACCCCTATACATTTGAAAGGGAGAGGAGGTTTGTTAGACATGACCCTCACTGTCAAACAAGGGAAGATTGCTTTGATCCTTCAATTATACCCTGTTCATTAGCTTATAATGGGAAATCAGATGGAAGTTGGGATACTTTCAGTGATAAGTTTGTTAGGTTTGCTTTATCCCAACCATGGGGGTCAAATAGCTCTCGTTGTAAGGATTACTTATGTTAGGGTGCCCACGTGCCAACTGAAAAGTTGTTCTTGACACGTTGATCCTGCACGTTTTAGTTCAATGACTTACTACTGTTTTCCAACAGTCTCGCACACTCGTTGAGGCTATAAATAGCAACAGCATGCGGAAATGTTCAAAACACCAAACACTACTACAGCATTAAAAAATCTATTGTTGACGATTCTGAATAGCAATAATATTTAACTTTTTGGTTATTACGGCATCTTTAGAAATTACGCTCGTTTTATTTTTTAAATTGCCTTATAATTAGCTGTACCATTAGAAGCTGCATATTTTGGTTAAGTACAAATAATATCTCTGACTCAACGTCCGTATGGAAGAATAATGATCAAAGCAGTAGTTTCATTTTACTTTTACAAGGTTCTTAAAAATATTGTTGAGACGCCTGATGTTGGTGCTTCTAAATTCAATTTCTTGTTCCATGTTTCGTAAAAAAAAAGTAGTCTTGATTATCCCGACCCGCCAATTAGACGTAGAATGATCGGTAGACTAGTTAAGCGAGACTAATTTCAAAACAAGGGCACGTAACCTATCTTTTACTCAAAAGTGTCTGGATGTTATGGACGCCACTCCAAACCATTTTTCAGTATTATTTATGTATGGTTTAATGATCATAGCTTATGAAGTACAGCATGGTCGTTTTTTTAGTGACTATAAATGTGTGAAACAGATTTAAGGCTTTCTAAATATATTAGTATTGAGGTGTAATTGTCGAGATATTTGGAGATATTCATTTAGGGTGGGGCACCCTACTTATGTTATTGTTTGACGGATAAGGCGGCTGAATATTTCACCAATATAACACGACGATTTCCGCATATGAATTTTAAGCTAACTTTTGAAATGATGAAAAAACGCTACGGAGGTCAAACAGTTCCTGAGGTAGCTCAAGTTGAGTTTCAGACTGTAACCCAAGGTGTTCATGAGTCGTTAAGTGATTGGAGTGATCGTGTGCAACAGTTAGCATTGCGAGCTTACTCCGGCTTATCGAACGATTTTATAGCTAGGCAATCGGTTTTGAAATTAGTTTCAGGATGCAGTGATCCAGAAGCTGGTCGGTATGTAGGAAATTGGAGATTAATTGACATCGAGGAAACAGGTGAAAGGTTACAGTGGTTCACTCATGTCAATAAGGTGATTCCATCAAAATCTTATTCCGACGTGAATATGGGTAATTGTTATCCCGGGGGAGATAGAGAAATAGGATTTCTTAATTCACCTGAGAAAGGAAGTTTTTCCCGGACTGATAGACATGATGACCATGACTCCGCTAGGTTTATGTCTCGACAATCTCGATCCTCTATCCCTAGGAGCTTGTATAAAGACTCACGATCCCCTCGGGTTAGTAGAACTTATTATTGTCCTGAGTCAAGATCACCCAGCCCCTCTCAAGTAGGTTGTAGGGAGTTGCCTCAAGCAGATATGCAAACGGCAGTGGAGTATAGTCCCGTATATCCCCATGTACGTCCTTCGCCTATGCGTAATCAAGTTAAACATCCCAGTTTAAATGTTAGGGCAATTCCTTATAAACCTAAAGAGAAGTGGGAAATAGGTCAGATGAAAACGGAAACATCACAACTTAAAGATATGATGGCCACTTTAATTTTAACTTTGAATAGGAGAAGGTCCTCCCCTTTCACCTAATAGGACAAGTGTAACATGTTTCGAATGCGGACAGATAGGCCATTATATCAATGATTGCCCTTTGCGACCTCCCAATTCGCAGATAACTCCTTCCGTAATGAAACAGCGCAGGATTAAAGAAGAAAGTGAAACTTTAAACTATCAAGGGACGAGGCAGTAGGCCTTTCCTCGATCCCTGTTGAACAAGGCCCAAACCTGAAACAAACACCCCTACTCAAACCTGTAGATAAATGTCATGTTGACATTGCCCCTATATCCAAGGTTGGGGGGAGTGTTTGTGTTTCTAAGCCTGATGATGAAATTTCTGTTGCTAGATTACCTTCTGCTATTGCATATAGAGTCCCCCTAACAATAGAAAATTTAGTTACTAATTGACACTGGTTCGGATTGTACTATAATATCGCCTAAGGTTTATGATCAGCTTGAAATTAAGCCACCCAAAATTAGGGATATTACAATACATGCTGCAGCTGAGGATATGACATTTCCTGGATTTCTAATTGGCCCCGTTACTCTACGAATAGGGTCTTTTACGTTCACGGATAATGTGTATGTAGCCCCAATAGCTGACACAGCTTTACTTGGTTTAAATTTTCTTAGAAAGTGGAAAGTTATTATTGATTTTTTACATGAGTGTTTAATAGTAGGTGATGAGAGTATTCCCCTAGTAACAGGATTAAGGCCTACGTGTAATACTGATAGTACCCCATATACTGCCCAAGTTATGGTCCCTACTAAAACTATTATTACAGCTAGGTCAGTCACTCGTCTACCTTGTAAAATGGATAGGACATTAAAAGAATATATGATAGAGCCTATAGAAAGTGAACAGTTACTTATTGGTCGTACTCTTCATTCAAATACTGCTTATCCCACGGTATGTTTGATTAATGCGTCTGATAAGGATATTGTTTTGAAGTCTAATGACATAATTGGACAAGCCTATGAGGTCGGAACGGAATCAATACTTCCTATTCCCTTAGGAGATTCTTCCCCGGGGTCCCCCAACCCTTACCGCGTAGGTCCCTCCACTGTTGACAATGGGGTACTAAATGAAGATGGTAGTCCAAGGGTACCTGAACATTTAGTTGCCTTATATGAACGATCAATTAAGCATTTGTCAAGCGGCCAAGCAAGGCAAATAGCAGAATTATTGAGCGGCGTGAAGCTAGCTTGTTGTTCGTTGTTCGGTATTCGAGAATACCGAACAACAAACTGGCTCGTTGTTCGGTATTCACCAGATATGGAATTAGTAATCTAATAAAGTAACTTTTGTTCGTTATTCGCCAATGTGAAACTGCTCTTTCTTCGGATAGAAAGAGAAATTGTTAGAATCTATTTCCCAGAAGTTTGAAGTTTTATTGTCTATTTAAGCTCCGCGTGTTCCCTACAAAAGTACCTTTATTATATTACTAATTCCATGTACGGTGAATACCGAACAACAAACAGCGGCGTGAAGCTAGCTTGTTGTTCGTTGTTCGGTATTCGCGAATACCGAACAACGAGCCAGTTTGTTGTTCGGTATTCGCGAATACCGAACAACGAGCTGGTTTGTTGTTCGGTATTCACCGTATATGGAATAAGTAATATAATAAAGGTACTTTTGTAGGGAACACGCCACAGGCGGGTTTTAATGAGCTTAAATAGACAATAAAACTTCAGGCTTCTGGGAAATAGATTTTAACAACTCCTCTTTCTATCCGAAGAAAGAGCTGTTACATATTGGCGAATACCGAACAACGAGCCAGTTTGTTGTTCGGTATTCGCGAATACCGAACAACGAGCTGGTTTGTTGTTCGGTATTCACCGTATATGGAATAAGTAATATAATAAACGTACTTTTGTAGGGAACACGCCATAGGCGGGTTTTAATGAGCTTAAATAGACAATAAAACTTAAAACTTCTGGGAAATACATTTTAACAACTTCCCTACAAAAGTACCTTTATTATATTACTTATTCCATATACGGTGAATACCGAACAACAAACCAGCTCGTTGTTCGGTATTCGCGAATACCGAACAACAAACTGGCTCGTTGTTCGTTATTCGCCAATATGTAACAGCTCTTTCTTTGGATATAAAGAGAAGTTGTTAGAATCTATTTCCCAGAAGTTTGAAGTTTTATTGTCTATTTAAGCTCATAGAAATCCGCCTGTGGCGTGTTCCCTACAAAAGTACCTTTATTATATTACTAATTCCATATACGGTGAATACCGAACAACAAACCAGCTCGTTGTTCGTGTATTCGGGGTTTTATGAGCTTAAATGGACAATAAAACTTCAAACTTCTGGGATATAAAGAGAAGTTGTTAGAATCTATTTCCCAGAAGTTTGAAGTTTTATTGTCTATTTAAGCTCATAGAAATCCGCCTGTGGCGTGTTCCCTACAAAAGTACCTTTATTATATTACTAATTCCATATACGGTGAATACCGAACAACAAACCAGCTCGTTGTTCGTTATTCGCGAATACCGAACAACAAACTGGCTCGTTGTTCGTTATTCGCCAATGTGTAACAGCTCTTTCTTCGGATAGAAAGAGAAGTTGTTAGATTCTATTTCCCAGAAGTTTGAAGTTTTATCGTCTATTTAAGCTCATAAAAACCCGTCTGTGGCGTGTTCCTTACAAAAGTACCTTTATTATATTAATAATTCCATATACGGTGAATACCGAACAACAAACCAGTTCGTTGTTCGGTATTCGTGAATACGGAACAACAAACCAGCTCGTTGTTCGTTATTCGCGAATACCGAACAACAAACTGGCTCGTTGTTCGTTATTCGCCAATATGTAACAGATCTTTCTTCGGATAGAAAGAGAAGTTGTTAAAATGTATTTCCCAGAAGTTTTAAGTTTTATTGTCTATTTAAGCTCATTAAAACCCGCCTGTAGCGTGTTCCCTACAAAAGTACCTTTATTATATTACTTATTCCATATACGGTGAATACCGAACAACAAACCAGCTCGTTGTTCGGTATTCGTGAATACCGAACAACAAACTGGCTCGTTATTCGGTATTCGCCAATATGTAACAGCTCTTTCTTCGGATAGAAAGAGAAGTTGTTAAAATCTATTTCCCAAAAGCCTGAAGTTTTATTGTCTATTTAAGCTCATTAAAACCCGCCTGTGGCGTGTTCCCTACAAAAGTACCTTTATTATATTACTTATTCCATATACGGTGAATACCGAACAACAAACTGGCTCGTTGTTCGTTATTCGCCAATATGTAACAGCTCTTTCTTCGGATAGAAAGAGAAGTTGTTAGAATCTATTTCCCAGAAGTTTGAAGTTTTATTGTCTATTTAAGCTCATAGAAACCCGCCTGTGGCGTGTTCCCTACAAAAGTACCTTTATTATATTACTAATTCCATATACGGTGAATACCGAACAACAAACCAGCTCGTTGTTCGTTATTCGCCAATACCGAACAACAAACTGGCTCGTTGTTCGTTATTCGCCAATGTGTAACAGCTCTTTCTTCGGATAGAAAGAGAAGTTGTTAGAATCTATTTCCCAGAAGTTTGAAGTTTTATCGTCTATTTAAGCTCATAAAAACCCGCCTGTGGCGTGTTCCTTACAAAAGTACCTTTATTATATTAATAATTCCATATACGGTGAATACCGAACAACAAACCAGCTCGCTGTTCGTTATTCGCGAATACCGAACAACAAACTGGCTCGCTGTTCGTTATTCGCCAATATGTAACAGATCTTTCTTCGGATAGAAAGAGAAGTTGTTAAAATGTATTTCCCAGAAGTTTTAAGTTTTATTGTCTATTTAAGCTCATTAAAACCCGCCTGTAGCGTGTTCCCTACAAAAGTACCTTTATTATATTACTTATTCCATATACGGTGAATACCGAACAACAAACCAGCTCGTTGTTCGGTATTCGCGAATACCGAACAACAAACTGGCTCGTTGTTCGGTATTCGCCAATATGTAACAGCTCTTTCTTCGGATAGAAAGAGAAGTTGTTAAAATCTATTTCCCAGAAGCCTGAAGTTTTATTGTCTATTTAAGCTCATTAAAACCCGCCTGTGGCGTGTTCCCTACAAAAGTACCTTTATTATATTACTTATTCCATATACGGTGAATACCGAACAACAAACCAGCTCGTTGTTCGGTATTCGCGAATACCGAACAACAAACTGGCTCGTTGTTCGTTATTCGCCAATATGTAACAGCTCTTTCTTTGGATAGAAAGAGAAGTTGTTAGAATCTATTTCCCAGAAGTTTGAAGTTTTATTGTCTATTTAAGCTCATAGAAACCCGCCTGTGGCGTGTTCCCTACACAAGTACCTTTATTATATTACTAATTCCATATACGGTGAATACCGAACAACAAACCAGCTCGTTGTTCGGTATTCGCGAATACCGAACAACAAACTGGCTCGTTGTTCGGTATTCGCGAATACCGAACAACAAACTGGCTCGTTGTTCGTTATTCGCCAATATGTAACAGCTCTTTCTTTGGATAGAAAGAGAAGTTGTTAGAATCTATTTCCCAGAAGTTTGAAGTTTTATTGTATATTTAAGCTCATAGAAACCCGCCTGTGGCGTGTTCCCTACAAAAGTACCTTTATTATATTACTAATTCCATATACGGTGAATACCGAACAACAAACCAGCTCGTTGTTCGTTATTCGCCAATACCGAACAACAAACTGGCTCGTTGTTCGTTATTCGCCAATGTGTAACAGCTCTTTCTTCGGATAGAAAGAGAAGTTGTTAGAATCTATTTCCCAGAAGTTTGAAGTTTTATCGTCTATTTAAGCTCATAAAAACCCGCCTGTGGCGTGTTCCTTACAAAAGTACCTTTATTATATTAATAATTCCATATACGGTGAATACCGAACAACAAACCAGCTCGCTGTTCGTTATTCGCGAATACCGAACAACAAACTGGCTCGCTGTTCGTTATTCGCCAATATGTAACAGATCTTTCTTCGGATAGAAAGAGAAGTTGTTAAAATGTATTTCCCAGAAGTTTTAAGTTTTATTGTCTATTTAAGCTCATTAAAACCCGCCTGTAGCGTGTTCCCTACAAAAGTACCTTTATTATATTACTTATTCCATATACGGTGAATACCGAACAACAAACCAGCTCGTTGTTCGGTATTCGCGAATACCGAACAACAAACTGGCTCGTTGTTCGGTATTCGCCAATATGTAACAGCTCTTTCTTCGGATAGAAAGAGAAGTTGTTAAAATCTATTTCCCAGAAGCCTGAAGTTTTATTGTCTATTTAAGCTCATTAAAACCCGCCTGTGGCGTGTTCCCTACAAAAGTACCTTTATTATATTACTTATTCCATATACGGTGAATACCGAACAACAAACCAGCTCGTTGTTCGGTATTCGCGAATACCGAACAACAAACTGGCTCGTTGTTCGTTATTCGCCAATATGTAACAGCTCTTTCTTTGGATAGAAAGAGAAGTTGTTAGAATCTATTTCCCAGAAGTTTGAAGTATTATTGTCTATTTAAGCTCATAGAAACCCGCCTGTGGCGTGTTCCCTACACAAGTACCTTTATTATATTACTAATTCCATATACGGTGAATACCGAACAACAAACCAGCTCGTTGTTCGGTATTCGCGAATACCGAACAACAAACTGGCTCGTTGTTCGGTATTCGCGAATACCGAACAACAAACTGGCTCGTTGTTCGTTATTCGCCAATATGTAACAGCTCTTTCTTTGGATAGAAAGAGAAGTTGTTAGAATCTATTTCCCAGAAGTTTGAAGTTTTATTGTCTATTTAAGCTCATAGAAACCCGCCTGTGGCGTGTTCCCTACAAAAGTACCTTTATTATATTACTAATTCCATATACGGTGAATACCGAACAACAAACCAGCTCGTTGTTCGTTATTCGCCAATACCGAACAACAAACTGGCTCGTTGTTCGTTATTCGCCAATGTGTAACAGCTCTTTCTTCGGATAGAAAGAGAAGTTGTTAGAATCTATTTCCCAGAAGTTTGAAGTTTTATCGTCTATTTAAGCTCATAAAAACCCGCCTGTGGCGTGTTCCTTACAAAAGTACCTTTATTATATTAATAATTCCATATACGGTGAATACCGAACAACGAACCAGCTCGTTGTTCGGTATTCGTGAATACAGAACAACAAACCAGCTCGTTGTTCGTTATTCGCGAATACCGAACAACAAACTGGCTCGCTGTTTGTTATTCGCCAATATGTAACAGATCTTTCTTCGGATAGAAAGAGAAGTTGTTAAAATGTATTTCCCAGAAGTTTTAAGTTTTATTGTCTATTTAAGCTCATTAAAACCCGCCTGTAGCGTGGTTCCTACAAACGTACCTTTATTATATTACTTATTCCATATACGGTGAATACCGAACAACAAACCAGCTCGTTGTTCGGTATTCGCGAATACCGAACAACAAACTGGCTCGTTGTTCGGTATTCGCCAATATGTAACAGCTCTTTCTTTGGATAGAAAGAGAAGTTGTTAAAATCTATTTCCCAGAAGCCTGAAGTTTTATTGTCTATTTAAGTTCATTAAAACCCGCCTGTGGCGTGTTCCCTACAAAAGTACCTTTATTATATTACTTATTCCATATACGGTGAATACCGAACAACAAACCAGCTCGTTGTTCGGTATTCGCGAATACCGAACAACAAACTGACTCGTTGTTTGTTATTCGCCAATATGTAACAGCTCTTTCTTTGGGTAGAAAGAGAAGTTGTTAGAATCTATTTCCCAGAAGTTTGAAGTTTTATTGTCTATTTAAGCTCATAGAAACCCGCCTGTGGCGTGTTCCCTACAAAGGTACCTTTATTATATTACTAATTCCATATACGGTGAATACCGAACAACAAACCAGCTCGTTGTTCGGTATTCGTGAATACCGAACAACAAACCAGCTCGTTGTTCGTTATTCGCGAATACCGAACAACAAACTGGCTCGTTGTTCGTTATTCGCCAATATGTAACAGCTCTTTCTTCGGATAGAAAGAGAAGTTGTTAGAATCTATTTCCCAGAAGTTTGAAGTTTAATTGTCTATTTAAGCTCATAAAAACCCGCCTGTGGCATGTTCCCTACAAAAGTACCTTTATTATATTACTAATTCCATATACGGTGAATACCGAACAACAAACCAGCTCGTTGTTCGTTATTCGCCAATACCGAACAACAAACTGGCTCGTTGTTCGTTATTCGCCAATATGTAACAGCCCTTTCTTCGGATAGAAAGAGAAGTTGTTAAAATGTATTTCCCAGAAGTTTGAAGTTTTATCGTCTATTTAAGCTCATAAAAACCCGCCTGTGGCTTGTTCCTTACAAAAGTACCTTTATTATATTAATAATTCCATATACGGTGAATACCGAACAACAAACCAGCTCGTTGTTCGGTATTCGCGAATACCGAACAACAAACTGGCTCGTTGTTCGGTATTCGCCAATATGTAACAGCTCTTTCTTCGGATAGAAAGAGAAGTTGTTAAAATCTATTTCCCAGAAGCCTGAAGTTTTATTGTCTATTTAAGCTCATTAAAACCCGCCTGTGGCGTGTTCCCTACAAAAGTACCTTTATTATATTACTTATTCCATATACCGTGAATACCGAACAACAAATCAGCTCGTTGTTCGTTATTCGCGAATACCGAACAACAAACTGGCTCGTTGTTCGTTATTCACCAATATGTAACAGCTCTTTCTTCGGATAGAAAGAGAAGTTGTTAGAATCTATTTCCCAGAAGTCAGGAGAAAGAAAGTTGTGAGAATCTGTTTCTAAGAATTTTGAAGCTTTATAATCCAGTTAGGCTTATAAAAACCCGCCTGCTGCGTGTTCCCTGCAAAAAATCTTTTATTACATTACTAATTCCAAATCTAGTGAATACCGAACAACAAACCAGCTCGTTGTTCGTTATTCGCGAATACCGAACAACAAACCAGCTCGTTGTTCGTTATTCGCGAATACCGAACAACAAACTGGCTCGTTGTTCGTTATTCGCGAATACCGAACAACGAACAACGGGCTAACTTCACGTCGCCAACTTTTGAACAATAATTGAAATGCTTCACTTTTTATCTGTATATTGTAACTTAACTATTCCTTTGTATTATTGTGTTTATTTGTATATACATGTATGTTTTTGTTTTGTTTTTTTCTTATTTTATAACATATCTACATTGTAAAGCGCCACAGAGCAGTCAGACTGACTGAATGTTCAGCGCTATAGAAAACGATTATTATTATTAACTATTTTAAAAAATTGGACAAAAGCAACCAATTGATTTGAAAAGTCTAACGTAAACCTTTTCAAATGTGACTTGGATTTTAAAATATTTTCGAACCCTCTGGACAAGTAAAATAGGTTGTAATGGATAATTTACACAACCGGTAAGACACTAAAACATCTAGTACTTAGAATAAGGGTATTATTTATTTTTCTCGAGCTACCAAGCCAGCAAGAGTGTTATTGCCCCGATAAGGCTGCCCACTGTGGTTATCTTTATTTCTAGACATCTAGCTATGCAGTCATGTGGTTTAACGTCCACTCAACACGAACTAGGTCAATTAGGGACTAACATATGGTTCAATTTTATTTTAATAATTCGTTTGTGTGTAGTGATAGTTTGCAGTGGGAGGAAACCAGAAGAGTGCCCAATGAAAACCTTTATGATTAAAAGCGGAAGCATTAGATCCCCACCCCACCTCAGAGAAAACACTGTATCCATTCTACCATCCCAATGTAACCAATACCATAAGAATATTTTTATAGACAGCAATTTGCCATGACTAACCCGCCACTTCAATAAACATTGATTTGATCTAAGGTCACGAGAGCTAAACAGGACTAACGCTAACACTTACCCTAACACCAACCTAGACCTAGTCCTTACCTTATTTACATCTCGCGACCTTCATGAAATCTGCAGTTGGCATTAATATTTAGACCTGCCATGGGTTCCGTATACCTATCATCATAGCCGGTGCTTAAGATGAAGTTCTTTGTAGATTAAGGCGTCTTTATTCTGGTTGTGGACTCCCATCACAACATTTTTGGTTGTTGGTTGCTGTGACAACAAACTATTGTATGAAACGGATGTTATTCACTAGGTTACGAAAGAAACAAAGAGCTTTTTATTAACAATATTGTATTCAGGTTGTCTGAGCGGGATTGGGGAACAGGATTAGCCCATGTAAAACTCCTCTCCCTAGAGCTGGGTGGTATATTTTAAATATTTCAAAATTTTAATTTAATGTCCACAAATACACCAACCATTTACAGGACATTACACAACTATATGGAATAGTCTACAAGTTAATCGATGAGGATTCTCCCGTTTTTATCAAGCAATGAATAAACTCTAGTTATAATAAATAATAGCAAATCATCAATATTTCTTGTCAATTTGAATCTACCGTCCAAACATAATTTGATTCGTAGTACATGTAGTCATATCTACTAATAGTAAGTGCAGGAGGACAACACTACAGATAAAACTGGTTGAACTAAAATATTTTAAAGTGGAGTATAAATATATGTACTTGTATTAGACTAACAGTAGAGATATATCCTTGTATTAGACTAACAATAGAGATATATCCACGTATTATGATGACACTCATCTATCGTAAAATGTTCTGTAATATAAATGTCACCATCTATCCTACTAGCATCGTTCTATGTTGTTTATTTTTACAGTAACCTGTATATTAAATGTTTTATTGTTGGGTGATATCGTAGACAAGCACAAGGTAGGTGTTTTTATACCTACCTTTATATTAGTCCTTTTGCAAAGAGTGGGGAGATAAGGGGTGGATCTCTCCTGTACAGCAAGACATGTGATCTTGAACAATTATTGTGTGAGTATCGAATGATAACCGGCATCAAAAAAATGACCCATATGCATAAGATAATCTAATCTAGTAACAAGTTTCAGGTGGGCTATCAAATAGAATTCGGGGGGTTGGGATGGCCTAGTGGTCTAGAGTGCCGCGCTTCGACCTCTAGCTGGCCGGTCACCTCTGGCTTGCGGCTGTGGTTTCGAGCCCTGGTGTGAGCGTATGTAGCATGGAGATAGGGGCGCCTTCTCAACCTCGTGGGTTTCCTTCGGGCACTCCGGTTTCCTCCCACTGCTAAAGACCCCTACGCGCAAGCGAATTATTGAAATAAAATTAAACCATATGTTAGTCCCGAAATGACCTAGTTTGTGTTGAGTGGACGTTAAACCCCATCTCTCTCTCTCTCTCTCTCTCTCAAATAGAATTCAGAGTTCATATTGATATAAGTATGATATCTGTTTATGTGATACGTCATACAGGTGGTCATATCTACTAAATATATAACACGTTAAAACACCTGTATGTAGTTTTAGTCAGGTAAGATATATGATACAATAAGATCAAAGTCAACAAAATAAATATAGGCCACCAGTTTTAGACTAAATATAATAGATGAAATTTTAGTAGAATATTTGATACAATAAGATCAAAGTCAACAAAATAAATATAGGCCACCACCTTTAGATTAATTATAATGCATGAAAAACACAATCAGAATTATTTTAGAAAATATCAAATAAGTGGTATGAAGTGCTCTAAAACAACCCGTGAGCTGTATTATAGCAAACGGAGCCACAGCGGCTCAGTAAGTAAGGCGTTGACTCGCTAACCTGGATTATCAGTGTTCGATCCATGTGTTTACCGAGAAAGTTCATCGGAATTTTCCGACCTGATTCCTCTTGTCAGTGGTGCAGGACGAAGGATATGACAAAGGACAACTTATGGTCTTTCGTATGGGATGAACAGCCGCGGTCCCGTGTGTACAATGGCGAGCGCGTAGAAGAACTCTTGGTCATAGTGCTGCACCCTAGGCAACATTTCCTTCATAGCACCGTGTATCGCGGCCTTCATTAGTCCAGTCGGCACAGAACAGTAGGACGTTCAATTCGATGTCTTTTCATTTCATATATCAAACACTGCCTATATATAATATACGAAATTTCAGTAGTAAACACTATTAATAATTAAAAACTATTTTAATTCTGTGGTTTATAAATATCACATTTTTTATATCACAATTATTATCTTCTAATCATCTTCTGTCGATATATTGTATAAAATTATATAAATATGTCTTAATATGCAGATCTTGGGTTTGGTCTAAAATGTTATATAAATCATTAATATGATCCATGTCAGGCCAATAATCAACTCCCTAAACTATCCGGTGGTTTTGATTTCCAGCAGATTTAAATACGATTGTCTGTTAACAGAGATGAGTTTAGTACATATAAGGGTTATTTATATCGGAACAGAATATAACACTTCTACATACAAAACATACAGGAACTTACACTATACGGGAAAACTTCAGGAAAGTACATAACTATATCAAATCTACCAGCTGCTGCTAAACTAGGGGGAGTTCATGCACTCGTCCAAGCCTCTCATCTCTTCCCCCGTCCTTCTCTTCCCAGCTCGTCTCTGGTCGTCTACTATCTACGTCTCTGGTCGTCTGTCTAACTATCAGTAAACTCATATGTGGAATTGTCTTCTTATCACGCCATGGTATGATTGCTGGCCATTACGTATTCCTCTAAAGTCATGTAGAGCTTGTACACAGATCATATGTAGTTTGTAAATGACATATGGGATTACATATTTAATTCGATCATAGCCAGTCCGTGTCTTAACAGAAGTATATACAGAGTTGAAAAGTCGATGTAATATATTATCAAATGGACCTAAATGATGTTCAAGTTAGAGAGTGCTGTGTTACATAATTTAAATTAAATTTTCAACATATACCCTTGTCATTATCTATTTCTTAACTATTATGGCACTATAAACATCAGAATGCCACGTGGCATTTTTGTCCAAACGTCGCTAAAACGTATCAATAATTTTGCCACGAATTTGCCACGGTGTAACGTAGTAAAAAAAATGCCACGTTTTTCTGGGGTGCTGAAACGTAGCTTTTTAGATTGCCATGTTTTTGAAACGAGGTATTTTGTCCAGAACGAGGCTGGGTAAAAAATGCCACGTTTTCAAAACGTGGTTTTCTTCACGATAATTATTACCGGTACTTGCTATCAACATTTAGAGTCACAAAAATTAATGTTCCTACCTTCACGTGAATAATTGCAGATCTACAAATTAGATTATTTATTGGGATATCACGTGGTTAATTATGATGGTTTAATTCACTGGAATCCATCGGAATTCTATTGTGTATAATAAACATGACATTTTGTGGTTCTTCTCGCATATGTTAGATTAAATAAACACTAATTTCTTCTCTGCGATATCAGTTAGATGGAAGCAGACGTCAAATAAAGATATTTCACATTTAACGTTGTTAATTAGTTTATGGGTTCAATCAGGTATCACCGCAGTCGCTACTTAAAACCTATTATATATAGGTCAATGTTTTCAAGGAGTCTGATCAATCAACCATGACAATATGTTCACCTATTTTGACTGTATTTAATAATTCGACACAACATACGGTAAATAAGAGTGATTTAAATTGCTAAATAAAAGATGAAATATTTAGAATATGGATCATGTTGTCTATACAAGATTTAATCAATAGATTATTCACGGGATAACGAAACGAGCCAAATATCAAAGGGTTCATTGGCTTTAGGTCTATCGTTATTACATAATTTACTAACAGTGTCAACGCTTTTCGCATAGAACTGGGTGTCTGAGTGGGTAAGACACTGGCTCGCTAGGATGGAGTTCGCGTGTTCGATCCCTGCATTGGCCGAAAACGTTCATTAGGACTTATCGAGTTGGTTTCCCCATGTCATTGGTGCAGGGCGGAGGCCTGACAAGGGCAGCTGCCTTGTTGTTCAGATGAGACAAAATAAATTAGCATGCTCGTAAAATATTCCTTGGCAGTTGGAATTCGATATAAGAGTAGGCTATAGTGCTGCTGCCTGGGCAAAAATTCCCTCATAGCACACTTTGGCGTATGCCTATCTTCATTAGTCCATTTCGTTTCATATCATTATTGATATCCATGCGTCTTCATAATTAAACGTTTCAATTAAATGCTAATGTAGGAATGTGCGCTTTAGTTAAGCTATTTTTCTTCAACAAATATAAAAAAAATCTGGCGTAATGGAAATATGCAATGTTATGCCTTTTTCAATGATAATAATAGATTTTGTTGCCGTGTTTGGTGGTTCGTCGTTTGCATATTAGCTAGATAGACACTAATTTCTTGTCTGCATATCAGTTAGGTGGAAGCGTGCGTAATATTTATATGAAAGAAACCAAAACCAAACCTATGCATTTTGACTTTAAGTTACAATGATTAATGATATATTATGTCAGAGCTAAATCTGTCTAATGCAGATCTTGGGTTTCTTCATAAATGTTAATATAAATCATTAATTAGACATTTATCTACATGTCAGGCCAAAAATCAACTCTCTAGAACTTCTTATGGTTTTGATGATCGGCAATTTTAAATACGATTGTCAGTTAATCATACATTATTTAAGAGTTAAATCTGCCTATTGCCTGTCTTTCTTTAGGCCTGAAATGTTATATAAACCATTAATTAGACATTAATTAACACAACAAGAACATAATCAACTCTTGATGGCATCGAATACTCTAGATTGTAAATAGATTAGAACGGTTCGCCATTTAAAATGTTAATTTAAAAATGGGAAAGCGATGACATGACCGTAATCAACTTTAGATGCCATCGGGTACTCTAGATTAGGACGGTTCGCCACTTAAAAAGTTAATTTAACAATGGGAAAGCGAGGCTTAGTTGCGAACATACCAGTAACCTGGTTACCAATATGCACGCACCTTGTCAAAACTACAAACATTGACAATTTGGCTCACAATGAAGTAATTTGACTGAAATTTTTAATCATCTATTTTTGAATTATTATAGCAAGAACGACCAACTCTTTAGTAAACTCTCAACTCATGTATCTTTAATGATTGAATTTAAAAATGGATAATCGAGACTACGCTGTTCTGCAAACGACGTTAACGGAGTAATAATTTGAATGAAATTTTCAATTTATACCATTTTCATTATCTATTGTTAAACTATTATAGAGAGAAGTGTCAGCTCTTTATCTAAATCTTACATAATACCTGTTTAAATGATATAAAACCTGTTTAAATGATATGAAACCGGGTCTAACGTTCTACCAGGCTAATGAAGGCGAGCATACATCATTTAGTGTGCTACTGTGTTAATGTCGCACAAACAGTAATTGAATACCAACTCTCAAGAGTTCTTTTACGTTCTCACTAAATGTAAACAAGACTTCGGTTCTTTGTCCCATCCGGGAAATTAGGCATTTTCCTTGTTGGGCCCGCCATCCCTCATCACTGACAGGGGAGAACCTCATTGGAAAATCCCAAGGGTCTTTCGGGACCTCCAGGTTGGCGAGCCAACACATGGGAATTCGTTACAAACTGCACGTTGAATATTAGTAAAGGAATTGTTCAATTCCGTTCAATATTTACAAAGATTCCATCTCCCAATGTAAATTGTACACTTTTATTTTATATTTTCTTTCTTCTTTTTCCCGCACAATTTAACGACCCCTTTCGTCATTTTGAAATCTATGGTTTTTTTTATTATCCAGGGCCTCAATGATTATTATGATGAGTCTGTTTTTAAAGGTGATATTCTTTGGAAAAAGCCTTATTGAATTACAATCTTGGTTTGATTGCTGCTTTTCACAAATCCAAGATGCCTGTGATGACGTCCATATTACCCCAAGACTTGTTTTAAACTTGTGGCTAAATTGTAAAATTTAACAGATTTTATGCTACATGTAATTCCCTTTCCTATTTAAAGTATATTCGATATTTGCTTGCTCCAAAATCTACTTCAAACGGGTGTATTATTGTTTGATAAAAAAAATGCTAAATAACATTATTACTTCTGTGGAATATATACTTAACTTGTCTTTGTTCAATTGTTGTCCATAACAACAATTGTTTACAGATAAATAGTGGACACCTACATGCAGAATGACGCTTAGTGATTTATATGTCAAGTTTGAACAGATCGGATATTTGCCGAAACCAAGTACAGTTCGAGCGCCACAATTTGAATTTTAAAGAGTTCGGCGCCCTTCATTATTGGAGCCCCTAGCTGTAGCTCAGTCACCTCCCCACAGATGTGTATAATCAAGGGCGATAATCCAGGAAGTTATGCCCGATCTGCGCTAGTATCGAAAGGAACTAATATCTTTAGGATGTAAACATATATTTTAACGAATAAAAACTGTGACATCCATTGGGGTCCACAAGGAACAAACGCTACTTTTCGTACAATCAGGGACCATTATCCATGAAGAATTGGTCCCTTAAATACCAATATTATGACCTGTAGAGTGTCCACAAACAAACTGTAAACTGACTGGCGGACGGACAGGGGCGACAGCTTCATACATCCACATGGAAATATTGGGGTATAAAAAGCAGTCGCGTAAAAAAAGAAATGAAAAAAAAAATTAAAACTGTTTTTAAAAATGGAAATTATAATAAATAAAATGAAATACAAACTACTAACGATGCAGCCTATAGAAATTGTGACCTGTATAGTGTCAGCTACACACAGAAGTAATACATCATCAATTGATACATAGTATTGATAATTTATGCATAGTATAGATAATTTATGATAATTTATGCATAGTATTGATAATTTATGCATTAATGAAATCTATAACAATTTAAGTTGATATCAATGTTTACAGGTATGTCTTATATATATTTCAGGTTTATTTATTTTATTTGTATATTAAATTTGTACAATAATAATATATAAAATTAAAGATGTTTGTATGTATGTTCACCAAATACGCCTCGTCGCCGCCCACCATCCCAACATATGTTGTATTAAATTAAACAGCATGATAATGTGGAAATACAGACAGATCGACACTGTTTAGTCTAAACAGTGTTTGAATATGTTCAACCTCAATTAGAAGTAGTTGAATATTCTACCACGTCACAGACCTCGGTCAAGACATTCCGATCTCATAAACGTATACATGAATATTCACAATTCAAATCAGAGACTCGAACATTCTGCCTCAATTAGAAGCAGAGTTATGAGAGAGAGAGACAGAGAGAGAAGGGTGGGGAGAAAGACTTTAACGTCCACTTAAACATATGGTTCAATTTTATTTCAATAATTCGTTGGAGTAGTGAGAAAATAGGGAGGACACACTCGGAGAAAACCCACGGTGTTAGACAGGCGACCCTTCAAGCAAGGGGTGTGACTGATAAGACAGACGGATAAACATATTTTGATAGTCCTCTGCTTTCCTCAAATGGTGGGGAAAATTTATTATTCAAACTCTCCTAAAAGGTTTGCATATGTTACGACTTAAATAGCGTATTTGTTATTTTTAATGTATTATCATTTACAAAGGTAATATTTCTTGTAAGGAATTGAATGAAATCAAAAACCAATAAACATTTTTTAGCTTTTTATTCACTGAAGCCTTTCTAAAGCGTGTTTGTTATACACCGCATGTCACGTGATGTTTTTTGTTTTTGAATATGATTAGTATTGGTATTTAATAAAGGAAACTTTCCCATGCCATAAACTACCATTAGGTATAAAATCTGTAAAAAATATTGAAAGGGTATTGTGCATTATAACTTGAATATCTTTATAAACATTATATTTACTCAGTAATATTGTAAAACAGGATTTGGGAAAAGGGCTGTATTTGTGGTTTCCCTAAAACTATTTGAGGATCTGGAAAAAAAGATAGCAATTCACATTGAGTATGAAATTGTCAGTATTCGGGCATAATGAATTCCATTAGCTGATAGCCAAGTAAAGTTGCGTATAAAATTAGCTGATTTTGCTAGCCACATTGGTGACAAGCTATTTAACCTCACTCAGTTTTTTTTAGATGAAATAGAAGTGTAGGGAGAAAGACATCGAGGGGGTATGTGGGGTTCTCCCCCTGAAATTTTAGAAAGTTTAAAGTCGATTTCCTTGCATCTGAGGCCATTTCTGAAATGTACTCTCTCGTGTTTAATAAGCTCATCTTGAACTAGTTCCTTTAGAAACTGTCTATGATCGGACCAGGTCCGCTGGGATGTCCGCTCAAAGACAGTTCGAAAAGGAACTAAATTTGAGCTTGGTGGTGGTGGGTACGGACCCAAAGGACCGCCCCTACACATCCCGTCCTGTCCATTCATACATAAAATATAACCGTCTGACGGCAGTCACTATTATTATCTATTATTGATAAACACGAACTATCTCAATTATACTAATTTTTACGCAGACCTTGTGTTAAAACTCCATTATTTGCATAAATCAGGAATAAAAATCTGGAAAAGATTAAAATAAAATCTTATAAATATCTTATAAACTTATGTGCTAGAAAACGATAAGAGAACTCATGTCGAAACGGGGTGTTGGGTGGCCGAATGGTTAGCGTGCACGCGCTGTATCATACGGCCTGTCATTGAGTCAACTGGCTTGGTTTCGAATCTCCCGGTTGTACGTGGCAAGGAGTAGATTCGCCTGTCCAACCTCGTGGGTTTTCTCCGGGTACTCCGATTTCCTCCCACTGCTAAAGACCCCTACGCGCAAGCGAATAATTGAAATAAAATCAAACCATATGTTAGTCCCGAAATGACCTAGTTTTTTGTCGAGTGGACGTTAAACCCCATTTCTCTCCATCATGCTATATGTATATAAACTAGTGGTTGTTTTCTATATAAATTGTATTGTTTAATTGTGCTCTATCGCTAAAGTTTCTAAATGTATTATCGTTATATATTCTACTGCACATCGCGTGAACAAGATCCGCCCCTCGAGACCCCGACACCTTTACAACGACAGGGATATAAAGATAGATATAAAAGCTGATACGTTTCGTCACGTGGTATCAAGACAGGGATATAAAGATAGATATAAAAGCTGATTTGTTAAGTCGTGTGCTATAACCTGGACTCATCAAAATACAGTGTGTATATTTATTCATGTGTCATAACCTGTACGCATCACACTACAACAGAAATCTAGCCGTACGATAAGCGTGTATGTTTATTCATGTGTTGTAAAATAGCTGTTTTAATTCTGTAATCTGAACCGTTGTATAAATCAACCAGATAAATATAATCTGTGAATATATAAGTTTAACATAAACTCTGTTGATACTGGACATTCTCTTATAACTCAATAACCAAAACGTGTGAAGATAATTTTTACATGGACGGTGTCTAAATGTGTTGTACAAACCCGTAAAGATGGCGACAGGAGGCGATCAGACACATAGCTGTAGAATCTGTTTAGATGATTTTACTAAACCTAAACTACTGCCATGTTCTCACACGTTTTGTGAACATTGTTTAGACAACTATATCAAAAATAGTTCACAGCTCAACACGTTTGTTTGTCCTAATTGTAGAACACAGATTCTAATTCCAATTGATGGTGCACGTGGCTTTCCAACAAACATTTACATCCAACCGAAAAGTGAAACACAAAATTATTTCTGTCGGAAACACAAGAAAAAAGAAATAGAATTTTATTGTCGTGATTGTTCTGTCGCTGTTTGTGGTAGCTGTCTTTTATTGGATCACAGAAATCATACAGCAACTGACCTCCAAGATGTTGACCAAGAAGTCAGAGGAAAGTTAAACATTATAAAGGTGGAGTTAGACAGGAAGGTTGAAAAATTGGAGAAACAATGTGAATTGTTAACCAATCAAATATCTGATATCAAGAACCAAGCTAAAATAGCCTGTGATAATGTCGATACACAGGTCGAAAAAGTTTGTGAAGAAGTCAGAAAACATGGCGGTGATATAAAATGTGAGATGAATAAAATTCGTGACGACGAAAGTAAAAAGTTACAGACATTACATGACGATATTTTCCAAATGAAAAGTTCTCTACAGAACAGTTTGAAATACATGAATGAACTGTTATATGGTAAATCTACATTTCCAGTTGTAGATGCTTTAACCAATGTACAAACACTGACTGAAGATAGCAGATCAACTAGTTTAGATATACCCACAGTAAGATATGTCCATTATCCTATGGTAGATATAGATGTTACAACTTTACAACTACTACTAGGTGAAATGGAAATAATGGAGTCACGTACCTGGACATCTAGTTTTAGTTTGAATCAGATAGTGAAGACAGGTGTGAACTACTATGGTGAGGATGTAATAATACAAGGAATTCCATGGTGTGTAAGTGTTAGCCATGAGACAGATACATCATCATTGGGTGTTTACCTGTGGTTGAGAAAGGTAGAAGATAAAACAGTTAAATCTGTTACAGCTGATGATACAGTTAAACTGTTAAATATAAACAATGTTAGTAAACATATAGTATATAGAGATACAGGATCATCATATATACCTGATGGTCCAGGATGGGGTAATAATAACTTTATACAGTGGAATAAACTAAATGATGTGAAGGAGGGATTTATAAACAATAACAAAACATTTAATATACAGGTTTCTGTAAAAATAAACAAAATAGAACGCGACTAACATTTATATTACAGAACATAATACAATGCATGGGTGTCATCATAATACAAACAAGGACATATTTTAATAAAACCACAGAACTGACCTGGATAAACATATATCATGATATCAGGTTAACCAGACATATAAAAGTGATTTTCCAGCGCGTTTTATCCTTGTCGGTGGTGCAGGACGGAGGCCTGACAAGGAAAGGTGTCGAGTCGTACAGATTGGACGGAGACGCGTGATCCTGTGTATATGTCAGTGTGCACGTTAAAGACACCTTGCCAGTTAGAGTTTAAAATAAGTGTAGGGATAAAAGCGTATAAGCAACAATCTTAACTCAAATAGTAAAATATTTATTACCCGGGAAATTTGTATCCAATTTAAAGTAAAAGGAAAATGGTGTGTTATAATATATTTTTGAGTGAAGAAAGTATTATTATCATTATAATGTTATAGTATTTTTTGTGTTTATATTAGGATTATTATGTCACGCTAAAAGTAATATTTATACCAACTGAGTAAATTGTCATCACAGCGAATGACAAAAGGGAGCTAACTCTATTAATCGGAGGGCGCTTCACATGGACTCAGACTAGTAATTATTTGCCCATTGACTTCAATGTTAAATGCCTGTAACATCACAGGCTGTAGTTTTTTTTCTCAACATTCCGTTGCTTCCAATCTTTTTAGGCACAATGGGGACCACATTTGGCAATCTCCTCATCATAAGTTTGTAGGGGGTTGACCGTTTAGATTTTTTGCTACGGGGATTTTAAGTTGATTGGGGTGAAAATCTCACTTCTGACACAATGATTGCTCCGCAGAAAGACATTTTACACCCCCTATCCCTCCGCTGTAATATCCTCAGTATTACCCAAAACTGCTATGAAATTGAAAATTTGATACCTTTTCTCCAATTCTAGACCAAAAAGTCAACCCAAAAATGCAGGAAGAGGGGAGAAAAAAAATAAGGGGAAAATTGTCTATTTATAAATCGCATTAGGGAAATAATTACTAGTCTTAGTCCTATATACCTCACATGTTGCTGCTATTTGAACAAATCTTTTGTAATCTAATAAACAAACATATATGCAATTCCCTGGCCAAAGATTATGAAAATCCATGCATTTTCAGATGAGCAGTGCTGCATTCTGCAAACACTATAATACATCAGAAAACTGCGGAATTTCAGAGAGAAATTTCAAAGGACATGAATTTTGAATTCCACACAACTTTTTTATTGTTGAACATAAATGCATTCTGTAATAAGATGAGATAAATTCAATGTAAATCAAACATGAAAATACTTTAAAACAGCAATCATGATGCAATATTAGACTTTTTAACACTTTCATGAAAAAACACATAGTTTTTCGCAGTTAACGTAGTTTCAAGTGCCAAATTATGGTTAAATCTAAGATGTTGAAACCTGCAGTGCCTATCAATTTTAAACTGTCTCCTATATAGCTGTATTTCCATAGGATAAGTAAGTTGAAATAATCTGATTGTGTAACACTACAACAGCTTTTTCAACCCCACCCCCCAGTATGAAATCGTATAATTTGAAAGCACATGAATTTTGAATTCCACAGAACATTTTTATTATTGAACATAAATGCATTCTGTAAAAAGATGAGATAAATTCAATATAAATCAAACATGAAAATACTTTAAAACAGTAAACATGATGCAATATTAGACTTTTTGACACTTTCATCAAAAATCACACAGTTTTCTCTGTTAACACAGCTTCAAGTGCCAAATTGTGGCCAAATCTAAGATGTTGAAACATGAAGTGCCTATGAATATCAAAATATCACCTATATAGCTGTATTTCCACAGGATAAGTTAGTGGAAAAAATCTGATTATGTAACACTACAACTGTTTTTTTCATCCCCACCCCCCAGTATTGAATCAGATACACTGCTGACCAATCATAGGTCAACCTGTTCACTCTGGTCTGTCAAATGATTTACAATGGTGATAGTGCCTACAACTTTCCTGGCAAAGAGATATGAACAACCGTCAACACACAGGCCATTTATTCGCATTTATGTTATCTTCCAATATGAGAGGTCATGACATACACAAGGGTGTCCTGTTCAAGCTCGGAAATGAAATCATCATCAAAAAGCAAAGTTTACAGGGGTCCTCGGCTGGAACCCAAACTGATTACGATTTGCCTTCCACTTTCACCACCGGTGTCATAGAGATCAGGGATGAAATTGATATGCATCATCATTCTACTAAAGCCAGTCCAGGAAGTCATCGGGTTTCGAGATGTAGACCTGAAATGTTAAATTTGGACGATAATGAGCATTCTGGGGTGAATACTATCCAGGTAAATGGATCATTGACATCCAGAAAATGGTAAAAATGTGCAATTCTGTCATTCAGTTACATGCCAAGGGGAGAAGAAAACCCCATGCAGTACCAAATTTCCAGCCCTTTAGTCAGCAGAAGTGGGGATCAGGTTGGATGTACTTCGTAAAGTGTATGAAATGCACATTTATCTCACCTGTTTTGCTTCTTTTTTTCTTTTTAAAGCTTGTGTTGAGGTCAATCAATCCACTCTATGAATGAAACATTAGCCTTGGCACCTGAAATGATAGAAAGTTGGGGATAAATATGCAATAAAAAACTGTGGGATAATAAGAAAGGAAAAAAAATGGTCTCAATTGGAAATAGAAATAAACCTCTTTGTTTCTAGCAAACATCCCGTCACTGGACCTACAACTAGTAACCAGTTCACAGTCAGTAGTCAGTAAAAAAAAGTAAACTCTGAGTGTCACATAAGTCTAAGGCAATCTCAAAGGTAGATACCATCTTTTGAAGTTTGGTCTAAATGTCAAGGTCAACTGCAGATTTGGTCAAAAGTCACACAGGTGTGTTAACGTGTCATTGTGTGTAGGCAAAACATTTTAGGTCTAAATATTAAGGCCAACTGCAGACATGGTTCAAGGTCACCTGTAAATTGGGTTGTGGGCGCGTGATTTTTGGACAAAATTGTGGGTTAGGGCTAGGGTCAGGACTGGGTTTTGGCTTGGGCCGAGGGCACATGCTTGTTGACAAGATTGTAGGTTAGGGTTAGGGTAAGGGCTGGGTCTTGGGTTAGGGTGAGGGTCAGCTCTGTTTACATCTCGGGACCTTTAGGCCAAATCTGCAGTTGAATAGGCCTTAATGTTGAGACTTAAAACCACGTTTTGACATCATAGCGAACGAAATTTTAACATCTACACCTCAAATTCACCCTCGGCCAACAGATACCCCCCAATAATGGCTATTTTGATATGTAATAGACACAAAACTTACTGCTGAGCAATAAAAAAACAGTACTCTTACCATTTCTGACACTTTCCGTTCAAAACTTCAGGAAATAAGTGGCTGAGAAAATATCCGTCTTCATTGCTTATTGTGGTATCAGGACTCAGACTAGTAATTATTTGCCCATTGACTTCAATGTTAAATGCCTGTAACATCACAGGCTGTAGTTTTTTTCTCAACATTCCGTTGCTTCCAATCTTTTTAGGCACAATGGGGACCACATTTGGCAATCTCCTCATCATAAGTTTGTAGGGGGTTGACCGTTTAGATTTTTTGCTACGGGGATTTTAAGTTGATTGGGGTGAAAATCTCACTTCTGACACAATGATTGCTCCGCAGAAAGACATTTTACACCCCCTATCCCTCCGCTGTAATATCCTCAGTATTACCCAAAACTGCTATGAAATTGAAAATTTGATACCTTTTCTCCAATTCTAGACCAAAAAGTCAACCCAAAAATGCAGGAAGAGGGGAGAAAAAAAATAAGGGGAAAATTGTCTATTTATAAATCCAATAATTACTAGTCTTAGTCCACATCAATGAATAGTGTCTAATACTGGTAGGAAAACACAGTTCAGCGGGTAATTGTAAGGTGGTATCTTCCAATTTCCTATCCACCCTCGCTTCAACCTGTTAATTCATGTATATTCTCTTCAACCTGGTCTTATTCCATGTACATGTATATTCCCTTCAACATGTTAATCCATGTATATTCCCCTCACCCTGTCAATCCATGTATATTGTAATCATTTTCATTATAAATGTCTTTATTATAATTATTATATTTCGTATATTTTTAATATATTATTATTTTCTCTGTAATGTATTAAATCGTTTTAAACTAGATTAAATTATTATTTCCACCTGACCCCTTATATTTTGAAAGAGAGAGAAATGGGGTTTAACGTCCACTCGACATTTTGGGACTAACAAATGGTTTCATTTTATTTCAATAATTCGCTTGCGCGTAGGGGTCTTTAGCAGTGGGTGGAAACCGGAGTGCCCGGAGGAAACCCACGAGGTTGAGAAGGCGCCATTATCACCATGCCACATAGGCTCACTCCAGGGATCGAAACCACAGCCGCAAGCCAGAGGTGACCGGCCAGCTAGGAGTCGAAGCGCGGCCATCCCCCCCCCCTGATATTTTGAAGGAAGTGGGTAAAACACTGGCTCTCTTGCCTCGCGGTCGCAGGTTCGCTGCCATGGTTGGCCGCTAAAGTTCATCGGGTTTATCCGGAGAGCCTGTCAAGGAAAGTTGTCTAGTCATTCGGATGGTACGAAAGAGTGAGAACCCGTGTGCACCATAGGCGTACGAGTCAAAGGGGGCGGGGAGGGGGGGGGGCAGCTACCCCCCTAACTTTCGGGCAAGCTGACTTTTCGGGCAGACGGGCAGACGGGTAAAATAAAGTACCCGAAATCTAATAAAACACTAATTTTCGAAAATTTTCTTCGAGATCCATACAAGGTCAGCTCAGCTCCTTTGCTTCTCGAAGAAAACCGACACCGCTGTCTGTAAACCTGATTTTTTTTCGGGGCATTGCTCTAATAAAACACTAATTTTACCTTCTTTTAATTGAATACCCCGAATTTATACTGAGTTGACTATGGATTAAAACATTTTGTTTGGAGCCGCTCTACTTTGTGCGACATTTTTCCGGCATCGATTATTATTTATGTATGTAGCTGCAACAGTCTGGTCGTATGTTTGGAATTCAGAGTTACAAAACCATTGGATAGTTTTGAAGTCGCTTACACGGGCTAGAATAGCAGAAAAAGCAATTGCGGTGGTTAAATTTTAAAATTTTCCCCGGGAAGATGAGGCCCACATACCCCGCGACGATTGAATGGTTGTTTGGAATTTGGGTCAGTAGGCAGGCTGTATTGGACCAAATTGAAGTTGCTGTATTCACATGCTGGAATAGCAGGAAAACGCTTTTGCGGTAGTTAAATTTTTAAAATTGGACTGTAAACGAATGATTGGAATTCGAGTCAGCTACCGTAATTAGGCTATATTACACCACTTTGAAGTTGCTTTGTTCACGGACTAAAATAACAGCAAAGCGTGTTTGCAGCCGTCAAATATTCCAATATTTTCCGGGGGGGGGGGAATACAAGGTAAGCTCGGGCATTTCAGGTTCTGACCCCCTAACTGTCATCGAGCCCGTGCGCCTATGGTGTGCACATTGGCGTACACGCAAAAGAAAACATAGCAGTTGGAATTCGACATAAGAGTGTGCCTTTGCGGCGTTATTCGGGCAACATTTCCCTCGCAGCACACTGTGTTGCGTATGGCCGTTCTCATAAGCCAGTAGGATATAAAACCCAATTTCTAGTGGTATTCCATTTCTGGTGGCAGATCACCATTAAATTTCACCATTTCGGTACCAACAAATTATAGTTTGTCTATTTATAGCAGTTCTCTCTGTGTCTCTTTTCTCCCCCTTTTCATGTCCTTTTTGTTATTTTTAGGTCTAGAATGGACGAAGAGGGTTTGAATTAATATTTTCTGTCAGGTGTTGGTAAATATTCATGATTTTGAGGTGGAAGGATAACGGCGTTATCAGGTTGACTACGGTCTAGTCTAGGGGTATAACTAATTGGCTACGGTGATATGTACGGCAACTAGTTACATGTTTTTAGTATGCTTCTTCAAGATTGTGTATCTCAAAATTTTGGTGATCAACCTCATACGAATTTTATTACAAATACGTGGCCACTTGTTCCTCTGTCTGTAGTGAAAGCATTCAGCCCAACGAAAGTCAATGGGGAAATTAATGGTGGTCTGCATCCTTCTACTGTAACTGGAGTTGCTCCCCTTATGCTATGGGCAGCAGACCACAGATCACTAACGAACGCTCTCAACCAGTGATGTAGCAACATGTGGCAACCTCTACTCTTGTTCAGGGTGAGTGTACTGAGACCGACGTTCAGAGCTGAACTACTCTTGCCCAAAAGCATGTATGCGGTTCCCCATGAAACACTTTAGATACACCAGCTGGAAGTAGAGAAAGTAAACATGCAATTATCGGGAAACATTTTTGAGCCTATCTAAGGGGAAATCTTTTTTGATCTGTGGCCATTTCTACTTTATCTGGAGCGGATATTCACAACCGTTTGTGCTTTTATGGAAATATACCGTTCCCGGGTCACTTTTTAACTTTATTTCAAGCTTCGTAGAATAAACGGACGCCATCGTTCTTAGCTTTAGCTATCTTCTGGCAGACATGTAAAGTAAACAAACACATTATATTATAATACATTTTTGGTGAAATAAATTATGTGCCCGGAATCCGATGTCTTTTAAGTGATAATAAAACACTACTTTTACAAGTTTAAACCGAATACTGGAAATGTATACAGTGTTTACTGTGATTTAAACACTGTTTTGCGACAGTTTTTGGGGTATCAATCATTTTATTTTATCATCGTTTAGGGAATCGGGAAATCTTTGAACTGATTAAATGAATTAAACTTTTGTTTTGAGATATTTGTTGGGCATCATCATTATTTGCTGTGGCTATTTTCCCAAATATCTGCCCTTGTTTGCACCAATGACAAAGGGAAACCAGAGAGAGAGAGAGAGAGAGAGACAGAGAGGGAAATGGGGGTTAACGTCCACTCGACACAAACTAGGTCATTTTGGACTAATATATGGTTTCATTTTATTTCAATAATTCGCTTGCGCGTAGGGGTCTTTAGCAGTGGGAGGAAACCGGAGTGCCCAGAGGAAACCCACGAGGCGCCCCTATCTCCATGCCACATACACTCACACCAGGACTCGAAACCACAGCCGCAAGCCAGGGGTGACCGGCCAGCTAGAGGTCGAAGCGCGGCACTCTAGACCACTAGGCCATCCCACCCCACCCCAAAGGGAAACCACGCCAGATTAAAAACCAGATAAACTTTCTGGGATCGTAGACTGGATCCCCTGGTTAGCGATCCAACGTCATACTCACTGAGCCCGTGGCTACACCCATGTTAGGTACGCTATAGCGTGGAGGTCGGGTGCTCGACCCCTGCAGATTTTCCGGCGTGGTTCTCACTTGTCCGCGATGCAGGACGGAGGAACTGACAAAAACAACTGTCTAGTCGTCCGGGTGGGATGAAAAATCGAGGTCCCGTGTACGCATTGGTTGGCGTGACGTAAAAGATTCCTTGACTGTTGGAATTCGATATAAGAGTAGGCCATAGCGCGTGTGTCCGGGTAAAATTTCCCTGATAGCACACTGTATGACTTATGCCCGTCTTCATTAGCCCAGTCCGGAACAGACAGTAGGACGGAAAGGTAAAAATAAGAAATAATCTATTCCATTCGTTTTAATTTCATTTTTATACATAAGGAAAGACGCCTGTGTGAGTTCTAAGCATAAAGTTCCAAGACCATATTTCGTTGCCTGGCAACCTATTTTTATCCGTAAGGAAAGACGTCTGTGTGGGTGCTAAGCTTAATAATAAAAGATGACAACTTGTCTGCGATATCACTATCGATGGAAGCGGGCTTGAAACACTAATAGAAGAAGAAGACGAATATTGTGACGTTAATCACCATTTCATTCATTTCTATAAGACATGTTCTCGTATCGCTTGGTTCTTGAAAACTGCAAGAGAACACTTGTTGAAATATGGATGTGATTATATTCATGGTCATATTCAATTTATATATTCTGTATTGTGAAGTTCATCATGGTGGCGCAGTGAGCAGGATTTCAGCTAGAGATGTTCCGGCATAGTGGTTCCCTCGTTGTCAGTTGTGAACGAGGGGTTGTCAGTTGTGCAGGACATGCCGGGCAAAGTATAGTCGTTCGGATGACGTGCGCTTAAGGGATTCCCTGACAGTTGGAATTCAATGTAAGTGTAGGCCTTGGTGTCGCGTGCAGAAAATATTTCCCTTATAGCATTCTGTATGCCGTATGTCCGTCTTCATTAGGACGTTAAACACTATTCAACAGTTTTCTTATACTCAACAAGCGCATGTTATCGGTTCAATTACAAAATCATGCATTGTGTTAAATACTACATTATGGAAGAGAATAAGAGCTGCAAGTTCTAACTATAATAGTTAAAAACTAGATAATATAAAAGGCATTTACTGAAAATTTCAATCAAATTGCTCCTCATGGAACCGAATTACGTGGGTAAGACGCTGGCTGACTTACAGGCGTACGTGCCGAAAATATATCTCAATTTATCCTTTATAATCAGATAATGAATATTATGCAGATTGTTTGTCTGTAACTTGATTCAGATTACACGAACATGATATGACTAATCTTTAAACAGTCACTGAATTGTTGATAGACCTATCTTTTTATCATAAGATTTAGCACATTATATAGGTACATAATATATGAATGTGAAATATGCATATCATCTTACCTTACGTGGGTTTAAAGGTTTGTAAGTGGACTATCAAGTAGCTTACAAAATTAGACATTTTATTTTTATATAGATCAAGTAATTAAAACAAAATTAGTATTTGAATAAAGGGAATGGTGGTCATGGTGGCGAGGCGCTTGCTAACTAATCATAATTAAGATATATTAAAGGTCTCTGTCCTACAACACAGTTCAATAAAACTATCTAGTACAGGTATCATGTCTCTACAAATGACCAGAGCATCTCAACTGAACCCCACCACGCCCCCCATCAACCTCAGCCCACAATGCCCATTGTTTGATTACCCTCACAAGCAAAAGCCTTTAAAGTCTAATTCCATGTCTCACACCATCGTCCCAGTTTATTGGCTTCATGTAATCACAAGTGTCCTGTACCGATCTTCATCTTCATCCCATATTGAGCATGAGGGTTCGAATTTAGGAATTGTACCAGGATCAAATTTCATTCAGGTTTAAAAGATTTTCTTTATCTGGGGGCTGTTATTTCATCGATTGAACCGATAGCTTACTAAAGAAGATCTTGCGCACGACACCCATTAGTCATTCTCAGTTTCACATATGTAATATACACAATGTCTTAAAAAAAACTTATAATCTTATTTTAAATGGGAGGAGGTTAAATATTTAACAATATTCTCCTAGTATACGTAAGTGGTTTTGACTACATCGTCCATTTAGGACTTAAAATATCTTACAACTGGTTCGTATCTGCTCTCACGCGGAGCTTACTGTATACTAAGTTTAGAATAAGCACCATCGTGACACCTATAAATTTCGCAGAACTTTTTATTGGATCTGTTTGTAATTCGGGAGCCACAGTGGCTAAGTGGGAAAGACGTTGGCTCGCCAACCTGGAGTTCCTGGTTCGATCACCACTGCGTTGGCCGAGAAAATTCATTGGGATTTTACCGGCCTGATTTCTCCGTGGCACAGGAACGCGGGTCTGGCAAAGGACAACACACAGGCGTTCGGATGGGTCGAAAAGCGGAGAACCGTGTACACACTGGCGTGTCGTTAAAAGTCCATTGTCAATTGGAATTCAGTTACCGCTGTCCTGGCTCCCTCATAGCACAATGTCTTCTATTAGCCCATGTCAGTTGGCGCGGGACAGTAGTAGGACGTTAAACCCCGTTTCACCATTTCTTTCTATTTCAAACGAGCAAATCTGGAATAAAGTTTCCTAAAATCAGCTATTATTCATTGTAATATTATGGTCACAATCCATTGCTAATGATTTTCTCCAAAACCGTGAGACGATCAACCACCATATGGATTTTTGAATTTAGTATAAATCATTGAGATCGGAGGGGATGAAGCCTGTTGATTTTCAGTATTCTAGGGCCGTCTCTTCCAGAGGCACACGATAGTGATCAGATTCCTTTAAGGCTCCGATAAGGCTGCCCACTGTGGTTATCTTTATTTCTAGACGTCTAGCTATGTAGTCATGGGGTTTAACGTCCACTCAACACAAACTAGGCCAATTAGGGACTAACATATGGTTCAATTTTATTTTAATAATTCGTTTGTGTGTAGTGATATTTTGCAGTGGGAGGAAACCAGAAGAGTGCCCAATGAAAACCTCTATGATAAAAAGCGGAAGCATTAGATCCCCACCCAATCTCAGAGAAAACACTGTATCCATTCTACCATCCCAATGCAACCAATACCATAAGAATATTTTTACAGACAGCAATTTACCATGACTAACCCGCCACTTCACTAAACTTTGATTTGATCTAAGGTCACGAGAGCTAATCAGGACTAACGCGAACACTTACCCTAACACTAACCTAGACCTAGTCCTTACCCTATTTACATCTCGCGACCTTCTTGAAATCTGCAGTTGGCATTAATATTTAGACCTGCGATGGGTTCCGTGTACCTATCTACATAGCCGGTGCTTAAGATGAAGTTCTTTAATATTTTCTGTAGGATAAGGCTGTTATTTAAAAGTCTTTAATTGAATCGAAAGCTGGTCAATGAAGGTCTTTCTTTATTCTGGTTGTGGACTCACATCACAACATTTTTGGTTGTTGGTTGCTATGACATCAAACTATTGTATAAAACGGATGTTATTCACTAGGTTACGAAAGAAACAAAGAGCTTTTTATTAAAAAATGTTTTATTTAGGTTGTCTGAACGGGATTGGGCAACAGGCTTAGCCAGGGGCGTAAATGTGGGGGGGGTGTGGGGGGGTGGTACACCCCCTCCCCCAGCCAAAAAAATAGTCGGCCGAAAAATCGGTGCAGTCGGTCGCAAAGTAGAGGTAGTCGGTATCAAAATAAGTATACGTCACGCTACTCAAGCAAAACTTTAGTATAAAAATAGTCTTTCGCAAAATCAGTGCAGTCGGTCGCAAATTAGGAGCAGTCGGTTGCAAAGTAAGGGTAGTCGGTATCAAAATAAGTACTCACTGTATACGTCACGCTACTCACGCAAAAAAAATAGTCGATCGCAAAATCAGTGCACTCGGTTGCAAAGTAGAGGTAGTTGGTATCAAAATAAGTACTCTGTATACGTCACGCTACTCACGCAAAACTTGTTAGTATAAAAATAGTCGGCTGCAAAATCAGTGCAGTCGGTCGCAAAATAGGAGCAGTCTTAGTGGGTGGGACGATTTACCCAATACTACCCAATACTACCCAATTCTACCCAATACTACCCAATACCACCCCAGCACTACCTCAAAATCACCACATACTACCAAATACTACAACATAATACTGCATGTATTTAAACCCTTCCATGGGTATCGTCAGGAGGTATGTCCATTAACAAATAACAAAAAGTTCGCTTGTTTCTGGGGTTTAACGTCCACTTCCACACAGGGTGATATCGTAGACAAAGGTGGAAAAGTAAAACGGGAGAAAAATGCTAAAACCGATGAGAAAAATGAAAATGTACCCTAGTTAGGGGGCCCCTAAGGGCAGGCAAAAGGCCCCAACGTCCAACAAAAGGGCCCCTCTGGCCAAGGGAAAGGGCCCCGAGTCCTAGTCTATCGTTTTCTATACAATGTTACTGTCGCGTCTATTACTGAATGCGAATGCAGTCATTGCATTGATATAAAAATCATCAACCAAGACGCCCCCACCCCCGCGAAAAGGGCTCTAAAAATAGTATAGCCTCCACCATGATAAACCTTAAAACGCCCCTGGTCGTAGACAAACATAAAACAACTGCACATGTTTATATTTATTTTTTCATGTCAACTACTAAGTTATCGCATGTTTACTGTCATTTGAAAATAAACGTAATTTGTTTATTACAAATGTATAATGCTCTAGTCGTATATACACCACCTTACTTAACAATTAATCAACGGGTGTTAAGATTGTTGATTGGGTAATCAAGTTCTGCTTTATTTATTTATCTCTCGATTAAACTGCTACCAAATAATATAGTCCGGGAGTTAGGTGGGTTTTATTCAACATGAAAGGTGCGGAAGGTTTGGGATGCTAGTGGTGTATGACTGGGTTAGGAGACCACAGAAACACAATTCTTAAGTTGCACTAGTGGTGGGTGTGATAGGAGGAGCCACCACCCATAGTACCCGCAAAAATCGGTTTATTCAACATGCAAGGTGCGGGACCCACTTCAGTGGCATTTGATAAAGGATTGTGTCCTGAACCAGGAACTATAACTTAAGAATGGAATTTTTGGTGGAAAGGTATATCACCATGTGAGGAAGTTGACGTTAAACCCCAGAAACAAACGAATTTTAAACATGCAATAACTTAGTAGTTGACATGAAAAAATAAATATAAACATGTGCAGTTGTTTTTTTGTTTGTCTACGATATCACCCTGTGTGGAAGTGGACGTTAAACCCCAGAAACAAACAAATTTTTTGTTTGTTATTTTTTAATGGACATACCTCCTGACGATACCCATGGAAGGGTTTAAATAGTTATTTATAGACTGCTGGCCATCTTATATAATAATACAGTAGTTAATTACACACAATGATTAAAATATACACAAAAAATACTTGCTTTTCTTATTTTAATTTCGTCGATTTGGAAACCAACCGCAACGCAAAATAAGATGATTAATCCGCAAATCAATCTAAAATCTAGCTATCGGTTGTAAAGGGAGATAACTGCACATTCATTTCCATTCTCTGCGAATTATCGAATATTCGTCGCCGTAATTAAACAAATGTTTTGCTATTTGACAACATGAGGTTGTTATTTGATGATAGTTGGTAGTATGTGATAAGTATTTGATAGTATTTGGTTAGTTTTTGCTTGTTTTAGGTGATATAGGGAGGCAAAAGGAACAGCCAGACATCTGTAATCGCATTTGAAGTACAATTCCCGCGGTATAACTAATTATTTTTGAAAAAATTCAATTGATATGCACATTTTGCAGTATTATGTTGTAGTATTTGGTAGTATGTGGTGATTTTGAGGTAGTACTGGGGTGGTATTGGGTAGAATTGGGTAGTATTGGGTAGTATTGGGTAAATCGTCCCGCCGGTCTTAGTATAAAATAACCTTGTTAACTTATCATTTTTGAAAAGATGTTGTGTTTCACTCTCATTCTGTTGTGAGTATAATGTTAGTCTTACAACAAAATGTAACCCAGGGAGAAAAATAGTCGGTCTCAAAATAAGTGCAGTCACTGCAGTCGGTCTCCAACACAGTGCAAGAATAGATCCCAAATACTATATATTTGCGTGAATCAATGAGCCTAAATTGCATACGTCACTCTTATTCTGTTGTAAGTATGTTGGTCTAACAACAAAATTTCACCAAGGGAGAAAAATAGTCGGTCTCAAAAACAATGCCAGAATAGATCCCAAATGCTATGTATTTGCGTGAATCCGTGTGCCTAAATTGAATACGTCATTCAAAACTATAGTATAGAATAACCATGTCTGTTTGTCACTCTTATTCTGTTGTGAGTATGTTGGTTCTATGAAATGTTTTCTACCACGTCAAAAAATAGTCGGCCACAAAAAAGTACTCACCGCAGTCGGTCTCCGACTAAATGAATTAATGAGATAAACATTAAACATACGATCATAAAACAAGCGAAATTGACAGATAAGCCTCAAGATTTTGTCCCTTTTCTTATCAACCCCAGTCCCCAAAATTTAAAGCTCTGTTACATATCTGAAATTCCATTATAACATCATTCTTCTACTCGGTTACATATCTGAAATTTTTTCGCGGCTGCGGCGCTCGATTCCATTTTAAAATCATTCTTCTACTCCTCAGTTGTCTTATACTGTCTCGACACTATCATATTCACGATTATAGTGAACTGCCCAGTTTGTAGTACCACTCCACTGGTGTGTGGGGCGGGGGTATGTGCATCAGTCGGTCGCATTTTGGCTAAACACCCCCCCAAACGAAATCGTTATGTACGCCCCTGGGCTTAGCCCATGTAAAACCCCTCTCCCTAGAGCTGGGTGGTATATTTTAATTATTTCAAAATTTTAATTTAATGTCCACAAATACACCAAGCATTTACAGCACATTACACAACTATATGGAATAGTCTACAAGTTACTCGATGGGGATTCTCCCGTCTTTATCAAGCAATGAATAAACTCTAGTTATAATAAATAATAGCAAATCATCAATATTCCTTGTCAATTTGAATCTACAGTCTAAACATAATTTGATTCGTAGTACATGTAGTCATATCTACTAATAGTAAGTGCAGAAGAACACTACAGGCAAAACTGGTTGAACTAACATATTTTAAAGTAGAGAAATATCTTTGCAGTATAAATATATGTCTTTGTATTGGACTAACAATAGAGATATATCCTTGTATTGGACCAGCAATAGAGATATATCCATGTATTATGATGACACCCATTTATCGTAAAATGTTCTGCTATATAAATGTCACCATCTATCCTACTAGCATCGTTCTATGTTGTTTACTTTTACAGTAACCTGTATATTAAATGTTTTATTGTTGGGTGATATCGTAGACAAGCACAGGGTATAGGTGTTTTAATATCTACATTTATATTAGTCTTTTTGCAAAGAGCGGGGCGATGAGGGGTGGATCTCACTTGTACAGCAAGACATGTGATCTTAAACAATTATTGTCTTAGTATTGAATGATAACCGACGTCAACAAATGAACCATATGTATATGATGTTATATAATCTAGTAACAAGTTTCAAGTGGGATATCAAATAGAATTCAGAGTTCATATTGATGTAAAGAAAGAAAGAAAGAAATGTTGTTTAATGGCACGTCAGCTCCAACCGGGCCATATTGCGCCACACATGATGAAATTATCGAGACAAATTAAAACAATATCACAGGGATGTATTTATATATGTAAATAAAAACAAATATCACAGAAAATATAACTAAAAATAAATATATCAATTACATTACATATATAAATATCTAAAATGCAGTATACGATAAATATATACAATTAAAATTTTGAATAAAAATTTGTCTCTCTTAAAAATGCTAACAATTTATCATAAAGCTCCGGTTGTGCAAATAGCTGACGTGCTGACTGGCAACGGTAGTACTTAGATCTAATATTCTTGAGATGCTTGCACTCAATCACAATGTCCTTCACTGTCAAAGGAACATGACAGTGTTGACATTCTGGTTGAGGCTCTCGCTTTAAGATGAAAATATGTGTTTAAAAAGTATGACCTATGCGAGAGCGACACAAGACAACTTCATCTATCCTGCTCGTACGATAGGAGCTTGGCCAATCTCCTAAGAGAGGCTTGATGTGATGAAGTTTGTTTGTGCCTGCAAGATCCCAAGACCGTTGCCAGCGGTCATAAATGCAATGATTTATTACAGATTTAAAATCTTTGTAAGGAATTAAAAAGTGTGATTGGGGAAGATCTAAAGCAGCTTTGGCAGCAAAATCTGCTAGATCATTCCCCCTTATATCGACGTGACTGGGGAGCCAGCAGAAGACGACGTCTTTGCTGCTGAGCTCGTACGATAGTAGCAGACGATAAACATCTGCTACTAATGGGTGTTCAAGCTGTATATTGTTAATTGCTTGTAAAGAGGACAGAGAATCAGTAAAGATGATATGCTTTAAAGCTGGAGAGGACTGAATGAACTCCAAGGCCTGAAGAATGGCCTGGAGTTCAGCTGTAAATATGGAAGCAGCAGGTGGGAGACACACAGAAATGGTCCCAGATGGCGTCACAGTAGCCGACGCTACTCGATCACCATCCTTAGAACCATCTGTGTATATAGGAGCATAATCACCATACTTAGACCTTAACTCTCTAAAGAGAGATTGGAACACCGTAGAGCTAGTATCTCTCTTTTTATGTTGAGTAAGATCGAAATCAATCTTTGGCGGAGATATAGCCCACGGTGGATTCCTAAAGACAGGGGTATTCGCAATACTGTCGAGGCTGATGCCAGCCTCAGACAAAAGGGGTTGTATGCGAATACCGAATGATGGAACAACATTCGTCTTTACCAGATACAAATGCTCATGAAGAGGTCTAAATATGGTGTTAAATGAAATGTGATTTGGAAGTGATGCTATTTTCGTAGCATACTGCAGGGCCAGTTTATCACGTCTGTTGTGCAGTGAGGGCTCATGCGCCTCGACGTATAAACTGTCCACTGGAGATGTACGAAAGGCTCCTAAACTGATTCTAAGTCCTTGGTTGTGTATGGTGTCGAGCTCTTTGAGATAAGACTCGCGGGCAGACCCATACACAATACACCCATAATCGAGTTTTGATCTTATTAAAGCTCGATATAATCTGAGCAAGACCTTACGGTCTGCTCCCCAGTCAGTATTTGATAAGACTCTCAATATGTTGAGGGCTTTCAGACATTTTTTTTAAGGCTTTTAATATGGGGGATAAATGATAATTTCTTATCAAATATCAGCCCCAGAAATTTGGTTTCATCCACAACCGGAAGGTGATTGCCATCCAAATAAAGTTCTAGATCTGGATGCAAACCTCGTTTCTGACAGAAATGCATGCAGACAGTCTTGGATTTCGAAAAACGAAATCCATTTTCGGTTGCCCATTGTTGAAGTGAATTCAAACAAAGCTGCAACTTACGTTCGATTATCCGCATGTCTGTAGAACCATAGCACATCTGAAAGTCATCAACATAAAGAGCGCCGTTTGTACCTGGTTTAAGGCACGCTGGGATCGTATTTATCTTTATAGCAAAAAGAGTAGGAGATAAAATGCTTCCCTGTGGAACCCACATTTCTTGAGGAAATGGGTCAGAGAATATTGATCCCAGTCGTACCTTAAATGACCTATCTTCCAGGAAATTTTTAATGAAGACAGGTAAGCGACCTCGCAGGCCGAGGTTATGGAGGTCGCGCATGATACCATGTTTCCATGTTGTATCATAAGCTTTCTCCAGATCGAAAAAAATTGCAACTAAATGTTGCTTCTGGATGAAAGCGTCCCTGACGAACGTTTCAAATCTGACGAGATGATCAAGAGTGCTCCTTTGGGACCGAAATCCACATTGGAGGTCAGTAATGAGGTTGTTGGACTCTAGGTACCAAACAAGCCTTCGATTGATCAATCTCTCCATGGTTTTGCAAATACAGCTAGTTAAAGCGATCGGACGATAGTTAGTAGGATTCGTATGATCTTTTCCCGGTTTAGGGATGGGAATTATTGTGGCTTCATGCCACGAAGGAGGGAAATTCCCATCAACCCAAATCCGGTTGAAAAGATCCAGTAAGATTAAGAGTGTGGGAAAAGGTAAATGTTTTAAAATTTGGTAGTGTATTTCATCTGGACCAGTTGCAGTGTCCCGAGCACGTTTTAGTGAATCACGAAGCTCTGGAAAAACGATCATTATAGCATTCATCATTACGGGACTTGAAATTAAGTCGCCTTTTCTCCCGTTGTTGTCTAATGCCTCGAAAAGCATCAGAGGAGAAATTGGATGATGAATTGAATGAAAAAGTACTGGCCAGAGAATTAACAATATCAGGAAATGTTGTTAAGGTGGTATTATCAACATTGAGATGGTTAACTGATAATGCACTACTTTTACCTTTAATCCTACGAATCCTATCCCATACCGACTTAGATGTGGTACGGGAATTGATCCTGGAGACATAACCCTGCCATGAAGATTTCTTTGCTTGACGTATGGTTCTACGGGCCTTCGCCCGGACCATTTGGAATGCCGCAATATTCTCCATGGAAGGATGGTTCTTCAATCGTCTCAGGATACGATCACGCTCTTTAAGAGTGGATTTGCAATCATCGTTAAACCATGGTTTATTGAAACGTTTTGGTTCAGTTGTGGTTTTTGGAATCGCCTGCTCAGCTACATCTTGAAGAATTGAAGTGAATAAGGCCATAGGCTCATCTGCATCCTCTAACTCCTTTGCATCAAAAGAGAAGAGACACAAAGATTCAAGTAGAGCCCAATCAGCCTTATGC